>LR990121.1:15018595-15671643 GCA_905147225.2 Euproctis similis
GCGAGTGAGGTGTGTAAGAATCGTGTCTTATGGCGCTCCGTTCTCTCTGCCTACCCCGCAAGGGATTTGGCGTGAAGTTATGTATGTATGTATATTATTCTACTAACTAAAAAGTGTATAAAACGAATGTGACTGGCAGAGTCGAGATCCGGAATCTCAGATGGAGAACTATGAACAAGTAAATTGTCTATTTCAAAAAGGAAAATGCGTAGAACCCGAAACCGACGTGAATGCATGATGAGAATGTAATAGGTTGGGGAAAAAGTATTTTCGTATTTTTGTATGAAAAGTCAAGACATTTTTTTCAAAGTTTATTTATATTTATTTACAATATATATGTACCGTTTTGTTGAATAACTTTCTGCCATTTTGTGGGCAGAGACATGATCCCGTTACTGTAGAAACTTTGGGACTTCTGATCAAAAAAACGGGACAAATAGTTTTGGCAGTCCTCTCTTGAGGTCAACCTTACAGAACCTAAAGAATTCTGAAGAGACCGAAACAGGTGAAAATCTGAAGGCGCAAGGTCAGGGCTATATGGTGGATGCACTAGGACCTCCCAGTCGAACTCTCTTAATTTTTGCTGAGTGGCTAAAGATGTGTGTGGTCTAGCGTTATCGTGATGAAAGATCACACCCTTCCTGTTGATCAATTCCGGCCGTTTTCTCTCGACTGCTTCCTTTAATCTCATCAGTTGCTGGCAGTAAAGATCAGAATCGATGGTTTTGCCGGACGGTAAAAGCTCATAATGAACAATGCCCTTCCAATCCCACCATACACACAGCATCACCTTATTTCGTGTTAGGCCAGGTTTGGCCACAGTCTGTGAAGCCTGGCCAACTTTCGACCACGACCTTTTTCGCACGTTCTTGTCGTACGTGATCCACTTTTCATCGCCAGTTATCAATCTCTTCAAAAACGGCTCGGTTTCATTACGTCTCAATAATGAATCGCAAATGAGTACACGGTTCATTAAGTTTCTTTGAGTGAGCTCGTGTGGCACCCAAATATCGAGCTTTTTTGTATAACCAGCTTTCTTCAAATGGGTCAAAACTGTTTTGTGGTCAATTCCCAGTTCTTCAGCTACATCGTAACTACTAATATGCCGATCTTGCTCCACTCTTTCAAAAATGGCGTCCATTTTATTCGTAACAGGGCGACCAGAGCGAGGTGCATCTTTAACATCAAAATTTCCGGACTGAAAACGTTTGAACCAAATTTGTGCTACTCTTACTGACACTGCATCAGGTCCATAAACATCACAAATTTTTTTCACTGCTTGAGTTGCATTTTTGCCTTTTTTATAATAAAATTTTAAAATGTATCGAATTTCTTCATTAGATTCACTCATTTTTACGGAGAGAAAAACAAATGAAAAATAGCGGGAAACAACTTTTTTTTTTTTTTTTCTTTTCTTTATAATGTAACCTTTTTAATGTTACCAAAACCAGCCAGACACAAATAGTACAGTCAAAGAAATTTTATATTAAGTTTATAACTACGTTATGCGAAAAGACTTTTTCCCCGACCTAATATGACTGTGGACAAGTGAAAGAGGTAATATATGTCAGGAACGTAGCTTTGTCTACCTCTATCCTATAGAGGTAGGCAGAGATCTTGGTTTACAAGGGTGTTTATATAAATATAATTGACTAACAGACCGCGCGAACTTCGTACCGCTATATAGTATGTAGCTTCCCGCCTCACGGTGTTACTCGCGTTCAAACAAAATGTCGATGACGACGATGATTACACATAGCCTATGATACTCAGTGATAATGTAGCTTTTTAAAGAAAAAAAAATTATTAAAATCGGTTCAGTACTTTTTGAGTTTATTCGTTACATACAAAAATACGAATCTTTCCTCTTTATAATATTAGTATGGAAGTTTAGATAATGTTGTACTCAAGCTCTGGTCACTGAAGTAAGCGTAAGGAATATTTTAACCCGTCAATATATATTAGAAAATGCTGATCTGATATTGAAGCTGCAAAGATTTTAAAGCAAGAAAAAAATATTATTTATTTCAATTCTATTTAATATATTATATTTGACTAGCTTGACTACTTGACCTATTCACCGTTGTAAAAAGTACCTTTGTTACTGGAAATATAATACATATAATCATAAATAAACACAATTGACGGGCCTCGTGGCGCATTTGTAAAACTACCGGCTGCAGCAATGAGGTCGGGGGTTCAATTCCCACCCGAGCACAAATATTTGTGACATACGTGAATATTTGTGTGGCGAATGAGTGTTTTTCTATGTATTATAAGTATATATTTACAAAAAAAAAAGTATATATGTATTTATATCCGTTATCTAGTATCCATAACACAAGCATTTAGTTGCTTAGCTTGGGACTAGAGGGCGCTGTGTGTATTGTGTCCAAGATATTATTATTATTATTAATTGCAAGAGTTTTATCTTTATCTGATAAATCCAAGTCGTTTCATATAACTGAAATGGTCCTTGTAATGATGAATTTACTATTAAAATTTGCTAAAAAAATCGAATCTTTCCCTCTTCATATCAATAGAAAAGGATAAGAATAGACGAGTCAAACTAACCTTGTATATGTAAAAGGCAGCGGTTTGATTTTCGGATCAAAAGAGTTCTTGGACAAACCTTTTAAGCTTTGGCCCCATTTAAATCTTTCGGCCAAAACACTTTTAGTGTTGTTTGATCTTATAAGATTATCTTGACAAGTTTAAGATCAGAAAAAGCTGATAATATAGGTGACTTTTTCAAAATCTTACACAAAATTATATAAAAAATGGAAATCAAACAATACTAAGTTTGCTATGAAATCATTACATACTATAAAACAAATTCGCTTTCCGCTGTCTGTCCCTTTACATTCTTAGATCTTTAAAAATACGCAATGGATTTTGATGTGGTTTCTTTAATAGATAGAGGGTGGCAACGGGGTGTTTTGTATATATAATTCATGTATAATGTTGTAAAGAAGAAATGAAAAATTTCGATATTTTCACTTTAATTGTAAACGCTGTAAAAATTGCTTTTGATGCGGAACAAAGTTTGTAGGGTCAGCTAGTTATATATACAAGGTAGAAGCAATGTTAACTAAGAAGATAGTCAGTGCAAAGCGTAAGAATGTTGGATGTCACACTTTTCCTGACCAAATTGAACGTATGCTTGCAGAATGTGATGTCAGGAGCCTTAAAAACCTACGAGCTTGTATGACAAGACTGAGTCAAAGAAGCGAGTAAGGTATATATAAATATAGGTATATATTATGTAATGTGCTCTTTGCTTTCTTTCTACACCAAAAGTGACTTAACAGAAAAATAAGTAAGTTTGTACAGTATTACAATTCAATATGCAAGCAATGTCTATTAATTGTATATAAAATCAATATGCTGAATGCATTCCCGTTCCTATTGTTGGTAGGAACTGTCGTCTGAAGACTCGTATTCATTTATATTCAAATGAACTCCTCCTGACTCCTCTCACACTTGAATAGCGTTATACAATTCAATAATATGAGAGCTTAGCGCTGCATTCTATATTGATGACAGTATTAAATACCTAGCAGTAGACTATACATTCGTCTAGAAACAGACGTGAAGGTAGAAAAAAAGAGTTTTGGCGGGAACGTAGAATGATGTGTGCTTTTTTTGCATTATTTTCCAAAAATCGTGTTTTAATGGACATTATTGAATAAAAATTCGTTGCGTTTTATAAGTGTTCGTATGTGTGTGCAAATGTGGAAAATGGTGTAAATATCGTATGTAGCGTTCTTTTCTGTTTTGTCTTCAAAACTCCATTGGAGCATCGTGAATAAAGTGCCACGTATGATTAAGTTAGGTTATTTTAAGTTATCATCAGCCTATTGCAGTCCACTGCTGGACGTAGGCCCCTCCCAATGTACGCCACAACATCCGATTCTCTGCCTTCCGCATCCAGTCTTTTTCAGCAGCCTTTCTGAAGTCGTCTCACCATCGGGTCATCTCAGCGGTCTCCACTCTATGACCTTCTTACTCCATCTACCGTCGGTCTTTCGGCAGATATGATCAGCCCATTGCACCTTCAGCGAGCTTATTCTACGAGCTATGTCGGTTTCCCCCAGTTCTCTGGCACTCATTCCATGGCCACTCATTCCTGAGTTTATCTTTCAGAGAAACCCCGAGCATAGCCCGCTCCATTGCTCGCTCAGCGACTTTTAATTTGTGGGCTAGCCCCACCTTGAGTGTCCACGTTTCGGCATCGTAGGTCATCACCGGTAAGACGCCCTGGTCAAAGACTTTGGTCTTCAGACATTGAGTTATAGGCGAGCTGAAGTTAGATTAAGATACTTCAGAAAAAATAATACTAGAGAAAAGGCAGTATGGCTTTAGCCAGTCCAAATCGGGAAAGTAATAATAAAAAAATAGAAACATTTTTTTGTATTTAAGTGCCCAAGAAAGCTTTAAAGTGTATGCAAATTTTACATAGGCATAATTTTAAATACTTAGCTGCTTGACCAACGAGATGAGTTGTTGCAATAAATATATTTTTTTACTCTAAAATAATTGATATAGATGAAGGTTACCTTTTTTCGTATTTTTACGCTTTTATTCACACAAAGGCAGCGGATATAATTATTTAGCTTCAACTTGCTGAATTATTAAGTCTCAATTAGAATAAGTGGTAGTACCTATTACCATTCACTAGGCCAAATGTTAACATTCAACGATAGTTATCATACACAAATTCCGAAAAATCCTTCGAGATGACTAAAATTTTCAAATTTAAATTAATCTAGAGCTTGTAGTGATGTTCAGCCGTTAGTTAGAATGATCATAACACAGCATTAGGCAAACAAACAGCAGCAATATTCGTTGCATTGTGTTCATAAATAAACATGAAGTCAGCCATCCCCAAGAGCTGCTAGTAACGTACACGTTTTCTTTAAGATGCACTGCAATTTAGAGACCAGAATAAGAATTTATATGATCCAGGATGTACGCGCGTGTAAATAGGTAACCATAGCTTGAATTTAATAGAAAAAATCTGTATCTATATACAAAAGTTCACTACATAGAGTAATATTCATGCCTTTTGCGTAGAAAAATATAGCCAGCGGCTGTTAAGCCTTGACTCACCCATCCTTGAATTATTGCGTGCCAAATGGAATCAGTGGCAGAACCTATTGCCATATACCGGACACAATGTTGTCAGTCATTGATATTTATCACAGCTAACTTCCGCAAAGTATACCGCGAAGTCATTGGTGGGATCTCGGATTCGAATATACGATTCTGGATTCAGAAGCGTAGTTAATGACCACCAGCTACCAAGAGGACACAACAATATATTGGATTTGATTAAAAAAATGTCTTTGAAGGTCTTCGTAGCAAATAGTTAAAGAAGCTGCTGAATTAGTGGTCAGACAGTTCCAATCGTTTGTGCGTATACAAACAATTTGTCTGTTCGCAACGATGATTTCTCCTTTTAATATTAAAAGCTTATGTGGTATGTGAAATAACATAATTATACAAAGTTAAAACAACCAAAAAGTTTCTAATAGTAACAGTGGTAGAGCCAAGCAGTTCGCTGCATGAATGGGCCGGCTCGACCGGTGAAATACCACGACCTCTCAGAAGACCGACGTAAAGTGGCTCATTCCGCGTTTCGTTCGGTGAGAGAGGTACCCGGAGGCCCACCCCCCTTCCCCGTCCTTTCCTATCCCCTATCCCTTAAAGGTCGGCAACGCAACAGTAACACTATAAGTGTTGCTGGTGTCCATGGGCGGCGTTGGTTGCTTACCATCAGGTGACACGCCTGCTCGTTTGCCCTCCTATCCCATAAAAAAATAATAATAATACTTAATTAGCGATGTATTAAAATCAAATGAATGTACACTGTAATTGAGTTTCCCTTCAGTACATACACCGAAGTATCGCTGATATTCGTTCCGGGAACTTCCTAATTAATTTTAGCCGAGTGCCGCAAGGAGGCGATTCTTAGAATCCACATTCGCTTCCTTAACTTTCGTAACTTTAGCTACATATACTCGTATACTTTTAAGGCCATTTTGAATAAGACATTATTGATTCGGGCCGATGGTCAGACGACCTCAGAAAGGCTGCTGGAAAAGACTGTATGCGGAAGACAGAGAATCGGATGTTGTGGCGCACATTGGGAGAGGCCTATGTCCAGCAGTGGACTGCAATAGGCTGATGATGATGATTCCTCTGTTATCAATCCCAATCACATTTACACTCTATAGCTGCTTAGTCATTATTTTCATACCCCAGAATCACTAGGCCATTTCTTTTCCAATAGTACCTACTCTCTTGTACTCCAACTTGTACACGAGTGACATTCCGCATACCGATTGTGCTTGCATTTTGACCGTGTAAATCCTACTTTCATGCACGCTCTGCCATACCCAATCTCTGGGTCTGTATAGCCATGCAGTTCGATGCATGAATGAACCGGCTCGATCAGTGAAATACAACGACCCCTCAGAATACCGTCGTAAAGTGGCTCATGCCGCGTTTCTCTCGTTAAGAGAAGTATCCGAACTAACCTCAAACTCTCTTTCCTTTCTTTCCCCCAAAAAAACACCGTTGAACTTTTTCATGCAATAATTTTCTTGCGAACATTAGAACAAAAAAATAAAGCTCCAAAAATCAATTTTTAGTTCGGAAATAGGACAAGATATAAAAATATCCTATTTGTCCGAAGTTAATAAAACGCAATAACCAACCAATACCTACATCAGTCTTGAATTTACTGATATTGAATTAAAAATTTTGGTACATTTTTTTTTAGTACTATCTGTTTGTTCATTTGTATTCGAACTCTGGACCTGTCGATCTGATGTCAGGGTATCAAATCACTAGGCAATTGAGACAAAATATTTTGTATCTGTATTATATTAGTATAGATGTCATGTGAGTCGTGTGTATATACTGACGGAAATTCTTTCCGCATATTGTTAGGAATTACTGTTCAATTAATTTTAAGGAGCTTTTTGGCTTATTTTACTACGCCTCGAAACCTGTTCATAACATAACGGAGGTAATGTTGTGTGTTCAGTTGTCACGTTGAGTGACAATGTCAATTCACATCAAAATAAATTTAGGCTTCAAAGACACGGTTTCCGGGTCATAAATAAAAATACAACTGTAGGTAGTATACGAAAGTTAATAATTATAATATTCTTTAAAGTAGGTAGTTAATTATTTAATATGACCAGACATTTTAAAATTAGACAGGATATTCGGCCATTTCATTTGAAGCTTTTACCAAGTGAGGAGCCAGAATAATCTAAACCTTCAACTAAACTTTTGATCTTATTGGTGAGTGGTTTAACCAATTTATTTCACCCTAATAGCTAAGATATTATTGCCTGCAGTGCCGTGAGCTTGATGTGCCTAATTTATTAAAATTATTACATGTAGTTCACTTTCTCATGGAAAAGAGTATAATCACATATCTCATCTTAAAGTTTATTAATACATGTTCAGACTCTGCTAATAGCAGCATATTATGTTTATATTTATTAGAGTAATTTCCTATATAAATTATTCTGTACAATTAAGATAGTTTTACAAATCAAGTAGGTAGTGGTAACCTACCTACATTATTAATTATGTTGTTGAATAGTTAACAAACTCTTTTCCAAATTTATATTAATGTTTTTAATGTAGGGTTATATGCTTGATCCACCCTGGGCATTTTCCAAATTACTGGCATGTGACACCACTGTCTACCCATTCTGAGAAATGGGGGTCGGTGGTGGCACTGATTGTCGATGCCAGTGAATGGGGATGCTCAGGGGCTGTTACTGGCTGTTCCAGACTGGCTGCCCTCTACCTTCATCTCTACCTTCACCTCTACCTTCACCTCAACTTCACCTCAACTTCACCTCAACTTCATCTCAACTTCATCTCTACTTTCACCTCTACTATCATCTCAACTTTTTCCTGTCAACAACTGACAGTGAAAGGCAGCCGCCAACATCTGGGAGGAGACTTCAGTGGAGCACCAGGACACCCCTGCAGTGAGCCTTCGCGGGTCACTCGGCATCAGGTCGTACCTACTCCCTTCTTAAGATTTGGTAGCCACAAATTGAGGAGCAACTCGTCGTTAAAATAAACTTTTAATTGTCGAGTGAATTTTTATTTATATACCCCCGACCGCGTTACACAGTCATGGAGGGTAGGCGGATATGGGAGATATCCACCAAATTTATTAATTATTAGTAGAATTAAAATTGTTTTGAAAGATTCACTTTTTGAACTGACTGCGATTGAAAAAGTATCGATTTTTTTCAAACGGGAACATCATCAAATTTACAAATCTTACCTTACAAATCTTACTAAAATCTATGAAGCGGTCTAGGCAGTCATATACTAAAAACTTAAAATCTCTTTATGGTGTAGTCGGTTAATGAATCCCCCCTCCTACAGCCACTGCCATTATCATTCGGTTAAGACTAGTACAATGTCATCAACATAGGTGTTCCTGAGTTTTGTCTAGTTACTCTTCAAACTTTCTGAAACCTGAAACCTTTAAGTAATTATTTTAAAGCAGTTTACTATGTTTATTTTAAATTTCTAATAAATATACATATTGTATTGTTGGAAATAATTACCTTCTATCAATCTGCACGAACTCTAAGTGAGATTTTTAATATGGGAGGGTGGATAAAACGAGCAAGAAGATAGTGGTAGTAAGTGACTAGCGCCACCCATGGACACCTGCAACACAAACAGTGTTGCAATTCGATGTCAACTTAGAAAGTAGGGTGGGCATGGAAAAGGAGGGAGAAGGTGGACGGGTCCTTGGATCTCTCTTTCTCACCGTACACAACACTATATGAGCCTGAGAGATCGTGGTTTCACAGATAGAGCCAGCTCATTTCTGTAGCAAATTGTGTGGCTCTACTACTGTACAAATATGATATATCTTATAATTATTTATCTTGAATTTAATAATAATAATCTTTTCCTTACCGAACATAATCAGAGGGAGAGTAATATTTTGTATTTTTTTAATATAAAAATAATATAATAGATTGTATAATGACTAGTAACTGGGGGAAAATTACCAAAAAGTCATTGCTATGTCCGAATTCGAACTCGGACTTCTGTTTCCGCAGCCGTTTGACTTACACACCCCAGAGACGGCAAATAAAACGTCACTTGACTTAATAAATAACAACAGTTCCAAAACAATAACTCCGAGTAAAATTGTGTACAAACTCTCGCTGGTTCCAAACAAATTTGAATTAAACTAACTGACCAGCAGGCCGTTGTGACCTTCCGCTGTTTGCACATTAACTAGCTTGATTATATTTAAGTTTGCCCTATTATTTTGAACGTTGTTTTCTCCTACAAATACTTCATAGACCTTTAAATCACAAAACTTTAAAAAAACTAAAATAAGTCGGCTTAACCGGAGCAATATCACGATCTCTTATATAATCGAAGTAAAGTAGCTAATGCTGCACTTCGTTCTGTGAGAGAGGTATGATAATTAAATAGATTACAGTGATAGGATTACGCAATTGACTATATAAATGGCCCGGTTTGACAGCAAACCGTCAGGACCTCGCAGAACATCGAAGTAGAAGGTATCCGGAACTGCAGAGCGCCTCCATATTATACTTATATCTTCAAATACAGACATGCAACTGTGTCACAACCGGTTTTACAGATGTCCATGGGCAGCAACGCCCATGGACATCTGTAAAACGGGTTATTACTTATCTATGGTCTTACTTATCTCCAGGTTTGCCCCCTATCCCAAAAAAAACGGAGCAAATTTCTAGACGACATACATTGTATTTAAAATAAAGCTAATATTATAATATACGTGTTCATTTAATTATTTTGTAACAAAGAATGCACTTACTAAACTGAAAGCTACGGCCATATTTATCAGTCAACTGTCTTTGGCAAAATGGAGGACCAAGTACAGTTTATAAATATATTTGAAAATACAGATATTAAAAAAAATACATTTAAAAATATAAAATAAGTGAAACTCACTGGCGTCGGGTACTAGTATCAAGTTGCTACTGGTCAGGGTCCCAGAGAGAGGAACTTCCTCACATTATGTGCCTTGTCTAGATGTACCGCTTTCTGTATCAAGCCCTTGATCCAGCTGCCTAACGCGAGCCTCTCTTGATGTTGGTCGAGATTCTTGCTAAGGGCAATATAAATTATTGTCAGAACAAAAATATTTGAATCAACAATCCAACATTCCACAAGTCGGAAATCTCTGGAGCAAGGCCCAAATATTTCAAATGTTGATCTTTTTCTGCTGTTCACTTCTAACTTATATTATTAGTTTCAGTTTATATATATATATATTCTTTGCATTTTTTTCCTTATAATATACTTATAATCGGTAATGGTTAATGTTTTTGTTTTATGTGGAAAATAATGCAATTTTCAACATTGGAAGCTGTGAACCACTTAACGGACCTCCATTGTTCTGTGCCCGTCAATGACGTCCCCCGGGTCCTGGCGGACGACAGCTTAATAACACTAAATCAAATATCAGCACGTTGTTTTCATTTCAGGGTTAATAACTTACGATATATATACCGATAAATTTATTTTTTTATTTTTTCCACCGTCAGTAATGTGTTTTTTTTTTTAATTTTGGGTCATATATATTCGTCCTTTGGCTGTACTGCACTATAATATCGAAGCTTTGATAGGTGAAGGTATTAATTTTTTTTTTTCACCAATTTAAATTTCTGGTCAATATTCTGGTAGGGAAAGCCATATACATAATCGAACTTAATCTCATTGATATTATTAAGTTATTGGTCAAGAACTAGACTGCTTTCAGTCAAGATATCAGACTAAATTCCTTTGCTGTTTTTTGATACAGTACCTACGGCAGGAGGCATTTCCCGTGGCCTGCATCAAACTTGTCTTCTTGTACTTTGCTTGTGCTTTCAAGGCTTATTTTGTTTTCTTAAAAAAGAGCAGAAAAAATATGGTTTAAAATGAAAGCAACAAGTTTTATTAGAACACCTCCTCTGTTTTGATATTGCTAACAGTATGAAATATTATAAAATAAAAATAAAAAATAGTAATAAAAATAATAATATAAAATAATAATATATATAAGTTTCTTTTCACGCATATTCGTCTAAACTAACAAAAAAAAAATATTTCTTGTCTTCAGGAAAAGTACAGGGGACACCCGGATTTGAACCGGGGACCTATCGATCTGCAGTCGATTGCTCTGCCACTGAGCTATATCCCCTTTGGGAAGAACTCGTCGAATTTAATATTAGAACCATACTAGTAGTGTATAAAAGTCAGAAACAAAAATATTAAAACTTGATATTTAAAATTTCGGTATATCATTACCCCTTATAGATGATTCCACTTATCCTATAGACAATGCAGTCTAAAGCGTACACAGAATCCTATTTATAAAGGAGTTGAACATTTTCAAAGCGGACGGATGTAGGCGTCGAGGACGCCCAAGACAGATCTTCCATGACTTAATAGAACGTGTTCTGGAGAAAGGTGATGTCAGGAGCCTCAAAAATCGACGCGCGTGTATGAAAAGAGATGAAAAGCGAATGAGGTGTGTAAACATCGTGCCTTATGGCGCTCTGTTCTCTCTGCCTGCCCAGCAAGGGACTTGGTGTGAAGTTATGTATTTTAAACATACTTTCATAAGTTAATTAAATCAGAACTTATATAGGTCTAACTATTTAGGTTTATTTCTGAAATAAAATTAGCCCACGTTACTCTTTATAAGATTAGCTACCTGCCAATAAAATTTTCTTCAAAATCGGTGCAAACATTTCAGTGATTAGCCTGAACAAACAGACTGACAGACAGGCAAACTTGTAAAAAATGTTGTTTTGATGTATGTGCCGTATAACAATATATTAAAATTATCATAAAATGCATGTACTAAAATTACATTCAAAATTACAAACAGACACACTAATTTCATTTATATGAATATATTTTAGGATTCTACTCGTACATACGTTCCCGAATATTATGTATCTCGTCGATCTACTTATATCTCGATAAGGAAAGATTTTTTGCAGACAAAACTAAGAGCAGAAGCTATTTTGATACAAATGATTTATAAGAATGCGATGCAGTATTCGTTAATATCGAAAAATAATTATCTTTACCACTTCTTAATCAAGAAGTCTGCGGGTTCGAATCCTATTTTCGAAAGTTATGTGTGATAATATCGATGAACTTTGTGCCCGGAATGGCAATGGATTCGCCATCTATTCCATTTGAGACGTAAACCTAAAGGCGAGTTGCTCTTTATGTATGTATAACTCTGTTAAGTATGTATGTTTAACCAAGTCAAAAGTACCCAATACTTTAGCAAATGCGCCAATACGTTGGTGGACCGCGCCCAAGATAGACATTGATTAATAGGTTTAAATCTCATTTACGGGTTTCATTCGCCTTATAGTATTTAATTTGTTAACACTTAAAGAAATTGAAAGGATTTCAAATTTTATAGAGTCTGAAGCAATAGGAAGGACGTATTATCCTATAGTCATAACAAATATCATCATCATCATCTAATGATGATGATGATGATATTTGACTGCAACAGGCTAATGCCTGTTGTACTCTACAGTACAGGCTCTACAGGCTAATGCCTGTTGCAGTCCACTGCTGGAAATAGGCCTCTCCCAATGTGCGCCACGACATCCGATTCTCTGCCTTCCCCATCCAGTCTTTTCCAGCAGCCATTCTGAGGTCGTCTTACGTCAACTTCATAACTAATATACAAATCTTAAAATCGTATTGTAGTAACGCGTAGTAACGTGGAAACGCGTACTCTTTTCTAGAAGATACAAGTCGGATTATGTAGCTAATTATAAAATGCAAAAAAAGGAAGGATATTGGTATTACCATGACATTGAATATAGGAAAAGAACAGAAGCTTTAAAAAGAGAGCGTGCATGACAAGAGTTATTAAAGACACAGAAATAATTGAGGTGTGTAAGAAAAATTTGTGGCGCGCGAATTAAACACGACTCATGCGGCGTTACCTCGCTCTGAGATGGAAGCCTGCGGCTTGATGCGCATCTGTCTCTTACCTACATGAGTGAACGAAGCTGTCTGCGTGGATATAAATATGCTGCTATAAATTACAAGTAATTAAAATTGTAATTTTTGGAAGTTAGGGGGTCACACTAGTTAGCGAGACACATAGTGGTAAATTACTAGCGCGGCTCATGAACACCTCCAAGACAGATAGTGACGCTGATGTTGCCAGCCTTTAAGACAAGATAGAAAAGAGGTCGGAAATGAAATGAGGAGTGAGGACAAGGAGCACTTTATATCGATATTATTTACGCGATATGGTATTTCAGGAGTAGAACCTGCCCATTCATGCAGCTACTGTGATCGCATGACAGTAGCTTGGCGTAAAGTTGTGATGTTTTTACTATGTATATGTGTTCATATTTAAGCTTGGCCATTTAAAATTGTGTACTCTCGTACTCCACTCTCCCGACAAAGTAATTACTCTCGCGGAGGCGTGACCTCGTCAGAGGAATTTGTACTTTGTTTACCTATTAACAAGCCCAATTACCGGCAGCGTGCTACGGAGCAAAAGATATATTTGAACACTTTGTATATTACCCACAGTAGAGTGGAGTTTTGAGGGGTAAAAACGAGAGTAAAATTCTCATTTCAATTTACATAAATATTATGCAACTTAAATAGGTACAATAGTTTACCTTCAATTCGTAGTTAGTGGTTGCAAAATAGTTAGAACTCCAGTTTAAATCCGTACATATCCAAAAAACAAAAAAAAACAAACAAAATACCGGACGTAGCATGTTAGTTATAAAAAGAATGGCCACACACACATAACTTCACGCCAAATCCCTTGCGGGGTAGGCAGAGAGAACGGCACGATTCTTACACACCTCACTCGCTTCGTTGACTTATAACACTTTACATGTACGCGCGTCGATTTTTGAGGCTCCTGACAACACGTTTCTCCAGAACACGTTCTACTTGGTCATGAAATGTGTGTCTTGGCCGTCCTCGACTCCTATATTCATCCGCTTGTGCATTGTATATCTGCTTAGTCAATCCTGCATCATCCATTCTTTCTACATATCCGAACCATCGGAGTATGCCCTTTCTTACTTTTACACCGACGACTGGAATGGACGACTTTTGATTTAGTACTTTATTTTTTATTTGCAAGCTGACATTTTCGAGATGGTTAGGCTCTATATTGTTTATGGAATAGGGGGCAAAGGAGTAAACGGGTCATCAGATGATAAGCAACTACCGCCAGCCACATCTGCAACACCCAAAGTGTTTTAATTGCGTTGCTGGCCTTGACCGACGGGCCAGACCCTTCTAATCTCACTCCTTAAATATATATTTCCCGCTAAAACTCCTTCTTTTCGCTTCACGACTGTTTCTAGACGAATGTATAGTCTACTGCTAGGTATTTAATACTGTCATCAATATAGAATGCAGCACTAAGCTCTCATATTATTAAGTTGTATAACGCTATTCAAGTGTGAGTGGAGGCAGGAGGAGTTCATTTGAATATAAATGAAAACGAGTCTTCAGACGACAGTACCTACCAACAATAGGAACGGGAATGCATTCAGCATATTGATTTTATATACAATTAATAGACATTGCTTGCATATTGAACTGCAATACTGTACATACTTACTTATCTTTCCGTTAAGTGACTTTTGGTGTAGAAAGAAAGCACAGTGCGACAAATGGCATGATCCTTAGACACTTCACTCGTTCTTTGGCTCACATAACTCTTGTTATACATACTCGTAGGTTTTTAAGGCTTCCGACATCACATTCTGCAAGGATACGTTCAATTTGGTCAGGGAAAGTGCGACTTTGCTTGCACTGACTATCTTCTTAGTTCATCTTGCTTTTACCTTGTATATATAACTATCTGACCCGGCGAACTTTGTTGAGCTTCGAAAGTAATAAAGGAGTAAATTTTGGATTTACCCTCATTTTTTTGCTTTCGTTATTTTTACTAAATCATATATGAACTATAGATAAAAACTACCTTGTTGACACTTTCTATCTATTAAAAAAAGACGCATAAAAATCTGTTGCGTAGTTTCAAAGATCTAAGCATATAAGTAGACAGACAGCGGAAAGCGACTCTGTTTTATACTATGTAATGATGATTTCATGGCAAACTTAAGTTTTGTTTAATTTTCATTTTTTTATATGTTATTTTGTGTAAGATTTTGAGTTTAAATATTTGAAATTTTGAATATTATCAGCTTTGTCTAATCTCAAACTTTCAAGATAATCTTTTAGGATCAAACAACATTAAAAGTCTTTCAACTAAAAGATTTAAATGGAGCCAAAGCTTAAAAGGTTTGTCCAAGAACTCTTTTGATCCGAAAATTGAAACGCTTTACAGATACAAGGTCTATCTATTTTAAACTTATCCTTGTCTATTATTATAAAGCGAAAGATTTGAATTTGTTTTTAGCCAATTTTAATAGTAAATTCATCATTACAAGGAACATTACAGTTAAATGAAATAATCTTGATTTGTCACATAAAGATAAAACTATCGCAACTGTGTTTGTTTATGATCTGCATGTATATCATATTTTCATTAAGAAAGGTACTTTCACTTTATATAGTATAGACCAGGGTAGATAATTTTTAAAACCAAAAAAAATAATAGTAGGATGAAACCCATTAGAAAAGGAGGAAAATATTACAAAAATGAAAGGAAAAATAATTTACGGGCGATCTGAGGTCGGGAAGGGGGTGGGGGTGAGTTTTTAAGGGTAAAAAACGGTTTTTCTCGATTTCCGGCAAAACTAAAAGTCCTATGGAAAAAAGTTTAATGGCAAAGTTGTAGGTAATAAAAAGATCTAAAACTTTTGTATTTAACACTTTTTTCACAGAACCTCAAAATTTAGATGAAAAATTCAAAAAACCAAGTTTTTGGATTTTTATTTTTATCTTTTACAAAAATTTTTTTTTTCCCCCACGATATTTTGTGAAAAGTTGCCTTTTTATGTCCCAAATACGCTGTAATTTATTTGTTTAAAAATATTTATTTTTTTTGCCTTATATTGAATTAATATCGAAAAAGCACCCTAATTTTCAATCGAAAATTTACCGGTCAAAATATCAGCTTTTTTCAAAAAGTTGGTATGTTATCTGTTTGCTGAAAAGTCTACTTTCCGATGATGCAAAAAAAAATTGTACTATTGTAGTAAATATTCTCAGAAAATGCAAATCAAAATCGATAAATATTTTTGCACCATCAGAAAGTAGACATCTCAGCAAAATGAAAACATACCAACTTTTTGAAAAAAGCTGATATTTTGACGGGTGAATTTTCGATTGAAAATTAGGGTGCTTTTTCGATATTAATTCAATATAAGGCAAAAAAATATATATTTTTAAACAAATAAATTACAGCGTATTTGGGACATAAAAAGGCGACTTTTCACAAAATATCGTGGGAAAAAAAATTTTTTGTAAAATATAAAAACAAAAATCTAAAAACTTGTTTTTTTTTAATTTTTCATCTAAATTTTGAGGTTATGTGAAAAAAGTGTAAATACAAAAGTTTTAGATCTTTTTATTACCTACAACTTTGCCATTAAACTTTTTTCCATAGGACTTTTAGTTTTGCCGGAAATCCAGAAAAACCGTTTTTTACCCTTAAAAACTCACCCCCACCCCCTTCCCGACCTCAGATCGCCCGTAAATTATTTTTCCTTTCATTTTTGTAATATTCTCCTCCTTTTCTAATGGGTTTCGTCCTACTATTATTTTTTTTCACTTTTTATTATTTTTGAAGGCATCTACCCTGGTCTAGTAGTCAGGGTAATCAAATACATGTAACATTGAAATGAATATTGTTTTCTCGTTTTAATACCCTCACATCTTCAATATCAGATGATGTAGCTTTAATTGACGAACTTTAGTATTTTAGGTATCGGTGGTCCAGTGGTCGAGCACACAGCTTCTGATCCAGAGGTCCGGGCTCGAATCCTGACACTGGCTCACACCAATGACTTTCGAAATTGTTTTCGGAAGTTAAGTGTGATAAATATCGATGACTGAAAACTCTGTGCCCGGTATGGCAATAGGTTTGCCACCTATTCCATTTGGGATGTAAACATAACGGCGAGACGAGGCGCAACTACCGCTGCCTACACCTTCGGGTAACAAAGGCGTGAAGTTATGTTATGTCGTAGTATTAACTGACGGGCTGAAATATTCCATACGCCCACTTCGATTGGAGCAGATTGAGTACATTATTCTGTATCCTGTAGGGTAGGCAGAGATCTTGGTTTTTCACAAGCAACGTAGCCTGACACATAATACCTATTTTGCCTCATCCACAGTCATATATCTCATCATACATTCACTTCGGGTGCTACGCATTTTTCTTTTTGAAATAGACAATTTATTAGTGGATCTCCATCTGGGATTCTTGATCTTGACTCTGGCACTCACATTCACTTCATACACTCTTTTAGTTAGTAGAACAAAATAATAAGTTTTATGAACAAAACCTAGGCTTTTTTATGGGATAGGAGGGCAAACGAGCAGGCATGCCACCTGATGGTAAGCAACCAACGCCACCCATGTACACCAGCAACACATATAGTGTTACTGTTGCGTTGCCGACCTTTAAGGGATAGGGGATAGGCCCGAGCGGAATCGGGAGAGAACCGATCCCACTCGAAGGCGGCGGGGCCAGCTCCAGGCCCGGGAAGGATGACCCCCGGTGCGGCCGGGAAGGTCGTCGAGGGCGCCGCCAGCCGCGCGCCTCTTTACAGCGCGCGGTCGGAGCCGCCCAGCCCGGGGGAGCCTCACGCCGAGACTCCCCGAGGATGAGCCCCCCTCGCCACAGGGGTGCGACGGAGGGGTGGTCTAGAGGGTTTAACCGTATCCTGGACCACCCCAACGTCGGAGGAAGGCCGCCGCGGGGTTTTAATGGGTAACCCTAGGATCAGATGGCAGTTTACTGTTTTGGGAGTCCCACACTACCCCCTGTCGTACCCATTCGGGGGGTGTGCATAAAGAATTTCCTCGCGTAAAAAAAACTACCTCTCTCACCGAACGAAGCGTGGCATGAGCCACTTTACGTCGATCTTCTAAGAGGTCGTGGTCGTGGTCACCGGTCGAGCCAACCCATTTGTGCAGCGAACTGCTTGGCTTTACCACTGTTAGATCAAGAGAGAAATCAAAATTCTCCTCATCTCGGTCTACTGGCTGCGTGCCTAGAAGACTGGCCGTATTGCCACGCTGAATTGCAATACTAATCCACTGTATGAAGAATAAACCAACCTCGCCACGAGAGGCCTCAATCAGTTGCCTCACAATTTCTTTATAAAGCGAACGAGCATTCGTCCATGATCCTCGTGAGTCTCAACTTTAGTGAGTTGGTGCTTAATTGGATTTTATTCTTTCAACAATTAACTTTGATTGATTGACGAATTGTGAAATTCCTAAACATAAATAAAAAAAAATATTAAATTGGTTGGGTCATATCTGTGGTGGTCGAGTATTCTGGCTGCTACACTGTTATGCACGAGCCTACTGTTATGTTTTCAGTAGCGATATTAATATAATTGCTATTAATTTTAAACATACCATAACATAACTTTACGCCATTTTCTACCCGAAGGTGTAGGCAGAGCTGTTAAGCCTCGTCTCGCCGTTATGTAAAAGTCAAAGTCAAAATAACTTTATTTTTATAGGTCTTCACAGACACTTAAAAATAGTCAACAAGTACAGATAACATATGATTTAAAATTAAATAAAAAAACAAACACGAGCGCTTGTGGAAAGTGCCTCCGTGGAACAAAAAAAGACACGGACGCAATCGCCACGAGCGGCCCGATTCCGGGGCTATCATGAGAAGAATCGGGCAAGAAACTCATGTGCCAAATACTCTTTTCAAACCATTTGAAATAAATAACAATATTATTATTACTACTGAAAACAAATCAGTAGGTCGGTGAATAAAAGGTGTAGCAAATAGAATACTCGACAGTCACAATTAAGATTCAACCAAATTAAAATCAACGTCCTACATGTTAACTAAGAAATTCTATGCGATCACAGTAGTCGAGCACAACTGACGCGACACCTTTTAATTAGAGTGGTAACGTTGTGCAACAATTGTGGCGAATAATAAAAAAAAAAAATTAAGTTTCTATTATATATGTGAACACAATATCAAGGCAAATTTACAATTAAAAAGCTATCAGAAATTATTACAGAACGCCTCTGTAATAGTAATACTACGACATCAAAGTTTAGTTCTATAGGTATGAGTCTCTTTACAATTGTGAAGTTTTAATTGAAACCTCAGCATCTCATTATTACGAGAATGGTGTTATATTAGGTCGGGGAAAAAGTCTTTTCGCATAACGTAGGTATAAACTTATTATAAAATTTCTTTGACTGTACTATTTGTGTCTGGCTGGTTTTGGTAACATTAAAAAGGTTACATTATAAAGAAAAGAAAAAAATAAAAAAAAGTTGTTTCCCGCTATTTTTCATTTGTCTTTCTCTCCGTAAAAATGAGTGAATCTAATGAAGAAATTCGATACATTTTAAAATGTTATTATAAAAAAGGCAAAAATGCAACTCAAGCAGTGAAAAAAATTTGTGATGTTTATGGACCTGATGCAGTGTCAGTAAGAGTAGCACAAATTTGGTTCAAACGTTTTCAGTCCGGAAATTTTGATGTTAAAGATGCACCTCGCTCTGGTCGCCCTGTTACGAATAAAATGGACGCCATTTTTGAAAGAGTGGAGCAAGATCGGCATATTAGTAGTTACGATGTAGCTGAAGAACTGGGAATTGACCACAAAACAGTTTTGACCCATTTGAAGAAAGCTGGTTATACAAAAAAGCTCGATATTTGGGTGCCACACGAGCTCACTCAAAGAAACTTAATGAACCGTGTACTCATTTGCGATTCATTATTGAGACGTAATGAAACCGAGCCGTTTTTGAAGAGATTGATAACTGGCGATGAAAAGTGGATCACGTACGACAAGAACGTGCGAAAAAGGTCGTGGTCGAAAGTTGGCCAGGCTTCACAGACTGTGGCCAAACCTGGCCTAACGCGAAATAAGGTGATGCTGTGTGTATGGTGGGATTGGAAGGGCATTGTTCATTATGAGCTTTTACCGTCCGGCAAAACCATCGATTCTGATCTTTACTGCCAGCAACTGATGAGATTAAAAGAAGCAGTCGAGAGAAAACGGCCGGAATTGATCAACAGGAAGGGTGTGGTCTTTCATCACGATAACGCTAGACCACACACATCTTTAGCCACTCAGCAAAAATTAAGAGAGTTCGACTGGGAGGTCCTAGTGCATCCACCATATAGCCCTGACCTTGCGCCTTCAGATTTTCACCTGTTTCGGTCTCTTCAGAATTCTTTAGGTTCTGTAAGGTTGACCTCAAGAGAGGACTGCCAAAACTATTTGTCCCGTTTTTTTGATCAGAAGTCCCAAAGTTTCTACAGTAACGGGATAATGTCTCTGCCCACAGAATGGCAGAAAGTTATTCAACAAAACGGTACATATATATTGTAAATAAATGTAAATAAACTTTGAAAAAAATGTCTTGACTTTTCATACAAAAATACGATAATACTTTTTCCCCAACCTATTATAAGGTAAGTATATTTGTATTCGAACTTCTTGCTTGAGCTGACTTTATAACATATGGAATAATTGACCTAACGAAATTTGTTTCGCATCAGAAGACACAAAAATGGTCATTGTGGGTTATTCATATAGACAGACAGACTATTACGGAATTTTTGTAGACATTTCGAAGGTGTATAACAATTTAGTACATTGTTATGATTTATCACTCAAGATTCAGCCAGCGATTGCAAGTAAAGTGCTAAATCTCGAAAATTTACACTATTTTTTACTACATTACACTTGAATTATAGATACAAACAACCTTGTTCACACCTTTCATCTACTAAAAAAAACCACATCAAACTCCGTTGCGTTGTTTTAAAGATCTTATCATATAAGAGGACAGACAGCGGAAAGCGACTCTGTTTTATACTATTTAATGAATTTGTTTTATGTTAAGTACAAATAAAATCTTTGATTAGTTTATGCAACATGAAATTCTTACGGAAGGTACACTTAGTCATGTTGTGACTTCTCCTTGTGGGAGAGAACCACCAAAGAAAACATTCCCAAGAAGGGTTGACCGTATGCGGCCGGTCATAAAATTACAGAAAAATCTTTTAACAGCATGAATAGTTCCAAACGATGACATGTTGTGCCAAGCTCACTTATAGTGGGATAGGTGCAGGAAAATTATGATTGTAACTTTATACCTTTAAGACATGATGGTCTTTCTTCGTCTTTTTTTTTAATACTAAAACTAGCTAAACCGGCAAACGTTGTCTTGCCAAAAACTAAAATTTAAAAAATAGATATTTTTGTATCCCATTTATTAAAAAAAAATAAAAAACAGAAATATATAGAAAAATCAAAAAAAATTTAGGGGTGGATAACCCTTAACATTTAGGGGGATGAAAAATAGATGTTGTCCGATTCTCACACCTACCCAATATGCACACAAAATTTAATGAGAATCGGTAATGCCGACACGAGAATTTTATATATAAGATGGGGAAAAATTTGATCGGTCTTTAATAAATATAACGCCTAACTTGGGAACAAAGTCTACGAAAAACCGTCGGCAGCGTATTTTCATAACATAAATTTCATCGCTTGAAAACTAGATGTCGCTGTGTGTACTGCGTTCAAAATCATTATAAATTATTGATATTTTGTCTTTGCAAATGAAATTACTTAGTAAAACATTAATCATTACATAAACAAAGCAAACCCTCAATAAAAATATCACATAAAAGATTAAATTTTACATATATTTTGCATACACTATATTCTTATTTAAAATTCTGCATTTGCGGTGAATTCCTAGAGAGAAAATAATTCGTAGCCTTTAAGTTTACTCAGTTTGCTGAAAAGCAAACTCACTCCTAGCACCTTCGCTAAAGTTTCCCCAACTTACCGCTTTAAGTTGCTCAAATTTTATTATGCATTTAAGTTATTGAAATTTGAATTAATTTCTCTGAAAATATTGAAGAAGTTGATAACAATTATTTGTATATAAATGTATTCTTACGTATTCTTTCACTTTTGAAATGAATTTTTTACATAATATAAATTCCGAAAATAATCTTAAAAAGTATTTTGTAGTTAACAGTGGTAGAGCCAAGCAGTTCGCTGCATGAATAGGCCGGCTCGACCGGTGAAATACTACGACCTCTCAGAAGACCGACGTAAAGTGGCTCATATCGCGTTTCGTTCGGTGAAAGAGGTACCCGGAGGCCCACCCCCCTTTCCCCATACTTTCCTTTCCCCTATCCCTTAAAGGTCGGCAACGCAACAGTAACACTATATGTGTTGCTGGTATCCATAGGCGGCTTTGGTTGCTTACCATCAGGTGACACGCCTGCTCGTTTGCCCTCCTATCCCATAAAAAAAAAATATTTACTCTGAATCTGGATTCAAAACGCAATTTTTTGATTGGAAAATGGTATTACTGACTGATATTAAAACTTTTGTTTATACTGCACGAGTTATTACCAAAAATTGCGGGCAAAAATAGAGAGAGAGAGAGAGACAAGACAAGAGAGAGTCACAAAAGGAGATATTTAAGACTAATAGATGATGATCATAGTCACCCGAAAACCAGACGGGGAATAGGCTGTTCATGTTTGAGTGACTTGTCAATGTTTGTTTCAAAAGTGCATTCAAATGTCACATTATTATTATTTAATATAGATTCTAGTAGATGGCACATGTCAGTAAAAATGTACTATCATCAATAACAGGGCGACCGCAAGTAAGCGATTCTCAGGATGTTTATAATTCAACACATGCACAATAATTATGTAAAAGTTGACACTTGGAAGTACTTTTTACGCACACATTGATAAGTCACTCACACATCAACAACCCACTTTTGGTCTCGTTGTTTGGGTGACTATTGCCAATCTATTATTCTTACGAGTATATCTATGGATTACAAACATTTTACTGTTGTGTGCCATCTATAGTCTGTGGTAAATCTAAGGTCACAAAACTTACTTACTTAAAAGATTGTTATAAAGTCTCGATCCATGAATGTGGACTTAAATATTTGATTTTATTATAGTACTTTTATGTCATACATTAAATTAAATACCAAATATTGTATATTTCGTTAGCTATCTCTGCAATTTTGGTCACGGTTCAAACCTTGTTTTTCATTTAAGATTTCTCTCATTTCGATTACTGCTTCATATCTCTGTATTACATAACCTCTAAACACTTACATGAATTATTGTATTTTGTTTATTTAAATATTTTTCTGACTATTTTTTGTAGGAATCCCACGTTTAGAAAATCATCAACTTGCTATAAACCTTTCGCTCTTAATATCTTGCATTTCTTACTGTACACTATTATTTTATAAATCTAATAGCCCATAGAATGAAACATTGTATTTTACGATACCATGCAATGGTGCTGCTTAGACCTTTGAAAATTAAGGGCGTTAAAAGATAAACAAAAGCGAGCGAGCACTTATAAAAGCCTATCCATATATAAGGAAAACCATCTTAACAAATTTGTCATACAAATTTCTTACATAAAATAAAATACCGGCAAAGTGTTGCCATTATGGCAAACGATTACTTGCAACGTGGCCGTTGCCAGTCTGTGAAATGCGGGGGCGATGAAAAATAAAGTAAATAATTGTATTAGATAATTTACTTAATAGAGTGTTGCCATGCCCCGCGGGGAATTGCCACGTTAATTTTTAGAATGCTGTTAATAAAAAGATCTTTGAAATTTTACGGAAATAAAATAAATACAGAATCTCACTTTTGTATGAATATTATTCACAACCGACTGCGCCTGAAAGTGAGTTCTTGCAAAACTGGATATGTGTGAATATTTTCTATTGGATCTGTAGCCTCGTTCTTAGGGATATTAACTTTAAGGCTGTCGTTATGTCGTTTTTTTACCTTCATGCCTTCACTTCACTATTTGAGAGTGTAAGCAGCAGTTGTTACGCTGCATCTCACCGAGTTTCTTTGTCCTTGATTTAATAACTGGTGGCTACCTTTTATTAGGCACAATTTTTCAATAATAGTTGTGTAATCGATTCCGGGCCCACACCAATGATTTTTTGGATTTTTTTTCGCAAGGTCTGTGTGATAAATGTCGATGACTCACAACTTCGCAAAGTTGATTAAAACAACTTTTAGGATTATATCGCGTTTATTTCTTACTTATTTATATTTATTTCCCGACGTTTCGAACTCTTTACAGAGATCATTTTCACGAGTAGAGATCAATAAACGCGATATAATCCTAAAAGTTGTTTTAATCAATGAGTGAGATTCGCGAAAGTCTTAGAAATAAACTTCGCAAAGTTTATAGTCGCCACCGATTCTATTTGGGACATAACAATTCGGCGAGTCGAGGATTAACAGCCACTGCCTGCAACAGTGCTGTCTTTGTAACAGATCTTTTCCCTTATGTATTTTATTTTACTTAGTTTGTGAAGGTGTTATTGATAAATTAAAATATTACATAAAAATTATTATAAAATTGCAAAACGCATTAGCTGAAGACATCGCTGATAATATTCAGATGTAGCTAACGATCTACTCCATTAAAGATTTTGTGGTAATTCCAATTAGTTACACCTTTTATAACTCAAGAATGATTGGAATTTTTTTTTGTTAGGTATCTTTGATTTGTTAGATAAATTAATCAGTAGAATAGTGACTATTAAAATAATAGATAGTTGCATTTTTTGGCTTTAAGGAATTGAGATGGCATAGGATGGGAGAGGGATATGGGGTGGGACTCTGGATACCACTCTCACCGAACGAAACGCAAAATTAGTTAATTTACGTCGATATACTGAGACAGGGTATTTTACCAGTTGACCTGATATACTTACTACAAAATAAACTCGGCAGTTTATTTCAATCACAGAGAAAAGGACTAAACTTTTGTAAAACACAACCTTAGTAAGGCTGCATAGCAAAACTTTACTTGGACCATTACAAAGGCAGAGGCGTCAGAGAACAACGTAACTAGTCGTACCGGAACCCGGAAGTGGTGAAGTACCGTTCCGTTGGTTCCGGAGATGCAAAAAAAAATGAAAAAGACGTGTAAAACGTTCAGAAAAAAATAGTTTAAATACAGCAGTCTTTTATGAGAGATTTAAAATGAATAACTGAGGAATTCGTCTGGACGGCCTAGAGGTTCAGCGAGCTTTATATTTACGGGGGTCTTCCGTTGGAATCTCACAACAGTGACATTTTTTTTACTAGCTGACCCGGCGAACGTTGTTCCGCACAACAGTCAATGAATAAGCAAAATGCAAATAAACGGATAGCTTTGTTTTTAATTAGGTATTGTGAGATATTATTTTTTTTGTTTTTCTTTATAAATATTTAGTTTCTATAAATAATAAATGCTTTGTTACTTCAAATACTTCCAAAAATATGTGTACAAAGTTTCATTATGTTCGGCTGAGTAGGTTTTGCGTGAAATGGTTACAAACAAACTTTCTTTCGCATTTTATTAGTATGATTATATCTATAGTAAATAATATACTAAAGATATAATCATTTATTTTATTGATTATAACTGTAACTTTGAACTTTTAACACCCTTAGGTGTTAAAAGTGGCTGTTATACCAATTGTAAAAAGATTGTATACTGTTTGTAGATTTAATAAAACTTCATATTAATATAAGAACATAAAATATTGGTTCAGATTTTTTTGATATCACACAATACATATATGTAATCAAATACCTGAATTTTTTACGAGACTATTTTTAGCGTACGATAAAACCGTTAGGTATTTCACCAGTGAGGATACGTTTCGTAAAAAAACATTCCTCTCTGCAGGAGCAAACGGTGCATAACAAAAGAGATGGTTTCCGTGGTTGGTCGTTGCTGAAATTTTCCAGGAACTAATGGCTGCCTGGAATTTCTACAAAATGTTCCTCTGAACTTTCAATTTGAAAATAATTGATTTTACTCTCAAGTTAGTTTTATTTGATAGCTTTCATGTTTTCCATTAATATTGATCAATTCTTTTTTTCACTAACCAGACTCTACTAAACATGAGATAATTTCTATATAACAAAATATTATCTCTTTAAGAAAAATTCACTCTAAAACTCTGAAATCCGTATTAAAATCTGTTGAGTAGCTCCAAAAATAAAAACTTTTCTGTGGTAATATGGTGTTTAATTTTTAGCTATTTGGTTTTAAATTTCTAGCTATTTAGAGGAAAAAAACTACATTGAAGACATTAATTTTCATTATTTATTACTCAATACGATATCAAACACGAAGGTGGACTATGAAATGTTAGCATTGCTTACTTACTAACAATACCTTAATCCCATATATCCCCTCCTTCCCTCAATCACTTAAATATTAATAAATAGCATTTTAAATAATAGCATTTTCATGGATATTTACTTATAAAAGAACTTAAATTCATTTTATTACTACTTAAAGATTCCCAAAATAATCTTTCTCTACGGGAAAAGTAATTGATGGTCATGAACGCGCTTCGATTTTTAAGGCTCCTAACATCACCTTGCTCCAGAACACGTTCTATTTGGTCATGGAAGATGTTTTTTGGTCGTCCTCGACTTTTACATCCATCCCCTTTGAAAATGTGTTTAAGTCGAAGCATGGCCTTTCGAGAACGACCTTAATGCTCCAAGTCGCGAGAAAACTGGAGAGCTAATCGTATAATTTCTCGGGAAAGATAACAAGGAAACTTCGAAAGAAGTGCTTGCAAGAAGTGTTGATTCAGCGGTTATTGTTCCGACAATAATTTCTGAAAATAGACCAACATCAAGAGAGGCTCGCGTTAGGCAGCTTGATCAAGGGCTTGATGCAGAAAGCGGTATTTCTAGACACGGTACGTATGGTGAGAAAACTCCTCTCTCTGGGACTCTGACCACTAGCAGCTTGGTTTCTGTACCTGATGCAACTGGGTCTCTCTAATTTTATATATTCAAATGTATATTTTTGTATCTTTATTTGAATATATATTTATAAAGTGTTTCTATTATAATATTGTATGATACTTGGTCCTCCATTTTGCTAATGATAGTTTACCAGAGGTTCCAGTTTTATAACAGCATTCTTTGTCACAAAATAATTAAATGAACACGTATATTTATTAGATTTATTTTAAACACAATTATGTCGTCTACAAATTTACTCTGTTTTTTGGGATAGGGGGCAAATGATTAAGTGGGTTACCTGAAGATAAGTCAGTAGCAATGCCCATGGACATCTGTAAAACCGGCTGTGTAACAGTTCCATAGCCGACTCTTAAGATATAATATGGACGGGCTCTGCAGCGCCGGATACCTTTTACTTCGATTTTCTGCGAGGTCTTGATGCTTCGCTGCCAAACCAGCCCATTTATATAGTCAATTGTGTAATCCTATCACTATTATCTATTTAATTATCATATCTCTCTCACAGAACGAAATGCAGCATTAGCTACTTTGCGTCGATTTTCGTAATATTGCTCCGGCTAAGCCGAACTATTTTAGTTGTATTAAAGTTTTGTGATTGTAAACATTTAAAGGTCACAAAGTATTTTTAGGAGAAAACAACGTTCAAAATAATGGGGCAAACTTAAATATAATCAAGCCAGTTAACGTGCAAACAGCGGAAGGTCACAACGGTCTGCTGGTCAGTTAGTTTAATTCAAATTTGTTTGGATCCGGCGAGAGTTTGTACACAATTTTACTCCGAATTATTGTTTTGGAACTGTTGTTATTTATTAAGTCAAGTGACGTTTTGTTTGACGTGTCGCCGGCTGTAAGCTGAGCCGCTCCTGAATGAGTAGTCCTCAGTTTGAATTCAAATACATATCAATGACATTTTGGTCATTTTTACGGCAGTTATATATGACAAATCGATCATTTTACCAGTCACTCGAGAATATATTATTAAGAGAAAGATATCCAGGGACACATTTCCGAGATACTTTTTCTAGCGCAGTAGTTCAAAACGTAAATCTTTCAAAACAATTTTAATTCTACCAACAATTTACAAAATTTGGTGGATATCCCCCATATCCTCCTACCCTCCATGAGTGAACACACAAGATTACCTCAGTTATGTTATGAACAGCTTTCAAGGCGTTGTAAAATAAGCCAAAAAGCTCCTTAAAACTAATTAAACAGTAATTCCTAACAATATGCGTTCAGAATTTCCGTCAGTATATACACGACTCACATGACATCTATATTAATATAATAAAGATACAAAATCTTTTGTCTCAATTGCATAGTGGTTTGATACACAGACATCAGATTGAGAGGTCCAGACTTCCAATACAGATACACAACAATAAGTTATGAACATATCTGCGATAATAAATATTGATGAAATAAAATATAGTGTACGGTAATTATGATATAAAACCATTAAAACTCCATCATCGCTGCCTGCATCCTTGGATTTTAATGGCGTTACAGTGCAACATTATTCTCCACGAGAAAGGAGAAAGAAATAAAGACACGGTCTTTTACCGAGCCTTTATTTCTACTGTGTCGTTACATTTATAACTGTAATTTTTAATTGTCTTCAGCTTAATTTATGGTTATTTTAAGTAACTTCACGCCTCTTAATATCGCGCGGTCATAGGCAGCAGCAATGTATTGACAACGTCTTAATATTGCTAAAAATCACTACAACTAAACTGAGTTCTGGAGAAAGATGATGTAGGAGCCTAAAAAACGTTTATGACAAGAGTTATGAAAGTCAAAGAAGCCAGTGAGATGTGTTAGAATGGTGTCTTATGGTGCTCTGTTCTCTCTGCCTATCCTGCAAGAGATGTGGTATGAACATAAGTTTATATCTAACTGAATTGAACAAAACTTAATTGTAAAACATTCTAAGTAACATTTAGTTTAGTTTTTTTTTTTGTGGACAGCAAACGAGCAAGCGTGTCACCTGATAGTAGGCAACCTGTGCTGCCCATGGACACCAGCAACACATATAGTGTTACTGTTGTGTTGCCTACCTTTAAGGGAGTAGGATAGGAAAGGATGGGGAAGGGGGGTGAGCCTCCGGGTACCTTTCTCACGAAACGAAACGAGGCATAAGCCACTTTATGTCGATCTTCTTAGAGGTCGTGGTATTTCACCCATCGAGCAGGCCCTTTCAAGCAGCAAAGTGCTTGGCTCTAACTCTGTTAGTATACTAAGAGGTCGAAATTCTGCTGATTAAATTTTACCAAAGAGTTTAATTCCACAATAATAGGGGTTGTTGAATGGATTTTAAGTCAAACGGGAAAGTTAAAAATGATTATACTAACTGGATTTACTAATTATATAAATTGAAGTTTTCGACTGCTATTTCATTGGAGCTGCCAAAAAACTTTATTAATACTTGGTTATTGATTTTGTTAACTTTCTAGCTGAACAAGCAGATGGTATTAAAAAAGTTGTACCAATTTTTTTAAAATAAATATCAGTAAATACAAGATTGATCTTGGTCTTTCATGTATTGGTTGGTTATTGCGTTTTATTTATATCAGACAAATAGGAAATTTTTCTATCTTGTCTTATTTCCGAACTAAAATTGATTTGTAGTACTACTTTTTCTTAAATTTTTACAAGCAATTTATTGCATCAAAAAGTCCGTCATTTTCGTCCGTCAGAGGAAGGGGAAAACGTAAGAGGTTGGGGCTCTGGATACCTCTCTCACCGAGAAAAACGCGGCATAAGCCACTTTACGACGATATTCTGAGGGGTCGTTAGATTTCACCGATCGACCGTTCATTCATGCAGCGTGGCTATACCACACTTTAGCGAGTTGGTTAAGGCAGAAAGTGCATGAAAGTAGGATTAACGTGGTAGAAATGCAGCCACAATCAGTGTGCGGAATGTCAATGGTCTTGTGACTTTGGTGTAGGAAAATAATAACTAAGCAGCTATACAGTGTAAAAGTGTGATTGGGAGAGATAACAGAGGAATCTCTACGAGACTTATCATATGTTCAACTCAATAATGTCTTATTCAAAATGGCCTTAAAAGTATACGAGCATATGTAGCTAAAGTTACAAAAGTTAAGGAAGCGAATGAGGATTCTAAGAATCGCGTCGTTGTGGCACTCGGCTAAAATTAATTATGAAGTTCCCGGAACGAATATCAGCGATACTTTGGTGTATGTACTGAAGGGAAACTCAATTACAGTATACATTCATTTGATTTTAATACATCGCTAATTAAGTACTAGAAACTTTTTAGTTGTTTTAACTTTGTTTAATTATGTTATTTCATAAAGCTTTTAATACCAGAAGGTGAAGTCACCGATGCGAACAGACAAATTGTTTGTATACGCACGGTATTCGAACTCACTGACCGCTAATTCAGTAGCTTCTTTATTTATTTGCTTCGAAGACATTTCTTAAATCATATCCAATATATTATTATGTCCTCTTGGTATCTGAATCCAGAAGTCGTAGGATCGAAGCTAGGATCCAAACAATGACTACTAAGATAAGGTTTACTATTTAGAAGTTAGCTGTGATAAATAAATATCAATGACTGACAGCATTGTGTCCGGCATATGGCAATAGGTTCCGCTACTGATTTCATTTGGCATTCAGTGAGTCAATACTAAACACCAAGGGCTATCTTTTGCGTAGCAAAAGGCATGAATATTACTTTATGTAGTGAACTTTTGTATATACTTATAGAAACAGATATTTTCTATTAAATTCAAGCTATGGTTACCTATTTACACGCGCGTACATCCTGGATCATATAAATTTATGTAGAATATCCTGGTCTCTAAATTGCAGTGCATCATAAAGAAAACGTGTACGTAACTAGCAGCTCTGGGGGATGGCTGAGTTCATGTATGCAAATGCAACTAATATTGCTGCTGTTTGCTTGCTTAATGCTGTATTATTATCATTCTGACTAACAATGGAACATCACTATAAGCTCTAGAATAATTTAGAATTAAAAAAATATTCATCTCGAAGATGTGGGAGTCAAGGTCCTGTCTTCTAAATCAAGGAATCTCGGGATCGGATGGCTCACACCAATGATGATTGAATGAATGATTTTTCGGAAGTTGTGTTTAAAAAATATCGATGACTGAAAACATTCGACCCAGTGAATGGTAATAGGTACTACCACTTTTGAGACGTAATAATTGAGCAAGTTGAAGTCAATAACTATATCCGCTGCCTACACCTTTGGATAGGAAATACAAAAAAAAACTTTTATCAATGTAGTTTTTCTACGTGAATACGAGTTAAGTTTGTGCCCGGTATGGCAATAGGGTCTCTACCTCGCTACGTAAACATAGCGGCGAGACGAGGTTTAACAGCCACTGCCTACACCTTCGGGTAGAAAAAGGCGTGAATTTATATTACACTGTTTGTTATAAATAACATTCTGATACAATTGTTTACATCTTATAATGTTATATGTATGCCAGGAGAAGAATAATATCTATCATTCTCATATAATATTACCCCTAAATATAACCTTATAAACTTCTCCAATTAATTCGCCTATTCGTTATTGAGATGTCATAACCCGTAACTGCCGGCGGTATACAATTATATATATATATATATATATATATATATATATATATGTTATATATCATAAGTTATTAACCCCTAAACGAAAAATAACGGGTGCAATACTTGATTTAGTGTTATTAATTCTGTCATCGGCCAGCTTCCAGGAGACTATTGCCGATAAATAAATATTAACCGCTAACTAAGCAGTTTTAAAAACTTTTTTTATGTAACTACACATCATTTTCTACCCGAAGGTTTAAGGCAGAGGGTATAACGCGTTCAGTCGATAAATGTTAACATCCCAAATGGGAAAAATGGTGGAACCTATTGACATACATCGGGCACAGCGTTGACTGTCATCCGTGTTTGTCAACTTAACTGGACCTTTTAGACCATCGTTAAGTAAACCTTTTTAATGTGATAACTGTTTGTTAAAATTTGGATACAGGTATATTTTGTTCTAGACTCACATGTTGAGAGAAGAATGATAAATCTGACTGTAGAAGGAAATAAGAAAAGAAACAGACATGAGAAAATATGGATAGATTGTGTGTAAGACATATGATTAGGTAAGAAGAATGTTAGTGTAGAAGATGAGTCTGATAGGGAAGTGTGGAAATGGAAAACCTGTTGTGCGGACCCAAAATAATGGGTACAGGGCAGAAGGATGGAAATAAAACTCTATATTAAGATCTTCTTCTTATGACCGTCCATTCAAAATGTATTTAGTCTAGACCATTCACTATGATGATAGCTGATGGTTCCTTATAATAAATGTAGCGGATCTTTACGGCAACCTAAAATGATAAGAAATGTTAGTAATTTGTCTAGAGTTTTCTGTAAGGCTAACATTATTTAAAATACATATGTGTTAAAATACAATATTAGTATAGAAGTGTAAAAAATGGAATAGGAGGGCAAACGAGCAAGTGGGTCACCTGATGGTAAGCAACTACTCACCGCCCATGATCACCTTGGTGGATTGCAGTCCTTTAAAGGAGTAGGAGAGGAAAGGAAAGGGGAAGAGGATAGGGCCTCAGGACATCTCTCTCTCCGAACGCAACGTGGCACGAGCAACTTCCCGCCGATATTCCGAGCGGTCGTGGTATTTCACCTGTCGAGCCAGCCCATTTTTGCAGCAGGACAGGCAGCTGCAGGTCTCCACCACTGTTCAAATACACATACATTTATTAAAAAAAAATAACGACACATTTTTATTTGATTTGAAATATACAATAACACTCGTATTTATGGAAGTTCTCCGATCGCTCGGTGTCACGGCGATCACTGCGATAATGGTTGTCAAACTTTTTTCAAACGACCCCATTTCGAGTTATGATCTTCGAAAATTCATTAAAACTTATTTCAACTGCGATTAAAGAAGCTTTTATTAGTACGCACCCGTGAAATTAACGACCTCGATTGTAAAATGTGGGGTATCATAATATTTACCCGGTATAATGTACTCGTATAATGTTCGAATTATATTTGTATTAATATATATTTACTAACAGACCGCCCAAACTTTGTACCGCTTAATTTCATACATTTACTTCTAAAAAGATTATTACACCGCTCATATTAATCATCATCATTCATCATTAGCCTATTGCAGTCCACTGCTGGACATGCTCTCCCAATTTATATATTAATCATAGCGTGATTATATCTTATATCTTTAAACGAGCAATTCTTGTATATATATATGTATATATGTACATATATGTATAATTGGAATCTCGGAATCGGCTCCAACGATTTTCATGAAATTTAGTATATAGGGGGTTTCGGGGGCGATAAATCGATCTAGCTAGGAATCATTTTTAGAAAATTTCATTTTATCGTGTTTTATCGATAATCAACTTAAACATCAACTTACTTTTTGGAATTCCTGACATCTATTGGCGAATGCTATAATTATTTTAAATTGTGAGCAACTAACTTGCTTTAACGACAACAACACTAAAGCTATTCCAGCAGATGGCGTTGTTTATAAAAAAAAAGAAAATACCGAGCAAAGCTCGGTCATCCAGATATTTATTATATTAACAGTGGTACGGTCTTGCAGTTCTCCGCATGAATGGGCCGATTCGTCAGTAAAATGGAGAGGCCCGATCCCTTTTACCTTGCTCGATCGCCCTCCTATCCCATAAAATATATGTATTTAAATATAACCTAAAGCCTTCCTCAATAAATGGAATATCTAACACTAATATTTTTAAAATTGAAACTAGTAGTTCCCGAAATTAACGGGTTCTAACTAACAACCCAAGATATTGATAATAGTAACAACTTCAATCAACGCTTTACTACACTACATTAATAGCAATACCAGGGACTTGTCCGAAGTCTGTCTTGTCCGAGAATGTCCACAAAAAAAAGCGGGACACTGAGTCTAAGAAGTATATAAAACGTTCACCCGTTAGCTGTCGCCTCTTATGACCCGAGTACCGGGTCGGGACACATCATCGCATTCTTACTACATATTTGCCTAAGAAACGAATACTTACATTTTGTATTTGGCGATATCTTTTGAATTAAATGTCCGAATTGAATCATTCAAAAAGTTCTAGAAAGTTATTGAATCTATATTTTTATTGAAGTAATTTATTTTGAAGAGAGTTAATACCAAGGTACAAAATAAAGAATTTTTAAAACGACATGACACAGTCAAAATGACAGTCTCGGTGATTCAGTAGTCGGGTACCCCGTTTCTGAATCAAGAAGTTGCGGGTTCAAATTCTGGATGACCAATGACTTTTCGAAATATTTTTTAGAAGTTATGTGCGATAAAGATCGATGACTGAAAACTTTGTACCCGGTATAGCAATAGGTTCGATAGCTATTCCATTTGGGATGTAAACATAACGGCGAAACAAGGCTTAACAGCCTTCGGGTAGAAAAAGGCGTGAAGTTATGTTATGTTATGTTTGACATAACTATGATTATTTAAAAAAATATATTCTTATTGTAAGATAACTTCCATAGTTGGACATATGGCGTCCATAGCATGGCATCCATGGAAGACGCTAGTTACAACCAGGTGACTGGCTAGCTCCTTTGCCCCTTTCACGCGCCCTTTTCAACTAATGACTCCCATCTCCTACAATGTGGTAAAGGACTTCAAAGTCGAGCAACACTCAATTGTTCCCTAATTTCCCAAAACTTAATTATAAATACCAAATTAATATCGCACACGCGACGCAGCCACGTTTTCATTTAAAACGTGCCGCTCCGTCTGTAAATAAAGAGGATGATGACAATTAATTATTTCGCGATGTCAACAAGAACATGAACACAAAAGCTTATGTTTGTTTTGAATTAGCGGTTTGCTTTGCGCTAACAAAGTTAAAAAGTTTGAATTTTCGATGTTACGCAATTCGTACAGCGCCATCTAGTTTAAAAATTAAAAACACACTAACTCTACACTTGTAATAAAGAAATTTATTAATTCCTAGTATAATTTTTCTAAAAAAAACTGATGGCTGGTTTGTTTGATGGATGTCAGCTGTAAGCATCAATCGTTACCCAGGGATATCTACAACGCCGAGTCTGCAACAGTTGCATTGTAGGTGGTATGAGAAGGGTCTTGACAGAAAGAGAATCGGGAATATGATGGCCTTGCACTTCTCCCTTTCTGATCGAAATGCGACATGAGCAACTTAAGCACGTCAATTTTCTGTAAGGTCGTTACATTTCACCGGTCGATTTGGCCAATTCATGCAGTATAATTATCAAATATATATAATCATTAATATAAAATAGTAGCTTTCCGCTGTCTGTCCCCATAAATGCTTATATATTTGAAACAACGCAGCTGATTTCGATGCATTTTTTTTAATAGATAGATGGTGTCAACAGGATAGCTTATTTATCTCTAAGACTTTCGCGAATCATGTTCATGACATTAAAACAACTTTTAGGTTTATATCGCGTTTATTTATTACTAATTTTATTTATTTCCCGACGTTTCGAACTCTTTACTCTTTTATCTATAATTCATGTATGATGTAGTAAAAAAAAAAGAAATCCAAAATTTACTGATTTATTACTTTTGTTGCGGCGACTATTATGTATATTGTAAATATATATTTATTATTGTTATACTTTCATTAAGCTTAGCAATCAAAACTTATTAAAGGTTTTAACTACCCATTTGTTTTTCTATGAAAATATTTTCACAGACAGCCTTTCCCGGTAAAGTTGAGCAACAAGGGGGTGGACAGAATTATGACGTCAGTGTAAGAGTAATTTCCTCGATGACTTGCTCACTGCCAGACGCCAGTCATGCCGACTCGGTATACAAGTAATTAACTATTTTGTTCTATATAAGTTTTGATGAGCCAAGTCAAGCGAGCCTTTTGGTGCCAACTTGTTTTTGATGAGCCCCCTGCTCATCAAAAACTAATTGGCACCAAAAAGCTTGCTCGAGTTGGCCTGAGAGGCTCTGTAACAATATTCTTATCATTCCAGAATAGAGACTGTCTGTTGGTCTTGGACTTGGAAATTAGGAGGCAACAGAATGAGATATTTTGGAGTGAATTAGGAGACAAATTCGTCCAAAAATTGTCAACAATGACTTATTTGATGGCTTGAAATTAGTCATAAAACTAGTTTCTACAAGAATTATGTGTTATTAGATATTTTCTATAATTATTTTAAAGTTTTAAAAGTCTCGGTGTTCCAGTGGTTTAGCACCCCGATTCAGAATCAAGAACTCGCGGGTTCGAATTCTGGCTCACACTAATGACTTTTCGAATTCATTTCTTAGATTTTCGCGAATCACATTCATAACGAAACTAACAACTTTTTATAGATTATATCGCGTTTATTTAGAACTTATTTTCTTTTTATTTCCCGACGTTTCGAACTCTTTACAGGGCTCATTTTCTTCGACTTTTCGAAATTATTTTTGGAAGTTATGCGTGATAAATATCGTTGACTGAAATCTTGGTGCCCGCTATGGCAATAGGTTCGCCACCTATTCCATCTGGGACATAAACATAACGGCGAGACGAGACTTAACAGCCGCTGCCTACACTTTCGGGTAGAAAATGGGGTGAACATTTTATTATTTTTTAAGTTGTTTCACGAAGTTTATAGTCAAATATTTTTTTATACTTTCACTCCCTCAAAATATGAACTGGTAGATAATGTTGCTCCGCGTCGTTGTTAATAACTTTCAAAAAACAAACAGAAAATTCAGAATCTGAATCCGAGACTTTCGATTGGTTTTTAAAGTAATATATGAATTTTTAATAATAAATAATTATTTAAAAAGTAAATAGAGATTTAGGTCTTTAGTTCATATTAAGAATGGTTGATGCAAGACTGACTAAGCAGATATACAATGCAAAAGCGGATGGATGTAGGAGTCGAGGACGACCAAGACACATATTCCATGACCAAATAGAACGTGTTCTGGAGGAAGGTGATGTTTGGAGCCTCAAAAACCAACGCGCGTGCATGAAAAGATTTATGAAAGTCAACGAAGCGAGTGAGGCATGTAAGAATCGTGCCTTATGGCGCTCTGTTCTCTCTGCCTACCCCGCAAGGAATTTAGCGTGAAGTTATGTATGTATGTAGTTCATATTAATTAATTAAATTTTGTCTTAACATAATATAATGTTTTAAAACAAATAAAGCAAAGAGTAAAAAAAACAAAAGCATTTTTTTTTTGTAATTAAACCTTTAAATTGTCTTCAGTAAATATTAACTGTAGATTCATGGGTCACCAATCAACTTAATTGCTGACACGCCGCCCGCTGAGCCTCCAGTAGGCACCTACTTGTGCACGAAGGAAAATGACTTTTCAGGTTCAGTTACAGACATAAGCTTCGCCGGTGAATGGAAGGCTGTTTTGTACTTATTTAATAGCTAACTGTTGCCCGCGATTTCTTAAAAAATACTATGCCTGTGCCAATAATAGGGTTCATTGCTCATATCAAATAAAGATTAGCCTATGTGCAAAATAGGACATAAAGGCATCCAGTACTTTTAGAGTTTATTCGTAACAAACATACAGACAAACAGATAAAAAACACAAACATTCTAAAAACTATATATTTTTAGGTTCTATATTCGTTCTATATTCTAAAAAAAAAATATTCAATGTACAGTTTTGACTTTCCTACGATTTTATTAATATAATAGGTTGGGGAAAAAGTATTTTCGTATTTTTGTATGAAAAGTCAAGACATTTTTTTCAAAGTTTATTTACATTTATTTACAATATATATGTACCGTTTTGTTGAATAACTTTCTGTCATTTTGTGGGCAGAGACATTATCCCGTTACTGTAGAAACTTTGGGACTTCTGATCAAAAAAACGGGACAAATAGTTTTGGCAGTCCTCTCTTGAGGTCAACCTTACAGAACCTAAAGAATTCTGAAGAGACCGAAACAGGTGAAAATCTGAAGGCGCAAGGTCAGGGCTATATGGTGGATGCACTAGGACCTCCCAGTCGAACTCTCTTAATTTTTGCTGAGTGGCTAAAGATGTGTGTGGTCTAGCGTTATCGTGACGAAAGACCACACCCTTCCTGTTGATCAATTCCGGCCGTTTTCTCTCGACTGCTTCCTTTAATCTCATCAGTTGCTGGCAGTAAAGATCAGAATCGATGGTTTTGCCGGACGGTAAAAGCTCATAATGAACAATGCCCTTCCAATCCCACCATACACACAGCATCACCTTATTTCGTGTTAGGCCAGGTTTGGCCACAGTCTGTGAAGCCTGGCCAACTTTCGACCACGACCTTTTTCGCACGTTCTTGTCGAACGTGATCCACTTTTCATTGCCAGTTATCAATCTCTTCAAAAACGGCTCGGTTTCATTACGTCTCAATAATGAATCGCAAATGAGTACACGGTTCATTAAGTTTCTTTGAGTGAGCTCGTGTGGCACCCAAATATCGAGCTTTTTTGTATAACCAGCTTTCTTCAAATGGGTCAAAACTGTTTTGTGGTCAATTCCCAGTTCTTCAGCTACATCGTAACTACTAATATGCCGATCTTGCTCCACTCTTTCAAAAATGGCGTCCATTTTATTCGTAACAGGGCGACCAGAGCGAGGTGCATCTTTAACATCAAAATTTCCGGACTGAAAACGTTTGAAACAAATTTGTGCTACTCTTACTGACACTGCATCAGGTCTATAAACATCACAAATTTTTTTCACTGCTTGAGTTGCATTTTTGCCTTTTTTATAATAAAATTTTTAAATGTATCGAATTTCTTCATTAGATTCACTCATTTTTACGGAGAGAAAAACAAATGAAAAATAGCGGGAAACAACTTTTTTTTATTTTTTTCTTTTTTTTATAATGTAACCTTTTTAATGTTACCAAAACCAGCCAGACACAAATAGTACAGTCAAAGAAATTTTATAATAAGTTTATACCTACGTTATGCGAAAAGACTTTTTCCCCGACCAAATGTATATATTAAATAAATAAAAAAAAAAAAAAGTTATGATGTGTATAGATGTCTAGATATTTTGTAAAGTATTATTAATAACTAGCTGACCCGGCGAACTCTGTTTCGCATCAAAAGTAATAACTGCTGCCCCGCTATGTTAATACTGCAATATCTTCGACAAATTTGTCGATAGCAGCTATAGGTTAAAAATGGGAATTTTCCATTGTTAACACCCCCGCAACCCCCCTTGTGGGTGGAATTTCGTAAAATCCGTTCTTAGCTGACCTCTACTCGGCGAAAGGAATAATCCTACCAAATTTCAAGTCGCTACGCCTTATGGTTCCAGAGATATCGTGATATAGGTGGAAATCTCTTATATATTATATTATTAATTATTAATAATAAAGTAAGTATTACACGGTTTTTGGATTTAAGATTAAGAACTGTCATCAAATCCTAGTCTTATGCGAGAAAATAATACGCTTATCTATACATTTATATACATACATAACTTCAGGCTAAGTCCCTTGTAGGGTAGACAGAGAGAAAAGAGCACCATAAGGTACGATTATTACACACTTCATTTGCTACTTTGACTTTCATAATAAATCTTGTCATACGCGGTCGTTGGTTTTTAAAACTCTTGACATCACCATCCTCAAGTACTTGTAAATTTTTTTAAATATTGAAATTTCTTAAGTCACAGTAAGATAAATAAGTATGTTATTTATAAATGTATACCGGAGTCTAAACCTGTCACGGTTTATCTGTACGTTATACCTAATGTCTTAAGAAGTTTTTGCAGTATCCGAGGCGAGAGACCGGAGTGTATTTTTTTCATGAATACATAACTTATTTCATTCGGGAAGATTCAGCAAGTCAAAGCTTAACAATCGCTGCCACAGAAATAGATCAAGATAGAACGGCGAATAGGCGTGGCAAGCGTGCCAAAACCCTGCACTATATTGCATGCTTTTCGAAACTCGCTCTCATTACGCAACGAGCGTTCCTGCCATGCGTTCAGGACGTAAAAAAATAGATAAAACTTCACATATATGCCTTATTATGCTGTGAAAAAATGTAAAAACAAAAGTAGTGAATCAAATATGAAAAAAGGAAATATTTCGTATGATCAGTAAGTACAGAAAATCAGTAGAAAGTATTTTTTTGAGATTATAAATTATTGTTTTACTTTTACTATGTTCAATAATTACGATCACAAGTTGTATATTTTTTCGTTATGATAAATATCCATTGCTGTCCGCATTCAACGCTCGTATACAAAAACATTGCGCGTATAAATTATACGCGTAATGTACGTCGAATCGAACGAAATACACAATACACCTGCCAGTTGATCGCTGTGTCTGTTAATCGCTGTGATTCGAATGTTAGAGATGGGCACTCCATGTATCGTTGAGTCTTAGGACTTATCGATAAATTAATTCAATAATAATTTGAGTATCAGCTCATATCTTGCTTTGTCCCTACTTTATTCTAACACCACAAATTTCAACCAAAGTGTTTCGTAATTACATTGGCAGCAGTTTATTTGACAGTATAAATTTTCACCAATTTGACCAATCCCCGATGGAAAATCATCTCGTTCTTCTCAAATGGGCAGTAACCGAGGTATATGTAGACGTTCGGCTTCATTATTTAACCAGGACTGTGAGGCCAACCCTTACAAAAAGGCAAATATTTAATAAATATGTATAGTTTCAAGGACAGTAAAATATTTATAATTAAATTTTATATACTGTTGGAAAAATATGTTTTAGGTTTTAATATGTCGGATTGAAGTATTTAACATGTTTTACTTTCTATGATTATCGTTACAGAAAATCAATAAAGTTAGTAAAATATAAAAATAATAAAATTAACACACGTTGCCGATATTAACATCGATAATCTAATGTGAGTGTCTCTTAACTAGTCGCCCCGCTCACAATGAAAATGACGTCACGCTGAGGGCGTGGTTTTTCAAAAAAGTGACACGCTCGAAATGTATGGAAATATGCCATCGCGGCCGTTCTATCTTGATCTATTTCTGTGATCGCTGCCAACAACTTCTGTTAGATATGGATATACCATAAAATTACAAAAATGGAACAAGAAAAAATTAGACTAAATATTATTCCTATATAACAAAAGCATATCCTAAATAAACAGGTAACACGAAAAGACACAGAGATACAAATATATTATATATTTATATATATGTATTTCAATTAGTCCAGTGAGCGCAGACCCTAACAAAGAAATATGAGGACCCTTATTCAGACTGGCAACCCTTTTAGCGCTCTCTCAGTAAACATCCCTTCGCATAAGGTAGATTAAAATTATCAACATATTTACTTTTCTCGTCTAAGATTTTATTTGCTCTCATACATTACAAAATATTCAAATTTGCCTACTACCTCTTTATTTGAGGTTCATATAGTTCATTGTCCTGAAGGGATTCGCTGGAAATGTTCTGTCTATAATAAGGCTATTGTTTTTAACTCCCTTTATTAGGCTCAATTATTAATAAAATAACGTGTTATGAACATACATTTGAGATGAAATTTCTTGTAAAATCTTTTCCTTTCAGTATTAAAATAATTATATTATTATCTTTATCTAATGTGTGTTTCATTTCTTTCATTTCATTCATATATAAATGATAACCTTATCTCGCCAATTCACTCTCAAAAAGCGTAAATAATTAATGGGTATACATTTTAAAGCTTCACGCCTTTATCTGGCAGTTAAGCCTCGACTCACCATTTTTTTCCTGTCACAAATCGAGTCTGTGGCAGAACCTATTACTACAAAACACAACTTACGAAAAGTTTCTAGTGTTCGCCAGGCTCGACCTCGTTTCTTGTGTAAAACAAATTTTCTTGCTAAGTAACTTCATGAATATGTCATAACCTATAGAGAAATTGAAAATAAAGTTAGACAATACATACTACTTGTCGTTACAAGATCAATAGTTGATCTTATAAAGGCTAGTGTTATATTAGATTTTCTAGGACACCGTATAATTTTTAGTGTTATAAATTGGTATATATAAGTTGGTTTGTTACGCTTTCACGCTGCAACCACTCCATCAAGAATCACGAAACGAAAAGGCAAAAATATTTTTGCATCTACAAACCTGATCTTCTTTTTATGGGATAGGAGGGCAAACGAGCAGGCGTGTCACCTGATGGTAAGCAACCAACGCCGCCCATGGACACCAGCAACACATATAGTGTTACTGTTGCGTTCCCGACCTTTAAGGGATAGGGGATAGGAAAGGATGGGGAAGGCAGGTGGGCCTCCGGGTACCTCTCTCACCGAACAAAACGCGGCATGAGCCACTTTACGTCGGTCTTCTGAGAGGTCGTGGTATTTCACCGGTCGAGCCGGCCCATTCATGCAGCGAACTGCTTGGCTCTACCACTGTTAAAACTGATCATTGCATAACTAACCTTTTTACAAAAAAAAATTGCTAATAAGAGCATTACCAAGATAAAAGTACCTATCAGCGACTCCGTGTTGTAGTATATGTGAACTTAACAGATATTCTAGTGTACATAATAATATATCATTTTTGTATTTCTGCATTATTTACATTGCCCATGCTGTAGCAAAGTATTACATCCGGGAACCAGGGTTACATAATAATGTAATGAAGAACAACGACGTATCTGTACGCCGGCAATACATACAGGTGTAGTTAGCGATCATGGTGCTACACATACCGAATTCTTTTTCAAGTCCTTAATTTAACAGATGACCAAATATAGCCAACTGTAAGCCAAGTGAAAATAGCAGTTGGCAGTGATTTACAACTGGATAGACACAAGTTTTCTTTTGACTTCCTAACTATGTATGGTATAGAGACTTCAACCATGTTTGGGTCTTACAATGAGAAATTTCCACCAACGTCATAAAAGACGAAAAAATGTTATTTCAAAAACTAAATAATTAATTTAAATAAATTCAATTACTAAAATCACACAACTACCATACTAGCTCAACAATAACATAAATGTTCCACTCTCAATCATAACTGTAAAAATAATGAAATTAATAAACTCTTTAGAGAGTCATAAATTAAATATCTGCCTGCAACATACCCCAGCGAAGACCTTTCACTACTGGAAGTCTTTGATATTATAATTTCAAAGAGAACTAGTCCCGATTCCCTCAGCAAGTTGCGCGAAACGAAACGTACGTTACCTTTCAAAAGAGAGAAATGTTGATATGAAAACGAGGGAAGGAGGCAACTTTTAAATGATAAATTTATAGTTTCGCGAATTTATTTTCAACTTATTACGTAACACAAGTTACCTGTGAAGTTTCAAACGAATTTGTCATGGCCTTCTTCTTGTAAGGTCTTACAATTACTTATTGCTATGACTAAATTTTCTTCATCATTTTAGCTCTATGTAGTAAAACATAACATAAATTCACACCTTTCTCTACCCAAAGATGTAGACAGTAGCTGTTAAACGTTGACTCGACGTTATTTTTACGTCCCAAATGGAATAAGTGACGAACCTATAGCCATACGGGGCACAAAGTTTACTGTCAAGTTATCACACATAACTTTCGAAATTAACTTCGAAAAGTCATTGGTGTGAGCCAGGATTCGAAACCGTGACTTCTGGATTCAGAAGCTGGGTACTCGAACACCGGACCACCGAGGCTAGTTGACACTATATAGTAATTTTTTGACTGAATTTATAAGTAACTAGCTGAACCGACGAACTTTGTTCCTCATCAAAAGAATTCAATGTGTAACTCTAAATCCCGAAAATTATCACTTTTTCTTCACTACATTTTAAATGAATAACAAATAATATAAGCCACTACATTTTACATGAATGTACATTAAAGCCACCTCAATAACACTTTCTATCTATTAAAACAAACCGCATAAAAATCCCGTTGCGTAGATTCAAAGATCTAAGCATATAAGGGGACAGACAGCGGAGAGCGTCTTTGTTTTATAGATATATCATGAGATGTGATACAGAATCAACTGATTATTTCTTTAATTTATTTACGGTTAATTGCATATATATTGAATCGAATGTTGAAAATCAAACTTTTAGAATTTGTTACGGCATAGAAGTACTACGTCGTAGCCATCGTGCATCTGGTAGCACCCTTACATGATAACTGTGATTTCCCAACAAACTAACTAACTAACTAGCTAGAAATGTTTAAGTATTTGTTTACTTCTTAAAAATGCAAAGTTAGATTTATGAATGGAAAGCCAAAAAACTCTGTCTGATATAATAATATTATTATGTACGTAGAGTTATCTCATTTTCATGATATTGTTCTATATATAGTTATAGTTAGTTATATTATAAGTTCGTTCAAATATTTTTCAACGCCCGAGATAACAATTGGCAGCCACATGCCTTATTCAGTTCTTGCAATAAACTCTCCAGCTGCTCGCTCCAACACTGGAACTCCGCGGTACATTCTACTGAACATATCGAGGTGAAAGGTCTGATTTATATTGAGTCAGTTATTGGCGCTGGTCTACTCACAAATTTACTGGTGAATCGATACTATTTGAAATAGATTGTAATAACAGTTGTAATGCCACACAAGTCGTTGCATAACCTTTCAGAGTATTGACGTAAAGTAGCTTCACAGCGATTGGTTCAGTGAAATAGCTAACTGGAGGCTTAACCCCTTCACTAATGTCGCACCAGTCGCTTATCATCAGCTGACAATAGCTAATTGGTCCACTTTCATAATAATAATACTCTCTGAGATCTAAGAAACATCCAGCTGGGCTTGTGGTTTCAGCACGACACTTAGAAATCCAAAATATCACACAACTCAACTTCACACCTTTTTCTACCCGAAGGTGTTGGCAGCGGCTGCTAAGCCTCGTTTCGCCGTTATGTTCACTTCCCAAATGTAATAGGTGGCGCACCTATTGCCATACATTGGGCACAAAGTTGTCTGTGATAGATATTTATCACATATAAATTTTAAAAAGATATCAAAAAGTCATTGGCGTGAATCTAGATTCCAACCCACGACCTCGGATTCAGAAGTGGAGTGCTCGACTAGTGGACTATCTAGACATTCAACTCGTGATAAATGTGGATAAAAAGTATTTAGACCTAGAAAATAATTTGGCGCATCGAGGCACCATCGTTGTTCAGGTATAGTCAGCTACTTTTAATCAAATCTCTGATATCTTATCTTAAAATCCAAAACAAACAAATTTTAATGAGAATTTCTTAAAAAAATTAAGTTCTTAAAATCATTTAATCTCTTACATATATAAGGCTTTATATTTTTTCCGACGATCATGGACTTAAATCTATCTACACGTTAAAGTATGAGCATTTGATTTGTCGTTATTATCAAATCCTTTCAGCACAAAACAGCACAAGCCATCAATAAGCAGGAGAGAGCGTCTTCTGTGCTTCAATCTGTAATATTAATATAAAATATGCAACGAGTACTCTCTCAGTTGGTGCTTCTATATTGAAGGTAAATATACTGTCAAGTTTAGTTTCTGTGTGAATTCGGAGAATACTAATATACTATGAATGACTTCAAACAAAACTTGAGGTGCCATCAAGATAGACATAAATAAATCTATATATATATATATATATATATATAACATGAAATATTAAGATTCCGAAAACATTATTATATTATATAATACACATTATTATATTATTATTATATAATATATTAATTTTATTTTCTAAACACACTTGTTTCTTTTCATCCCAAATGATATAGGTGGTAAATCTATTGCCATACACCGGGCATAAAGCTGTCTGTTAATGGTATTCATGACACAAAACTTCCGAAAACAATTTCAAAATTGAGCCCGGATTCGAATCCACGACTTCTTGATTCAGAAGCGAGGTACTCGACCTTGGGACCACTAAAAGCGTTTTTTTTAACATTTAATATTACTTTAAGACCAGTTTCTTCCCGCCCTTTTCTCGCAACTGCGTACATCTTTTAGTGAAAGGCGCGAACGTACAAATACACAAAAATGTCTACAATAAAGTAGGTACATTCAACATAATGTTATTTACAAAAGTTTACAACTCGTCAACAAATTTTGGGGTGCGACTTAAAAAATATATACTTGGAATAAAATTTCATGGTAATTTTTAATGTACAACAAACGACTTGTGATTTCTTTGTGATATATATTTACGGACTTGTACGGCCGTTTCCAAGTTTCTTCAATTGAGATGAATATTTTAGTAGCAGACAGTCCGACATTTAAACGAAGAGACATTTAAATAATTTTGTGATGTTTTTCTTTGTCTCTTCACTGCTTTTAATAGCGCATAGAATGGGCAGTGTGTCTTTTAATTTTCCTAATAAAATTATTGACCTTATATAATAGCACGTTCGAGAACCAGGTTAAAATGTCGACTCGTACCTATGATTTTTTTCGGAAAATTTGCAATTTAACTTTCAATGACTGATGACATTGTACTCAATGTTTGGTAAATATATTCGGCAAGTTGAAGCAAAACTGTCCTTCTGGTAGAAAAACGTGAAGTTACAAAGAGAATCCACCTCGTCATCTGTAATAACAAAATTTCATTCCGTATTTTAAATTCACTGATCTTCAGTATTTGTATTAAAAGGTTACAATTATAGTGGCTTCATCAAGAGGACTACATCCTCAGTATACTTATCGGTATAGCGGCGTTGATTACACAGCCTTAATATAAATAATATCTCTCGGCACACGCGGTATTACATTCAAAGCTATGTAAAAACTATACTTAAACTATACTATATTGTAAATAATTATCAATATATCTTGTATATGTATCTATACTGAGCGACCAAATATAGAGTTCGGTGAATTTAACGGAATGATACAAATTGGGTTGTTATTAAATAACCTAGCGTTATATATTAACAACCTAATTTAACAACCTAATTTAACAACCTAATTTAACAACCTAATTTAACAACCTAATTTAACAACCTAATTTAACAACCTAATTTAACAACCTAATTTAACAAACTAAATTAACAACCTAAATTAACAACCTAATTTAACACCGAACACTATATTTGGTCGCTCAGAATAGGTATGTATTGAGCACATCCAGACAAATATCCACGTTTCTTATACAAATGTTTGTATAAGAAACGCGGGATTGAATCCCCGGAACTCGGAACATTTTTCTACATTTTGTTTTATTGTGTTCGTAAATGCTTTTTAAAATCAAACTATTTTCTTATCTTATCTAATTACCTAACTGTCCAAATTGTAAACACTCTCAAAAGTCCCTACCAACATCGATACAGCCGTTTCGGAGGAGATCAGTGATGTAGTTCAGGTATATGACATAAACATAAGAAATATACCTAGATATAAGACAGAATATTACTACACAAAGCTAATTGTTCATTTAAAATGGCTACATCTAATTGTACTCGACTACAAATGTCCAGCGTCTCGACTGTACATTTATTCTTCACTGTTCTTCGGACCGTTTATTTATTCTTATTTTCCCCACAGGGACCAAATCGAGAGCGGAATCGTTAATTGTCCCTAAGTGTTTCTAAACTTCTTAATAGAAACGGCCACGTTTTATAGTCATTAAAGTATTTCTTGCTCGTAATTAAACAATAAAAAAAAATAGTTCACTAATTCTAAAAATGCTTTCATATTATTCGCTTGTAAATAAAACTTATTTTATATATATAAACAAAATGGATGTGTTCTTTCAGAAAGTGATTGCAGCAGCCTTGAAGACCGATAAACGTGTATGACAAGATTTATGAAATTCAAAAAACTAGTGAGGTGTAAAAGAATCGTACCTTACGGTACTCTGTTCTCTCTGCCTACCCCGCAAGGGACCTAGCATAAAGGTATGTATGTCTATGTGTATTGAACGTCACAACATCGTCTCTGATATGATTTCTTCTATCTATAATTTTCAAAATTTGATCAAACATTTCCATAAGCAATTTGTTTTTATTACTAACTGAATGTTAGCCGCTTCAAGTTACTGGAAATAACCAGTTATACAACACACATCATCTGACCAGTGCAATCGCTGCTATCTAGACGAGGGCAAGCCCAACTGCACATGTTCACTAAAGGAGCTGTCTAAGCTAATCTAGATTGTGTAGGGACTTAGGGGCCATTCTCTCAGTGGAGCTAGTACTTGTAATTTATGAAACAATGAATTTCTTATAGGTATGTGAACACTAGCTGGTCCTGCGAACTACGTATCGTATGATGATAGAGAGGTGGTAATTTATGGTTGTATGCTAATCATATATCGTATGATAAAAAAAAAATTCAAAAGAGGAGTTTAATAATTAAACTCCTCCTAGCCTAAATATGTCGCGAATTATTCTTAAAATTACTTACTTTATAATAATTATAAAGTATAAAGTAATTAATACAAAATGCCATAAGACGAAAATTTTATATATTCTTATTTGCACTAATTTTAAGCATAATTCGCGACATATTTTGGCTAGGACTTAACAAAATCTCTCTCTTACGTGTCGGAGACGTGTAATAGTAGTGTCTAATCTCGCTGTGTTTTTCTACCTACCTACCCAAGGTATTGGCGTGAAATTGTACTGTTGTTGTAGCCAGATGTACAAACGAGATTAATCGGACTATATTGTGATACCAAAAGCTAGATATATAAGTTGATCAGAGAAAGTTAGTAGATAGAGAAAAAGAATCGCTCGCAGTGCCACCTGGAGCTGTCATCTAACGGATTCCTCGCCTCGAGTCACGTCCACTGCGTCACGACTACTTAAAACGTGCCCTATTTAATTACAGCAAAATATAAATTAGGATAAATTTTAATGATGTACCGTAAAAATTAAATGCTTGAAAATTATTATCAAAACATTTTTAATAACTGTCTGGACCCTTAAGCCACTTCAAAAAATATGTTTCATATTCGACCATGCGTTCAAGATAATAAATGTGCACCGGCTTCTATCAGCATTCTTATCATTATCAACTGTGATCTATATACAGATTCATTTAGACCTCGCACTTAATACGTCAATCAATTAATCTCTTGTGCTGCCAATGCATCTCCTGGGGTTTCGTGGGTTTATTCTCAAAAACTTTTATTCCCCAGCGGTCATTGGTTCTTCAAGCGATGTCGTCTGCCCATCTTCACTTCCGTGTTAAACTTTGCGGGCTATATGAGCTTCTTCCGTTTGTCGACGAATCTTGGTATTTCAGACTTAATTTTGTAGAAGAATACTAAGTGCAAGCCGTCTCTATAGTACGCTTCCTGATAAGGCCAACATTTACAGTTCAGTACTGTTCCATATGTCATCATTGATAACACACACTAGTCGTAGACTTCTACAATACCTGTGTAAAAATGGATTACTATTTTTAAGTAATAGGTGGCAAACAAGTAAACCATCCACCTAATGGTAAGTGACTAGGGCCACCCATGGACAGTTGCAAGAGAATGTTACTGCTACATTACCGGCCTATGAGTTGGGATAGACCTCTTTCACCGAACAAAAGATTGGATTAGCCACTTTACGTAAATTTTCTGAGAGTCCATGTTATTTCATCGGTCGAACCGGCCCATTCATGCGTGGCTCTACTACTGTGACACTAGAATTGTGTCTTTGAGTTATTTCTTTAAATGAATACAATCTTATTGAACCACACGTCTCATCAAACCATTAAAATAGGTTAACAGTGTAGTTATGTTAATTAATGATACTTGGGTTCCGTACTGTACTTGTTAAATTGAATCCGCTAAATATTCATAGACGTTAATTTAAGATAAATACATCTAACCGAATGGCGACGAAATCCCACTACTGAGCTTGTTTTATCTGTCTATATTGTGTTTTCACAGTTGTTATATTTTACACAAAAATATATATTTTATGTCGAAAAGGATGTCTTATTTTATATCTTCACGCGTTTTGTAACTAGTGATAACGGCTGCGGCAATTATGTCACAATTATTTTTTTTTCTGTTATCTAGGAAAAAAAACAAGAATTTTCACTGCTTATGTCTTTATTTAATAAACAATTGTGTTTTTAAGATGTATTTACTGTGATAAAAGTCCTGTTACTAAAAAGGCTGCTTGTATCAACTTGTTTATTATTAGTCCAAAAATATTAGTTTCCAGTTGCCATGGCAACACGGCTCCAGGCTAAACTTGCTGAATTTCAGTTACCCGCACGTTATGTTGTTACTAAACAGCCACATCATCATTCCAGTTGAACGAACTCCGGGCGAAGAAGCCTTAATTAATAATTAAATGTTGCGATAAGTTTTCGGAAATAATAATAGAGGGGTTTTTGTGATCGTAGTTCTTAATCTTTTTTTTTTTTTTTTTTTTTTTTAATGGGATAGGAGGGCAAACGAGCAGGCGTGTCACCTGATGGTAAGCAACCAACGCCGCCCATGGACACCAGCAACACATGTAGTGTTTGTTACTGTTGCGTTGCCAACCTTTTAGGGATAGGGGATAGGAAAGGATGGGGAAGGGGGTGGGCCTCCGGGTACCTCTCTCACCGAACGAAACGCGGCATGAGTCACTTTACGTCGGTCTTCTGAGAGGTCGTGGTATTTCACCGGTCGAGCCGGCCCATTCATGCAGCGAACTGCTTGGCTCTACCACTGTTGAATCATCTTTTTCGTATTCGTTTTTACTGATTTTTTGCCTAATCAAACCAACAGCCAATGACAGTCAAAGATTCTTTATTCTTGTAAGTAAAATATATTATAATTGCTAAATTGCTGAGCAGAGAATAAACGGGTTCGATCACCGCCCAAGTACCAAGATTTGAGATAAATGTGAATGATTCTGTGGCGATTTGGGATCTATACATAAATATTTTATAATATGTAGTTTTAGGAAAATCCTTTGTAAAGTGAAGTTCCACGATAAAAGCGGTGATTACTCAGCTAGATGAAGCGGCGTCTATTGCGTACCGAAACAGTAATATTACTGAAATAAGAAAATCACTCATTTTACACGTCACACAAATATTACAGATTTTAATATTTTATATTAATTCAAAAGCAATTCCAGTCACGAACGGTTAGGAGCATAGGTTTTATTGTGACACGCACTGAATTTTGATACTGCAGCTGCCTATATTAAAACAAAAACTGCATTTTATTCGGTGGGAATCACTGAAAAAGGCACGTTTTGGTACAAAAAGAAACTAAAAAACAGCACGATGCTTTTTAATGGAGTTATACGTTAAATTTACTAAGTCTACATACCAGCGTGAATAAATAAATTGCGAGTACTTTGCGGCGTAGACAGAAAGAACTGAGCGCCATAAGACGCGATAATATTTATTGACGCAGGTCATACAACGCCATCTAGTGCCGAGTTATATAACTATAGCCTTTTTAATATTAGGCATTAATTAATATGTACATAAACATTATAATATAGGGAGAACCCTTAAATTGCAAATATGGATCCATTTTGTCAACTCAAATATTTGAGTGAAGCAATTTTTATCTCTAAATTAATACACTAAGTTTTGTAATTGAAAAAAAAACGGATTATACATTTATCAAAAGAGTAATATGTCTGTTTGTGTATTTTTTTTCCCAAACACTTCATTACAGAACAAAGTAATTAACTTTATTAACAGAGAGTAGCTTAAGTGATGAATGAAACCCGCCTTCTCAGTAAAAAGTCGTGCAAAAGGACACGGGTTCGTGTCAGACAAAATTGTTGTTTTATTTTTTTCTTTTTAATCAGCGATGTTCCTTTTTAGATAAGCCCTACCAAGAATCTTACCTCTATCATTACATAGTATAAAACAAATTCGCTTTCCGCTGTTCGTCCCCATAAATGCTCAGATCTTTCAAACTACCCAACGGTTTTGAAGTTTTTTTAATAGATTGTGGGTGTGAATAAAAAGAAATCATTTTCGAGATTGAGCACTTTAATTGCATTTGCTGGCAGAAGCCTAAGTAATAGATTAAAATAATGTACTAATTTATTATACACCTTTAAAGGGCCTACAAAAAAGTCCGGATAACCCACAATGACCATTTTTATTTCTTTTTAAGGCATAAGTTCAATGGCTCAATTAGTCTAATTTAAAACAAATTCTCGTGTCAAAATAGTGTTGCCAAACTCCTCCGAAAGAGCTCGACAGATTATTATGCAATTTTTTTAAGTATATGTGGTAGTTTTTGTAATCGTTTTCTCCTATTTTCATACCTGTAATTGGGATACGTGATGAAACCTTGATCCCACAAGGAGCACAATTTTGTGAGTCTTCGATATTTATCACATCCAACTAATCAAAAGTAATTGGTGTCGAGTTAGGATTTAAACTTAACATTTTTTATTCAGAAGTATAGTAGGTACACTACCTATTATTCACTGAAACTACAGTATACAATACCGCCATTCCAGGCGTAGTTGGGTTAAAGAGGAGCACTCACCAAATCAGAAAATAGATACAACAGTAATACAAAATATACATAAAAATACACACCGACATACACATATTTTCAGACAAACGTTTTGGCATTTAACCCGTAAGCCAAGAATACCGTTTAAGGGTAACATTTAAGAAAATTGTTTCTCAGACCCTTGTTAGAATATATCTTAGAATCCTTGTTATTTCATGCCCACGTACAGAAGTACCACTCGAGGGTTGGAAGAATCCCAAGTCACTGTAAACGACATTGATAGCATGTGTCTAGACATTCTGACACAAGCTTTGGGAATATCATTTAGCGATCTTACGCTGCCTTATTTTCTTTTACGTGTTTATTACTCAGGGGTATAGGCAGAACGCTTTTGTGCTTTGAAATGAAGTAACTGATGCTAAAGAACCAATTCATTCCATTCATAAACATTGTATAAGAATTCTTATCTCTATTACAAAAAACACAGAAGACCGTGTAAAGTGAAATATATATTAATTAGTACGTATTTCAAATAGTCCAGTGATCGCAGACCCTAACAACAAAAATATGAGGACCCTTATTCAGACTGGCAACCCTTTTAGCGCTCTCTCAGTAAACATCCCTTCGCAAAAGGTAGATTAAAATTATCAACATATTTACATTCTAAGATTTTATTTGCTCTCATACAATTACAATAATAATTTTAAAATATTCAAATTATAATACATATATCTATAATAATATAATATCTTGGACACAAATCACACAGCGCCCTCTAGTTCCAAGCTAAGCAACTAAATGCTTGTGTTATGGATACTAGACAACGGATAATAATACATATATACTTTTCTTTTGTAAATACATACTTATAATACATAGAAAAACACCCAGACGCCACACAAATATTCATGTTTGTCACAAATATTTGTGCTCGGGTGGGAATCGAACCCCCGACCTCGTTGCTGCAGCCGGTAGTTTTTTTACCAATGCGCCACGAGGCTCGTCGCATTTGCTTACCACCTCTTTATTTAAGGTTATTAAAGTTCATTGTCCTGAAGGTATTCGCCGGAAATGTGCTGTCTATAATAAGGCTATTGTTTTTATCTCCCTTTATTAGGCTCAATAATTAATATAATAACGTTTCATGAACATACATTTTGCATGAAATTTCTTGTAAAACCTTTTCTTTTCGGGATTAAAATGAATATATTTTTACCTATTGTGAGGTGTTTTATTGTTTTATGTATTATCACATTATCACGCCAATTCAAATGGCGTAGATAATTCGTAGATTTAATATTTAATTTGAAAATAATCTAATTTATTGCCTATTCTTAAGATATTTACGGAATTTTTACGTCCCACATTAAACCTGAAACCTTTTTTTTTGGATAGGAGGGAAAACGAGCAGGCGTGTCACCAGATGGTAAGCAACCAACGCCGCCCATGGACACCAGCAACACTTATAGAGTTACTGTTGCGTTGCCGACCTTTAAGGGATAGGGGATAGGGAAGGATGGAGAAGGGAGGCGGGCCTCCGGGTACCTCTCTCACCGAAAGAAACGCGGCATGAGCCACTTTACGTCGATCTTCTGAGAGGTCGTGGTATTTCACCGGTCGAGCCGGCCCATTCATGCAGCTAACTGCTTGGCTCTACCACTGTTAGAAACCTACAACTATATACCTATCATGGCATAATTTCACTTCACTTCACTCCGTGTTCTAGTATATGTGAACTAAACAGATATTCTAGTGTACAAAATATATCATTTTTGTACTTCTGCATTATTAACATTGCCTATGCCGTAGCAAAATATTACATCCGGGAATCAGGGTTACATAATAATCTGAAAAAGTAAATTACAACGACGTATCTGCACGCCGGCAATACATGCAAGTCAATACAATTTATTTTCAAGTCCTAAATTAAATGGATGACCAAATAAATAAGCAAGTGAAAATGAAAATTGGCAGTGATGTACAAATGGATAGAAACAATGCTCTCTTTTTGCATCCTAAAAATGTATAGTATAGAGAGTTCAACCATGTTTGGTTCTTACAATGAGAATTTTCCACCAACGAAACAACGTTATTAAAAAACTAATTATTTTTTATAAATTCAATTACAAAATCACACAGCTATCATACTTGCTCTACATTAACATAAATATTCCACTCTCACTAATAACTGTACCATATAACGATTTGTAAACTCTCAAGAAAGCCATAAACTAAATATCTGCCTGCAACATACCCCAGCGAAGACCTTTTACTACTGGAAGTCTTTGATATTATAATTTCAAAGAGAACTAGTCCCGATTCCCTCAGCAAGTTGCGCGAAACAAAACGTACGTTACCTTTCAAAAGAGAGAAATATTGATATGAAAACGAGGGAAGGAGGCAACTTTTAAATGATAAATTTATAGTCACGACGAGTGAGTTTTAAAAGGCAGAGCAGAGCAGGCCGTCACGAATGTATTTCCAACTTATTACGTAACACATGTTGAACAAGTTACCTGTGAAGTTTCAGACGAATTTATCAAAGCCTTCTTAACGACACTCAGGAGGAATTCAATTATAGCAATGTCTGAATTTTCTTCATCATTTTAACTCCATTTAGTGATTTTCTGATTGAATTTAAATGTAACTAGCTGACCCGGCGAACTTTGTTCCTCATCAAAAGAATCAATTATCACTTTTTTTTTACTACATTTTACAATTTCATATACAAACCCGTAGACACCCTCTATCTATTAAAACAAACCGTTCAAAATCCATTGCGTAGATTCAAAGATCTAAGCATAAAAGGGGACAGAAAGCGGAAAGTGACTTTGTTTTATAATAATTAATGATGATATTAGATATTAATTCTAATTAACTAACTATCTAACTGAGCAGTTCTATAATTAATTTACAATTAATTGCGTATATATTAAATAGACTATTGAAAATCAAACCTCAAGAAAGCGCTACGGCGTAGAAGTACTACGTCGTAGCGATAGTGCATCTGGTTGGACCCTTTCACGATAACTGGGATTTCCAAGGGGCCGTCCATTAATCACGTGAGGTTAGAAAGAGGGGGGAGGGGTCTAACAAAAATCACAAAATATCACGAGGTGGTAGGGGGGGCTGTAGCAAGATATCACGTTTATTTTTGCCAACTTATTATTACAATAAAATAGATTGGTGTGAGCCAGTGATGTTGGATGGGGGGGGGGGGGGTAATGTTAAATGTCACCACGTATCACCTTGGTGGAGGAGGGGTCCGAAAAATGATGAAAAAAACATCACGTGATTAATGGACGGCCCCCAAGCAGATCGTCACTGTTTTTTCATTTACCTTATTGCTTATAATATTTAGACTTTCGTTTGCTCCTTGAAAATGCAAAGTTAGATTTGTGATGGGATGTTAGATAACAGAAAATTGTGTCTGATATATACATAGTTATAATATAAGTTCGTTCCAATATTTTTCAACGCCCGAGATAACAATTGGCAGCCACATGCCTTATTCAGTTCTTGCAATAAATTCTCCAGCTGCTCGCTCCAACACTGGAACTCCGCGGTACATTCTACTGAACATATCAAGGTGAAAGGTCTGATTTATATTGAGTCAGTTATTGGCGCTGGTCTACTCACAAATTCACTGGTGAATCGATACTGTATGAAATAGATTTTTAGTAACAGTTGTAATGCCACACAGTTCGCTGCATGACCTTTTAGAATATCGACGTAAAGTAGCTTCACAGCATTTGGTTCAGTGAAAGGGGTAACTGTAGGCTCAACCTCTTTACTAACGCCACACTCGGCGCTGACTATCAGGTGACACTAGCTCATGTGCCCACTTTCACATAAAAATAATAATATTAATATTCTCTAGGATTTAAAAAAACATATAGCTGGCCTTGTGGTTTCAGCACGCCTCTTCGTAAACATAAATAGCAGCTTCTAATTCAAGCTCACATCTTATTTCTCGAGAAGCTACAAGTGAAAATAATAGTCAATATTTATCACACAAACTTTCAAACAAGGATTTCAAAAACTCATTGCTGTAAGCCCGGATTCCAACCCGCGACTTCCTGATTCAGAAGCAAGGTGCTTGACCTTTGGACTACTGAGACTTTTTTTATTCACATATAATACTAGCAGACCGCGCGAACTTCGTACCGCTATATTTTATGTAGCTTCCCGCCTCACGGTGTTACTCGCGTACAAACATAATGTCGATGACGACGATGATTACACATAGCCTATGTTACTCAGTGATAATGTGCTTTCTAAAGAAAAAAGAATTATTAAAATCGGTCCAGTACTTTTTGAGTTTATTCGTTACATGCAAAAATACAAAAAAAATCTTTCCTCTTTATAATATTAGTATAGATTAGTTTTAGAGCAGCCTCTTCTCGCCTTTTTTGAAACTGCCTACACGTACTAGGGTGAAGAGCGCGAACGTACAAATATACACAAATGACTACAAAACAGTCCGTACATTCAACATAATGTTATTTACAAAAGTTTACAACTCGTTAACAAATTTTCGGGTACGACTTAAAAAATATATATCTGGAATAAAACTTCTGTGTAATTTTTAATTTACAACAAACGACTTGTGATTTCTTTGTGATATATATTTACGGAGTTGTACGGCCGTTTCCAAGTTTCTCCAATTGAGATGAATATTTTAGTAGCAGACAGTCCGACATTTAAACGAAGAGACATTTAAATAATTTTCTTTCTTTATATCTTCACTGCTTTTATTAGCGCATGGAGTGGGCAGAGTGTCTTTTAATTTGCCGAATGAAATTATTAACTTTTTATATTAGCTCGTATTCCTACTGGCGGATTAACATTTTTATCATTATAACCTCATTTGTCTGAAGATCGCGAACCAAGTTCGTTTTTCATTATGTCTGTAAAAGTATTATAAATCAAACTAGTTTCTTATCCTGTCCGAATAGAGCCACCTACCTGACCAAATTGTGAACGCTCCCAAAAAATCTTACCAACATCGACTCAGCAGTTTCCGAGAGGATTAATGATGACGATCAGGTATATGACATTAACACAAGAAATATATATAAAAGACAGAATATTACTTTATAACGAAAATTGTTCATTTTAAATGGCTACATTTAATTGTACTCGACTACAAACATCGAGCGTCTCGGTTGTGAATTTATTCTTTGTTGTTCTTTAGACCGTTTATTTATATTTTATTTTTCCCAAACGTACTAAATCGAGAGCGGAACCGTTAATTGTCCCTAAGTGTTTCTCTTAACTCCTTAATAGAAACGGCTACATTCTATAGTCATTAAAGTATTTCTTGCTCTTAATTTTACAATTTTAAAACAAGTTCAAAAATTAATTACTTATTAGTCTATAATACTTGGTCGTTGGTAATTTATTTTATGTATATGAACAAATTAGACTTGTTCTTTCAGAAAAAAGATTTCTGGAGCCTTAAAAACCGACAAGCATATATGACAAGAGTTATGAAAGTCAAAAAAGCTAGTGAAGTGTAACAGAATCGTTACCTACGGCACTCTGTTCCCTCTGTCTACCCCGCAAGGGTTATTCACGGAAGTTTTGTATTCATATGTGTTTTGAACGTCACTGCATCGTCTCTGATATATTTTTCTTCTATATATTAGCTACAGGAATATTATTAAATCTTTCTAGGTGTTTTATTATACCTGAATGTTAGATGCTCCAAGTCACTGGCAATAACTACTTTTAGTTAAACAACACACATATTTGACGGGCCTCGTGGCGCATTGGTATAACTACTGGCTGCAGCAATGAGGCCGGGGGTTCGATTCCCACCCGAGCACAAATATTTGTGACAAACATGAATATTTGCGTGGCGTCTGGGTGTTTTTCTATGTATTATAAGTATGTATTTACAAAAGAAAAGTATATATGTATTAATATCCGTTATCTAGTATCCATAACACAAGTATTTAGTTGCTTAGCTTGGAATTAGAGGGCGCTGTGTGTATTGTGTCCAAGATATTATATTATTATTATTATTCACAGAATATCTAGAGGAGGTCAAGCTAACTGCACATGTGCACTAAAGGAGCTGTCTAAGCTAATCTAGATTGTGTAGGGACTTAGGGGCCATTCTCTCAGTGGAGCTTGTACTTGTATTTTGTGAAACAATGAATTTCTTATAGGTATATGAACACTAGCTGGTCCTGCGAACTACGTATCGTATGATCATATCTCTATGATCTCTCATATCTCTCGGTGGTCATTTATGGTTGTATGCTAATCATATATCGTATCATAAAAAAGTGAAATATTTTCAAAAGAGAAGAATAATTATAGAGTATAAAGTAATTAGTATAAAATGCCATAAGACGATATATTCTTATTTGCACTAATTTTAAGAATAATTCCCGACATATTTTGGCTAGGACTTAACAAAATCTCTAGAAGTGTCGGAGGTGTGTAATAGTAGTGCCTTATCTCGCTGTGTTTTTCTACCTACTCACCCAAGGTATTGGCGTGAAATTGTACTGTTGTTCTAGCCAGATGTACAAACGAGATTAATCGGACTATATTGTGATACCAAAAGCTAGATATATAAGTTGATCAGAGAAAGTTAGTAGATAGAGAAAAAGAATCGCTCGCAGTGCCACCTGGAGCTGTCATCTAACGGATTGCTCGCCTCGAGTCACGTCCTCTGCGTGTGTGGATTTAAGCATACCTCTCAAGAACCACGTTAGTCCTATATACTACTAAACAGTTTCCATCGACTAGCTGCAATACTGTCTCCCAACTCCTAACCGTTAAGGAGTTCTGTGGCAACTTCATCAGCACAGCAGCATCAGAGGTTGACACTATAAAGTATATCTCTAAGACATCACTATTACGGAACAAAAACACCATACACGCATACAATTCTCCATCATGATATCCTGACATGGTGAAAATGGTACCATCCCGGAGGTAACGACTATCCAACAACAAAAAATTGAAATCCGTCCATAATTGACGAAAATATTGGTGAACATACATAAAAAAAATATTATACATACAGACGAATTGAGAACCTCTTCCAATTTTCGAAGTCGGTTAAAAAAAAAGTAAAACAACGATTTTGTCCGACACGTAACTGTGTCCCTTTGTATCACTTTTTACTTAGAAGGTGGGTTTCATTCATCACTTAAGCTACTCTCCTTTTATAAAGTTAATTACTTTACTCTGTAACCAAGTGTTTTGGAAAAAAATACACAAACAGACATAATAATCTTTTGATAAATATATAACAAGTTGTTATTTTTAATTACAAAACTTAGTTTAATAAAGTCAAAGTCAAAATAAGTTTTATTTTCATAGGTCTTCAGTCACAGACACTTAAAAATAGTCAACAAGTACAATTTAACTTTATTATTTTAAATTAACTACTTAACACGAGCGCTTGAGGAAAGTGCGTCCGTGGAACAAGAAAACACGGACGCAATCGCCACGAGCGGCCCGATTCCGAGTGTAGGGGCTATCATGAGAAGAATCGGGCAAGAAACTCATGTGCCAAATACTCTTTTCAAACTATTAAACATAAATAACAATAATATTAATATCGCTACTGAAAACAAAGCAGTAGACTCGTGCATAAAAGGTGTAGCAGCCAGAATACTCGACCATCACAGCAAATTAATATCAACGTCCTAAAAAGAAAAACTATGCAAATATATTAGTCGAGCGCAACTGACGCGACATCTTTTATTTAGAGTGGTAGCGTTGTGCAATAAATGAAACTTATATGTACGAATATTATAAACAATATCAAGGCAAATTTTAAATTAGAAAGTGTATATACATAACTATCAGAAATTATTACGGATCGCCTCCACTCCAGAACGTGTGAACAAATTTCAACACGCAAACTACAGAATCCGCGTTGAGCAAGCAACTTGACGGTCCCAAGATGACTTATCCGTCATGAAGTCATTGATGGTGTAATAAGCACCAGCAACGAGACGATCCTTCACCGCCCGACTAAACCGATCGAATGACAGAGCCAGGATATGCGCACTGCAGGGACTCTATTATAAAACTGTACACCCATTCACAGAAAAGACTTATGTACTTTGTGCAGGCGATGACACGGCAACACAAGTTTATGCTTGCCTCTGGTATTTATAGTAAAATAATAATAAAAAATGGGTGCGTGTACTTATGTACGCGCGTGAGAAGTTATACTTCTTTGGCATCATTAAAATAAATATATATTGATTAAAAGCAAAATTTAGAGAATAATAAATATATAAGACATTATTTTGTAAATATTAAATAACCAATAATAAGTATTGTAAGGTGTGTAAACCCTCTTCGGGCCGTGGGGAGTTAAATAATTCACGACACAGCGAAGTATTGAAAGTTATTATATTGAACTGAACTACAAACATTCGCTTATTACTAGCAAAACTGATTTTTTATAAGTAAGAGAAAACACGAGCGTGTGCGCCGTGGCACTGGACGGGGTGTGAGTACCGCCCTCACGCGGCAAAAAGCAAAAAGTCAAACATTGGTGGATGACGAGAGTACCTATGTGAGAAACGCCGCCCCTCGCTAAGTAATTTATTTATTTTTTTTTATTTTTATTTATAAGCTTAATGCACTAAATGTACAACGGCGGACTTAATGCCTTATGGCATTTTCTACCAGTCAACCTTAGGGTGGTGTAGGAGACGGAGAATTGTAGGTGCGCATATAAGTAAGAGAGCAAGGAAAAAAAAAAAAAAAAAAAGAAAGAAACAAGGAGAAAAAAAAAAAATATATATATAAATGAATTTACATACATACATAGATAAATAACTAAATATATATATATAGGTATATATAGGGAGCATACAAACTAATTTACTTAAATAAACTAACAAATACATAAATACTTAGACACTACATATAAATATATATATAGATATACTTATAGATAGGATAACACAAGGATAACTTTATTAAGTATTGTTAACTACAACCAGATCAAAGTATAATTTGTGAACTCTAAGCTTAAATTTTTTACGACTTTTACACCTCCTGATTTCGAGAGGGAGGGCATTCCAAAGGAGAATGGCTTGAATATGGAATGAAGAGTGAACAAGGCTAGAAGAGTGACGTGGACAATATAACAGAAGATTGTTTGAAGAACGAAGATTAGAATTGTGGGTAGAGCAAAGATATCTAAAGTCAGAAGATAAATAGTTAGGGGTATTATTAGAGTTAAGAAGTGAGTACAGTAATGATAGTGCGTGTAGACTCCGACGCTGACGGATGGGGAGCCAGTTCAGTTCTCGCCGAAAAGAAGAGACATGATCGTATTTGCGGAGATTAAAAACGAATCGAATGCAATTATTGAGAAGACGGTCAAGTTTGTTAAGTAGATCTGCATTCAGGTCGAGATAGCACACATCACCATAGTCAATGATAGGGAAAACTAATGTTCGGATGAGCATAACCTTTGTTTTAGGTGGCAAGAATTTCTTCAGACGATAAAGAGAACGGAGGGTACCAGTAACCTTTTTGCTAACATGCGTTACTTGGCTACGCCAATCTAAATCGCTGTCAATGTGAAGGCCAAGGTCTTTCACAGTCGAGACTAACTGTATGATTCGGTTATCATAAGTCACTGGAGGAATTGTGGATTTGTCGACCCTGCCCATCAAGCGCGGACTACCAATGAGGATGGCCTGACATTTCTCAGGATTGACTGATAGTCCGAACTGTTCGGACCATTTTTTGAGAGTCACTAGGTCATGGTTGATAGCATCGACTGCAGTGGAGAGATTGTCTACACCAGCATGTGCGTAGAGCTGCAGGTCATCGGCGTAAAGATGATACGAACACAGAAGGTTATGGGTGATTTTATTAATAAATAAAGAGAACAGAAGAGGAGAAAGTATGCCGCCTTGAGGAACGCCAGAGTCGAGAACACACCAATCTGATGAAGAGCTTTCGTTATATACTGACTGCTGGCGGCCCCGAAGATAAGAGGAGAACCATCCTTTTGCCTCGTTTGAGATGGAAAGAGAAGAAAGTATAGAGAGAAGGATATCATGATTGACGTCATTAAAAGCATTAGAGAAGTCAACTAGTACAAGCAGAGTTGCCATGGTATTTTCCATACTCTTTCGGACATCAGCAGTTACCCTCAAAAGGGCAGAGACCGTGCTATGTCCTGGCCGAAACCCTGATTGTAAAGGACAGAGAATTTTATTATCACGTACAAATCTGGACAGCTGAATGTGGACACATTTCTCTAAGACTTTTGAAAGAAAAGGAAGGATGGATATAGGTCTATAATGTTTTGCAAGAGAGGGATTGGGAATTTTAGGTAATGGCCGAACTAAGGCTTTACGCCATAATAAAGGAAATTGGCCGGAGGATAAAGAAAAGTTAATGATGTGGGAAATAGGTGACAGAAGCTCGTCCAAGGCAGAGACGATCATACGACGACTGATGTAATCGCACCCTACTGCCGAGGAATTAATGGAAAGGATAGATTTTTTTATCTCGCTCGAGGCAACTGGAGAAAAGAAGAAAGAGCTGTAGTTAGGGGGAGGAAAGGAAGCAAGATAGTCAATAGTTTCAAGTTTAATATCTGGGTTAATTGTGGAGCCTTTGGAGAAGTGTTTATTAATTTCGTCTAGGTTAATTGTACTAGGTACATCAGATCGAGACACTCTGCCAATGCCAAAACTTCCCAGAAATTTCCAGAGATCTGTGGGGTTAGTAGAAGAGTTAACGTTTTGGAAGATATGACGGCGTTTTGCGTTTCGTATCATCTGATTACACCGATTCCTGATTTTTTTATAATGGGCCCACTTAGCATCACAACGATCGCGCCTATAATGACTAAAAGCCCGGTCCCTTCGTCTCATCTCCAATTGAATCTCCTTAGTTAACCATGCCGTCGGAGGATGCCTTATTCTTACCTTACGGATGGGAGCATGATCGTCGTACAACTTGATGACAGCTTTATTAAAAATATCGACCATTTCGTCAATATCGGTGGTGGCCATCAGGGGCTCCCAGTCGATAGAAGAGGCGTCCCTCCGGAGACCGTCGAAATCCATTTTTACAAAGGAGCGCAAAGATAAGATTTTAGGATGTTGTTTGGGGGGTTTCAGGAGATAGGAGAGGAATATGAGGTCATGGTGGGAAAAAGCAGGGGCCGAATGCTGGCCGTGGCGGGAAACATGGGAAGGAGAGGAAGTAATAATTAAATCCAACCACGTGTCTTCCCCATTGAGGTTGTGGTGAGTTGGAGATAAGGGCAAGACGTGGAGATTAGTGGATTTAACGAGGTTGTATAATTTTAGGGAGCGGGTGGATTGTTGGGATAGGTCGGTATTGAAATCTCCCATGATGATGTGGTGAGCGTACTCAGACCCTAAAGATTCTAAAACTGGTTCGAATTCAGTGAAGTAGTTAATAGAAGGAGGGCAATAGACTACTCCAAGAGCAAGTTTAGCTCCTCTGACCCAAACCTCAAGGAAAAGAAATTCTGCTAACGCAGTGGGAGACGATGGAGACTGAGAGATTATTTTATGCTGTAGATTAGCACGAATGTAAATCGCGACTCCCCCTCCTCGTCTATCAACCCGGTCATTACGAATGAGAACAAACCCGGGTATGCCGTAAGAAGTAGAAGGAAGAAGAGGCTTGAGCCAGCTCTCCGAAATCAGGATAGCGTGCACATCAGTGTCCGTAAATGTTGCTAGTAGATCTGTGTGATGGCTAGGAATGCTTTGAGCATTGATATGACACACATTCAGGTGCTTCTTAGATTCCTTGAAATTCTCAGTTATGAAGACATCGAGTCCATCATCAGCTGAGCTAAGGCTTTCATTGATGCTAGTATATGTAGAATTAATAGTATTGTTAGAATATTCATCGTCAGATTCCATAATAAATCAGTAAATAAATAGATAGTAAATAAATATATATAATATGTAAAATAAATAATATGTAAAATATATAGATATAAGTTATAATATATAAAAATTATACAAATAGTGACTACTTTTCCGACTTCATCCTCTACACCACCCGCCAACCGAATACAAAATCTTAAAACAATGGAAATAAATTAAGGCTACATATCATTACAAAATATCTTCATCCAAACAAAAATAAATTTACACAACGGTGCAACAAAACCGCACCCAGTTTCTGAACGCAACCAATAACATCTGAGCTCAGAAAAGAAATAACAGTTTTATGAGGGCAAGGTCGATGAAACAATAATTTTCTAAAAAGAATAATAAATTATATATTAAAAATGAATTTAAGTCTGACAATTTGTTATTTTTATCAAGATATGAAATGTGTTAGTGGCAAATAAGTAAATCGAGTGCACCGATAACTATTGTGAATTGAGATGTCAAATGTCACCAAGTCCTTTGTAAACGTAAATATTGAAGAAGTACCAATATAGAAATTAAATGCATATATTGTATTATCTAGAATGAATTAGTGAATTCTGATATGAATGTGAAAACAAAAATAATCTATTGGGATGGTATGGACTTGGCTAAGTTAAGTACTAGAAAGCGTATACACAAAAACATAAACAAGAACAAAATTATAATTATATATAGAAAATGTGAGTATTAATCTCGTTTATTCGGCACACCAGATAATACCTTGGGGTACTTCATCAGGAGTGGGTTCAGTTCGTCCACTGTTGAGATTTTATGACGGTGCCCATCTGGGGTTCTGATGATAATAATTCCGTCCTGCGTCCAGCAACCACGAATACCGAAGTGAATCCTGGCCTTAGAGAATAGTGATTGACGAACTTTGGTCAGGAATTCTTTCACTGAAATAGAGGAACCTTTCAATTTGGTCTTGGCCTGCCAGAACCTAGACTTAATGTCCACAGTGGCAAACCTTACTAATATAGGCCTGGTGTGGTCTTTTTTAAGGTTGCCCAGTCTATGACACAGTTTTATGGAGCTTTGAGTGACATTTTGCAACTGTAATCTGTTGAGAACATTTAAGACAATGGCAGCGCAGTCTTCATTTTCTACTTCAGAAACACCATAGAGGAGGAGCGCTTTCCTGCGCTGTCGGGTCTCCATAATGTCAATGGAATGAGAACATTCTGCAATCTGCTTGCGCAATAAACTGAGCATATTAAACACAAGTTCACGAAAGGTACGGAACTCATCTGCTACTTTGGCAACTGTATCTTTAGCTGGTCCACTCATCTGCAGCTGGGCTTGTAACTCATCCATTTTCTTCATAAAACACTCCTCCAGACTCCGCTGTGCTTCTTGAATTTCAGTTAATTGAGACATGATAAGATTATGTGGATATGTATGAGTGATAAACTATTCAGTTGGCAGGTGGTATTAAATGTTTTAATAGTGTCACATAAAGTTACACAAACACTAATAATTCAATAATTCAATAATTTTACTCCGTTATTGTTTCTAGTTATATATTAACAAAATTAATTCTGTTTAAATACAATTTTTCAATAATTTCACACAAGAGCTTTTCAAATTCGTGTTGAGCTTACAACTACCCACAGAAAAAAAAGTATAATTCGTATGGCGCTGTTAAATTATTTCATAGGACCCCCGTTACATCCTCCCCCTCTGACCTTGACATAACGCCCTCGCGTCTGGGTCAGTTGTCGGCTCGTTTCCTCGGCCTACCCCTTCGTTTCTTCCCCTTTACTGGAGGCACCACCTCGCCCACGAATGGAATCAGCTGGGACACATGGTACCTACCTATAGATTCTGTGCTATCCGCCTTCTCCAAATCGTATGTCGTCGGACTCGTAATACTTTGGACTTTATAAGGTCCGTCTCTTCGAGGAATAAACTTGGGTGTCTGCCCTTTGCCTGTGTCATTGGCCCCTTGAGTCTTCAATAGTACAAGGTCACCGACAGCATATACAGGTGCTGGTCGCCTATCGGCGTCGGCCTGGCGCTTCTGTATGGTCTGGTTCTTCTCATGAGTGTCTCGGGCTGATAGAAGGGTGGACGACATCTTCTTTAGATACGGTGTTAGACTCGTCACGCTATCAGCGTCGATGATGACTCTCATGTCCGTGACGACGTCAGCAGGCGCGCGTATCTCGCGCCCGAACATCAGGTACGCTGGTGAAAATCCTGTGCTTCTTGTAAGCGCTGAATTCATGGCAAAACGGATGGCAGCCAGATGTATGTCCCAGCTGTCATGGTCTTGTCTTACCAATATCGACAGCTGCGGCTTCAGGTCCCTGTTTTTCCTTTCCACTGGGTTCGCTTCTGGGTGGTATCGCGGCGTCAGTGACTGGGTAACGCCGAACACATGGCAGACTTGCTGCATCACTTCACTGATGAACTGTACGCCGTTATCACTAAGCACCCGCCTAGGTACACCATACCTGAGAAAAACTTCGGTGATTAACGTTTTGGCGCACTCATAACTGGTAGCACTTTGGAGTGCGAAAAGCTCGACCCAACGTGTGCAGGTGTCTTCTATTATCAAAATCCATTTGTTATGGTCAGGCGCCTCAGGTAATGGACCAAACAAGTCCACTGCAACCACTTCAAAACGGCGCGCCGAAGCTGGTGTCTGCAATAGACCAGCCGGCTTACGCGTGTCAACCTTGTAACGTTGACACGGTACACAATTTCTTATATAATTGGCGACAAATCGCCTCATTCCGGGCCAGTAATACTTACTGACCAGGCGCTGAAACGTACGGTCTACTCCGAAATGACCCGCTGTACGTGCATCATGGTATTCGGCAAGTATGCCTTCCCGTTCGTGTTCCGGTATTACCAAACAAGCCGCATCTTCTTCGTCGGCTTCCGACCCGTAGCGATATAAAATTCCATCAGATAACGTGTAGCCACGGTCGGACCAGGCTCTCCCCCTAAACGGTTCGTCTCCCTCAAGGTCTTCTATAATCTTGCGTAGTTCGGGGTCCTTTAGCTGGTTCTCTCGGGTATCACGTAGGCTGCGCGACGGTACGTCGACTTCTGCATAGTGGACGTCGCAATCCGGTTCGACGGTGCACTGGGGACGTGAAAGGGTGTCGGCTAAGACATTCACTTTCCCGGGAGTATATTCTATACGGAGGTTATATTCTTGGAGGATCAAAGCCCATCTCGCCAAGCGGCCGCTCGGCGACTTCACGGTCATCAGCCATCGTAAGGGTTGGTGGTCACTCTTAATTGTGACCTCCGAACCATCGAACTATCCGCGGAATTTGGTGACAGCCCACACAACTGCGAGGGCTTCTCGTTCCGTAGTGTTGTAATTTCTTTCAGCATTGTTCAAAAGGCGGCTCGCGTACTCCACTGGACGTTCATCAGGGCCCTCCCCCTGCATCAGGACTGCCCCTAAACAAAACCCGTGTCGTCGGTCCTCAGCGTAAACGGCAAAGTTTCGTCTGCTTGACGCAGGATTGGCGCAGAAGTGAGCAGCTGCTTTATGCGGTCGAAAGAGTCCTGGTGTCTGGAAGTCCACATCCACGTGCTGTCCTTCCTGAGTAGGTCGGTCAACGGCTTGGCAACCTCGGCGTAGTTGGATATGAAGCGCCGGAACCAGCTGGATGTCTGTAAAAAGGTTTTCATATGTTTGGCGTCTTTCGGGACGGGCATGTCACTTACGGCTGCGGTCTTATCCTTGCCTTCACGCCTCCCGGTACGATTACATGACCTAAAAACTTGACTGACTCGCGAGCGAAACAGCTTTTCTTGCGGTTAATTCGAAGGTTATACATTTCGAGTCTATCGAATACAGCGTTCAGGTCCTCTAAACGCCTGCTAAAGGATCCTGACATAATGACGATATCGTCCAAATATGTCAGGATGTGCACGTTCGCCAATTCCTTCCCAGACCTAAATCGGTCCATCAATCGTTGGAAGGTAGCCCCAGAATTTCGTAATCCCATGGGCATGCGTTTGAAACGAAAACTGCCCAGCGGAGTCACAAACGCTGTCATGTCCCGGTCTCCAGGTTCCACGCTGACCTGGAAGTAGCCAGATTGCAGGTCACAGGTCGTCATATAGCTGGTATTCTTGGCTGCATGGAGCACGTCTTCTATTCGCGGCAGTGGGTACCGGTCGGGATCAGTCACGGCGTTCAACCTCCTGTAATCCACGCAGAGGCGTACTCCCCCATCTTTCTTCGTCACCAGGACTACGTTAGCAGCCCAAGGTGAGTCGCACTCCTCGATGATGTCAGCATCAAGAAGCTTCTGCAGTTCTTGTTCCAAAATAGCCTTCTTGCCAGGTGACATGCGATAAGGAGGTGTCGCAATAGGTGCTTGGTGCGGGCTTACCTTCAACCGGTGCGTAGCATACGCAGTTGGAGGTCCGTCTTTCGCAAAGCGAGTTGCCCTCGTCACCAGTAGCGTGTTGAGTTGGACTCGCTGGTCCGGTGTCAAATTGGAGCCCTCATCATCCCTCAGCATGAGGTCGGCCGCTTCTACTTCCATCAGTTTTGCATTGGAGGCGGTAGGTAGCTCGAAGCTGGTGGTGAACGGGCACCAGCATCGGGGCCCGTCGCTGAAGCACCAACTACTCTGCGGTAAGTCCAGCAGAATACCGGCTCTCACGATGAAGTCTCTGCCAAGCAGCGTCCTCGTCTGCGCGTCTGGTAGCACCATAAAAGTGGTTAGTATACTGCGATCTCCCAAGATGACTTCGGTATCACATACAAGTGCGGTATATACTTGCTGCGACCCATCGGCTAGTCCGATAGTGCGTAAGGTACGTCTGAACTTTATACCAGCGTCCACTAATATAGCATATAGCATAGGTCCCGCTATCGAATGTGTGGCCCCTGTGTCCAGTATGGCCACACCCTTACGGTGCGCGACCGCAATCTCGACTAAGGGTCGCGTGTCGTCGTCGTCAGCGACGTGAGCGCTGCAAAAATCTGACTTACTTGAAGTAGGTTTAACTTTACAGTTGTCACATTTCGACCGTATCGTACCCAGCTGACCACATCCGTAGCAACGCGGTTGCGTGCTGGTTACCCTAGTGTCGACTGTAGTACCTTTCCTTTCTTTATTACGACAATTTTCTACTGTATGCCCAAAAACTTTACAATAAATACATTTCGGTCGGAGTCGTTTGTGATTTACCGACTCGCGCTTGACGCGCGAATTATTTGAGGAAAACGAGTCACGCGGATCCGACAATGATTTGACATCACTATTTTGTAAACATTCAAAACCTCCTACGGCATCCTCAGGGTTAACTATCGGTGTAATAACGCCCGAACGCGCCCGCGCAGGATAAGGGTTAACGTTTCTCACATTATTATTTGAAAAATTATGACTCACCTCCGCCAATGACTCCTCGACTAACCTGACCTGAGATATGAGCTGCTCCAGCCCGTCCACAGTGTCACGTGGCACTCTTTTTCTTATTCTGTAATCTAACAATCCATATATAATATCTAACTGCATAATCTCCGGTACATCGTATGGTAGCTTACACAATAACGCGCGAATATTTAAAATAAACGTATCAGCCCGTACATTATTTTGTTCGGTAACGAAAATATCGCGGAAGACTTTATATGCGGGTCGCGGTACACTAAACATTCCTCGAAGTCGCTGTCGCTCCAGGACTGCACGGATGACTTGACGCCTTGCCACCACACGGCGGCCTCACCAACCAGCAACATTGGAAGACCTCGAAGGGCGTGCACGTCGCTAAAGTTCGTGCAGTCGCGATATACCTCGATCGCGTCAATAAACGCTTCTAGCTCGTCTGTGTTCTTTGATGCTCCGTCGAATCGCGCCGTACATTTCGCAAAGTTGCCTTGGGCGTCGGGGCGGGGTGTCGATACGCTGGATGGAGACCTGTTCTCTTTTAAGACGCTCTCGAACAGTGCTCGACTCGTCTCTGCCTGACTCCTGGTTAAGCTAGCTACGAGATTTTGTAGCATATCTTCTGTCAACGTGATATTGGGTGACTTTCTGTCCATATCTGCGTCTGCGTCTGATGCAGAGTCGTCGGCACAGCTGATTTTCTTCTTCGGAGGCATCGTAACGGATTATGTCTCGTTATTCCACGTGTAGCACGGGTGATGATGTTCTCCGGTGAACGGCGACGCAAGTACCTTTCGGTACTTGCGGTAATCTAGACTCGATGTGTACGACGTAAGTGGCGCGATAAATGGACTCTCCCAGGTGTTAGAATTTTTTGTTGACACGCAGTTTTTACGCAATTGACGTGAATCGAACTATCGTGAACGGTTTGTAAGACGTATTTGCACTATAGTTGTAACACTTTTATGATCGGATTAGATGTTTTGTCACTGATTCAAATTGAACTTTTCACTTGGACTGTTCGTGGGCAAAATGCACTCGCCCAGGTGTCTTACTTTTATGTTTTGCACTGATTTTATTTACTTCCTGTGAACTCAAATATCGTGAACAGTTGTATGATGTATTTGCACGATAGTTATAGCACTTTTGTGTTAGGATTAATGTTTCATTCACTGGTTTTGAAACTTTTTCACTTTCGCTGTTCGTGGCCACTAGTTGGGACGCCAATGTAAGGTGTGTAAACCCTCTTCGGGCCGTGGGGAGTTAAATAATTCACGACACAGCGAAGTATTGAAAGTTATTATATTGAACTGAACTACAAACATTCGCTTATTACTAGCAAAACTGATTTTTTATAAGTAAGAGAAAACACGAGCGTGTGCGCCGTGGCACTGGACGGGGTGTGAGTACCGCCCTCACGCGGCAAAAAGCAAAAAGTCAAACATTGGTGGATGACGAGAGTACCTATGTGAGAAACGCCGCCCCTCGCTAAGTAATTCGTATGGCGCTGTTAAATTATTTCATAGGACCCCCGTTACAGTATTTAAATTAATAATTTAATAATATTTAGTGTTAATTATATTAAATAAAAGTATTTTAATTTATATCAATAAATAATAATAGGTCGGGGAAAAAGTCTTTTCGCATAACGTAGGTATAAACTTATTATAAAATTTCTTTGACTGTACTATTTGTGTCTGGCTGGTTTTGGTAACATTAAAAAGGTTACATTATAAAGAAAAGAAAAAAATAAAAAAAAAGTTGTTTCCCGCTATTTTTCATTTGTTTTTCTCTCCGTAAAAATGAGTGAATCTAATGAAGAAATTCGATACATTTTAAAATTTTATTATAAAAAAGGCAAAAATGCAACTTAAGCAGTGAAAAAAATTTGTGATGTTTATGGACCTGATGCAGTGTCAGTAAGAGTAGCACAAATTTGGTTCAAACGTTTTCAGTCTGGAAATTTTGATGTTAAAGATGCACCTCGCTCTGGTCGCCCTGTTACGAATAAAATGGACGCCATTTTTGAAAGAGTGGAGCAAGATCGGCATATTAGTAGTTACGATGTAGCTGAAGAACTGGGAATTGACCACAAAACAGTTTTGACCCATTTGAAGAAAGCTGGTTATACAAAAAAGCTCGATATTTGGGTGCCACACGAGCTCACTCAAAGAAACTTAATGAACCGTGTACTCATTTGCGATTAATTATTGAGACGTAATGAAACCGAGCCGTTTTTGAAGAGATTGATAACTGGCGATGAAAAGTGGATCACGTACGACAAGAACGTGCGAAAAAGGTCGTGGTCGAAAGTTGGCCAGGCTTCACAGACTGTGGCCAAACCTGGCCTAACACGAAATAAGGTGATGCTGTGTGTATGGTGGGATTGGAAGGGCATTGTTCATTATGAGCTTTTACCGTCCGGCAAAACCATCGATTCTGATCTTTACTGCCAGCAACTGATGAGATTAAAGGAAGCAGTCGAGAGAAAACGGCCGGAATTGATCAACAGGAAGGGTGTGGTCTTTCATCACGATAACGCTAGACCACACACATCTTTAGCCACTCAGCAAAAATTAAGAGAGTTCGACTGGGAGGTCCTAGTGCATCCACCATATAGCCCTGACCTTGCGCCTTCAGATTTTCACCTGTTTCGGTCTCTTCAGAATTCTTTAGGTTCTGTAAGGTTGACCTCAAGAGAGGACTGCCAAAACTATTTGTCCCGTTTTTTTGATCAGAAGTCCCAAAGTTTCTACAGTAACAGGATAATGTCTCTGCCCACAAAATGGCAGAAAGTTATTCAACAAAACGGTACATATATATTGTAAATAAATGTAAATAAACTTTGAAAAAAATGTCTTGACTTTTCATACAAAAATACGAAAATACTTTTTCCCCAACCTATTACATACGGATAGTTAACCTCAATTATATTGAAGCACTTGAAAAAGTATATAAGCACAATTTGTTTCACTAATATTCACAAATAGTAAGTAATATTAATCAAAATATTCAATTTAAATCACTACTGAATATAATTTATTTACACATATATAATTCGCACTTGTATGAAACTAAAACTTCATACTGTTAATTTTGTGTCACAGATCTTAAAATTTCACTCTCATCATTTTTTCATAACGCGCCTAACGAAGTATAACTTCAAAAATATAAATTATTTCACTCAAATATTTGAGTGATGTATATAGATTACACATTTGCGTGTCAATTTAAGGCTTTTCGGTATATTATAAATATTTATGTACAAATAAAGTAATGTCTGGTCATATTAAACTGGCTTTAGTTATATAACTCGGCACTAGATGGCGTTGTACGAACTGCCTCTCAAAACATTATCGCGTCCTATGGCGCTCAGTCATTTCTGTATACTCCGCAAAGTAATTGGAATTTAGTAATTCACGTATCGTATGTAGACTTTCTAAATTTAACGTTTGACGCCATTAAAAAGCGTCATGCTGTTTTTTGTTTTCTACTGAAACGTGCCTTTTTTAGAAATTCCACCGTATTAAATGCGATTTTTGTTTTAATATAGGCAGCTACAGTATCACAATTTAGTGTGTGTCAAAAATAATAAAATCTATGCATCCAATACTATGTGACTGGAATTGCTTTTGAAATAATAAAAAAAAACCTTTAATATTTGTGTGACGTGTAAAATCGGTGATTTTCTTATTTCATTTATATTACTGTTTCGGTACGCAATTATTATACATAGCTTCATATAGCTGAGTAACCACCGCTTGTATCGAGGAACTTCACTTAACAACGGATTTTGATAAAATTACATATTTTAAACATTTTTATATATACATAAATCCCAAGTCGCCACACAATCAGCCATGCTCATCACAAAACTTGGTAGTCGGGCGGTGATAGAACCCGTTTATCTCTGCTTAGCAATTTAATAATATATTTTACTTAAAAGAAATAATAATGTTAGACAGTGGTTGGCTGATTGATTTATAAATTAAAAAATCGGTAAAACCGAATAATTTGAAATACGATCAAAAAATTTTGCTTCATTATTTTTTCCGAAAACTTATCGCAACATTTAATTATTAATTAAGGCTTCTACGCCCGGTGTTCGTTCAACTAAAATGTTGATGTGGCTGTTTAGTAACAACATAACGTGTGGGTAACTGAAATTCAGCAAGTTTAGCCTGGGGCCGTGTTGCCATGGCAACTGGAAACTAATATTTTTGGACTATTAATAAACAAGTTGATACAAGCAGCCTTTTTATTTACAGGACTTTTATCACAGAAAATACTATATAAAACTTTTTTTTTATTAAATAAAGTCATAAGCAGTGAAAATTCTTGTTTTTTTTCTTAGATATCAGAAAAAATCTAATCGTGACACAATTGCCGCAGCCGTTAAGATATAAAATAAGGCATCCTTTTCGACATAAAATATATATTTCTGTGTAAAATATAACAACTGTGAAAACACAATATAGACAGATAAAACAAGCTCAGTAGTGGGCCTTCGTCGCCATTCGGTTAGTTGTATTTATCTTAAATTAACGTCTATGAATATTTAGCGGATTCAATTTAACAACAAACAATAACAATTTCAATTTAACATAACTACACTGTTAACATATTTTAACGGTTTGATGAGATGAGTTCTTAAATAAGACTGTATTCATTTAAAGAAATAAACCAAAGACACAATTCTAGTTTCCCAGTAGTAGAGCCATGCAGTTCACTCCATGAATGGGCCGATTCGATCGATTAAATAACATGGAGTCACAGAAAATGTATGTAAAGTGGCTAATGCAATCTTCCATTCAACAAGAGAGGTCTATCCCAAGTCATATGCCGATAACATAACAGGAACACTCTTAAGCAGGTGTCCATGGGCGGCGTTACGATTTACTGGTTACCACCAGATGATCCGTTTACTTGTCGCCACCTATTATATAAATAATACTAATCTCTTTTTATTCAGGTATTATAGAAGTATACGACTTGTATAATAATAATAATAATATCTTGGACACAATACACACAGCGCCCTCTAGTCCCAAGCTAAGCAACTAAATGAATGTGTTATGGATACTAGATAACGGATATTAATACATATATACTTTTCTTTTGTAAATACATACTTATATTATACATAGAGAAACGCCCAGACGCCACACAAACAGTCGTGATTGTCACAAATATTTGTTGCTCGGGTGGGAATCGAACCCCCGACCTTATTGCTGCAGACGGTAGTTTTACCAATGCGCCACGAGGCCCGTCAATGTATTACCAGTAATGAAATATGGAACAGTACAAAACTTTAAATGTTGGCCTTATCAAGAAGCGATTTATGGAAAAACCCGCACTTGGTCTTACTCTACAAAATTAATTCTAAAATACCAAGATTCGTAGACATACGAGAGTAGCTGATATAGCCCGCAAAGTTTAACACGGAAGTGAAGATTCGAGACAAGACGACATCGCTTGAAGAAACAATGACCGCTGGGGAATAAAAGTTTTTGAGAATAAAACCACGAAACCCCAGGAGATGGATTGGCAGCACAATAGATTAATTGATTGACGTATTAAGTGGGAGGTCTAAATGAATCTTTACTTATATAGATCACGGTTGATGATGATAAGAATGCTGATAGAAGCCGGTGCACATTTATTGTCTTGAACGCATGTTCGAATATAAAACATATTTTTTGAAGTGGCTTAAGGGTCCAGACAGTTATTAAAAATCTTTTGATAATAATTTTCAAGCATTTAATTTTTACGGTACATCATTAAAATTTATCCTAATTTATATTTTGCTGTAATTAAATAGGGCACGTTTTAAGTAGTACCAACATACACAGTATTGTCAGACAAACATTTTAACATTTAACCCTTAAGCCAAGAATACCGTTTAAGGGTAACATTTGAGAAAATTGTTTCTCAGACCCTTGTTAGAATATTTCTAAGAATCCTTGTTATTTCATGCCCACGTACAGAAGTACCACTCGAGGGTTGAAGAGAATCCCAAGTCAATGTAAACGATATTGATACTGTGCGTCTAGACATTCTGACACAACCTTTGGGAATATTATTTAACGATCTTACACAGCCTTTTTTTTTCATTTATTTAATAGTTGCAGGTGTAGGCAGAGCCGCTTTGTATCTTGGAATCAGAGCTGTTCCATCGAAAATCATAAAAACTTAACATACATAACTTCACACCTTTTTCTACCCGAAGATGTAGGTAGCGGCTGTTAAGCCTCGTCTTGCCGTTATGTTTACGTCCCAATAGGTGGCGAATCTATTGCCATACCAAGTGCACAGTTTTTAGTCATCGATATTTATCACACACAATTTTCGAAAATAATTTCGAAAAGTCAGTGGTGTGAGCCAGGATTCGAACCTGCGGCTTCTTTATTCGGAAGCAGGGTGCTCAACCACTGGACCACCAAGACCTTAATAATTTTCGAACATAACTAATGTTACTATTTAATAGCGGATATTTTTATTTTTATTAGACTAAAATTTTCGTTAGACCAGGTCGAGGAATCACTGCCTACACCCTTAAGTTAACAAAGTGCAGATAAAAGACGCACATAGTTATATAAAATTGTATTTAATTAATTAAATAAAAAAAAGTGTCGTTTAACAGTAGTTACCTACCGTGTACACTTTTAACCCTTTCCTGCGGGAATTGAGGCGAGAGTGGGTATAATTGCAAAAAGTACCGAGTTCCGAGTATTTGTTTGTAATTAAAAAGCAATTGGTGAGTGGGGGGTGGGGAGAGTTGGAAGGAAGGTCCCATGTCGCGACCTCACACGAAATGAGACAACCTTTAATTAAGGCTCGACTCGTTGTTACGCACCGTAGACATGTGTCGCTGTATAGAGTTACCCTCTTCATTGTCAGGTATATGCCAGATTTACTAGCGCTTCTCGATTCTATTTCACCTGGTGATTTACAAAATCGAGTTTCATAATGTTGATCCTGTCCTCGGTGGTCCAGTGGTCGAGCACACTGCTTCTGATACAGAGGTCCGAGTTCGAATCCTGACACTGGCTCACACGATAAATATTGATGACTGAAAACTTTGTTCCCGGTATGGCAATAGCTTCGCTACCTATTTCATTTGGGACGTTAACATAACGGCAAGGCAGTTAACAGTCGCTGCCTACAACTTTGGGTAACAAAGGCGTGAAGTTAAGTTATGTTATGTGACTTTTTCCTTCGTCCTTCACTCTCTTTGCTCTATAGCATAGCATACAGTGTATTCTATGCCATTTAAAAGTGCATAACAGTGAATAGTACATTTAAAATGTTTGTAAGTATAATAGGTGGTCTTATCGCAGGCTGCAATCTCTGACAGACAACTGTTACTATACTTTGCTCTCTCTAGCACAAAGTTTGCTGCATTGAAGAGCATTTGCATTGCATTACTCAACTAGAGAAATATAACGACCTCTGAAAATATTGGCGTAAAGTGGCTCATAACAAATTGGTTTGTTAAGGGAGGTTTCCCGATATCATAAAATGTTAATTTCTCATGAGGTTCAATCTCATAGTCGCCTCATACGATATCCATACGCAGATATAGGGTGGCACTATCCTCTAGAGCGGTACCACATGCCACTTCTGCCATACACCAAAGCCCATACCGGTGGTAGGGGACACGTTTCACAAACCAAAAGGACTATTGTTTAACTTCACTAATACATGCATATTAATATGTCCCCGCCCGCTGTAATCCGCTGTAGCAGAATATTTCAGACACTACAGAGTCCCGTTTATATTTATTGGCAATCTTATGATATTTATTATATCTGCAATATAATAGTTAATATGTATTCATATTGGTTTAATAAAGATTTATTTGAAGTCAAAATTTTACTAATATTATTAATGAGAAAGTTTAGTACATAATACAAGGGTGGGCCTTGAACGGTAATAATTGAGAAAATAAAACTTATTTACAAACTACGACCTTACTATGCATAACAATCATTTTACACAAAGCGTACAGCGCGCAGTTTATTGCTTCCCTGCATAGAACTGTTCTTCTTTTGACAAAATTTATTGACGCTATAAAAATGGGACTGGACTCATAAGCTGAAACTTTGTTACCTACTGCAGAGGAATTGTGCCCGGTAGGAGCATGTAATAAAAGTGATAATATGGTCATAGCGCCATCTAGTTTCAAATTAAACAAACGATAACCGATATGATGCATAAGTATATTGTGATTGTATTTTTAATAAAATAGTTATAATATACGGATCGAACTTGTCAAAATTTACACAGTTGTCAATACCATCACCCACAATGGCCGCCACTTCACAAGGAACCCTATAGTGAGATGCGATCCTCGAAGTTGTCGATCACTATGTTTACCTAGGACAAACTATTCAACTAGGTCGAGCCAACTTCGAGAAAGAGATTAACCGACGGATCCACCTCGGCTGGGCAGCGTTCGGGAAGCTTAGGCATATCTTCTCGTCCAAAATTCCTCAGTGCCTAAAATCCAAGGTCTATGACCAGTGTGTGTTACCAGCGATGACATATGGTTCTGAGACATGGTCTCTTAATGCTGGCCGTATTAAGAAGCTCAAAGTCGCGGTATATCTCTACGGGATAAGATCCGTAATGCGGAGATCCGTAGACGTACGAGAATAGCTGACATAGCCTGTAAAGTTAGCACGCTGAAGTGGAGGTGGGCAGGCCACATCACTCGAAGAACTGACTACCGCTGGGGACAAAAAGTTCTTGAGTGGCGACCACGGATTGGTATGCGTAGCGTAGGCCGCCCCCCCACTAGATGGACAGACGACCTAATAAAAACAGCTGGAAGTCGTTGAATGCAGCTGGCACAGGATCGCGAGTTATGGGCGAGCTAAGGGGGAGACCTACGTTCAGCAGTGGACTAATCTGGGCTCATGATGATTGTTTTATTAGTCGATAAACTTTGCAACTGTAGTCGAAAATAGCTGGCTTTATTTATTTTATAAATAAAAATTATCAAATTGACCTTCTAATACCGAGCAAATGTCAAACGACTAACTACAAAATCAAGCATAAGTATTTTGTTTACAGTCTAAATTTTCCATGAAAGATTTGAAATGGTCAACAGCTTACCTTAATTAATATCAAACTACCCACACGTAAAACTTTCATATTTATTTCATGCTCATAAAATGAATATTAACTATAAATTCACGCCCTTAATACCCAAAGGCGTAGGCAGCGGTAATTGTGTCTCGTCACAATGGATTAGTATTCTACTCCCCAACGTAATAGAATATGACAAAACCTTTTGTCTCTTACGACCCCCACGGGGAGAGTTGGAATGGCACTATTCTCTAGAGCAGTGACACATGATTCTAGAAAATGAAAATTTAATTTGTAGCTATTTCAATAGAGATTTACGTCGAGAACACCGTGAGAATGTCCTGCATTCAAATTCTAATAGACCAAAAAGTCATCAGGCTTTTCAAAAGAATTATAATAAAATTATATTAAGGTTATCGGATCCAGTACATGCAATGCCATCTAGTTTCAAGCCTAAGTAACTAATATTCTTATGATAACGTAATGTAATTGGAATGGAGTCATCTCCTTTCCCGTCCAACCCAATATTTAATTCAGACAATACTAGGAAGTACTAACTACTGAGATATTATTTGTAAAAAAAAAACTGGGTTCAAAAATAGTTCCTAGAGCACATGTATTTATCTGCTATTCAGCAGCTTAGTTATCAAATCAAACTTTGCTGAGGTTTTAGTACAAATAATACACCAAGTCTCTTCCGCCCCCTAGCCCTCGTAGATAGGGAGTTCTACATTTTCACACATTTCTGCGTTCGAGTAAGGATCCTGGGCTTCTTGAGGACTCATACCGATCTATTATGAAGAATAACTGTCTCTCAAGCTTTCAACATTAGTTTTTATACCTTTAATTAATATTTCCGTAGTGTTACCTGTTTTATTGTAAAAGGCGGAAACGGACAAATGGGTCACCTGGTGGTAAGCAACCAGAGCCGCCCATGGTCTCCTGCAACCACAGAAATATATCAAGAAATATATCTTGATCTATTTCTGTGCCTGCAACACTCGTAATGCTTTAGGGGCGTTGCTGGCTAAAAAGTAGTGCAATGGGAAGGGAAACTGATGGGGTGGGTTTGAATACCTCTCACACCGAATAAAACACGGCATGAGCCAGTTTACGTCGATATTCTGAGAGGTGGTGGTATTTCACCTGTCAAGCCGGCCCATCTATACATCGATCTGCGTGAAATTGAAAATTATTACCTCATAAGTCTTCTGTAAAGGTTTCTGTGAATTTATTTAAAAAAGTATATTAACGTTCTGATCCGAGGCAATCCCCTGAAATTCCCAGGTAATCGCAGGCAAGAAACCATAGCAGTTGGTATACGCAAAAACGATGTCGTAGCCAATTCACGAGGGCTGCGAACGCCGTACAAGATTATCGGAAGTGTAGTCAATGAATCGGGTAAATTCAGGGAACCAAACTTGTTACCGAATGTCGATATTATTATAATGACGGTTTAAGTGCTTTCACACTGAAGTTAGAAAATTTGGATGCGGTAATTTTGAATTTATTAATTCTATTCAGGGAGCCAATGTAATCGTCGAAAACCGTTCTTTTAAATATTTTACTGGGCAGCTTTCACCTGACGGTAAGAGACGACTAGGCCGTTGATGGTAAAGCGCACTGTTCAGTTAGTAGCCTATTCCTCTCCTTTTGAAGGGACTTGTCATAACCAACGGGGAACACCGACGCAGGTAGTTTGTTCCATTTATCAGCCGTGCTGAAGGAATTAAGGATGGTTAAGGAAGATCCAAAGCACTTAGCTCGTACAGGATGTCTACATCGTACGGGTGTAGACGGTAAGTACGTGAGGTAATTTGCCGATAGAATGGGGATGGAGGTATTAGGTTGTGTAACTCTTGCGCACACTCACAAGAGATTAGGCTATAGAACAACGAGAGGCTGGCTACCTTCCGCCTGTGCTCGAGTTACAGTATCGCGATTAATCTTAAACATCAGAAAAAATATGCAAATTTTCATTCTCTACTTTATGCATCTATTTCATTCTTAATCTTTGTTTAATCTTTACTTCAATTACCCTTACTTTTTCAATACCAAAACTAGTATTTTACTATTCATTAATTCATATTTACGCTAAACGAAGTGCTTTATGCACACCCCCCGCCTGGGGACGGCAGGGGGTAGTGTGGGACTCCCAAAACAGTAAACTGCAATCCGATCCTAGGGTTATCCACTAAAACCTCGCGGCGGCCTTCCTCCGGCGTAGGGGTGGCTCAGGACGATGCATCAGCCTTCTGGTCCACCCCCCCCCCCCCCCTCTGTCACGAGGGGTGCTCATCCTCGGGGAGCCTCGGCTAGGCTCCCCCGGGTGGGGTGGCTTCGACCGCCCGCGCGCTGTAAAGAGGCGCACCCCCGACGACCCTCCCCGGCCGCACCAGGGGGTCATCCTTCCCGGGCCGCGACTCGAGCGCATCCGCGGGGTGTGCGCCCTCGTGGCCCGTCGGCAGCGGCGATCACTAAGCTCGCTGTCGCCGCCTTCGAGCGGGATCGGCTCTCTCCCGACCCCACTCGGCAGCCTCCTTCTGGAGCATCACTGCTTCCACTTTCACACAGAGACCACAACCCTCCACTCCTCCTCGCCCGCCAGCATTGCCGCGACCAACGCCGGCGGGGACAAGTCTCGCCCGATCCCGTCGACCAGGACTCGGCGCTCGGCCGCCCAGGCCGGGCAGACCTCCAGCGTGTGCTGGGCCGAGTCCAGGTCGGATGCGCAATGGTGGCATCTCGCCGTCACTTCACGTTTTATTCGACTCAGATACTCACCGAAGCACCCGTGCCCGGTGAGTATCTGAGTCAACCTGTAGGTGACAGTGCCCCATTTACGGTGTGAACCTATTGCCATACTGAACACTATGATTTTAGTCATGTAATTAATTTCATTCATTGATTTCAGAATTTCAGAATTTCAGTCATTGGTGTGAGCCGAGATTCGAACCCGCGCCCTCTGGATTCAGAAGCCGTGTGACCGACCACTGGACCGCCGAGACTTTAAACTAAACTCTAAAATTAAACAACCAGTAATTTAAAACCACCAATGCGCGAGTTACTTAGCAGTCTTTCGAAAAGTCTTGATAAAATTCTTGATCCTTGATGAAAAAGATTCTAAAGTAGAAATTTTATTTTACTTTGATGTATAGTTAGTATGAAACAGCCGTATCCAAAGACACCTTTCGTTGAGAAAAATTTAAGTTGTTTCCTCAACGCGACCCTGCTGTTTGTTGAAGGACCCCATTTTTTCCTTCGCCTGCATAATGTCGTCCAATAATTGTAGGTAATTCACCTGCGAGAGCCCGACAAAATTACTTGAAGTATTCATGAGATGAGGGACGCTGATGGATCACTTTTGACACATTACGAAGAGAGTGAGAAAGAGAGAGAGTGACGATTGAAACATGAATATTATATTTTATTCATCTTAGTGTTGAAGGAACCGCTTTTTTACGACAAACGTTGTCCTTTTTGACTTCTAAATGATTTGATTTTTCAATTCAATTTATTAAGCGTTTATTTGATATACTATTAAATATGGGTTGGATTTGTGATAAAATATTGTCTATACAATAGATATGCAACACCCACGAATCTTCACGCCAAATTCCTTGCAGGGTAGGCAGAAAATACAGATACGATTCTTACACATCTTAATAGCTTCTTTTAATTTCATTTTTCATTACTCCTTTTATTTACTTTTCTTTAAAGCTTTTGACGTCATATTATTAATTAGATCATAAGAAGTGTGTTGCCAATTTCAACTCCTACATCCTTCCGTTTTTGGAAAACTGGGGATCACACGAGTCTTCCTGGTCACAGCTCCCGTCAGTTCCGCTGATCCCCATGAACTCGAGGAGTTTTGGGAAACTGTTAGGGATATTCTGGATCTGGTTGAAGGAAATGAAAAGATAATTCTGTGTGGTGATCTGAATGGATGGGTCGGAACCAAGAGAGATGGCCTGGAGGCTGTCGTTGGTCCGAATGGTGACAAGAGAATGAGTGACGCTGGTAAGCCGATCTTGGACGTGTGCTTGGAACGAAACCTCCTTGTGTCTAACACATTATTCCGTCATAAAGATATTCACACGTATACGTGGAGACGAAATGAACAAAAGAGTATGATTGAATCCTAGATAGGAGATTGATTATTGGGTTCGGCCGTATATATGCTTAGTCTACCTTGCATCTTCGTTTCTTTGAAGATGTTCGATCTTAAAATATTTCTATGATAAATCTTATAACGTACATAATATCATGAATAATACAGAACTTGTTATAACCAAAAAAAAAGAGAAAAAAATTACTTCAAACAGTAGAATATCTAAGCGTTTTACATTTAACGCACATTTTTATTTGAATCATCATCATAAATGATAGATAGAGAGTCTAAAATGTATTTATGTACAAGTTCCAAATGTACAACAAGCACAATTCCTGTCATGTACACTCACACATTGGGGAACATAATGAGAACACCCTGCTTGGAAGGGTGTACTTTACAATTCACTGTCTGACTAACTTTGTGTTCAACAAAAAGTGTAGTGTAATTGAGTAGTCACTTTTGTTTCCTATATATACTCATAACTTCACGCCAAGATCTTTGTCCAGTAGGCAGAGTGAACAGAACGCCTTATTGCATGATTCTTACACGCATGACTCTCTTCTTTTACTTAAATAACTCTCGTCAGGCACGTCGGTTCTTAAGGCTCCTGAAATCACCTTCTTCCAGGACTGGAGGAAGTTCTATTCGTTAAGTTACTCGTTCTATTTGTTTCTTCTAATAAGCTTGTTCCTTTGTTACCTACTTGTTAAGGCGATATTATACCATAAACTAATTTTTTTTTACGAATGTAACGAACTTTATCAATACTTTTGTACTAGTATTTGTTTCTTTCTTAGTCGTAACTCTATATGCATTAATTTCTTAAAAATAAATTAAATACACAAAAGGTATTTAAAAATATAACAAAAACGTCAAAAATTGGAAGAAAGAAGCCATTTTTTAAATCCAGCCTTCCAGGTAAATAAAAACGTTAAGGCACACATTTTTTTTCATTGAACATATGGTTTGAAATATTTTCAAATTTTAGGAAACTCCCTTTATGCTTGGGCATACAAAGGCGATACTAAAAAGTGCTTCACACTTTTTTATACAGGAAACCACCAAGGCAAATTTGTAATAAAACCTAGATACTAAGAAAGGTACAACCTTAACCGGCGTCTAATGGTTTCCTTCCTCCGACTCACTTCCGGAACACTTAAATGGTGCCTTATTTAATTAAAGAAAATATAAATTAGTACTTTTTTTTCATGGCACTCCTTGACTATAACAGCGTAAGAAATTTTAGTAGGAATAAAATAGTTTTTGGTTCGAACAACACAGACCTATTTTTAATTATTTTTTTATAAAATAAATTAACTCTCGGTGACGCAATGGTCGAGCACACGGCTTCTGATCCAGAGGTCCGGGTTCGATTCCAGATACTGACACACACCAATGACTTTCCGAAAATTGTTTTCGGAAGTTATGTGTGATAAATATCGATGACTGAAAACTTTGTGCCCGGTATGGCAATAGGTTCGCCACCTATTCCATTTGGGACGTAAACATAACGGCGAGACAAGGCTTAACAGCTGCTGCCTACTTCTTCGGGTAACAGAAGGCGTGAAGTTATGTAAAATAAATTAAAGACATACCTATGTCTATAATTTATTTTTAATTATTCATCATCAGCCTATTGCAGTCCACTGCTGGACATAGGCCTCTCCCAATGTGCGCCACAACATCCGATTCTCTGCCTTCCGCATCCAGTCTTTTCCAGCAGCCTTTCTGAGGTCGTCTGACCATCGGGCTGGTGGGCGTCCTACGCTACGTTTGCCAAGACGCGGTCTCCACTCTATGACCTTCTTACTCCATCTACCTTCGGTCCTTCGGCAGATGTGACCAGCCCATTGCCACTTCAGCGAGCTTATTCTACGAGCTATGTCGGTTACTCTGGCGGATATACTCATTCCTGAGTTTATCTTTCAGAGATACCCCGAGCATAGCCCGCTCCATAGCTCGCTGAGCGACTTTAAATTTGTGGACAAGCCCCACCGTGAGTGTCCACGTTTCGGCACCGTAGGTCATCACCGGTAAGACGCACTGGTCAAAGACTTTGGTCTTCAGACATTGCGGTATAGGCGAGCTGAAGACTCGACGTAGTTTGCCGAATGCACCCCAACCAAGCTGAATCCTCCTTTCAGCCTCCTTCTCGAAGTTTCTTTCTTTCTCCTTCTCAGTGGTAGAGCCAAGCAGTTTGCTGCGTGAATGGGCCGGCTCGACCGGTGAAATACCACGACCTCTCAGAAGATCGACGTAAAGTTGCTCACGCGTTTCGTTCGGTGAGAGAGGTACCCGGAGGCCCACCTCCCTTCCCCATCCTTCCCTATCCCCTATCCCTTAAAGGTCGGCAACGCAACAGTAACACTATATGTGTTGCTGGTGTCCATGGGCGGCGTTGGTTGCTTATCATCAGGTGACACGCCTGCTCGTTTGCCCTCCTATGCCATAAAAAAAAACAAATAAAATAATGGGAAATGAAAAAATCAAAATATCCTTATTACTCGGACTTCACAAAACACTTAGTATCGACATAGACATAAGATCCGCGGAACTTAGATGCCCTTTCATCACACTGTCATCAATGTGAAAGCGAAACTAAGTGCCAGTATAGGCGTCAAGGCTTCTTGAGAAGAACTCGTAAGATTTTTTATTAATTTTTCAGTATAATAATATTGCTAGACAAAAAAAAAATTGGTTTGAGAACGCAGAAGAATCATTGGTAATATTGTTAAGTTCCTGGATTCGAATTGGAGACGTCTCACACAGATGGCTGTATAGATTTGTACCAGTAACCCAAGGTACCTGTTGTTCTAAATTATTCTCTCTAATATACCATTGAAGCGGTAAACAGTCATTTTCAACCGAGAGAACACGCCTCGAACAAGCCACGAATATTAATTAATTTTACACAAACGCGAATCGAACTTGTTCACCAACCACATCGCTGCTTGATTGAGCAAAGAGAAAAGTTTTATAAGTAATACGTTCTCAATTCGGCTGATATTGTGTGCAACTCGCTCTGTGAGTTAGGCGATCTATATATGTAGAATGTAGGTTATATTTGATAACTTATGAAAGCAAGAGTTCGGTGTGGCAGAGTGTGCACGGAAGAAATGAGGGCACTGAGCATAATCTGCGCAGTGACCCTCGCTCACCGCGTCGAAAACAAGGTTGTAAGGAAGGAAGTCGGATTGAAAGAGAGTGTCGGTGTAAAATTAAGACAAGGCATGCTCCGATATTTCGGAGCAGTTCGGACATGTGGAAACAATGGATAATGCAAGATTGACTAAACAAATTTACAATGCAAAAGCGGATGGATGTAGGAGTCGAGGACGGCCAAGACACGCATTCCATGACCAAATAGAACGTGTTCTGAATAAAGGTGGTGTTAAGAGCTTAAAAAATTGACGCGCGTGCATTAAAAGAGTTATGAAAGTTAATAAATGACCTTGCAGTTTTAAAAGGAAACAATTTTATTTTTGGGACATATGTGGGGATCAGTCGATGCTCAAGTTTGTCAGGTCGCCACCGTTTTGCTTCAGATGTCCCAAGCTCAGTTCCTGACTCAAACGAATGGCATTCGGTAATTTGTATATAATAAATATCGCCGACTGACAAAAGACATTTGAGATTTTGTTTTCATCAACTTTTAACAATTCAGCGTCTTGGAGCCATATACGCTTTTGTCAGTATCCTTTGGTAGTAAAAGCGTGTAGTTACAGTATACAAATATTAAAATAATGTATGGTGAATGGAATATAATATCAAGCGTATTCACATCACGAACGCGGTCCGCTATCTAGGTTTCATTATTTGACACGCACAAGGCTTACTGTGCTTTTATTGAATGAAAATGAATTTATTTTCAGTAGAACTGTTTGAAAAGCCATTATTTTTTTGTTTAAATTTATATGTACGTATACTTATTATGTATTTCAGTATTTTGACACTCAGCATAAGCTAAATAAGTATTTGATATGTTCACCTTCACGCTCATAAGAACCGATGGTAGTGTGCAGCATTGTTTTTCTTGTAGTCAATAGTCTGTTACCAATTTTAAACTAGCAATATAATATAAGAATATTTACCATCCTATTATCTGGCATTTTAACAGCGTTTTAGTATTACGACTTCCGATTTTGACACAAATGACGTTAATGAAATTTGCAAAATTACACAAATAGTAATTCATTGGTCTTGTTGTGTCATAAAACTCTCCTGCCTATATCATCCGGCGTCGACTAACACCTTCCAACTCTTATCTTGAACTTGATTAGGGTATGACTTTCTTAACTTCAGCGCAGCAGCCAGCACCACTACCCAAAAACACTGTTAATTTTTTTTTATGGGATAAGAGAACAAACGAACAAGTGGTTCCCCTGGTGGTAAGCAACTTCTCGCCATCCATGAACACCGTGGTGCGTTCCCGTCCTTTAGGGGAGTAGGACGGGAAAGAACCCTTTCTTTCCCCAAAGTACCTCCGAATAACTGTCTCACCGAACGAAACGCGGCACGAGCCACTTCACGCCGATATTCCGAAAGGTCGTGGTATTTCACCGATCGAGCCGGCCCATTAGTGGAGCGAACTGCAAGACTCTACCATTGTTAAAATATATTTGATTTTTTTGTTTAAGTAAAGCCAAACAATCGTAAATCATTTTGTAGCTAGAGGCATGCAATATATCAATACTTAATAAAAAACAAAGTTGCTTTCCGCTGTCTTTCCCCTTATATACTTAGATCTTTGAAACTACACAACTGATTTTGATGCCGTTTTTATAATAGATATAGGGTGGCAACGGGATGGTTTTATGTATAATTCGAGTATGAAATAGTTAACAGTGTTATTTTTTGAGAATTTAATTCCAGAACTTTAATTGCTAACACTAACTGAATCTTAAGCGATAAATTAAACAATGTACTACATTATTATACACCTTCAAAAGGTCTACAAAAAAGTCCGTGATAATGTATTTCTATCTCTTAGGGATAACCCTCAGTCACCATTTTTATTTCATCTGAGGCGGAACAAACTTCGCTGGGTCAAATACTTATTACACTATAAGAAAAAAACTTGTGTGGTTTTATGAAACCACCGTAAAAGTGAAACTTTTTTTCACATTATAGACATTTAACTAAAAATTTTCGAAATATTATTTTTTTCGAAAATCGAATGTAAGTCACTGTTCACGTATTTTAGTTACCATAAAATATTGGTTACATTTATAAACGATAATAGACGTGAAAGGCGCTCTGACGAGCGCCTTTCACTTTATCCCTACTCCGCGGCCGACCGTCACGCGACATGCAACACGCAGACGAAAAAGTTTGAGACGATGTAATAAAAGTTTTACTTTAATATTTTTTCAATAATTATTTTTCAATAATTTAGTTAGTAAGTTTTTTAAATTGATGATTCTGATAAAATGATTAACATTTATATTTTTTTAGAGTGCAACAGTGTAAAACAGTTACTTCACAGCAATTTTTTTAAAAGTTTGCTTTGGCTTCGTTTTCGAACCGGACGTCACCGGCTTTCAGGGGATTGTGCGATAAGGGCTATTTTAATTTACTTGCCATCTAGTATTTGTTAATAGGATTTCATAAATGTTTTTTATTTTACGTGGTCACGACAATAATTCCTAGATGGCGCTACTAGGTTGCTACTATTGATGATTCTGCCGTAATATCGTATTATATCGATAGATGTCGCCCGAATCGACAAGTATTCCAGCTCGGCACTAGGGATAACGCGACACCTATTAAACGTTAACAACATTACAACAAAGGATCTTTACAAAACAAAACGATATTTTTTCCTCCAGTAAATATGATATTTCGATTTATTATGAAAATGTGACAAATACATATATAAAGAGCACTATCTTATCTTATATCTTTAAACGAGCAATTCTTGTATATATATAAAATTGGAATCTCGGAATCGGCTCCAACGATTTTCATGAAATTTCTATTCCAGCAGATGGCGTTGTTAACTAACACGAAGTCAATGTGTGTTTGCTTTGCTTTTATTACAGTTTATCACTGCAAAAAATTAAGTATATGTTTCTAATATAATATGTTAGTACATAGTATATATTAGTATATATTTATTATTCTGTCGGTAAGATCGAAAAATATTATTGATATTTCATTATTTTATTAGTATGTAATTCGTACTTAAATATAATTTTCAAAAAACACAATTTATAAAAACACAATTTATAAATAATATAATTTTTTTTTTTCTCCGCCTGCAATACGTACGTACGTATATGTATGTATGTAAAAAACAAACAAACAAACAAACCCGATCCTAGAAAATGTGTCGAAATTGGTAAAGAGGACGGTAATTAGACAATCATTCATACGGCCCTCGTGGTGCATCGGTAAACTGCACTACCGATAACACAAGGTCGGGGCGGGTTCGATCCCTCGTCTGGGGGTGTTTTTCTACATGTTTTTTCTACATGTTTTTACGGTATTTATTTACAAAAATAAAGTGTATATTTGGGTAATTAATTAATATAAATAAACGATAATAGACGTGAAAGGCGCTCTGACGAGCGCCTTCACGTCACCGTCACGCGACATGCAACACGCAGACGAAAAAGTTTGAGACGATGTAATAAAAGTTTCACTTTAAAAAATATATTTGAATTTTTGTTTGAGTAAAGCCAAACGATCGTAAAGCAATTTGTAGCTAAGGGCATGCAATAAAAATTACCAAAATCCCGTCCTCGGCCTCTTCTAACGTAACTTTACTTTATAAGATAAATGTTTAAGTTGTCAAAACATTTTGTACCCTCGATATTGGTAAAAAAAAAACCGAAAAAACTTTCAACAAGAAGAAACACTCCTCGTTTTATCTGTAAAGTTTTGATTTTATGGTGAATTATCGGGAAATTTTCGGTCTCTGCCCTCCACCTTAAATATAACCTTTAAACATCGTCTATACAGTTAATTGATTTCAACAGAACTTGAATTTTTTTTTATGGGATATGAGGGCAAACGAGCAGGCGTGTCACCTGATGGTAAGCAACCAACGCCGGCCATGAACCGCTGGTGTCCATGGGCGGCGTTGGTTGCTTACCATCAGGTGACACGCCTGCTCGTTTGCCCTCCTATCCCATAAAAAAAATTAAAAAAAAATGAAAAAAAACCTCCGGATACCTCTCTCACCGAACGAAACGCGGCATGAGTCACTTTACGTCGGTCTTCTGAGAGGTCGTGGTATTTCACCGGTCGTGCCGGCCTATTCATGCAGCGAACTGCTTGGCTCTACCACTGTCAAAGTTATCCGTTTCTGACCGAAATTATGTGTAGGTGTGTATGTGTTATATATGAATTATATATAAAAACCACCCCATTGACACCCTCTATCTATTAAAAAAACCACAGCAAAATCCGTTGCGTAGTTTCAAAGATCTAAGCATATACGGGGACAGACAGCGAGAGCGACTTTATTGTATACTATGTAATGATTACAAATGCGTTGAATAATTGCCGCTGTCTATACCTTCAGCTAGTAAAGTCGTGGTGTTACGTTATTCAATTTTCAATTAACGTTAATGCATTCCGCCATTTAAAATTTGGAACCAAATTAATTCTGCATGTAACGAGGCATAATTGTCACTGTCTGCAGCGTCGTGTACTGAAGGCGTGATGTTATAGAAAACAAAGCAACGCCTGTGTTAGTAAGTAACCGGCATTAAAAGTGCTTTGGTATTCCTTTCTTTCTATATTTCTTCCATCTATTTTAAGTGATATTTATGAAGACCTCTCAAACCAGCGATGTCATGGCTATTCAATATGACGATAGCTGTCAAACTTTTGCCAACGACTCCATAGAATAATAAAAATCCAAAGTTTATTTATACTTACTTTAACTGCGAACATAGAAGCGATTACTTATTTACTTAAGGGCCTCGAATTTTTTTTTTAATACTCGAGCATGTATAATTGCATAGTATAGTGCGCTTCCCATGACCCCAATTGTTCTTCAGATACTAAAGTACAGAACAGTTATGTTTACGAGTCGAGGCTTAACACCTGCCTTCACCTTCCGGCAGAAAACGCGTGCAGTTATTATATTATATGTTATGTTTTTCTACTAAATATGAATATACTCTTTTATATTATAAAATCTTTAAATATAGGCACCACTTTGAGCAACACTGTCTACGTAGCACACAGTCGTAACTGTAGTTAAGACGCAGTAGCTACCTAATGATCTAGAAGGATCTTTTGAGCCCAACGATACCCCACCATCAGGCAGCTTTGAAAGCCATTTGTGATTTCAAAAAGATCCACGGCTTGAATGAGAAAAGTTCGAGTTTTGCAACATCATAAGTTAGATATACTGCGTATATGAGTTTATAATTACTACTTCATAATAATGCGAAAAAATAGCAATACAGCCTTCTAGGTTGTTTTTTTTTTCATATGGCTTCAACTGCGTGAAATTCCCTGAATGCGCTTACGTACCGATTATTTCTTAGTTGAGGTAAATGATTTTGTTTTAAATATTCCTAGAAGCATCGTCATTGTAACAACGAGAATCGAGGTTGGCGGGTTCGAATCCCACCTGAATACAAATATTTGTGAGAAAGCATTAATGCTTGAATGGCATCTGGATGTTTTTCTATATATTGTGATTTAAAATATAATATGTATTTACAAAAAAAAAAAATAAAGCTATTATATTCATATCCGTTATCTAGCACAGGCATTTAGTCGCTTAGTTTGGAATTAGAGGGCGCTGTGTGTATTGTGTCCAAGATATTATTATTATTGTGACACCATCTTGAAAATACTCATAAATTAGTGATACTATTGTAAAACATTATCATATTATATCCAACAAGATCACCTTCCCGAATATTAATCCCGAATATTAATCCCGAATATCTTAGTATACTTAAAACCAGCATATTAAGCTTATAATGTGGAAGAGTTGAAGGATCTATTTGTTTGGCTCTTTATACGCTATAATCTCCGAAACGACTGATCTGATTTGTAAAAACTTTTCAATATTAGATAGCCCATTTATCGACAAAAGGACATAGTTTATAAATCATCACGCTACGACCAATACGAGTGGAGTATCAAAAGGAAAAATATGGCCAAAACGGGAGATATTATGAAGTTATTTGGATCAGTATAATAAATACAGTAGGTATATACAACAAATTATTGGTAAATGCTAGTTGAAGGTATCTTCTCAATATCATCGCCAAACTAACATGTCACTTTATGTACAGATGATATCTCAGTAATTGGATATGTCATATCTGTGGAGTGACTTGAAAGTGGCTGCGTAGTTGTCAATACCTATCGCGATTTGCATTTATATTATTAAAGTAGAAAGTAACTGTTCGTTTGTCACGGCCTTACTATAAAACTGCTTAAATTCAATGACAGTTTTCAAGTGTAGAGTAAAGATAGAAGAGTAGAGTAGGTAATCGCTGTAAATTGGCTTATCCGAACTTTTGTTCGATGAGACAGGTATCCGGAGGCACACCTCGTCCACCTCATTCTCGCACCCCTCCATCTTTTATTAAAGACGCCGGCCCTTTAAGAAGGGAGAGAGAACGCCACTGTTGCCATCTCGGTGTTGCAGATGCCCATTGGCAACTACACCTCAATCTGAACATGACCACAGTCAAAAAGGAAATTCCCTTCCATACCAACACCTACAAAGAACGGAATAAAAACCATCCAAACAGCTTGGCCAATTTTTTAATGGAAGACAGCGATATTATCCGAAAATTAAAAAAAAGTAGCTTAAGACACACTTAGAATTCAAGAGTGAAGTAAACTAGGTTACGACAGAGGTCGTATACGGAGCATCCCAACCAACCCACTGATGAAGGTCCCTGTGGTGACAGATGGCAGTGTAAGAGGGGAAAAAATAAAATAAATAAAACAATAATAACAATTTCCTGGCAGGATAGGCAGAGAGAAGAGACCACCGTAAGACACGATCTTTTACACATCTCACATTGCTATTGTACTTTCATAACTGTACACTTTTATAACGCGTCTAATGTATACTCTTAAATAATTAGTTGTTTTTTATGTGATAGGAGGGCAAACGAGCAGGCGTGTCACCTTATGGTAAGCAACTAACGCCGCCCATGGGCACCAGCAACACATATAGTATAACTGTTGCGTTGCTGACGTTTAAGGGATAGGGAAGAATGGGGAAAGGGGGTAAGGCCTCCGGACGAAACGTGGCGTGAGCCAATAACCTATACAAATAAAAATAGAATAGAAACAATAAGTTTAAAAAAAAATATTGGATAGTCTCGGTGGTCCAGTGGTTCTAAATCTAGAGGTCGCGGGTTCGAATCCTCACACTGGCTCACACCAATGACTTTTCGAAGTTCTTTTCGGAAGTTATGTGTGAAAAATATCGATGACTGAAATCGTTGTACCCGGCGTGGCAATAGGTTCGCCACCTATTCCATTTGAGACGTAAACATAATGGCGAGACGTGGCTTAATAGCCGCTGCCTACACCTTCGGATAGAAAAAGGCGTGAAGTTATGTTATAATAAGTATTTGAAAAAGGCATCGGTTTTAATGTTTTTCCGTAACTCTCCAAAACTTTTTGATAAATATTTTAAATGTACAGACAGGACTCTCCTCGTTCATTATGTAAGCATATACTTAATTATCTTGAAAATTAATTGAAATGAATAAAATGTAAATTACAGCAACATTAAACGTTTGTGTGTCTGCAGAGGGAGTGTGAGAGAGAGAAGCAATTTGTAACTGTAAAAGTATGTAGGTGTACCGAGTTCAGTCATTAACAATACAGTAGGTATCTAGGTAGATACGGGAGACACCCTCGTCAGCTGGACTAACTAACGGCCCACAAGCGACACGGTGCCATTTTGCCACAAATTATTAGCAGATAACCTGCCTACCACTGGATAGATTTATATTGTTATTATTATATAAACATATTATATGTTTATATATTTTGCAATTTCACGCCTTTTCTACCGGTAGGTGTAGGCAGTGATTGTTACGACTCCACTCGCCAAATAGAATATATAGGGGAATATATTGCTATAAATTGGGCACAATTTGTCAGAGATCGATCTTAATCACACATAACATGCAAAACATTTTTTGAAAGAGCTTTTTTTGAGCGAGGATTCGAACCCGAGAATTCATGATTATGATGGACTACTATTAAAGAATATTTAACTCTAAATTATGTAGACTCCAAATGAGATAAGCATAGTTTTGGTTTGTTAAACCAAATTCTTGTATTTTACATAATAATATGCGAATGTAATTAATATTTCTCTGCTCAGCTTTATACTGCGGCGAGGTAGACCAATAGCCACCCAAGCAGACCAAGGTTCCTTACTTCTGGTTACTGCGGCGAGGTGGACATACAGCCACTCAAACAAAGCCAGATTTTGGACGTGAACTGGTAGTAGAGTATTGTCGTTCATACGCTACAGTAACTACCGGTGTCGTAATAATGCACACTGCCATATTTTACGACAATAATGCTGCTGATTGTTACACATTTGGGTCACATTATTTTGGAAGCTAACCTACAGCACGGTGGTCAACCACCACTGCACGGACCAGTCATGACACACATATACACTTTCCGACTTATAAATATTTTATCATACATCTTTTAATACCAAGCCTTTCCAAGAACTGATATTATTCTTGAAAAAAAAATCCACAATTGTATTCCTCTATTTCCTAACAATTGTAAGGCGACTTGAATTTTTCTTCTCCTCGAAAGAACTGAGGTTAAAAAATATGTCTTTGTACCCTAGTAGGTACAGTCTTAACAAAAATAGGTAGTTTTGTGAAGCGGTAACCGTTGAATGCCCACTTCTTATTTCTTTTGTTAGAAACAACTGCAGTTTAGTGTTGAACTCTTTTTTTATATAGTTTTTATTGTGGCTGAGAACTACAAAAGACACAATGAAATAAAACCGAGAATAAAATCCAACAAGCCGCTTAAGCGATATCAATGTGAACTTATGCAAGAGAGAGTAAAGTATGGCAAGTTTGCATTGTTATCTCGCCGTTATGTTTACAGCCTAAATGGAATAGGTGGCGAACCTATTGCCATACCGGGCACAAAGTTTTCAGATATTTATCACACATAACTTCCGAAAACAATTTCGTAAAGTCATTGGTGCCAGTGCCAGGATTCGAATCCGCGACTTCCGGATTCAGAAGTGAGGTGCACGACCACTGGACCACCGAGAGTATTATGAAAGTAGAATAAACGTAGTTGAAATAAGGACGGTGTGCAAAATTTGCGCAGTGATGCCTTCATCGAATATAAGGCAGGAAATTGTGTGTAAGTATTAAAGTAAGAAAAACTCTGATGGTTTGGACATGTGCGTAAAACAAGCACAATGTGTGACAAGAGGTCTGAAAGTCAAAGTAAAGTAAGAAGTATGTAATAAGCGGGCCTTATGACGCTCTGTTCGTTCTACCTGCCTCGCAAAAACCTTGACGTGAAGTTAAGTAATTATGGAGCCATTTAAATTACAATCAATACCTAAGAAATAATCATCATCTTCCTGCCCTTTTCCCATCATTTGGGGTCAGCAGAATAGGCTCTTTTTCCACGCTTCCCTATCATTCGCTTCTTCCACAGCAACACCCTTCTTAGTCAATCATCTTTCACACAATCCATCAATGTTTTCTTCTGTCTCCCTCTTCTCTTGTTTCCTTCTATATTCAGGTTCATCATTCTTTTCGCGACATGTGTATCATACCTGAGACATAATAATATACATACATAAATTCTAATACAATACGTATACCTGAAAATCATAACCTTTATTTTAAGGCAGTGGGTTAATAGCAATTAGCCCTCGGCGGTGTACATTTTATGTATGGGTACCCATTAAATGATAATCAAGTTAAGAGTCTGCCTCATCAAGATGGCACATAAAACCTTAGTCTCAGCTGACATAAATCCTATAGACGTTGTCTAAGTCTTATACTTAAAGTCCATAAGTGACCAGAATACTAAATCATAAAAACAGATTTACTAGTTTACTTAGTAATATCTTAAATCCCATGCAGGGTAGGCAGAGAGAGTAGTGTGAAACTATGAAATTGTGAACTTCTCGACATCATATACCGTTGGAGAATTTTTGCTGATTAGCGATATGTTACACACATCTGCTGCCCATAACTTTGCGTGCAAGGGGTGTGAATTTAAGTTAAGTTAAAGAAGAGAAAGTAAAGTCACAAATTACCAAGTAACTCGAACAAGAAATTTTGCAAGATTAATTTGAACGTGTTCTTAAGAAGTTCGCATGTAGAATGAAATTTTAGAGTATTCTCTGTAAGAGACTTAGCACAGTCTCAAAGGACGAGACCCTTATATTGAACTTTCTTATTTGTTTACTTGTTTGTTATGCTCAAACTTACGAAATTAATTAGTTAAAATATAGCAACTGGAAATATTTTAATATTAATAAATATAACTGTGATTAAAATCACTGCAATGCTGAACTTTTTAAGTGACAGAACTACATTGTCCCGCCAAAATCGCTGTCAAATTTTTCGGGCTAAATTTTGAGTTTTTTTTTTTTAACTCTGCCATAACTCCGTTCCTTAAAGTACAATGCAATGACTTTTCATTGGATTAAATTTTTCCGGAAGTTATCTACACTAATATTATAAAGAGGAAAGATTTGTATTTTTGTATGTAACGAATAATCTCAAAAAGTACTGGACCGATATTAATAATTCTTTTTTCTCTAGAAAGCTACATTATCACTAAGTAACATGGGCTATGTGTAATCATCGTCGTCATCGACATTTTGTTTGTACGCGAGTAACACCGTGAGGCGGGAAGCTACATACAATATAGCGGTACGAAGTTCGTGCGGTCTGCTAGTAAGTGATAATTATATAATAAGTCTGAAAATATTTCAAGATGCTCTGTCACTTATGCCAAAAAATGAGTTAAGTAACGTTTACATGCATAATTTCACGACAATTCCCTTGCGGGGTAAGCAACGAAAACAGAACCCATAAAGTAGGTACTACACATCTCTCTATCTTCTTCGACTCCACTCGCAAGTTTTGAGGCATTAAATTGCAGTCTACTACTCCAAAACTTGATGGTATAAATTCACATATTTTTCTATGTGTGTTTTAGTGTATTTCTATATTAATAGGTAACTTTATATATCATAATAAAAAATAATTTAAACTTCAAATTTCTAAATCAAAAGTGGCAAAGTTGAATTGTTTTATCTGCGAACCCAGGCGTACTTATCTTTAACTACAAGTATCTCTCATACCCCTGGAGTACAGTAAGATTGAAGCAGACAGCCAGACTATGGACATTGTCATTTATCTCAAGTAACTGAATTTAACAATTCTCTGTACAATAATTTTTTATTCATTCTGCAATATAATTCTTTTATTATATTTTTATTAACATGTAATGTTATGTATAAATATTTAATTAATATAAAAAAGGAAAAATGTCTCTCTAGCTCCCCGCTTCTAGTTCGGGTCGTGAGAATGATTTCGGGTTGAAAATTACCACTGATTTCTCGGAATTATTTTCGGAAGTTATATGTGATATATCAATATCAAATTAAAATGGATAGATATCGGTGACTGACAACTTTGTGCCAGGTGTATGGCAATAGGACCCGCCACCTATTCCATGTGGGACTTATAACAAGAGCCTCCGGGGATCAAGAAAATACGGGCGCCATCGCAAAGCTCTCTATGTTTTTTGTGTCTTTTAAACTTAATTTTACACATCTCTAGCGGGGTAAGCAGACAGAACAAAGCATCACAAGTTACGATTCTTACACACTCACTCTCTGTTCTGACTTTCGTTACTCTTATCATACACGTTGGTCAGTTTTTAAGGCTCCCGATATTCACAAATCTGCCAGAAAGCACAGAATGTGAGGTGTGAGCCCACATCACCGAATGTAGGTCAATCCTCACTTTGTCCATTAGAATTTCTTTGCCAATTTCGTGAGGCTTCCCCGAGGATAGCAAATTCTTTGCAAATTCCGCCAACAGTAATTTAACATCAAACTTTGAATTGGTCGTTTTTATAAGCTTTTTATTACCTTGCACTGTATGTATGTATGTATGTATGTAAGTATGTATGTTCGGTGGAATCTTGTAACTCAATTTTGAAGTAGATACCTTCAACCGATTGAGCTGAAATTTTGTATACACGTTTATTTTGGATGACAATGCATGATATAATGTATGACATTATTCTATATCCAATATGGCGGACGACCCAAGATGGCGGAATGGATATTTTTAATGCATTTCTGCAATATGGGTATCAAATGAAAGGGTTTGTTGAGTGTAACTCAAAATATAATATGACGTCATTCTAAATCCAATATGGTGGAATATCCAAGATGAAGGAATATATATTTCAAGCTTTCGTACAATATGGGTATCAAATGAAAGGGCTCATTGGGAGCAACTAAAATAATAATGTGACGTCATTCTAAATCCAATATGGCGGATAATCCAAGATAGAGGAACAGTTTTTTTTAATGCATTTCTACAATATGGGTATCAAATGAAAGGGCTTGTTAATAGTAGCTCGAAAAATAATGTGACGTCATTCTAAATCCAATATAGTGGAATAAATATTTGCGTTTCTACTATATGCGTATCAAATGGCCCTTTCATTAAAGAGTTATATGAGAACTTCAAAAACTATGTCTCGGTGGTTCAGTAAACTAGCCCGCTTCTAAATCAGAAAGTCTTGGGTTCGAATTTGGCCTCACACCAATTCTTTCGAAATTTCTCTCGAAAGTCATGTGTAATAAATATTTTTGACTGACCACTTTGTGCTCGCTGTATGGCAACAGTGATAGAGCCCAGCAATTCACTGTATGAATGGGCTGGCTCGACCGGTGAAATACCACAACCAGCTCACGCCTTGTTTCTTTGGGTGAGAGAGGTACCCGGAGACCTACTCCCCTTCCCCATCCCTTCCTACTCCCATATCCTATATCCTACTCCCTTATAGATCGTGAGACGTAAACATAGCGGCGAGTCGAGGCTTAATAGATGCTGCCTACACCTTCGGGTAGAAAAAGGAGTCGAGCTATGTTATGTTATTAATTATTGTTATAAACAAATTAGATTGTGTATAAATATTATATATATCATAGGGTTTTCAATATGAGCGGCTAGATACTAGTGGCCTGCTTGTTTGGGCAGTGTCAGTCAATCTGTTGTTTACTATTCAGTCACTGATGCCAAATCACCATGTCAAGATACAGGGTTAAGCGGCGCGTCCAAATTTATAATCAAAATGAGTTAGTGCTAACATTGAGAACCTTACGACCACTTTACGGCTGAGGCGGTAGTCCATCACAGTCGACGGCTTTCCGTTGACCTATGTTTTAATAGTTAACAGTGTTTTAATTGTGGTCAGCCACGCAATCTGCTGCATGAATGGGCCGCTTCGACCGGTGTAATGCCATGCCCTTTCAGGATACCGACGTAAATTGGACAGGATTTAATAACTTTAACATGATTGCTACACTAACGGATTTTAATGGTGTTATAGGTATTATAGAATTAAACACAGTGGATGGTGGGAACGAACTATAACTTTTATTACAACTCACTCCTATGTTACACTCAGGTCAGCAAGTATAGAGTACTGATTAAAACAACAGATGGCGTTACACATCACAAGTAGTTAAACATATTTTGTTATTAAACAACAGTCCCACATAACAAAATTAAGTTGCAAAATCAACAAATAAGTAACAAAAAAAATTGTTTACTTAGGCTCGAAACTCTTTGCTGCTGGTCAAGCATACGCGGCCTTAAGTAGAGAAAAGACTTTAGGAGGTCTCCTCATTGAAGAGTTGGACTGTTCGAAATTAACTGGCAAATGACCTTGTAACAATGATGCTTTGAATGAGATGAAGAGACTGAGAAACTTACCCATCGATAACTAAAAACTTGAAAATAATTTAAAGAAAAAACCTTTTTTAAAGAAGCTTTTATTTAAACGCTCTAAAAAGAATAAAATAATTTTAACCTTATACATTTTTTTAACTATGAACTTATAACCTTATTATATACAATTTATGTGATAATAAAAGCTTGTCGCTATGTTCAACCCAACCCTTCCCCCCTCCTCTTCCCATCCCAATTCCGACCCCTTCCATTTCCCATGGAAAGAGCCAGCAACGGAAGTGTACCACTATATGTGTTCGGGTGTCCATATATATGTTATAAACCAAAAAAATATATTTGGATAATGCGATCCGTCACAGTAATCATTAAATCTAAAAAAATATTTCTAGATGGTTATGGATAGCCACTGATAGGTAATTAAACATAGCGACAAGCTTTTATTATCACATAAATTGTATATAATAAGGTTATAAGTTCATAGTTAAAAAAATGTATAAGGTTAAAATTATTTTATTCTTTTTAGAGCGTTTAAATAAAAGCTTCTTTAAAAAAGGTTTTTTCTTTAAATTATTTTATGAGATGTTTAATACCATCACGACCTTAATCACCGATGGAATAGGCAGTACAGTATCTCATGGCTTATTGCTATAAATATGATATAATTTTAATTGGTTATCATCAAATTTTTGGAAATATTCCTAAGCAGGTCTTGGTGTCAATTGAACCAGAATCGGAAAGCTAATCCATAGAGGCCATGGATACTTAGATAGGACGTTTGTTCTATTTGATATTTTAATCAGGAACGGTTTGTTGGTTTGTTATCGACGGGTTCTAAAACTAATAAAGTAGTTTCGATATTCGTTATTCAAAAATAGAATAGGTTATATTTGATTAATTTTATTTATTTTATTTAACACTAGCTGACCCGGCGAACTCTGTTTCGCATCAAAAGTAATAACTGCTGCCCCGCTATGTTAATACTGCAATATCTTCGACAAATTTGAAGTCGATAGCAGCTATAGGTTAAAAATGGGAATATTCCATTGTTAACACCCCCGCAACCCCCTCTGTGGGTGGAATTTCGTAAAATCCGTTCTTAGCTGACCTCTACTCGGCGAAAGGAATAATCCTACCAAATTTCAAGTCGCTACGCCTTATGGTTCCAGAGATATCGTGATGAGTCAATATATAGGTGGAAATCTCTTATATATATATAGATAATATACACACTTTTCTACCCGAAGATGTAGGCACTGACTATTGAGCCTCGACTCGCCGAATCGTTATGCTACCATCTCATACGGAATAGGTTGCGTACTTATTACCATACACCGGGCACACAGTTTTTAGTCAACGATATTTATCACACAAAATTTCTGAGAAGAATTCCGAAAAATGTTGGTGTGATCCGTGAATCAAGCCCGCGATTTCTGAATCAGAAGTGGGTACGGGTAATACGGGTAAACCGTTGTAACGGATGACGTATTTCCCAAATTTTAAGTTACAACGTGTAGATAACTAGATCATAGACTTCTTGAGGCCGTCAAGTATCCCTATTTCCTGCATAGCAGCGAATTCTGTTTTAACACAAATAAATTTATCGGGCGGTAAACGTCTGGCTTGCGGAGATATCCGGCTCTGCTACATGTATGCCACACCTAGTTTTCCTGCAGCCTTCTTCCGGCTCAGGGTGGCACACATCTATAAGCATGTTTCTTACGTGATACTGACATACCTAATCTTGGGTTTTGGAGTTCTGGAGTGTACGCGTGTGGCTGCGAGAGTTGGAACGTGAGCGGCGGTGGCTAAACCTTCTGTTGCGACCGGCCGCGTTGCGCTCGTTCCGTGTCTTCGTTACGGGAACTCGGCTTCCTTAATATTTTTTCTGTATCTGGCGCCTCTGTGATTCCTCGTCTCGTCTCGCATCTTCAAAGTTTCTTACTTATTGTATCGTATCGGTTCTTTTCCTTAGAACTTGGTCTCTCGTCGCTGTGCTTTTGTGGAGTGAGTACTTTTGACTTCGTCTTACTTTTTCTGCCCTTGTAAACAATATGCGAGGCTGGTCTGTCCAAAAATTTCGGAATTTGCGAATCGAAGGAAATGCTGTCGCGTTATAGGCTTCAGATTTGGAGTCATTCTTCGATGGACCTTGCGTAGGCGAGGGCATTGTGCTGGAGCATGGAGTTTGTGGATAAATTTTTCACAAAAAAATAGTGCACTCACGGTGTAACAATTCCTTGGAAGTCGGATTTTCTTGAAACGTCGGGGTTCACACGTCGGGGTTTCTTCATTACGTGTTCGTCGGGGTCACCAATGTAACGGTAATTGTTACTGGTGACTATGCTGACGTCGGAGATTCTTCATTGTGTGTTCGTCGGGGTCACCAATGTAACGGATGACGTTACTAGTGACCGTGCTGGTGGCTGGTGTTCGCGAGTTGGTACTTCTTCATGATGGTAAGGGAGTGGTCGTTAATGAAAGACGTATTTAGAATCTTGTCATGTTTATTCGTGTCAGCGACAACTGCCTGTCGCTGCACACCGACCACTACAGCATACTGTGCGTACAGTGGTTATATACTATTGATGGCACGTACATGTACGTGCCACGAGGTGTAGTATCCCTTACACCGTATACGGGACCTTTTTATAATATAATTTATTTTTTAAACATTTTTTTTATGGGATAGGAGGGCAAACAAGCAGGCGTGTCACCTGATGGTAAGCAACCAACGCCACCCATAGACACCAGCAACACATATAGTGTTACTGTTGCGTTGCCGACCTTTAAGGGATACGGGATAGGGAAGGATGGGGAAGAGGGGTGAGCCTACGGGTACCTCTCTCACCGAACGAAACGAACTGCTTGGCTCTACCACATAAACATAACTTCACGCCTTTTGTTACTCGAACGTGTAGGCAGCGGGTGTTAAGCTTCGTCTCGCCGTTATGTTTACGTCCCAAATGGTATAGGTGGCGAATCTATTGCCATACCGGCATTTATTTTTTAATATTTACCTTTTAATACGTACACTACTTTTGGCACAAAAAAACACTGACTACGTGTTTAAACATTGACCGTCTTCTAATATATTGGTGAATGAAAACAAGGCAAAACAGCGGCAGAATATAGTTGTCAAATTGTATTAGGATTCTGCGGGTACAGTCGTGAAATTATTCAAAAGCTAGAAGCAACAGCTGGCTCGGTCAAGCAAATACAAATGTATTCATTAGTATTCAGTGAATAGTCTGAGGGATCATCGCAAACCATACAGTATATTACAACTCAGACATTTTTAGGTTTCTAAGTGAAAGAGTGAGCACTCAATTATAAAATTTTTAGAATTTGAAATGTTTAAAACACTTGACTTGAATTTTAAACTTGAAGATTTGGCATGGTTTTATTGTTCAGATGAAATATATTCCTGCGGATTTTATTATAAACGAGATTTCTCTTATTTATAACTACTGATAAGGTTTGTCAAGATTAAATCGTAACTTTTACTTTTAACATGTTTATTGATTATTTAGAATTGACATTAATGAAAAATTTAAAATTGAACAAAAAAAATTATAGGTAGTTAAAAAAATACCTATCCGTAATATCATGCAAATACAATTAATTATAACATAACATAACTTCACGCCTTTTTCTACCCGAAGGTGTAGGCAGCGGCTGTTAAGTCTCGTCTTGCCGTTATGTTTACGTCCCAAATAGAAGAGATGGCGAACCTATTGCCATACCGGGCACAAAGTTATCAGTCATCGATATTTATCACACATAAATTCCGAAAATTAAAATAATTATAATCATAAAATTTTAAAATTCTTTGTGGGCCTTCCCGCTTCTGATTCAGATTCCTGGGTGAGTCCTGGGTTCGATTCCGGGCTCACACCAATGATTTATCGAAATTCTTTTCGGAAGTTGTGAGTGTGTGCCCGGCGTATGGCAATAGGTTCGCCACCTATTCCATTTGGGACGTAACCTTCTGCAAGTCGAGGCTTTAACAAACGCTGTCGCCAGCTTCGGGTGGAATAGGCGTGAAGTTAAGTTTATTTTATTTATGTTCACGTTTACTTGATATTATTAAAATTGAATGCTTCAATGTTAAATGCAACAGTGTTTTCTTGTTTCACGGAAACAAGTTCAGTATTTTATCGAGGTCGTATATTAGGTTACGTCTTGGTATATCAATATAACTCAATATTGAGATTTTCCGTCTTCCAGAGCGAAGTACACTAACATTATATATTCCTGAAGAACTAGATATTCAGACTGACATTGTGTTCCATACCAGCATTTCTGTAGCAATTTTATTTATATCTCCAGATATATATACTAAAAATGAGTGCTATGTACATCTGTATGTATGTATTTAAGATCTATAAAATGAATAAATAAAAAACAAAAGTATATATTTATTTAAACAATACTCACGCAGTTTGCTTCATGAACAGATCAGCTTGACGGATTAAATACCACGACATCTTATATAATTGACGTAATGTAACTCTTGCTGCGTTTCGCTTAGTTCGATGAGAGGTTCGGTTCTGGAGGACCACTCCCTTCTTCCTCCCTTTCCTATTCCCCTCGCTATTCCAACTGTGGCTGACCATCCAACTGTGACCCGCGCTTGACGCACATGTCTATTGACAGTGCAAGCAGCTTACCATTAGTTAACCAACACTCGATTTGCCACCTTTCCCATAAATAGTAACACAAGCGTTAGCTTTTTTACATCAAAACTAGTTACCTAAACGTCTAAAAATAGTCTAAGAAAAAGTAACATTACAATAGGTAATATTTGTAGTATTGTTTAAATAATCAAATACTTCTGCCTACACTCTTGACAGTGTGTCACACCTGTCATGTTTCTATAGCTGACATTATATTAGAAGCCAATTGACCCGAAAGACGTTTTTCTTGTCCAAAATGTCATTGAAGATGTGAATTGAAATAAAGTAGTTTGAAAGCAAATATAAATAATTTATCGTATTTTTAAGACATACTTTTTACGAATGAATAGATCGAGTCATATTGGAAGGGGCCGTGACAGCCTCAGAAAAGTAAGGGAGTTTATAAGAAGAGTTATGAAAGTTAAAAATGCGAGTGAGGTGTGTAAAGATGTGCGTTATGACGTTCCGTTCTCTCTGTCTGCACCGCCAGAGACTTGGTGTGAAGATAAGTATTTATTTCTTGTAAACTATAAGATCGCGTCATATAAAAAGATTACGTCAGGAGCTTTAGAAATAGATGTAGGGTGCAAAACAAGAGTTATGAGTCTTCAAGAAGCGAGGAAGACTTCAGTAGATCTATAAAAATCAAGTCGGTCAAGTTAAGACCAATAGCTAGTTTAAGATAAGTTGGGTGGCAATATAAAACTCCGTCAGTTAACTAGGATTTTATTATAGTATTTTTAATTCACGCCAACAGTGGTAGAGCCAAGCAGTTCGCTACATGAAAGGGCCGGCTCGACCGCTAAAATACCACGACCTCTCAGAAGACCGACGTAAAGTGGCTCATGCCGCGTTTGGTTCGGTGAGAGAGGTACCCGGAGGCCCACCCCCCTTCCCCGTCCTTTCCTATCCCCAATCCCTTAAAGGTCGGCAACGCAACAGTAACACTATATGTGTTGCTGGAGTCCATGGGCGGCGTTGGTTGCTTACCATCAGGTGACACGCCTGCACGTTTGCCGTCCTATCCCATAAAAAAGCGCCGTTTTGGTAATAGTGGCGGTACACAAAGTTATCAACCATCGATATTTAACACATAACGTCCGAAAACAATTATAAATAACCGTTGCAGCCGGATTCGGATCTTCAGACCACCGAGTCTACTTAAAACCGTCTGCGAAAATATAAAAGTATATTTTATTATAATAAAATCAACTTTGTGTAAACATTAGACGTCTCCTTCTCCTCCACTCCTGCTGCTGCACTCCTTCTCTCCTGAATATAGAATTTTATTGATAGAAATTATTAATAGATTCTCCAATCGGTATACATATTTATTGGATGTTCACGTTGACATATACAAAATTGGAATGTCTGTCGTCTGTCGTCTGTCAGTATTTATATTTAGAACTAGCTTTCGCACGCGACATTTTACACATCGAAAACCTTATGAATCATGACGGTATCAGAAAAGTTTTATAAATCCTGACATTTTCCGTGGAATTTCATAATATTACATAGCATATTTTCCCCCTTTTTTTTCAATCCGGAAGCATAGACAGCGGCTGTTAAGCCTTGACTCGCCGTTGTGTTTATTTCCCAAATGGAATAAGTGGCGAACCTAATGCCATACCGGGCACAAAATTTTCACTCATCGATATTTATCAGACATAACTTCCGAAATAATTTGGCGAAGTCATTGATACCACCTAGAATTCTAACCCGCGACTTCTTGATTCAGAAGCGGGGTGCTCGACCACTGGACCACCGAGACAATAACATAATGTACAAACACAGTATGCTATCCGTTTCTATGTTAACTTACTCAGCAACGAACGGAAAGTAAATTGAAAACGACTTATTGTTTCCATTTTCGAACTGCTTCGAGTCAGCTACTAGATATGAAGTGGACAAATAAAACTGCCGCTTTTAGCATACAGACGTACACACATCGCGAGAAGCATGATAAATGTGAATATGGAGGAAAATAAAAGTTCATGGAAACAGGCATCTAGATGATAATACAAAGTAAAGTAAATTGGCACAAGTTGCATTTTGCTTGCTGAGAGAACTGGCCACTCCCTTTCCTTTTCTCTATCCATCCTACTCTCTAAAAGGACTCCGCCAACGCAAATGTAACACTATCTGAGTTGCAGATATGGTTAATATATTGATCGGTTTCTCTCGCCTTTATATATTAGTTTTTGTGGCGTGGACGTTAAAAACGTTAAAGGATTGCAAGAGAGATTAGAAGTACTACTTCAAAAGAAAGAGAGGGGGATAAGTCTCCCTCTCTTTCTTTATAAGCAAATATAATTTCCAACAACAATACGGACTCAAGAATGATTCAATATAACATTAAACATAAAAGCTTAACTAAACTCAAAGCTCGAAGCTTCCCCAATGTACAAACAGACACCGGGATTATAATAATATAATCCTAATCCATTTTCGCGAATAAATATAATATGCAAAACAATAGAAATTCTGGCTTTCTAAAATTATAAGTTTGCTTAGATGTGTCGAGGATTTTTACTGCTAGGGAATAAGGCGTTAAGATTTTTGTATTATTTTGTTTGCTTGATTTATCACCGTTCTCTCCTCAGTCCACTTTTCACGGAAGTTCTTTTGTGTATGTATACTATAATATCAATCACTACTATAATCATCAAATACAATCATTTTTCCCATGGGGGTTGGCAGAGGCTAATGCCTTCAATTTGCTACGATCCTAACATACGTTTCTTGCCTCCTGGTCACTGTCGCATTCATACACGTTTGAAAGTTGTGGACACTCTTAATCTCCTCTATTTCTTACACATCATTGATCTGATAATTGTAGGTTCGCATGACTCTGACTTCAGCTGGCTTTTGTCCAATGGTCCAGTGGTTGCAAATCGCGCCTTCAAATCCTGGCTCACACATCACATTAACGTTTCGGAAGTTATGTCTGACAAATATCGATGACTGAAAACTTTGTGCCCGGTCTGGTAATAGGTTCGCCAGCTATTCCGTTTGGGAAGTAAACATAACGGCGAGTCGAAACTTAACTGCCACTGCCTGCACCTTCGGGTAGAAAAAGGCGTGAAGATATGTTTATGTATGCACATTCCTATTATACTTTTGTCTGATAACACAAAAAAATACTTAAATGTTCTAACCAATAAACCATTTTCTTGTATCTCCTAAATAATATGAATTGTACTAAAACTGAAATAATATAAATCACGCTAAAATCCATCCAGTTACACAAGCAAAGCGAGACCAACCAATATGTATAGACCAGAAAAACATAGACCTCATTCTATCACAGCCGGGTAGAACATAAAGGCAGGTGCCTGTTCAATAAACTACCTACAGCACTCGATAGAACCAATGTTTGGTAAAAATTCTAGAACATTTGCGTAGTTTCAACAAGACAGCCGGATGGCTCGTGAAAATGTAAATTTTATGACTTGAAAGAGAATGTTAGTTTAAATATTTTAAACCGAACGCGTCGTGAGCATATCGAAATGGGCATGTACTGTGCACATTTTGTACTTTCACGCTTCTTAATATCAGAATATGTAGGCAATTTTCAGCGTCTCCATAAACAAAATTCACAAATAACTAACGGGTGATCATTAATAACATAACATAAGTTCATGATTTTTTCTACGCGAAGGTGTAGACAGCGATTGTTATGCCCCGACTTGCAAAATCGTTATACACCGGGCACAAAGTCGACAGTCATCCATATTTACACATTTAATTTCCAGAAATTATTGGTGTGAGTTCGGAAAATTCAAACTCTGGACCTCAAACTCACAGCACTAATTAAAGTGCTGAACAATCGTAATCAACACTTGTGAGACGAGAGAATGTCCGGATCGTGTACAAAAGTAGCATTATTCTCATGAAGAGTCCCTTTTAACAGTGGAATAGGCCGGCTCGACCGGTGAAATACCACGACCTCTCAGAAGGTCGACGTAAAGTGGCTCATGCAGCGTTTCGTTCGTTGAGAGAGGTCCCCGGGGGCCTCCCTTCCCTTTCCCCTTCCCTTTCCCCTTCCCTTTCCCCTTCCCCATCTCTTTCCTATCCTACTCACTTAAAGTTCGGCAACGCAACTGTAACACTACATATGTCCATGGGCGGCGCTGGCCACGGCGGTGAGACGCCTGCTCGTTCGCCTACCTATTCCATAAAAAAGAGTGCCACAGACCACAATTTTGATTCTACGTAACTAACTCATTGAATAATTTAAGTGTCTTTTATTCTGGGTAAATACATAGTCCTTCAATGTTAATAAGATATTTGAAGGGGCTTTTCAATTGAAATAGGTAGAGACCCTTAACCGCGGAAAAATTGTGAACTATTGTGTGATCACCAACTTTTAGAATAAACTCTTCACTGTCTAATTACATAGGTACTTACTGATTAATACTTTAATATGGATTAAAGCCACTGCCATCTGCCGCCACCGCCACCGCCACTGCTTTCCCATCCTTAAGGCCGTAAGCCTATTAAGGCTGTAAGCTGTAGATATTGCAGTTGTCCATGTGAGATAATAAGCACTAATTTATCTCTGACGAAAGGTAATCGCTTAAAATTTATTCTGTGTGATAAATATCCAATGAATATCCATCCAAAAAAGCCAGTGAAGTGTGTAAGAGACGCCGTGCCTTATGGCGCTCCGTTCCCTCTGCCTACCCCGCAAAGTTAAAATATGTAAAAATATGTAATCAAAGGATTGAATGTTGTATTACAACTTTGCATGTTAGAACTGGTAATTAGGAACTGTTAATTTTTAGAGGTAGGTTCTTTATTTATTTTAGTGTGAAAAGTTAACAAATAAGGTTAATTTTTGTTACAATAATAATTGTTTACAATATTATTCCACTTTAACGGAAACCCAAAACATGGACAAGATTGCATTTTATCAAAAAAATATTAATTTTAAAACACCCGTCAACTCGACGTAAATAGCCGACATAAATACCCGGCTTAAGTAGATATTGGAAGGTTAGCTATCTAGGGTTAAAATTTCGCCTCGGTAACCTAATAGTACAGCATCTCACTTCTGTATAGTCTGGAGGTTCCAAGCCTGGGTCACCACATGGCCAAGCAGTTCGCTGCATGAATGGGCCGGCTCAACCGGTGAAATACCACGACCTCTTAGAAGATCGACGTAAACTGGCTCATGCCGCGTTTCGTTCTGTTAGCTTCCGGAATAAGAAAGTCTTTTTAAAAAATATTAATTTTATTTGCACGGAAGAAAATACAGTTTACACAATATGATATAGAACAAAGACAAAAAGGAATTAGAAGATTTTAAACTTGACTGATCGTGTCAGAGGTTGCACCCGAACTAACTACTAATTGCTTAAGATCTAGTACATTGTGCATCAGAGGCTTCTTTCAGAGGCCTCTTGCTGACACAGCGTTATGTAGCATATCTCTATACATTCTGGAGATATAACACCTCCCCCCTATAAGAGGGAACTCATTTTATATAATATGAGTTTCCTAAAATAAAACAAAATATAAAATCTTATGAAACTAGGACTTAAAATTAGAAAGATTATACAACAATAATTAATAAACTTAGTCTATACTAGAGACAGAGATTTCTTCAGGTTCCTTTGTTCTAGGAGGAGACCCTTTGAAATAGTAACGGAATTTGTTAAATTTTACATATATAAAATAAATCAGAAATAATAGGAATAGAATTGACAATATTATGGATATGATTGGGAAGCTAACATGATTAATAAAAGGGTTTACATTTTCCATTGTTCCAATATTTTGTAATATGTCATCGGTTTGTAATTCGATAGATTTCAACTTATCTAAGTTTAAAGTTTTTATTTTAGAGAATTGAACATTTGATTTAATTTTATGAAACATATTTAAATTACAGCAACTATCATTAATTATATTGAAGTCGGAAGATATGGGAAGAATATTTAAATTTGGATAGGTTTTCGATACAAGTTTCAGATTTTTATAGAAACCAATACATTGGGGTGTTACATTAATTACACCTGTACCCTTTAATGTATATTCAGAGACAGTGTTATTGCATTCTATAGACATCTTAGTGGGCTTGGTCTGTACAAAGATCCATTTATTATTATTAAGTTTATGCCAAATGTCTAGATTACCAAATATGATCTTATATGGACATATTTCAGGAATTGACGACAAAGTTTTAGTAATTAATTCTATTTCACAAGATGGGTTATTAAGACCAGTGTATATATCAGTAATTTCACAAAGGTAAGTTTGAGTCGGAATTTTCTTACAATTATTGAGGTCCTTTAAGTAAGTGTAACTTGATTTGTCTTTACTTAAAACTAACAATTTTTCTGAAGGAATTATCATAGCAAAAGAATTTGGCTTATCGTGTAAATGTGGAGTTGGTAAGGGTATGTTTCTATAAATGTTATATTCTAGTAAATCAACTAAAGGTAGCTTAATTATAAACATGAGCTTAGAGTCTAAATAATAACAAACTAGATCAGCAACATTAATAAGGCTATGTATGTTATTTAAATCAAGGTTTACAGGGAAATCCTTATATTTAGGGATGACTTTAAGATTTTCTATGATGTCATTATATATTTGAGTTGGAGTTAATAAAGATGGATGAATTGTGTTACTTTTTACAAATAAAATAGAATTTATTAAGTCTTCAACTTTGAAGGAAATGGTAAGTAAGTTTGATAACATTATATGTAGAACATTTGCTAATTTTGTATTAAAACTAAGTACATTTAAACTATTGGTTACATTCACAATATTTGATGACAGTTGTTGGATTTCATTATTTAACTTCCTTTGATTTTCGTCTAATTCATATAAACTTTTGTTTACATTAGAAATAGCAGATTTAGATACTATAATTCCTTTTTTAATTGAATTCGCTAGTAGCTTATCATTATTATATAATGCTTGAAGAGCCCTACTATAATTTTCAGCATCATCCTCATCTAATGTACCGAAAACGTGTTTAAATATTGAGCCAATACCTGAAAACCAGGCAGACCTTTTGATTGGATTATTAGAAAGTATGTGAGAAATTGACCCAAAGTCCCTATGGATATCTTTATAAAGAGCTTCTAATGGTTCTAGTACAATTTCACATTGTGAATGATCTATTTCGGAGCTTTCATGACACTGAGACCGAGTTAACTTTAATATTTCATAAGTATTTTCTAAGTGATCTTGGATCGGATGTATATCCACTGGAATAACTATATGAAATTGATCGTTGACTATACGCAATGTACCGATGGGATCAAAGAATATACCTGGGCTTTCGTTGATATATTGAATATTTTGCCTGTCGCTGACTGCAAGGGCGACGGCAGTGATTCTGGAAGGACAAGTGGTACTTACTATAATAATATCAATGATAAATAAAATATGTAAAATGTATATAAATGAAATAATAAATATTTACGAATGTGTTTCATGAGCTGGTTTTACTTGATCAAAGTGATGTTTTACATGCCGCCTGTTGATTAGTAATGAAAGTGTATTATTACCATGAACTTTAACAATTTTATAAGGTCCTTTCCAAATCGGCGAAAGTGCCTTGCGTAAACGTAGGTGATTTCTTAGGTATACATAATCGCCAGCTTTATATTTTATAGGACGAGACCGTTTATCATAATAAGTTTTAGAAATGGTTTTAGATTTATTAATATTTTCTATGGCTTTTTCTCTAGTTAAACGCAGGCGTTGCTGTAGAATTCTAACATAGCTATTATAAGTCGAGTCCAGTGTCGACTCGTAGATAGAAGAAGGTAATATAGGTTTATGACCGAATACTAATTCATATGGGGTAAAATTTGTCGTTGAATGAATAGTTGTGTTATAGCTTAACATTGCAGTGTACACGTATCGCGGCCAGTTTGTCTGATTTTCATCTACGAAGGATTTTAAATACTCTTTTAGTGTGGAGTGACTTCTTTCTAGAGCTCCTTGCGTTTGGGGATGATACGGGGTAGACCAAAGCTGCTTTATCTTTAAAAAGTTGCAAGTTTGTTTAAAGAGTTCGGAAGTGAAATTGGTTCCTTGATCTGTTAGAATGAGTTTAGGAATGCCAAATTGGGCGATGAAGTGAACGAGACATTCGGAAGTTTCTTCTGCAGTGGCGTTAGGCATAGGGTAGGCTGCAGAGTATTTTGTCAAATCATCCTGTAGAGTTAAAATAAATTTTAATCTAGCATTGCCAACTTCTGGCAGTGGACCTACGATATCTAAGGCAATACGTTCAAAAGGTTGAGTAGACGTTGAAGTAATTTGCATAGGTGCACGATTGCTTTGTCGTAGCGCTTTATTTATCTGACAGGAACTACAGTTACGAACATAATTTTCAATATCTTTTCGCATATTACGCCAATAGTACTTTTCTTTTATTCTATTTAACATTCTGTTAGCGCCGAGATGACCAGCAACCGGAGTGTCGTGGTTTTCCCTAAGTATTTTGCTTATTTCGCTCATGGAAGGATACATTATTATATTTTTGTAGATATGGACATTAGTATTATTATTATTAAATAAGTAACTTATTATATTATGAATTTTAATAAAAGCATGACTATCAAATGGGTTACGAAAGTCACTTATACTAAATTCTGTTATTCGTGCTGATATAAAATAGCTTTTTAAATTGTTTATGCTTTTAAAAATATCTTCGTATGTGACCTTGCCGAAATAGTAAACTTTAATGAATAAGAAATAGTATTTAATATTATCTTTTTCAAAGGATAAAAATGAGTGAAGGGTCCTTTCTAGAACCATGAAATCTTGAGACTCAGATTCAGTCATATTAGCAAGTATTTCTTGAACGTAACGATTTGATTCGTCCATATCAATTGAGGTAGGAATCACAATATGTTTAAGTTTCGTTTTCAGAAGATTGTCATTATATTCGAATATTTTAGTATCAAAAACATTAGATTTATTATTAACTGCTTTGAGGCATTTTGTATATGTATCTTCATCGTCACTGGTTTCGTTGGAAGGTGGAGTAGGAATATTAAAGTCTTCGGGTAAGCTTAAAGAATCTGGTAACTCTAGGTCATCGGGTAGCTCCAGATTTTCAGGAATAAACAAATCATCTGGAGATTGAGGTAGGTTATTATTTTCAGGAATTATAATGGGTCGATTTTCAGATGGAGGATTTTCTGATAAATTTTCTTCGGGTTCTTGGTGTAGGGGATTTACTGGATATCGAGACAAGGCATCTGCATTTGTATTTGTTTTTCCTTTTTTATATTGAATTTCATAATCGTATTCCTCTAATTTCAGCCTCCAACGGATTAATCGAGAACCGGGATCTTTACAATTAAAGAGCCAATTCAAAGGTTTATGATCTGTCAGGATAATGAAACGGCGACCAAAGAGATATGGGCGGAATGTTTTAGTACCGAAAACGATTGCTAAGCACTCTTTTTCAGTTACACTATAGTTACACTCCGCTTTGTTAAGAGTTCTAGAAGCAAATGCTATTGGTTGATCTTTTCCAATAGCACCCTGTGATAAAATAGCAGAAATGGCATAATTTGACGCATCACAAGTTAAAATAAACGGTTTGGTAAAATCTGGATAGATGAGCACTGGTGAATTTACTAATTTATTTTTTAGTTGTTCGAATGACAGCTGTTGCGTATTAGTCCAAATGAAAGGAACATCCTTTTTAAGGAGAGTAGTAAGAGATTTAGCATATTTAGAGAAATCGGGAATGAATCGGCGATAATATGAAGAAAGACCTAGAAATGATTTAATATCTTTGGCACATTTGGGCACTGGAAATTTTACAACTGCTTTGATTTTTTCTGGATTGGGTCGGACGCCCTCGTTGCTAATAATATGGCCTAAATATGCTACTTCTTTTCTCAGAAATTCGCATTTATCAGGCTGGAGTTTTAGTTGGAACTTTCTAAGCTTTTCGAAGATCAATTTAAGTTTTTCTATATGAGAAGGAAGATCATGGGAGTAAACTACAACGTCATCAAGATAAACAAAGCAGTGAACACCTTGTAGTCCCGACAGAACAGTGTTCATAGTTCTTTGAAAAGTGGCTGGGGCATTTTTTAAACCAAACGGCATTCGATTGAACTGAAAATGCCGTTTTCGGGGCGTCTTCTGGCGCCATCTGGATCTGATGAAAGCCAGAAGCAAGGTCTAGAGTCGAAAAATATTTACATTTGCCTAATTGATCTAGAATTTCATTAATTTGAGGAATGGGATAATTTTCTCCGATTGTTATATCATTCAGTTTCCTGTAATCTATTACTATTCTCCATTTTTTCTTTCCACTAGCATCGTCCTTTTTCGGTACGATCCAGATTGGTGATGACCACGGAGACCTCGATGGGGAAATAATATTTTGTTCTAACATTTTATTCATTTGAGATTTAACTTCTTCTTTGTGTATTTCAGGGAATCTATATGATTTGACATTGATAGGCGTCTGCGAGCTTGTTTTAATTTCATGTTTAATCACATCTGTACATGTTAATTGGTCACCAGGGAGATGAAATATATCGGAATATTGATAGCAAACCTCTTTGAGATAGTAAAATTCTTCTTGATTTAGGTGAGATGTGCGTAAGAGTTTAGAGAGTTGTTCCGACCTTTCAATGCTGCTATGTGAACTAGTGTTATTATTCATGATATCCTCAGTGGTATCTATTGGGCTAAGTGTAAGCATTAAATTTGCATCTAAATGAATTTGTTCGTCTGATACATTAAGCACAGTTAAATTAATTCTATTATTATTTTTTACTTTTACAAGGCAATTTGAAACTAGAAGAGAATCAGAAATATGTTGGTCCAGTATAAGTCCTTCTTTTAATTCAGGATTTTTTACTGAACATTCTATTATGGTTTCTGTACGAGGTTGAAGTATATATGACGGGTTATCGAAACATAATTTGATATTATGATTTTGAATTTCTAGGAAACCAGATTTGTAGTTTATTTGGCATTGGTGCTGATTAAATAGGTCATTGCCTATTATGCCATCGTAAGGTAGTTCTAAGTTATTAAAAGCATGGAAAGTATGGGATATTTTGAAATTATCATTAAAATATAATTGGATCTCGAGACAACCCTGGCTCTTTATAGTATCTTTATTAGCGTCTATGCCTCTAACATTGATTTGTTTATTTTGCAGTTGAATTGGACTAGTAATACTTTTGTTTTTTAATACACATACAGATGCACCAGAGTCTATCAAGAAAATGAGCGGGTTTTGATTAGCAGAGGTCTGTATTTTAATATGTGGTAAGTATCTATCTTTGACCATTATTTCATATATTAGGTCTAGATTAGTTTCAGTTTTCATAGATTTTTCAGGAGTTTGCATTGGTTTTGTTATTGGTATAGTAGGAGGCAGTGATTGTTTAGTATAGTCATGTGACGATTTGGTATGATACAGTGTTGAAATAGAATGATACAGTGATGAAATTGAATGATACAGTGACGATATTGAATGATTCGGTGTTGAAATAGAATGATACAGTGACGAAATTGAACGATAAATTGATTGATTCAAATTATTCGATGGTGAATTAGAAGAAACAGTGGAATTAGTATCGATTTTTCCTTCTAATGTTCCCGCACGACACTGAACGGGGAGTCTTGTTCGTTTAAATCACAATTATTAGAATCAGTGTTCTCAAAGCCGGATGAATTCATAGAATGTATTGGTTGCCAACTTTGAGGAGTGTTCGGATTTTGATTAGGCTTTGAGTTTTGTGTGCTTTGGTTTTGATTGAGCTTTTTGATGTTATTATTGTATTCGCGTTTGCGGCAATTTTGTATTGTATGTCCTATATTTTTACAGTATCTGCAGAAGAGATTCTGTGTATTTTGATCAAATTGTCGCGGCATCTGTGACTTAGGTGTATTGAAAGTGGGCGTTTTAAAAGTGTTGTGTGGTTTTAGTGATTGGCGTTGTGAGTGAAAAGTGTGTTGGCTACGTTTAGCAAAAAGATTTAGAATTTTTTCTTCTGAAATCGCAAGATTTATAGCATCGTTCAGATTAGAGGGATATTTTCCTCGAACAAGGTTAGAAATGTCGGGTTTAAGACCAAGCAAGAACGTGTGCAGCGCTAACTCTTCCATAGCTGCGGTACGTCCAGCCAGCTCTGATTTCTTTTTATTTGAAAGAGTCACTTCAGTTAGCAATTTTGAAAGGCAGGTTTCTAAGCGCAAACCGAAATGGCTGACTTGTTCATTTTGTAACTGTCGGCATTCCTGTAAATCTGTTAATAAATGTGCATAGTGCTTCCTTTCACCAAACTGTGTCTGTAAGAAATTGCTAAGTTGGTCCCAGGAATCGAATTCCTTAATAGAGCAAGCTATTTCCGCCTTGCCCTCGAGTTGTGCTATAATGTATTTAATTAATATATTTTTTTGAGTTTCGGTCGCTAATTCCAGCGCATTGTCACAGTTGGAAATGAACGAATTTAGTTTTTCTCTGGTGCCATCAAATGGCTTTATAAACTTTAGTAGAACTGCAATAGGAATTGTGTCTACCTTTTCGGATTTAATAGTTGAATCTTTGACTGACATTTTTTATTTTATTTATATATATGTATTTAATAAAATATTAATTAAAATAAATGTTGAGAAACGCTTTGGTACAATAGATGGTTACTGAAGCTGATAAAGATACAAAGTGTAATGTGATAATATAAACGTCTGGCTGCAAGCCGTATTCTAAGAAAGGTTACAGAGATAAGCGTTACAATGTTGCAATGGATTCGTGTTTGTACAAATGAATTAAGAATAACTTATATTATATTATATAGAGTTTCTAAGCACACAATAACTTCACTTTTTATTGAAAACAAATTGAATTGCACTTTCACGAAATTTATTTTGAATATAAGAAGCACTTACAGTAGGACGTAGAATATATGCCGGTACATGGTCGTCATACAGGACACAGCATAAGCAGAACTGAGCACGGAGATTTTTATTAATTGTGATGGATAGAGCACTGAATTTATTGATCACTTTCACTTTAGAAAACACTGATCACTTGGAATTTTGGAATTTTCACTTCGGTTTGAATTGGTTTGATTTCGTTGTAATATAAAAAATGAATGTTAAACACTCTCGAACGGATTTTGGTATAATCGGATGGAGACGTATTCGGGGATACTTTAACCGTCGGTATCCCACCGCTGCCACCAAAACTGTTAGCTTCCGGAATAAGAAAGTCTTTTTAAAAAATTTTAATTTTATTTGCACGGAAGAAAATACAGTTTACACAATATGATATAGAACAAAGACAAAAAGGAATTAGAAGATTTTAAACTTGACTGATCGTGTCAGAGGTTGCACCCGAACTAACTACTAATTGCTTAAGATCTAGTACATTGTGCATCAGAGGCTTCTTTCAGAGGCCTCTTGCTGACACAGCGTTATGTAGCATATCTCTATACATTCTGGAGATATAACAGTTCGGTGAGAGAGCTACCCGGAGGCTCACCCCCCTTCCCCATCCTTTCCTATCCTACTCCCTTAAAGGTCCATCAAGTGACACGCTTGCTCGTTTGCCCTCCTATCGCATAAAAAATAAAAAGAATTATTTGCTACAAATATGTATGAATGACAAAACTGATAAAATCTGAATTTGTTTTCATAACTTCACACCGATAATAGCCGATCGTGTAGGCAGTTAGAGGTAAAGTATAACGAGATATTATATTGTTATATTAATACTTACAAGAGCAAGAACAAATACATCAACGTACAATAAGTGTACATTACTCCCTGGAGAACTAACTTGTGATCACGGAACTTCATGTCGAGTCCATTTTATTTCACAATCTCCCCGGAGCTGGTCCTCGCTCAGATTGCCCACTTAAATATACATATACTTTTCTCATCAATGTAATCGATATTCCTTTTACATTGCATTCTTTTTGTTCTCGACTCAATGGATAGTGATTTATTATTGAATGTAGCTCACTAAGGCCCGTAAGATCAATCATAGTTAAAACTGTCGATTTTCTAAACTATAGTCAATTTTAATCTAGAGTTTAAACCTGCCCCGTAAGATCAACAGCGAAATGGAGATAGATTACGTAAACTAAGTTTAGTTTTCGACAGATGGCAACATTTGGTTATTTAATGACCATATTTCGCTCATCATTCACTCTTTTGTACATTGTCTGTGGCATATTTCGTGAAAAAAAATCTTTTTCTCTTTCTTTTATGAAGTTTTATAGTGTGACCATAGATTTAAGAATAATAGATTGGCAATAGTCACCCAAACACCGTGACCAAAAATGGGTTGTTAATGTGTGAGTGACTTACGGGCCTCGTGGCGCATTGGTAAAACTACCGGCTGCAGCACGGAGGTCGGGGGTTCGATTCCCACCTGAGCACAAATATTTGTGACAAACATGAATATTTGTGCGGCGTCTGGGTGTTTTTCTATGTATTATAAGTATGTATTTACAAATGAAAAGTATATATGTATTAATATCCGTTATGTAGTATCCATAGCACAAGCATTTAGTTGCTTAGTTTAGAAGTGGAGGGCGCTGTGTGATTTGTGTCCAAGATATTATTAATATTGTTATCAATGTGTGCGTAAAAAGCGCTTCAAAACGTTAACTTTTACAAAGTTAATGTTCATGTGTGGAAATGTAAATAAAATATACGCGGTTCCCAAAATCTAATATACGCGGTAGCGCTGTCAGTGATTCGATGCTATTAGTAATTTTTTCCTGACATGTGCCATCTATTGTGTGCATATTGATCTTACGGGCCTAAGGCCCGTAAGATCAATCACAGTTTAAACTATTTTATCTAGTTTAAACCTCATCTGTCGTTTATTTGGTAAGATCAATGCTAGATAAACCTCCAATAACAGTTTAAACTATAGTTTAGCTTATACCAGAAGATTTTGCCGTTTAAACTGTGGTCCTGCCTAGTTTAAAAATGGCGGTCGTTTATCAGCTGACATCTGACACAACGATTGTGGGTTCATACATAGATTTAGCATAGACTACAATAGATGGCACATGTCAGGAAAAATTTACTAATAGCATCGAATAACTGACAGCGTAACCGCGTATATTAGATTTTGGGGATATTTATATTTCCACCCATTAACATTACACCCAACACTATGTAAAAGTTAACGCTTTGAAGCGCTTTTTACGAACACATCATATCATAAGCCCTTTTGACGTCCACTGCTGGACATAGGCCTCCCTCATAAAGCGCCACAACTGCCGGTCCGCGCAATCATGGGGGGGTTTTTACCATAATCGCCACGCTTGGCAGGCGGGTTGGCGATCGCAGTAGGCTGTAGTGTCTTGAGAAAGAATGCTGCTGCCCATTCTTCTAGCTTTTCCATTTTCCCTTAGAACACATTGATAATAATAATAATATCTTGGACACAAATCACACAGCGCCAGTTCCAAACTAAGCAACTAAATGTTTGTGCTATAGTTACTAGAGAACGGATACTAATACATATATACTTTTCTTTTGTAAATATGTAAATACATACTTATAATACATAGAAAAACGCCCAGACGCCGCACAAATATTAATGTTTGTCATAAATATTTGTACTCGGGCGAAAATCGAACCCCCGACCTCAGTGCTGCAGCCGGTTGTTTTACCAATGCGCCACGAGCCCCGTAAGTCACTCACACATTAACAACCCATTTTTGGTCACGTTGTTTGGGTGACTATTGCCGATCTATTTTTCTTAAATCTATGGTCACACTATAAAACTTCATAAAAGAAAGAGAAAAAGAGTTTTTTTCACGAAATATGCCACAGACAATGTACAAAAGAGTGAATGATGAGCGAAATATGGACTTTAAATAACCAAATGTTGCCATCTGTCGAAAACTAAACTTAGTTTACGTAATCTATGTCCATTTCGCTGTTGATCTTACGAGGCAGGTTTAAACTCTAGATTAAAATTGACTATAGTTTAGAAAATCGACAGTTTTAACTATGATTGATCTTACGGGCCTTAGTGTATTTTCTACGAGACGGTTTATTCTTATTTTGCAACTACACTCGAGAGCAATGAATCCGGGTCACTTAAAGAATCCTAAAAATCTCGGAAACTAAAAATGCTAGGTTAATGCAATAAATTGTATTTAATAGACAATGTAATACTCCTTAAATGAAGGTATTAAAACTTCTTAGTTATTGTAAAGTTATATCATAAAAAAATCAAATTTGAAAAAGGGCCTCTTTCGAAGATGGAACTACGAAATTACAGCATTTGGTTTTGCTTTTGTTTGTAATCTGTCATTTATGTGGGTACATAAACCATGTTGATAGTGCTCTATATTCATTATTCAAGCTGAAATTATGTCGCTTACGCCTGAAGAATGCACCAGAATACTTACAATGCTGGAAACCGGCCGGAGTCAGCGCGATACAGCCAGGACTGTTGGTGTGTCGCTGTCAACAGTACAAAGAGTTCTCCGACGTTACGAAGAAACTGGTTCTAACCTACGCAGACCAGGAACGGGCAGAACCAGGTATACCACAGCACGAGAAGACCGATACTTGGTGAACACCATGCTTCGAAATCGCTTTCTCACAGGAACTGAACTCACCAATCAGTTTCGACGCCTCGGAGGAAGTAACCCAAGTGCATGGACAGTAAGACGTCGGCTTGCTGAATCTAACTTAAAACCCCTTAGACCTGCAAACGGCCCTAAACTGGAGCGTGGGCATCGTATTTCAAGACTAAGATATGCCCAGAGCCACGTAAATTGGAGTATTGAAGATTGGTCAAAAGTTATGTTCTCCGACGAATCAAAATTTATGCTCTACAAGCACGATGGAAGACACAGAGTGTATCGAAGACCAGGGGAAAGATTCAAGCAAGCATGCATCGAGGAAAAAGTAGCCTACGGTGGTGGGTCTGTACTTGTGTGGGCCGGAATTTCTTCTGAAAGTCGCACAGAGCTGGTGATCATAGAAAACGGCTCTTTAACTAGCGTAAGATATGTGGAAGAAATCCTCAATGATCACGTTGGTCCATTTATGGTCAATTTAGGTGAGGATGCTATATTTATGCATGACAATGCCCGACCTCATACAGGTAGGATTGTGAATGACTACCTTCAAGAGATGAACATTACTCGTATGGAGTGGCCAGCGCGCAGCCCGGATATCAACCCGATCGAGCATGCTTGGGACGAGCTAGGCAGATGCGTAAAACAACGAAACCCTCCCCCAATCACGCTTCGTGAGCTCAAAATTGCTCTCACAGAGGAATGGGAGAATATTCCCCAAAATCGTATAAGGACCTTGGTGTACAGCATGCCAAACCGCGTAAACGCAGTAATGGAAGCACGAGGAGGCAATACGAAGTATTAAAATTCAAGAAAATCGTAATAAAGTTCAAAAATTTCATGTTTCCTATTTTTGTTTTAAGGAGAGATCAGCAGATTTTTTCTTTATGTAATTTTGTGTTAATAAAATGTATGGTGACTCATATTTTTTTTACTTTCATTTAAGGAGTATTACATTGTCTATTAAATACAATTTATTGCATTAACCTATCATTTTTAGTTTCCGAGATTTTTAACATTCTTTAAGTGACCCGGATTCATTGCTCTCGAGAGTACATATAGTCGTTAGTACATTTATATACTAATTTATAAATGGCGGAGCGTGAATACAGTGGCGCCATCTGTATAGTATTTGCAAACTACTTTTGAATTCAATACTCATTATTATACCGATGGTACGCAGTGATTTGCTTAGTTCGTATTCAACAGTGGTAGAGTGTTTGTGTGTTCGTTGTATGAATGGTGCGACTCGACCGGTGAAATACCACGACCTCTCGGAATATCGGCGTGAAGTGGCTCGTGCCTCGTTTCATTCGGTGAGAGAGATTTCCGGAGGCCGGTTCCTCTTTCCCCTTCCTTTCCCCTCCCACTCCATTAAAAATAGTTTTCAAGCTCACCGATCACGTGAGTCGAACGTTACCGAGCTAGTATTAGTCAGTTAACCGACGGTTATAAGAGAGTGGGATGTGCAGTTGTGTGGAGACACACTTGTGGAGACTGCGGTGAGGTGGATGGACAGCCATCCTATGAGACTAAGGTCGCTCTATTTGAACCTGCATTGGAAGTAGAGTATTGGCGTTGAGACACGACAGTAACTACCAGTGTCGTAATAGCGCATACTGCCACAATGCTGATAGTTACAACCTTCTCACATTAAACACATATACATAACTTCACGCCAAATTTCTTGCGGGGTAGACAGAGAAAACAGTTTCGTTTGCTGAGAGAGGTACCCGGAGGCCAACCCCCCTTCCCCATCCTTTTCTATCCCCTATCCCTTAAAGGTCGGCAACGCAACAATAACACGATATGTGTTGCTGGTGTTCATGGGCGGCGTTGGCTGCTTACCATTAGGTAACATGCCTGCTCGTTTGTCCTCCTATCCCATAAAAAAACCTTCCTCCAGAGCACGTTCTATTTGGTCATGGAATGTGTGTCTTGGCCGTCCATGTTTCTCACATTATTTGGAAGCTATAGTACAGCGCGCTGGACACCCATCACCACTCGGGCCAGTTGTGATATACCCTCAGACCCTCACACACTTTAGCTCTATTTTCGACTGATAATTATGCAACTTAGCAAATTAGCTACCTGAATCCAAGTGAATTGAGTTGGCGGTGTCGGTGTTGATGAAGGAAATGAAACGGTCACAGTTGCGTTCCCGGCCTTTGGACAGAGAGAAAGCCACTGCATGGCTGTTATTCGTACAAGAAATAAGGTTCTATCAGTATGCACCTAATTTGACAGTGACAAATTTATTGTAAAAGTTGGTGATCACACAATAGTTCACAATTTTTCCGCGGTTAAGGGTCTCTACCTATTTTAATTGAAAAGCCCCTTCAATTATCTTATTCACGTAGAAGGGATATTTACCCAGAATTAAAGATACTTAAATCATTCAATAAGTTAATTACGGAGAATCGAAATAGTGGTACTTGGCACCGTTCAAGCGACATTAAACTGCTGTTTTGGGATGGAGGGACAAACGAGCAGGCGTGTCCCGTTGGTAAGTAACAGTTGAGCTACCGTTCCTTATAATGGTATATTCAAGGAGTCTATAGTGGAATGGGAAAGTAGATGGGATGGGTTTGTTTCTCCGGATACCGGATAAAATTTTGGCTGTGATTTTAAGACCGGGCGCCTCCTTGATGGCTTAGATAGTCTTAGGAATGTCGACACTCCTTAGGAATGTTTTCGTTGGCGGTTTATCTTCTACCACTCCTGGTAGAAGATAAACCGCCAACGAAAATATTCCACAACACACAAAACACACACAAATGCAGCAAAAGTAGATCTTCGCCTCTAGTTTTTCTTAGCTTTCTTCTCTTAATTGTCTTAATTTGTCCTAATAGTTGGTTGTCTTTGCGGTTCTCTTCCAGTATCCTATCCTGGTTCCTAGCTTCAATACCAGCACACACGGCTTCTAAAGAAGTACCGTACCTGTTCCTACCAAGGAAGAATAGTGACGGGACCGGTACAAATTAATAAATGTGTGTACCTAGTAACTTTATGATCCTCTCTTGAATTTCAAGATGAGGTGGTTGGACTGATCAGAGAGAACCTACTCACCAAATCTTTTTCCTCTACAGTGGATGCCATACCAACTGATAAAAAATAAGAACTTCGACAAATATGGCATTCCGTTGCTTGATTTATTATGACCGCTTCTGTGATGCTCCCTCGTAATCGATGCATGAATATTATTACAGTTTTTTAGTATAAAAATAACTTAACCAGATATTTTTATTTATTGCCCGGGAGCTATGGCCCCGCAAGCGAACTTTCCCCTAACATTATCAGGGACCTATAGGATCCATTTTTTCCTTTACTACTTTATTCATTCCTCATTTCCTTATAATTGTGTTTTATTTTGATATTATATAATTATGCTACTTTATATAATTTCCAAAATTTACACAATATAAATACAATTATTTATTCTTATCATGTATACCTACGTATATATATAACTAGCTGACCCGACAAACATTGTCTTGCGGAAAAATAAAATTTAAAAAATAAGGGTTGATCGTAGGGGGTTGAAAATTTAGGGTTGTATGTATTTTTTTATCCCGTTTTATAAAAATAATAAGAAATAGAAATATATTGAAAAAATATTGTGATTTAGGGGGATGAAAAATAGATGTTGTCTTATTCTCAGACTTACCCGATATGCACGCAAAATTTCATGAGAATCGGTCAAGCCGTTTCGGAGGAGTATGGGAACGAAAACTGTGACATGAGAATTTTATGTATTAGATTTTATTATTAACAACAATCACTACGACAATAGTTCTTTCAAGAATAATCATTTGCAAGAAATTCATTAATTCAATAGTAAGCACATATTGAATAATTTTACAAATTTCATCACAACTACTGATTCATTTCGGTATAGTAATAATAATAATATAATTAAAATAATAATACTCATTATATTCATTACGCCTTTTAAGTTTATTACATATCGTTTTTATGGGCAAATTAAATGATCGTTTTTTTTATATTTTACTCGCAATTTTTCCATATAATCTCACTGTCGAAACCTTCCCTGGACTTCTACGAATAACTCAAGACCGAACTTGGCCAAATCTGTCCAGCCGTTATCGAATTTTAGCGTGACAAACGCATCACTTTTTCATTTTTATATGTAGACATAACTTCTGAAAAGGAATGGGAGATCATTGATAAGTGCCCGGTATCGATCCCACTTCTGAATCATAAGCGGGGAGCTCGACCAGTGGACCGCTGAGACTAATATTAATTATTATTAATATTATATTCATTAAATGTTTTTGTTTTGTTTTATGAAAACTATAACCAGTTGTTTCAACTTTCAACAGTAATTTAGTAGAGTACACAAACTTTACACTGGCCACCAGCTAATAGATTATTTTGCGAGCAACGCTAGCGGTCCCCTGAGGGCTGGCGGCCGACAGCTTAATAACAGTATATCAAATATCGATATTTGAGGGTTATTAGCTCGTGAGATATAAGTTGTATTGTATACCGCCAGCTATTGAGGGTTGTGCCAATAGCGAATTGACTTTTTTATTGATTATAATTGTCTAAAATAAGATATACTGGTCGAAATCCGGCTCAAAGGACCAACATATATATGATATATAAGCGGTTTGTTTCCAACCAATTGATATTGGTGCACACAACTAATATTGAGATCTAGTGCGTTAGTACACTGCCATCTAGTAACAAACTATAAAAAATAAAAATAGCATTGCAATAAATGTTTAACTTTGAATTTTAGCCAAACAAATTTGATGTTTTTAAAAAAGCTCATATGATCCTTAAATATTTATAAAATATCTTTGCACTTATACTTAAAAACATAACCCACGTTCTGTATTAACCGGGTAAACAGTAGGTATTCTCTCTATATTCACAACTCTGTTAGTAGCACGGAATATTACTTACAAGTAATGTTTATTTATGAACACGTTGCAACGTACAGTGTTGCCACTCTCCTCTTAAACTGAATTAATATAGTTCTAACTATACGAAGCATTTAACAATAGTGATGGTAGATATATGAATCATTTGCTTATAAAAATAAATTGTAAATGAATTTCATTATATAATTATTTATTAGTAAGTCAAAGTCAAATAAGCTTTATTTTCGTAGGTCTTCACAGACACTTAAAAATAGTCAAAGTGCAAAAAAATAAAATAAAATTAATACCTATTTAAAATTTTTAAACACGAGCGCTTGAGAAAAGTGCCTCCGTGGAACAAGAAAACATGGACGCAATCGCCATGAGCGGCCCGATTCCGAGTGTAGGGGCTATCATGAGAAGAATAGGGCAAGAAACTCATGTGAATTATTATGAAGCATTTAATATATAAGATTAGAGGAAAAGAAGAAGAAGTCTCGGTGTTCCAGCGATCGAGGTCCCCGCTTCTGATTCAGAAGTCGTGGATTCGAATCCGGACTAACATGATTTCACGGAATTCTTTTCGGAAGTCCTGTGTGACAGTCTGACAGACAGACACCTATTGTCAGTGGTAGAGTTTTGCAGTTCGCTGCATGAATGGACTGACTCGACCTCTGAAATACCACGACCTTTTGAGATATCGGCGTAAACTGGCTCGTACCGCGTCTCGTTCGGTAAGAGAGGACCTTCTTCCTCTATAAAAAAAAGAGCATATTTATTTTTTTATGATAAACGAAACTAACAAGCCTGTATACTCCACATTAGGCAAGATAAACATCCCCTTGAATAATAGTGAATGCTGGTAACATAACAACAATACATTCATACCTTAGCACGTAGCTACATTACCAAGTTGAACTGTATAACCGAATTTAAATTCATTTGGATGCAAATGAACGTAGTCTTGAGCCGTTCGCTTCGTAGAATAATGGCACAGAATGTGCTATCTATTGATTTTACAAACATTTAATTGCTTATCTATATGACGAGCCTCGTGGTGCATTGGTAAAGCTACCGACTGCAGAATCGAGGTTGGCGGGTTTGATCCCCACCCGAATACAAATATTTGTGACAAGCATGAATGTTTGTAAGGCGTCTGGGTGATTTTATATGTATTTTAAGTATGTATGTACAAAAAAAAGTATATATGTAATAATATCCGTTATCTAGTATCCATAGCACACGCATTTAGTTGTTTAGTTTGGAACTAGAGGGCGCTGTTTGTATTATGTCTAAGATATTATTGTGTTGTTATTGATTGCAATTGTAGTATATAAAATAAATAAATTCATATCTTTCTTTGACTTTGACTCCCAAACGGGTGAACAAGTTTTGACAAAACTATGGCTGGAACGGAGCTGATATTTTAAGAAGTAGGTTAGAAAATGTTTTTTTAATGAAATTGTATTTAAGATTCCTCAAAAGAAAGGTATAAAAATAATAAAACAATGATATATTTTGTCTTCATATTGTAGAAGTTGCTCAGCAGAGATCGATGGATTCAATTTTCAAGTACAAACACGTTCCATATTTCGTAGAAATTTACATGATGTCCATATGAAAATAGAAAATGTCATTATTCGTCAATTTCAAATAAGCCATGCCTACACCGTAGTATAATATACGGTATAAAGATATAAATTCTCCATTATCATTTGTGAATTTAATTCTGAGACTGTGATCACGTCGGGGAGAAAATTATTATAAAATTATTCCATAGTATTTAAACTTCGGGAAGTTTCCTGAAAGGCAAACTCACTCCTGGCACCTTCCGAAGTTTCTTTAACTTCGGCGGCTTATGCGGTTTAAATTTTACTATGCACCAGTTGTTTCCCGCAGATCTGCTCTCGTCGATTCATAATTTGATATTCCTCAGCAAAAGACTATTTATGTATGACTGATATTACAATTATATATATTGAGTCTAGGTGGTCCAGTGGACAAGCACCCCGCTCTGAATCAAAAAGACGCGGGTTCTAATCCTGATTTCTCGATTGAAATGCATGTGTGTTAAATATCGATGACTGAAAACTTTGTGCGAATCGAGGATTAACAGCCACTGCCTACTTCTTTGTGTAGAAAATGCGTGAAGTTATGTTACATTACAATTGTTAAAACTTGTTTGTTTGCTTGTGATCGTTATTCTCTGCAAGTATTAAACCAATTTAAGTAATTTCTTCTCAGTTTTAAAGTTACTGTTTTCAGATGAATACCTAAGTATACCTCGGGTTCGAATCCAGGTACCACTGTAATGACTATTCGCAAATCTTTTCGTAAATTGTGTGTTCAATATGGGTGTATGACAACATTGTTCCTGACGATTGCCAAAAAATAGGCGTCTCGAGGCATAATGATCGCTGCCTCCGCCTATTACAAATAAGGTACTTATATAATAATTATAATAATAACTTCTATTTATGATATTATTAGCTGTAATTGTATTATTATTAAGTATATATTATATAAATTGTAAACGCATTAACTGCAGATTTCTCTGATAATCTTTAGCTGTGGCTAACGACCTGCTCCATTAACTCTTGAGCGTGGTATAAGTCATAAGATTAATAATACTATACAAACAGAGCTTTTAATATTAAATTATATATTTAAATACTTGAGGAAAGTGCCTCCGTGGAACAAGAAAACACGGAGGCAATCGCCATGAGCGGCTCAATTCCGAATGCAGGGGCTATCATGAGAAGAACCAAGTAAGAAATCTTTTACTTATTACTTTGTTATTATTTTTGTGGTATAGGAAGACAAACGAGCAAGTGGGTCACCTGCTTGGATAGCAACTTCTCATAGCCTAACACCGTGGTGCATCGCCGTCCTTTAAGAGAGTAGGAGGGGAAAGTAAGAGGAAAGGGGATCGGGCCTCCGGATACCTCTCTCATTGAACGAAACGCGACACGGGCGACTTCACGCTGATATTCTGAGAGGTCGTGGTATTTTACCGGTCGAGCCAGCCCATTCACGCAGCGAACTGCACGATTCTACCATTGTTAAATTATTACTATTAATTATTATATTACTTATTGTACATATTACCTGAAATTATATATCATTATCAGAAGGCTGTATGCATTTAGTCGCTTATTTAAAAAGCCATCGTTAAAAAGTATTCCCAAAAATATTCACGATAAGTAGCTTATGCAGCGTTGCATTCGGTGATAGAGGTGTTAGTTATCTCACTGTTTTTTTTTTATCCTACCTATTCTCTCTACTCAAGTATTTTAAAGGTCGACAACGCAACTGTGAGTTTCTCGGCCTAGCAGATGTTCATAGATGGCGTTAGTAGTCGCATATCTTCAGGTCACTTGCTTCCTAGTTTGTCACCTTTCCCATAAAAAGCTATCAGATCTCATATAAAACTTATCTTCCAATACCTCTCCTATACTCCATAATTTAAGTCCTATGTTAATAGTTTGGTCGAAATATGTGACTTGGTCGTTTCGTTGTTATAAAGGAGACTTTACTTGGACCATTACAAGGGAAGAGCCGTCGGAGAACACAGTAAATAGTCGCACCGGAAGGAGAAGTGGGGGGGGGCGCCCCGTTGCCTCGGTTCCGGCGACGCAAAAAAAAATGTAATCCATAAAAAGTTTCTTATAAACGCTTAAGTAGAAGTTACTGTCACAAATTTTAAGTCGCCTTATTCCACGTCAGTAGAGAAAGCCCTCACTGTCGAGAGTTATGTTTTCAATACCAACATCTATGCCAATAATGTGTGTGAAGTATCCCTGGTCTTCCAGGCAATCCTGGTGGTAAGAGATGAACGCCACCCGTGTACACTTCTAAAACAGATAGTGACACAGTTGGGTGGCGGTGGGATGGAAGCGGTAGTGGGAGTGAGATGGAGAAGGAAAGGCGGCGTGCCCTCGGAAACTTCTATCACCAAATGAAAAGTGGATTGAGCCAATTTTCCTAATTTTGCAATTTAAAAAGCCTTTATTGAGACCGATTTACCTATTCATATTATTAGGCGCTATGACGATACACAGAAATTTAAACCGTTACAATAAATTGATTGAATGAAATTTTCCTATTATTAATCCTAAAATATTATAGCTAGTATGTACATCTTAGCCAGTTCAGGGTAGGATCGAGGTTAGGATCAAGCAAGCACTAGCAGCTATTGTCAGCTGGTTGACAGGTTTTCTATTTGTCTCAATTTTTCTACAGTCCACTCGACAGTCGGTGGTCAAATTTTTGACGTTTCGCGTAAATCAGTTATCTGTCACGTCCAAAGTGGCCGCCCCGACAGGCAGGGTCAATTCCAAAAAACGCATAATTTTTTTTGCAAAACTTGCATTTACCAAATTTTTATTCTATGTGCGAAAAATTTCAGTTAGATTTATGTTAAACACATATTGCCGTACTTATTTATTCAGGTTTTTATTAAATAAAAATAGTAGTTTAGTAGATAAAAGAGAAAATATTACGACTTACCTGATTTCGTACTGCTTCAACTTTAAAATTTTCTTACAAATAAACTACAAAAACTGCTTACTAATGAATTATATTGATTTATACACGATTATATCTACTTTCTCATAAAAAATAACTATCATATGTTACAATAAACTAGAATACACTGTACTGTTTTGAAATTGACCCCTAAATACGCCCCGAAACGGGCCTCTTTTCAAACGCCGATTACATTTTAATTTGTACCATAGATTTGTTACATGTCAGAGGGGAAAATAATTTACACAAATAATTAAATTTAATTAAATTTTTATTTTAATATTTTATTTTAAATTAAATTATAAATAATTTACACAACTTATACGTATTATTGCCGATTAAAAAAAATGTTAATATCTCTTAACACCTATGTTCACTGCAAAATGAATGTATCTAATAATATGTTGAGGGCCTGGCAATCTATTTGCCAGTAAAATATTTCCTAGTGCCAGGATGCCAGTCTCTCACAAAATGATGTGTAAAAAAATATATTTGGTACTGTTTTTAATGCTTTTGTGTTGAGAGAAATAAATGATGATTATTATTCATAGACCAATCGTGACTTGACGTTATTTTATATATATGTTCATTATAAGAAAAATATACTAAATTATTAAAACATTAATGAAAATATTGTAGGAAACTACCACACCATATATTTGCCACAAGGTGGTAGTAGTAGAGCCAACAGTGGTAGAGCCAAGCAGTTCGCTGCATGAATGGGCCGGCTCGACCGGTGAAATACCACGATCTCTCAGAAGACCGACGTAAAGTGGCTCATGCCGCGTTTCGTTCGGTGAGAGAGGTACCTGGAGGCCCAACCCCCTTCCTCGTCCTTTCCTATCCCCTATCCCTTAAAGGTCGGCAACGCAACAGTAACACTATATGTGTTGCTGGTGTCCATGGGCGGCGTTGGTTGCTTACCATCAGGTGACACGCCTGCTCGTTTGCCCTACTAGCCCATAAAAAAAAAAAACTAACGCATGAGAAGAACTGAATCATGAGAAGAACGAATGTATCTTGCTTTTTTTTCCTTTCACGTAAATTACATAAAAATCACGTGATAAGACCCTGTAAAACATTAATTATATTTCAAGTCGCACTTGGTCTAGATAAAATTAAGTTTGCCACAAAGTGAAATATTTTATAGCGAAACGATCTTAATAGTAGTTCTGCCGTAACTACTTTTATTAAACTCTTGCAAAAAGGGAGTAAAAGAGAGAGAATAAAGAATTTTATTCGAGATCTGTATCAGAATAGTTCATAAAGATCTTGAATGGAACATAACATTAACTTACAAAGTTATGTATCCTCATGCCTTTATTATCCGAAGCTGTAGGCAGTGGCATTACACTTCGATTGGGGTGGGGAGAGGGGAAGGGGTTGAGCATTCAGATATCTCTCTCACCGAGCAAAACGCGGCATAAGCCACTTTACGTCGATTTTCTGAGAGGTCGTGGTATTTCGTCGGTACATCCGAACAAATATTTCCTTCTTCAATACAAAGAAACTTAGTATATTGTGGGCTTAAAGATACTAAAACAATAATCTTATTAAAAATTAGCAGAAAAGGAACCTCCGCTTTATCTACATCGAGCCTGAACAGCCTGTTTACTGAAATTATTTTAAATTAACTATGTTTATCTAAGTGTTGTTCACCAATAATAATAATCACAATTCAGTTTGTAATAATCTAATTTGTTTGTTCGTTTGTTTGTTTATCAAACAATAAGATATTATTATAAAATTTGTTTTTTTTTTATAATGTAGGAGGGTAAACGAGCAGGCGTGTCACCTGATAGTAAGTGAGCAGCGCCGCCCATGGACACCTGTAACACATATAGTGTAACAGTTGAGTTGCCGACCTTTAAAAGAGTAGGATAGGAAAGGATGATGGGCCTCCAGGTACCTCTCTCACCGAACGAAACGCGGCATGAGCCACTTTACGTTGATCTTCTGAGAGGTCGTGGTATATTTCACCGATCAAGGCGACCGATTCATTCTGCGAATTGCTTGGCTCTACCACTGTTAGTTTGTTACATAACAAGAAGTCTCTTTATGCTTATATTTGTTCGGTGAGACTAGATAAAAGAACTGCTGCCCACACTCGCAGACATAAGAAAGGGAAATAATGGTTTTAGTTATTTTTTATTGGATATAGGGGCTTGGGCAAACAAACAGGCGGGTAACCCGATGATAAGCAAAAAACGCAGCCCATGGACACCTTAACATAGATAGTGTTACAGTTGCGTTGCCGGCCTTGCAATGAATTATGGAAGTGGTTGGGTTAGGATGGGAAGGGGATTGGGGAAGGGGTTGGCCCTCCGGATATCTCTCTCACCGAACGAAAAGTGGCATGAGCCACTTTACGTCGATATTCTGAGAGGCCGTGGTATTTTACCGGTCGAGCTGGCCCATTCATGCAGCGAACTGCGTCGCTGTACTACTGTTAAAAGTAGGCAAAGTTTTAAAGTCACCTTTACTGATAAACAAGGAAAGTAAAATATAACAAATAGGAGTTTATTTTATACCAGTATATTATATTAGTTTTAATTCCATTCGACTCAGTGGTTTGGAGTTTAGAGCACCAAGCTTCTACATCAAAAAGTCTCTGCTTCCAATCCTGACTCAGACCGATGACGTTGCATAAGTTATGTGAAAGTTAGATCGATCACCGACAATATTCTGACCTGATGTTTGGGATATACAATAGTTTTGATCCACTTGAGACTTAAAACTTAGGGCTTAACTGCCGCTCCCTGTATCTTCGTAAAGAAAAAGGCGTGAACCGAAAAACCAAAACATACTGAAAAAAACTATTTTTTTTAAGCATACAGCCTCATACGGAATGACACACGTTTAGTTCTTAACATAAACCATGTTCAAACAACCAAACAAAAAATACAGTAGACCTTACACCATACAGTAGAGTATCTTTCACAATACATACATACATACATAACTTCACGCCAAATCCCTTGCGGGGTAGACAGAGAGAACGAAGCGCCATAATGCACGATCTTGTACACCTCACTCGCTTAGTTGACTTTCATAACTCTTTTCATGCACGCGCGTCGATTTTTGAGGCTCCTAACATCACCTTCCTCCAGAACACGTTCTTTCACAATATTATTAAAAATAATAACTGAGCCAGGAAAAAAATACAAAATTGAATGTATCAAATTTCTATACGTGAACAAACAAAACGTTAAGTCGAAAGTATTTTAATTTCGAAACTTAAATTGCCAATTCTAAAGCTCACCGCGTATGAAAACAATTCCACAGCGCCAGTTGGATATTGTAGGAACAATTTAATAACATAGTAGGTTGTATGTGATACTTGCTATTATATAGCGGACAAGCCAAGTATGTGATGAGGACATATTACAGAAACCGTATATATATTTGTAGAATTTGTATTAAATGAGGGCGCGTAACAATCGCGCTCTATTTTCTCTGACTGCCCCGCAATGGACTTAGTCGTGAAGTTAAGCAAGTAAAAAATTACGAGCCATAAATTACGTCACCGAATTTCCTTCCAATGTTCTTAACAGATTTGGATGTTTTTTTTTGAGTTATTCACCGGTAGTTAAAAATACTATTCACTTAGTAGAAATTAAAAAATACTGTTTTAGAGATTTTATTTATTTTTCTTCTTGTCTAAAGAAGAAAAATAAATAAAATGTATAATTGACAAATATCCGACGAACGACAAAATTGTGCCAGTCCTATGGCAGTAGGCTCTGATTGCTTAAATAAGCATATTTTTTCTACTTTTTAGAACAAGTGTCTACGGTACAATCCATCAAATCGTTTTGGATACAGCTCTCAAAAACATTACCATTCTTCTGACTCATTTGGGTATTTTTCTATGAATTAAGAGGCAAATGAACAGGCGGCGGGTGACCTGAAGAAGATCCGCAACACAAATAGTGTTACAATTTCGTTGTCGGCCTTTAGGATTGGATAGAAAAGAAATCAGAAGTGGGATAGGGAAGGTGGGAGGAGTTTTGAATTTCCGTATATGTCTCTTACGGAATGAATTGCGGCACGAGCAATATTTTCGCCAACATTCCGACAGTTAGATTTTACCCGTCGAGCTGACCCAAATGGTCATATTTTGTAGCGGTATGAATGTCGGCCACGCTTATGTCTATACTCACAACCTAACAATACCAAAGTATGTGTATTGTAGCAGAGAGACTCAGCAGACATGACCAAGCTTTTCCATACGTCCAATGTACAGCTGAGCTGAGTACATTCAATATGACTTTTCATGTACAACTTATAACTTTGTTACTAAATCCAGCGACATCTGGCGGTACATGACGTAAGATATATTCAGCTTGTTTGACAAAAATGTTCCTTCAGGCTGTAGGTTTTTAATTTTACGATATAGACAAAGATTAAAAAAATATAACATGTTACTTCAGGTTTTTGCTAGAAGTGTAGACAGTGGCAATTATGATTTCTATAGTCTAGATCAGTTTTGTAGTCCTAAATATGATGAAATCTATTGCCATAGGTTTAACAAAATTTTGGAACTCGTCGATGATTAGACATTATTTCTGAAAAGTCATTGGTGTGAGCCAGGATTTGAACTGTGTACTACAAGTCAGAAGTCAGATTCAGTTTACATCTAATTCTAATTTAAAATTGAGAATAATATTTATTATTATTATTATGTGTGATAAATATCGATGGCTGAAAAAATTGTGTACGGTGTTGTTGCGCCATCTATTCAATTTCTGGGACGTAAAAAAACGGCGATTCAAGGCTTAGCAGTCGCTGTCTACACTTTTATGTAGAAAAAGGCGTTAAGTATAAAAATATATATCTTTTAAATATATTTAAAGCGACATTAATATTCAATTTAAGTAACTTTCACACCGTCAAAGTAAACATAGAATCGGCTAACTTGTAGCATTTTGCGTCTCGACTTTTCAATAAAAAAAGGTGAAAAGGTCGAGGGGTCCAACAAATAGGTTGTTTTAAACTTAAAGTGACGTGGGTCCCTCATTTTGTTGTTCGCCGAAAATACGCGTTAAACATACGGAGAAGACAAAGGGTTATTCATTCTTTTTCAAAGTTAAATGCTAAGGAATAAATTTATAAACATTTACAGTCTCGGTGCTCCAGTGGTAGAGCACACGGATTCTGATCCACAGGTCCGGGTTCGAATCCTTACACTGGCTTACACCAATGATCTTTCGAAATTGTTTTCGGAAGTTATGTGTGATAAATATCGATGACTGAAAACTTTGTGCCCGGTATGGCAACAGGTTCGCCACCTGAATAGGTGGCGAACCTCGTCTCGCCGTTATGTTTACGTCCCAAATGGAATCATTTGGGACGTAAACATAACGGCGAGACGAGGCTTCACAGCCGCTGCCTATACCTTGGGGTAACAAAAGGCGTGGAGTTATGTTATGTTAAATTTATAAAACTTTAATAATAATAAAAGTGTTATATAGGCTTGCAAGTTGTGCACCCCTCTTCTGAATCGAAAAGTCAATGATAACATTGAAACGCCTTTTTATGGATTATATCGCGTTTATTTAGAACTTATTTTCTATTTATTTCCCGACGTTGGGTATTTTCTGTATCAATGAAAATAGCTTCTGAACGACTACCATCTTTTTTGTTCATTACTCGTGAAAATGATCTCTGTAAAGAGTTCGAAACGTCGGGAGATAAATAGAAAATAAGTTCTAAATAAACACGATATAATCCATAAAAAGTTGTTTCTATGTTACGAATGTGATTCGCGAATATCTAAGAAATAAAAAGTACAAATTGAGCCATAATTGCTGCTGTCGTACAAAACACAGAATTATTTAAAAATAACTTGAGCATTCTTGCTATTATATCAAGTTACTTTTGCCCCCAGCAATTTAAACATTACAGCATTAATGCTGTAATGTTTAAATTGCTTCAGAAAATCTAGCTCTGAAGCAATTTTAAACACCTGCCTACACCTCCGGGTAGAAAAAAGCGTGAAGTTATGTTATGTAAAAGACTTGGTTTAGTTCAGTTATCAAATATTAGAAAAATCAGGAATATATCTGTTGCTCGCTGTCCCGAGGCTAGTAATCAAAACTGGGGATTAATAATCCCGGATTCGGAAAATCCTCAGTTTTTTTTTGACAAAATATAATTCGCAACCAAATGTATAAAGGCATCTAAAATAGGTTATGAGGTTCTAAAAGGCAGTTTGCGGATTATTTTTATCATATTCGCGATAACATACCATGATTCTTCTATCATTACTATTCATTACTCATTACTTAGTATAAAACAAAGTCACTTTCCGCTGTCTGTCCCTATATGTGCTAATATCTTTAAAACTACGCAACGAATTTTGATGCGTTTTTTTAATAGTTAGAGGGTGTCAACGGGGTGGTTTTGATCTATAATTCATATACATATGATGTTGTAAAGAAAAAATGATAATTTTCGAGATTTAGCACTTTCATTGCAAACGCTGGCTGAACCCTAAACGAAAGATCAAAAAAATGTTCTACATTGTTAAACACCTTCAAAAGGTCTACAAAAAGTCCGCAAGGTCATATGTCTATGTCTTAGGGATAACCCACCATGATCATTTTTATTTTTTACTTTTTACGAGAAATAATGGCTTATAATTTTCATCCAATTAAGTGGCTTAAATAGATTGTGCATATAATATAGATGATTCTGGCCCTTTACAGCATTCAATTTAAACGAATATTTTCGAAGATATTGCAGTATTAACATACTAGGGGTCATCTAGTTAGATATAATTGACAGTGGTAGAGCCACGCAGCTCGCTGCATGAATGTGCCTGCTCGACCGGTGAAATACCACGACCTCGCAGAATGTCGATGTAAAGTGGCCTTTGCTGCATTTCACTCGGTGAGAGAGATATCCGGAGCCCCAACTATTGTAAAGGCCGGCAATTCAACTGTAACACTATATGTGTTAAGGTGTTCATGTGTGGCGTTTGTTGTTCACCATCAGGTGACACGTCTGCTCGTTTGCCACTTATACCATAAAAAAAAACCATCTGGCAACAATCGCTTACGAGTTCTATTCCATAATCATCATCAAAACATCCAATAGTATCTTCGCATTATTCTTTCAACGCCATCCATCCAAAATAATATCTTACACTAAGGATGAATTACGACATCCCGAGGAAATTCAGAAGGAAAACCCATGATTTATATATAAAATGATAGAGAATTACGCTTCATGGAAACTGGCTATATTTCAATTTGGAGTAGAAAAAAAGACTGGGCAAAATAAAATTAGTTTTTATCATGAATGTTGGTAAAAGATTATTACAATAATTATAAACGTTGATATCAATAATGGTTAAGGACTTGTATACAGAACTTCACACCCACTCCCGTCAGGAGAACAGAGGTAAGCAGAGAGTACAGAGCGCTATAAATTAAGATTATTACACAACTCGCTTTTTCGACTTTCGTAAGACACACCCTTGTTTTTTAAAGTTCCTGATAACATATACTACTAATTATCTCAAAAATCTCCGTATTATATCTGGACAATCTGAATCTATAATTTACTCTAACAGTGGTTGAGCCAAGCAGCTCGCTGCATGAATGGGCCTGCTAGACCGGTGAAATACCACGACCTCTCAGAAGATCGACGTAAAGTGGCTCATGCCGTTCCGTTCGGTGAGAGAGGTACCCGGAGTCTCCCCTTCCCCTTTCCCATCTTTTTCCTTTACAACTGTAACACTATATGTGTTGCAGGTGTCCTATACCATAAAAGAAGTAACAGAGGACCATCAGCTATATTTCTTCCACATGTAATACAGTACATATTTCGAGGCTTTTAACGTTGACTTCCGTTGGAGTACCTACTTTTAATTTCGTCCTGAAAAGTGAATCTTGGCCTTCGTCTATCTTTACGCTTCTGTACTGTATGTCTGCTTAGTCTGTACTTGAATTATATTCACAAATTGTCTGAACAAACAATGATCGCGCCGTGCTAAGTAGCAAAAAATAATTTAATATATTTATGCGAAAATTTACTTAGATTTGTTACGAGGTTGGTTAGGTAAATCTGATTTATGTAATCTCGTGTCACCGTGTTTATTAACATACTCTTCCGAAACGGCTAGACCGATTCTCGTGATTTTATACATATTGAGTAGGTCTGAGAATAGGACAACATCTATTTTTTATCTCCCTAAATGTTAAGGGTTAGCCCAACCCTAATTCATTTTTTTTAAATGTTTAGATACTTTTTTAATTTTTATATTTTTTATAAAACAAAATACACAAATACAACCCCAAATTTTGCGCCTCTCTATGATCAATCCCTATATTTTATTTGTTGATAAACTTTTTTTTTTTGACAAGACAACGTTTGCCGGGTCAGCTAGTATATATTTGTACGAGTATCTATCGGGGATACTGGAGCTAAACGATAATGAACTCTAGCCTGATTTAATTAAGATTTATAATAACAATGTAATTTTTGATTAAAAATTTTGTAATGAATAATCAAATAAAAATTTGAGGAGCGCTTTACGACCACGTTGATAACAACTTTAATCTGCCCACCTCCTGTAAAGGTCTGTTTGCAGAGAGAGCGCTAAAAGGGTCACTAGTGACCTTTATTTTTATTTTAAAGGTCTGCTTTTGGAGTTATAGAAGTATTTTTTTTTATATATTCAGTACAGTCCTTTCATATAATATGTTCTATATGTTGATTGTATAAAGAGTTTGTTTACAATATTTACAACCAGCTGACCCGGCAAACTTTGTTTCACCTCAAAAGCATTACATGAGTAAATAAAATATTTTTTCTCAAATAAAAGTAGCCTAAGTTACTTCTTATTACATCAGCTACCTAAAAAAAAGTCCCGTTAAAATCGATCCAGCCATTACATAACTAATCAGGAACAAACAAACAGACAAAAAATCTAAAAATAAATAAATATATATTTTGGTGTATACATTACCGGAAATGTATAAAATCAAGGAATTGTATACACACACACACATAACTTCACGCCAAATCCCTTGCAGGGTAGGCAAGAGAACAGAGCGCCATAAGGCACAATTCTTACACGCCCCACTCGCTTCGTTGACTTTCATGACACTTTTCATGCACGCGCGTCGGTTTTTGAGGCTCCTAACATCACCTTCCTCCAGAACACGTTCTATTTGGTCATGGAATGTGTGTCTTGGCCGTCCTCGACTCCTACATCCATCCGCTTTTGCATTGTATGTCTGCTTAGTCAGTCTTGCATCATCCATTCTTTCTACATGTCCGAACCATCGGAGCATGCCGCCCTTTCTTAATTTTACACCGACACTCTCTTTTAAACCAACTTCCTTCCTTACAACCTTGTTTTCTACGCGGTCAGCGAGAGTCACTCCGCAGATTTTGCGCAGTGCTCCATTTCTACCGCGTTTATTCTACTTTCATGCACACTCTGCCTTTCCCAGCTCTCGCTTCCATAAGTTAGCGTTGGGATCAGGACTGCATTGTGGATTGCTAGCTGGGATTTCCTGCTAATGTTTTTTGCGCCCAGTAATCTGCCCAACGCTCCATTTACGCTATATCCTATCGCCACTCTTCTTTCAATCAAATGTATACAAATCCTAGTAAATGTGTACAATTCTGATACTATTTAGGAAATATATAAAATATTGTTTGAAAAACTATTTAATGCAAAGTAAATCGTCTGCATCAAGAGGAACTCTTGGACACACATTAATCTGAGATCGAGCATGTAATTGTCTTAAGATACCGTTCTTGGTACCAATCTAATGGATTTCATCAATGGTTTTAGTCAAAACTACACCATTATGTTAGGAACATAACCTCGTTTTGTTTTTAAAAAAAAAAGTAAAAAAGAAAACAAAAAAACTACACATTTCCGTGCCATTTTAGGAATTACATACATTTCCTAGGAATTGCATACAATGACGGATTACATACATTTCCGTTAACATATAAACCATCGTCTTCTCCTCGGAATCATAATATCTAATTAATTAAAGTGAGAAAAGTTCTCGCGTACTTAGCAGTGAAGTGCCGCACTATCCCAAAAGATACTTATCACAAAAAAAATCAGATACCGTATATTGTTATAATTTGTTATTGTAGTTATTTGACTAATGTCAACATTCATAACTTTTTTATTTTCCCATACAAACTCATCACCATTTTCCTGCCCTTATCCATCCTAACTATCCAAGTTTGTCAGAAGTTTTGGTTCCTTCTAATTGTCTCAATTTGTCCAAATAGTTGGTGATCTTTTCATTGCTCTTCCAGTATCCTGTCGATCCTGGTCACCAGGCTGCCAAGTTCAAAACATAACATCCTAATTTCTAAAGGAGTACCGTTCTTGCTATTGAAGAATAGTGACGGCAACGGTACAAATTAATAAGTTTGTCCGAAATGTACTCGTAATTCATTGATCCGCTCTTGAGTTTCACGATGAGGAAGTTGAACTGATCAGAGAAAGCGGACTCACCACGTCTTTTTCACCTATAGTGGATGCCACCTGAACTGATAAATGATTGTCACATTCTTCGCGGTAACCTTCAACAACTTTGACAAAAATGGCATCCCGTTGCTGGTTTTTGTTACCGCCTCTGTGATGCCTTCTCCAAACCAACGCTTGATTATTTAAATTTCAACACAGATTTTAGTTTAAAAATAACTTATCCAAATATTTACATATTTTTAGTGTCCGACCGAAGTTTCGGCTTCGGTTTCGGCCACCTTCGGCCAAAAATCCATCTTCGGCGAGATCTTCGGCTTCGGCCGGATTGCAATATCTTTATAGAGTGCACTACCGTGGTTAGAAAGTGCAATGGCTCAAGGTGTCGACACAAGTAGAGTCCCACGCCAAAGGTCTACCCATATTCCAAGGCAAAAGAGACATCCCGTCCTAGAACGGCGGTGACAAAAGCAAGATTTAATAATTATTTTTAATGAATTTCAATGTATTTTTGTATGATTTATTACAAGTAGGTACTATACATGTTATATATATATATATATATATATATATATATATATATAGCATTTTTCATTAGCCTATTGTACAATATATAAGAATTTGATCTTTTGGTACTCAGACTACCTTTTAAAAATCTTGGGGTGAAGTTATGAAGTGACGTCTTCTTGTATCAAATAATCTCTCCTTTCCCTCTAATCATTAATTTACCTATTAATTAGTGTTATTAAATACTTATACGAGTGAAATTCAACCGTGAAACTTAATTATAATATCAAAATTTTGTTCATGAAGCCGATCGTGTTTGTTCTCTAATTAGATTTGACTTGATTCCAATAATAATTGCCTATTGGTAATTACCTATATGAGCAATTAAAATTACTTCCACAGTCAATCAATTGCAGAGCAGTGAACATGACATTATCAAAGTACAATTATAGTTAAGAAATCAATTTATAATAGACTGATCAAATGATTATTAATTATTATAACATAACATAACATAACTTCACGCCTTTTGTTACCCGAAGGTGTAGGCAGCGGCTGTTAAGCCTCGTCTCGCCGTTATGTTTACGTCCCAAATGGAATAGGTGGCGAACCTATTGCCATACCGGGCACAAAGTTTTTCAGTCATCGATATTTATCACACATAACTTCCGAAAATAATTTCGAAAAGTCATTGGTGTGAGCCAGTGTCTGGGATCGAACCCCGGACCTCTGGATCAGAGGCCGTGCGCTCGCCCACTGCGCCACCGAGACTGACTAATTTTTATAATTAATTATTATAATTAATCATATTATCATCATCTTCCTTTTTTTATGGGATACGAGGGCAAACGAGCAGGCATGTCACCTGATGGTAAGCAACCAACGCCACCCATGGACACCAGCAACACATACAGTGTTACTGTTGCACTACCGACCTTTAAGGGATAGGGGATAGAAAAAGATGGGGAAGGGGGTGGGCCTCCGGGTACCTCTCTCACCGAACGAAACGCGGCATGAGCCACTTTACGTCGGTCTTCTGAGAGGTCGTGGTATTTCACCGGTCGAGCCGGCCCATTCATGCAGCGAACTGCTTGGCTCTACCACTCTCTTCATTTCCTGCCATTATCATATCATTTGAGGGTCGATAAGACAGTGTTTCTTTTTCCATACTTACTTATATTTCGCTATTTCTGCGCCGACACTTTTCTAGAATAAAATATACAACAATAACATAACATAAATATAACCGCCTTTTCTACCCGAAGGTGTAGGCAGCAGCTGTCAAGCCTCGTCTTGCCGTTATGTTTACGGAATTATGGAATAGATGGCGAACCTATTGCCATACCGGTCACAAAGTTTTTCAGTCATAGATATTTATCACACATAACTTGCGAAAACAATTTCGAAAAGTCACAAATACAACAATACAATACAACACTAATTCAATACAGCGGTAGAGTCACGTAGGTCGCTGCATAAATGGGCCGGCTCGACCAGTGAAATACCACGACGTGATGGCCTATCGAAATTAACATCACAAAAATAGTTAATTACTTGTGTTTAGAATTGACATGAATAAGCGTCTGATTTGGAGCAAGCCACCGCTAAAATTACTTTTGGTCCGACGTCATTATTCTGCCAACCCCTCTCCTCTTTACTACAGAGGCTGTCGTTAACAATATTTTGACATGAAAAAGTAGTCAGTAGGTTCAATTTTTTTTTTTTTTTATAAATTTTTATAAGTTTTTCAACCCGAATGTATAGGCATTGGCTAATAAGCTTTGACTCGCTGAACTTTTGCGACCCAAATAGAACAGAGTGATGGAACTTTGCCATACACCGGGCACAATGCTGCCAGTCATCGATAGGTCGATCGATCTGTCGACTTCTTAATTCAGAAGCGAGATGTTCGACCTCCAGACCCCCGAAATTATTTTATAACTTATCCATTAAAGCTACAAATAACAATATAAATACAATCATATAATTTATACCAACACCTACTCTGAAGTAAACGTTCAAATATCTATTAGCTAAGCAAAAACCTGTGGATAAATGATTTTATTGTATTTATTCAATTTCTTTTATTTATTTTTTTCGACGCCTGAGTTTCTTTTTAACTGCCATTTTCTGGAGTATAGTATCAAACATAACTTTTAAATTAAACTCAAATTATTCTTTGCAAATGTTAGCAAAATAATAGCAACAATATAGAACAGGAGGGTAAATGTGCAAGCTTGTCGTCTGATGGTAAACAACTACCGCCGCCCATAGACACCTGCAACAGAGATAGTGTAACTGTTGTTTTCCCTGACTTGAAGGGAGCAGGATGGAAAAGTCGGGTGAAGGGGATAAGCCTCCGGATATCTCTCTCACAAACGGAAATGCGGCATAAGCCACTTTACGTTTAAATTTTGAGAGGCCGTGGTATTTCACCGGTAGTACCTCTGTTGAAACTATTTTTTTTTCTATCCTCTCGTTATTTTAGTTGTTAGAGTGAATTTGTAGTCTGCATTTTTGTTAATTTATCATAGCAAACTTGACTTACTGCGTTTACAGCTGTCTGTGTGGTTTTTTTTCGTTTTTTTCAGAAATAACTGCAATCAATCTTTTGAAATTAAAAGCGGCATTGTTTCAGTCTTATAATTAAGGCGAATATCTAAAATGATCTATTGAGTTACTTATAATAATTACTATTCATTTATTTTCCTTTTGTTTTGGTCCGCGGGCTGCTTGCAATATTAAAAGTTTGCCTCTCCACAGTATTATTTTAACGCTAAGTTATTTCGAGTTATGTTTTTGTTAAAAACATTTAATTTTGCGAACAGTGTTTTCTACTAGAATTCATCTGTTGAAATAATAAGCCTATAAGGCCCTGTACCATGCAACATACCGACATCTATAGTACTAAATATGCATATGCTACAATCATGCTAACTATATAAATGGTCTCGGTGATCCAGCGGTCAAGCACACGGTTTCTGAATGCAGAGGTCGCAGGTTCGAATCCTGCTACACACCAATAAATTCTTCTAAAGTTATGTGTGATAAATTTCGACGACTAAAAACTTTGCGCCCTGTATGGCAATAGATTCGCCACCTATTCCATTTGGGACGTAAACGTAACGGCGAGTCGAGGCTTAACAACCACTGTCTACACCTTCGGGTAGAAAATGGCGTGAAGTTATGTTATGCTAACTATATACTAGGACACAAATTTTCGTGTTCGAGAGGGAATAGAAACAGCTTCTGTACCACGGTGGTCGTCAAGGTGAAAGTATTCTTGCTTTGTTTAAGAATTACATCATTACTAGCTGACCAAGGGCAAAAAGATTAAGATTAGGAATGGGTTACCCTTAACATTTAGGGGGATGGAAAATAGATGTTGTCCGATTCTCAAACCTACCTGATATGCACACAAAATTTCATGAGAATCGGTCAACGTTTGTGACACGAGAATTTTATATATTTGATTATTAACTAAACACTGTTTATAATATATTTATAATTAAATATTATACTTATATATATTTATAATTAGATATTGATTGATTGATTTATTGATGGACTCATTGATATGTTGACAACCAATTTAGTTTTTTTTACTTTATGTATTTCTGTCTAAGTAAATCAACATATTACGGAACATTCCTGATGTAATTATTTCTTAGTAGAACCGTATAATTTTACAAATTGAGAGATAAAGTTACAACTATTTTAAAAAATAATTAGAATTTTTGAGCATTATTTTTACAAATAGTGTTATTATTTTAACCATTACAAGCAAATTTAATAATCAAAATTGATCAAAATAAACTATCGAGGGTTTGTAATTAATAATCTGAGATTTTAATTAATTAAATATCTATACATATTACGTAAATTATTGTACATAAATATTAATTTGTAAAACGAAACAATCATATCTTATTTATACATGTATGTATCCAAGCAAATTTCATCAGCGCAGCGCAAAACGCAAATTCAAAACAAACATAAGCCTTCGTTTTAATGTTTGCATATGTCCTGGAATAATTAATCGCTGCCATCTTTAATTAGAAAACAAAATGGCGGATTTTATCACAATTAAAACACGATCGCGTTGCACGGAAAATGTTGGCTGAGATTATTTTGAGGGCTCGTTTCAACCGAGCCGGTATGAGACTGTAATGCGTTTCCGGTTTAAGTATTTAAGTAAATGAAAAATGAAATTTTCGATACTACTTGACTACAAAATTGAAACTTTTAAAATTAACAGGAAAGTTTGATATTGAAAGTTACTATTGACTTCGAGGTAATACGGTGTTTTACAACTATTCTTGCGTATTATTTATTTATCATTTGATGCACACATAATAGAGATACAAAGGCTAGTTAGGCGAATGTAAATTTGTTTGCGGAGTAGGCAGACAGCACTGTGTGTAATGAGAGATTTTTACATTTCTTTGAGATTTATTGTCTTAAAAGTTCAACAATTTATTCAGAGCATGTCGCACAAATATGTTAGCTATGGTTAATGTCAGTTTTTCCAACCTAACATTAATTTACAATGTCAAAATGTTAAATATTATAAAATATATACTTTCATTTAAATATAAAAAAACAGCAAAAGCCTATGCAACAAAAATCTCAACAATGAAACAATAAACAAAATGATATTAATAAGCACATCACTTTCAAACGAACATTTTGAATAACAATATCTTTATTACACAACAAAAGATTTAGGTAGGAATGGTAGAAATGGTAGGTTAAATTATAACGGACATTATTACGTCTCTTTTATATATAAATTGAAGCGATAAAAGCCTTTCAGGTGCAATAATCTGCTACATCTGCTGATTATTGACGATTCGTCAACACTTCAAAGTAACTCCATGAACAACTTGGTAAATATAATGTGATGGCAAAAAAGCGCAGTCGGCTCTGAAATTGTTCCAAAGCTAGAAAGTGCTTTAATTAATAGTTCATCTATGTCAAGAAGTCAGTTTTTTGGTGGTATGAGTAATGGCCATGAGTGGCGCTAGTCTACACTAATATTATAAAAAAGAAGGATCTGTATTTTTGTACGTAACGAATAAACTCAAAAAGTACTGGACCGATTTTAGTAATTCTTTTTTTCTTTAGAAAGCTACATCATCACTGAGTAACGTAGGCTATGTGTAATCATCGTCGTCATCGACATTTTGTTTGTATGCGAGTAACACCGTGAGGCGGGAAGCTACTTACAATACTATGGCGGTACGAAGTGCAGGTACGAAGTGCAGGTATGGCGGTACGAAGTCACTAATAATCTGACAACTGGTTTGCTCAATTGCATATTTGCATTTTCATATATAAAAAAACGTTTGACTGTACGTCCCAAACGGAATAGGTGGCGAACCTACAACCATAATGTTCACGAAAATTTCAATTATCAATATTAATCACACATAACTTGAGAAACTAATTTCGAAATATCATTGGTGTACCACGATTCCAATCCGCGAGTTCTTGATTCAGAAACGGGCTACTGGACCACTGGACCACCGAGACTATAAAATCTAAAGTAATCATAAACCTACTACAGTCTGTATATGGCTGTTTGTTAAAATTGTTACTAAAACAAAACTTAACGATTCTCACTATCAGAAAGCAGCATCGTATTCAGGTCAAAACTTTAAACTTCCAAAACTATACCTTAGCATATTTCAATGCTAATCATCCAATGGTACAAGTGCATGCAGTGCTTAACGCTAGAGTTGCATGGCGAGCTGATGACGTCACAACGTGGCACGCCATCATTCAGACTGTAATGAATACCTCCAATTAGTGCGACGCTGCGGTCTCAATGACACTCGCACCGCACGCTGCACATTTGCGGGCGACACGATTGCGTCTGACTTATTGTGAATGGACTTATAAAGATTCTAAGACTTACTATAGCTGTAGTGTTGCACTTTTTTATATGTTTATTGTTTATTTTTTATTTTAAATCAGATTTAATGTTTAGGTTGTTTACATAAGCAATTTGATGGATTTTTAATTTTTGTGCGGAATTCTAAACGTTTCAATGCAAAAACTATATATATATATATATTTAAATAAAAAAGCTTTTTATTCGTGAAATAATTATCAAAATCATTACATTACTTTAAAAACAAAACAATCAACAAATCATCATTGGCGGCCTTTAAGATAGGATTAGGCTCGTTTCTTTAAGGTTCGTAGGTCGCCGGCAACTGGTTCCACAATAGAGCAGTGCGTGGCAAGAGGTGCCGGTCGCATATTTATTGATCGTCAACCATTAAGCAGATGCGCATGGCGAAAACCAGCACGTGGTAGTAATCCGAATACTTCTTTAGAGCAAACCTCGTGGTATATACGGTACACAACGACAAAGGATCAAACTGATCGGAAAGAGTTTGGTTTGCGACAAGTCAAACCGCTCGCTGGTGGTTGCGGTCAAATTTATGAGGCTGGTACCTACCTGCGTGCCCCTACCTAATGATGAGAATATTAGTCCACGTGAGGTCGGGCTTGCGATTTATATGGCTGCACGCAATGACTTGACCATACTAATAATAATGATTTAATTTACAAAATATAGTGAAATGGGTGTACAATAGGCATTTATTTAGTCGATGGATTTGCGCTTTTGTCATGGGAGGTTTTTGCCCATAGTCCCCACGCTGGGCAGACGTGTTGGAGACCGCAGGGGTGAACCTTTTAAGATAGGGACGCTGCTGCCCGCCCCTTCTAAGAACAGTTACGTTGACCCATATTTTGGAATGGTTATCCCGCCATTCTTCGGTATTGTGCTGTGTTAGCTTGTCAGCCATATGTTTTTCTTTCGTTCCCGGCTGACTGAGAGCTATACCCGGAAGTAAGTAGGAGTCAAGAAAGATCACTTTCCGTGACTAAATTAAACCTGTTCTTGAAGGTTATGTCAGGAGGCTTTGAACCGACGAACGTGTATGACAAGAATTATGAAAATCAACGTGGTAGGTGTATAAGAATCGAACCTTATAGCGCTCAGTTCTCTCTTCCTATGCCGCAAGATAAGCAAATAATATATATATATATTAAATCCCAAATATTATCATACATTACTATTCACAAGTCCCTTCCGTAAAATGCCATTTCGCAATGAAGCGATCATTTCTCAATGTAACAAACTTTAATTAAAATTATTCTTAACAAAAGTCATTAAAACTTCCGAGAACATTATTCTTGATCATTTTGTTATTTTGTGTAAGTAATTTGTAGATATATTTTTCTTTTCGTAACTTTTTTTATTACAATTATTATTAAATAAATCACTCGCGATTAAGTTATAATGAAAATACAAACGAGGAAAATTCTAGAAAAATACAGGAAAAATAATTTATTAGAGTCTGGCTGTTCGCTGAATGAAACCTGCTCGATCGGTGAAAACGACGACCGCTGAAAAAATATCGACGTAAAGTGGTTCGTGCTGCGGTTCGTTCGGTTATACAGGTATCCGGAGGCCCTACCCCTGAAAAGCTGGTAAAGCAATTGTGACCCTGTTTCACTCGCTTTCTCGTTGGCTCCTTCGCATAATATATATATATATATATTCCAATATAAAACTGACATAACATTCTTGACTAACAGTTTTCCTGATTCTGGAACATCTACCTACATAAATTCACTTTAGCCTTACATCATTTGTTTCGATCAAGCAAAAATGCGGAACAAGACACATTTGTACAAATAAAAATATGCTTTATAAAAATACTGTTAAGTTACACAATCGTGTGGTAATATCTACTGAAACTAACATTGTTCCTGAAAAACTTGAAAGTAATAATGAAAATTTATTTCAGTAATTTTTACAACGGAACAAATTGAGTGTGGCAAAGTTTTGAATTAGATTACTGATTTTTTTTATGAAAACTGTATGTTTTGCTCTTTGTCTTACTTTGGTTGGTAAGGCTGAAAGAAAGCTATATCGTCGTAAATGTAGCCAAGACAAGCGTTTTAGGCAAATACTTACACCTGAATTTGATAATGTAACTTCACGGATTTTTCTATCCGAAGGTGTAGGCAGCAGATTGTAAAGCCTCAACTCACGGAATCGTTACGCCCCAAATGGAATAAGTGGCGAACCTATTGCCATACACCGGACACAAAGTTGTCTGTCATCGATATTTATCACAGTATTGCTTATTTAAAACTTCAACACTGAGTTCAACAAGAGTGTCGGTGTAAAAGTAAGAAAGGGCATACTCCGATGGTTCGGACATGTAGAAAGAATGGATGATGCAAGATTGACTAAGTAGATATACAATGCCAAAGCGGATGGATGTAGGAGTCGAGAACGGCGTAGACACACATTCCATGACCAAATAGAACGTGTTGTGGAGGAAGGTGATGTTAGGAGCCTCAAAAATCGAGGCGCGTGCTTGAAAAGAGTTGTGAAAGTCAACGAAGCGAGAGAGGTGTGTAAGAATCGTGCCTTATGACGCCTACCCCGCAAGGGATTTGGCGTGAAGTTATGTATGTGTGTAAGCTTCAACTGTGTTAAATTTTGCTGTTATAAATTCGAATCATTTTATGTAAAAGAAAAGTAAAATATGTCAATTTTACTTATTAATATAATAATCAGTAAACATTAACATAATTTACTTAGTAAACATAATTAGTATTAATCTATTATATGATATACTATATGATATCGGTGTTAATTACATAAAAAAAATTTGGGCCTATTATAGAATAAATAATAATCCTGCCGTTCTGGAACCGAACGGTTTGGTGCGCGATGATGGCAAGAGACCGGACGGGATGTTTCTTTTGCCTTGGAAGATGGGTAGGCCTTTGGTGTGGGCTCTACTTGCATCGACAACCTTGCACCATCGCATCATCCAAGCACGGTAGAGGTGGCCGGTGCTGCTGCTGCTTCGGCAGAGAATCTCAAGTGGCACAGATACAAAAACCTTGAAGGTGATTATGTATTTGAGCCGTTTGGGGTTGAGACTTTGGGCACATGGGGTCCGAGTGCTCGTGCACTTTATAAACATCTTGAAAAGAGGCTGATCGAAGCTTCTCGCGACCTGAGGGCTGGTCTATTCTTCGCACAGAGGATTAGCATTGCCATTCAGCGTGACAATGCGGCCAGTCTTCTAGGCGCAATGCCAGTAGACCGAGATGCGGAGAAATTTGATTTCAGATAGTTTTTCAATTGTATATAATTTAAATAATATAATTAATTTACTGTCAATAAAAAGAAGCATGTCATTGTAATAAGGTGTGTAGCGATGCACAGCGCCAACATATCCACAAATCAGCCCAAAATGGGGACTCAGCTGGAGTCTGAAAGTTATTATTCTTACTACTTACTTTTATGCAGATGATTTAAATTTTTTTAATCAAACAAAATCACAGCTAACACATTATTAAGCTTTTATAGAAACATGCAGCAGATTGGATTATTTTTTCTGCTCTCATTCGAGTTCCTGATGGTGTTAGGAGTGGAGTTAAGTGAGAAAGATTACTAGCCCTGGAATCGAGACTTGTTTAGATAACATACAATACTAGTTTATTACTTACTCAGTACGTTATTACAATAAACAAGACATTATATAATATATTAATTACAATATACATACATACATAACTTCATACCAAATTCCCTACGGGGTAGGCGGAGAGAACAGAGCGCCATAAGGCACGATCCTTACACACCTCACTCGCTTCTTTGACTTTCATAACTCTTTTAATGCGTCGCGTCGATTTTTGAGTCCCACGTTCTATTTGGTCATAAAATGTGTGTCTTGGCTGTACTCGACTCCTACATTCTTCCGCCTTTGTGTTGTATATCTTATCAGTCAATCTTGCATAATCCATTCCTTTTACATGTCGGAACCATCGGAGTATGCCCTTTCTTACTTTTACACCGACGCACTCTTTCTATCCAACTCCCATCCTTACAACTTTATTTTTGACGAGGTCAGCGAGAATCACTCCACTGATTTTGTGCAGTGCCCTAATTACGACCACTTTTATCCTACTTGTATGCACACTCTGCCGTACCCAGCTATCGCTTCCATAAGTTAGCGTTGGGATAAGTACCGCATTCAGGGTTATGAATCAAAATAATTTAGTTTCCATGACAAGTACATGAGCTATTCACTCGCGTCGTGTGAACAGAACATAATATTATAAAAGGTTTTCCAGATACAATATTAATCTCACTAACGTACTCTACATTATAACATGTAAAATTAATTTACCGTCCAGTACGGAATGCATTCTAAAGGAATGTTTCATAATTAAATGTAAACTGAATTAATAATGTAACATAACTTAAATAACTTCACGCCTTTTTCTACCCGATGGTGTAGGCAGCGGCAACTTTATATGTAACATATAAAGTTGTGCCTTTCGTTTTTGTGCCAAATGGAATAGGTGGCGAAACTATTGCCATACCGGGCACAATATTGTCAGTTATCGATATTTGTCACACAATAGCAATAAATGTATGTACTGGTAGAGACTCACTGTATACTGCAAAATGGGCCTGCTCGACCTTTCAGAAAATAGGTGTAAAGCGGCTAATTGCTTCGTTTATCTGTGATTCAATTGAATTTGTGAAAAATAGTCGTATTATAAGTTGTATCCCTATTTATAAAATATTGTGCGAAATAGAAGTGATTTTTGTTTATTAAGTTTGAAAAATAATATTTTAAGCATTTCTTTTGCTACGGCTATTACTTCTTATGGAGCCGTTCCAGAAGATTTTTTTTTGGAGAAACTTGTGAGACTTAACAGAACGTTACGATTGTTCCAATATAGATTTGATAGATGGCGCGCTAAATAAAATTAATAACTATTGTTTCAATATTCACATTTTTTTTTCTATATGCCTTTTAATTAAAAACACTAAGTTTTTTGGTTACAACTTAGGTATTCAGAAAATAAAATTGCTCTAACCGAAATACGATTTTCCAATACCCACGCTACATATTGGAGCATAAAATGCAGCGCGTGTCAAAATAAAAATCTATTGCAGTCGCCTAACTATTCGTGATGTGAATGCGTTTGAAAGAATATTAGATTGAGCCGTCCCGCAGTTTTAACACTCGCATGACGTGCAAATAAATGTCAAAAATTGTGACATTTCATTTATATACTGGTACTGGTTACTTCCAGTCTCTATAAATTTAGGTTTTTTTTTTAATGAAACCAAGCATAACCTAATCCATGAGGGAAGTTAATGCAAAGCAATCTCTTACATACGCGTCTTTTGAGGGTAGGCAGAGAGAACAAAGCATCATAAGGCACGCTTCTTACACACTCCATTCGCTTCTTTGACTTTTATAACTCTTGTGATATACGCTCGTCGGTTTTTAAGGCTCCTGACATCATCTTCCTTAGGCACTCGCAGATTCATATCAATATCATCAGTATTTGATAGTATCGGTGGTCCACTGGTCGAGCACACGGTTTCTAAATCCAGAGGTTGCGGTTGAATCCTGGCACACACCAATGAGTTTTCGAAATTTTATTAATTTCGAAAGTTATGTATGATAAATATCGATGACTAAAAACTTTGTGCCCGGTATGGCAATAGGTTCGCCACCTATTCCATTTGGGACGTAAAAATAACGGGGAGTCGAGGCCTTAACAGCCACGGCCATGTATAAACTTCCGCAGGTTTGAACTCGGAACCTTTTATTCTTAGATAAACCGCTAGATCTACAAGATATAAATTGCAAAAATAACATTGGACAATTAAAAGTTTCTCCAAAAATTGTTTTTTCGTATAATATTTACAGCGTTATAATTTCGCGTTCCTCCATTAAAATTTATTCTAATTTATATTTTTCTTTAATTAAATAAGACACGGTCGGAGTAGTCTGGACGTGACTCCTCGGGAGGAAACCATTAGTCCATGATTCCGAGGTGGAACTGTTAGCGATTTTAAGTTTACCACATCGCGCTGTTTGTGAAGAATAGGCATTCCTTTGACCTAATTGTGCCTTCTAAGTCATCATCATTATAATTTTAACCGACTGCTACTGAAATAAAGTTATGAATTTAAATTGTATACATAGGTTACATAGGTAGTATAACTAGATATTAACGGTTTTTTTCATAGTCGTCAGTAAAAAACACGCGATAATATGCAGTACGCTACATAATGCAGTGTACTTGCGTTTTTACATATATGAACGTGCATTCAAAGAAGACTATCTAAGTACCTATTTCAAAAACTTGCTTAGAATTTTTAAAAAAATATAACGTCTGCTAAAAGAAAAATATATTTTACGTCAGCCAAATCGAAACACCGTACAGCGATTCACGAAAAGAGCTAATAACATCCTTATGCCTCAATCTCTATAAAGTATAATTAAATATCATATCAGCTTTTAAATAAGCATAAACCGCATCAATATCAGTCCATTACCTGAGGAATTGCAATACCACAGACAGGCAAGGTCAACCTTGGAACACCACTATTTTTTTGACGAAAGTTAAATTTTAATATGAGATACTTTTTTTATCCGCTGGTATTCAGACCTATACCTTCGACCCTTATAAGCCGTGGAAGCGAGCTTAAAGTGAAGTGTTCCAAAATAGCAACAAGAGATAACTGCTAACATTTGAGAGGTCTTATCTAATTTCTTTTTTAAACTGTGAATCTCCATTTAGTCCTACAAGCTACTTCCTCAACGAGAAATCCGCAATTCTGCATTCACTAGATTTAATATAATTATTTATATTTGTTTTCATAACTACGCGCCTTTCTCTATCTGAAGTTGTAGGCAGTGGATATTAAGCCTCGTCTCACCAAATTTTAACGAGTATTCAGGCGTATTAGCCAATGACAACCGATGGTGAACAACAATCGCCGCCCATGGACACCTGAACACAGACGGGAAGGAGAGAGCGGAAGATGTTGTGCCTCCAGGAACCTCGCTCTGGCCGAGCGAAATGCAATATCAGCCAGTTTATATCGACATTCTGAGCGGTATTCGTGGTATTTAACCGGTCCAGTCGGCTCATTCATGCAGTGAACTGTGCGGTTCTACCACTGTTAAATGATATCAATGTTGTCAGTCAATCTTGATTCAGAAGCGGGGTGCTCGACCAAGACGAGCTCGATGACATTTACAAACATTGTTCTAATACATACATACATAACTTCACGCCAAATCCCTTTCGGCGTAGGCAGAGAGAATATTTTAATATTTATTTATTTTTCTAATGTAACGTGTTAATTTTATACATGAAACTATTCTTTACTACAAAAATGTTTACAATATCTGAAATGTTGTTAATCCTATCCCACTTCTTCCGCACTAACCCCAATTTTAATGTCGTCTTTCACACAATCCATCTATATTTTCTTAGGTCTTCCTCTTCTCTTATTTCCCTCCATATTTAGGTCTATTATTCTTCTCGCAATATGTCTATCATCCCTCCTCATTACATGCCCATACCAAGCAAGGTGATTCCCTCTTACATTCACAGTTATGAGCGTAACTTTCAAGCTTTAATTATATAATAGCGAAGATAATTGAAAAAAACTTGTCCTCTTTCAAAAGAGTCTCGTTGGTCCATTGTTGGGTTCGAATCCTGGCTCGTACCATTGACTTTTCAAAATGTATTTCGAAAGTTATGGGCGATAAAAATCCATGATTGAAATGTGTGTGCTCGATATAGCAATAGGTTCGCCACCTATTCCATTTGTGATGTGAATATAACGGCGAGTCGAGGCTTGACAGCCACTGCCTACACCTTCGGGTAGAAAAAGTAGTAAAAGTCATTCAATTGGATATGATTCCTTTTTAGATTTTCGTAACGTTTGATTTTACTAAGAGTGCAAGCCCATTATCTTGCTGCGCCACATTGTTCAAGATATAAATGTTAGTTATGTTGAGTCAACTACCAAGTTACATCTCATGCGGTAAAAGTTGCAAGCTGCCTGTTGCGGTTTGAAAATATTTACCAAAGCTGATTGGACAATCAATCCTGATCATACTCATAAGTGCTTGTTGGAGTCCAGGAATCATAAGAAGAAGAACCATAAGAATGGATTTTTTTACGCGTTTTTTTTTCCTTTTCAATATGCTCACCAAGGTCTGTTTTCCTTTTTTAAAGGGATAAGGGTAACCAGTGAACGAATCACCTGATGGTAACTGTCCGTCGTCTGCACACACACTTCGGCCTCTAATGATAATTTTATGAGTAAAATGTAGTTATAACCTGTTTTATTCGTCGTTACGTTGTCTATCTGCCGATGTTTGTTGCATCAAAACCGATCCAGCCGCCTCATAGATTCACCTGAACAAATTGACAACGAAAACTTTAAATAAAAATGTTTTCTTGGTAAAATAACATAACTTCACGCCTTTTTCTACGCGAAGGTGTAGGCAGTGGCAGTTAAGCCTCGACTCGTCGTTATGTTTACGTCCCAAATGGAATAGGTGACGAACCTATGCCTTACCGGGCACAAAGTTTTCAGTCCTCGATATTTTTCACACATAACTTTCGAAATACATGTCGTAAAATCATTGGTGTGAGCCAGGATTTGAACCCACGACCTGTTTATTCAGAAGCGGAGTGTTTGACCACTGGACCACCGAGACTATTTTCTTAGTAAATTTAACGTATAGTTAATAAACAGAGATTATTCTTATATTGCGCTGATGACGTACTCCAAGTTTATTTATTACTAAATATATTTATTTAAATGAAAACTAATTATTTGTGAAAATTAATTTTTAAAATAAAGTCTAATGTTTAATATCGGCTTAACAAGAAACAAAAGTGACTACTCAATTACACTTCACTTTTTGTTGAACACAAAGTTAGTCGGACAGTGAATTGTAAGGTACACCCTTCCACGCAGGGTGTGCTCATCATGCTCCCCAATGTGTGAGTGTACGTGACAGGAATTGTGCTTGTTGTACATTTGAAACTTGTTCATATATTACACATTTGACACTCTATCTATGTTTTATGATGATAGGATTCAAATACAAATGTGAAGGTCTGACATGATTTTTGTATAGACATAGTAATACATAGTTACGAATTCGAGTACTTTTTTGGTACCAAACTGTACATTTCACCACATACAAATAATTTTAGAAAAAGTATGTATCTTCACGCCCTTTCCGACCCAAAAGTCTAGGTATCATTCCTGTTATGTTTACGTCCCATCATTACATAGTATAAAACAATGTAGCTTTCCGCTGTCTGTTCCCTTATATGCTTAGATCTTTGAAACTACACAACGGATTTTGATGCAGTTTTCTTTAATAGATAGAGGGTGTCAACGGAATGGTTTTTATGTATAAATCATGTTTAATGTAGTAAAGAAAATGAAATAATTTTCAAGATTTAACACCTGAATCGTAAACGCTGTAAAAATTAGTTTTGACGCGGAACAAAGTTCACCGGGTCAGCTAGTATATAATATGTGGGGAACCTATTGCCATACACCGGGCATAAAGTTGTCAGTCATCGATATTTATCACACATAACTTCTGAAAATAAGTCTGAGAAATAATTGGTGTAACATCATCACCTACTTCTAAATCAGAAACAAATAAATATCTAGGTATATAAAATGTTCATGTTTTAATCGTCACTCTCTCTCTCCCACACTCTCTTCGTAATGTGTCAAAAGTGATCCATCAGTGTCCCTCATCTCATGAATACTCCAAGTAATTTTGTCGGGCTCTCGCAAGAGAATACCTACAATTATTGGACGACATTATGCAGGCGAAGGAAAAAATTGGGGTCCTTCAACAAACAGTGGGGCGGCGCTGAGGACACAACTTAAAAATCAAACGACGATACGTTTCTTTGGATACCGCAATTTATTAATACTATTATTGTAAAAGGAAAATAGGCATATCGTTGCCGCCATATAAAATAGGATAAAAAGAAAGAGCTAGAATGGGAGAGAGGGAATGACGGGGGTAGACCTCTGGATACTGGTTTCACCGAACAATACGTCGTAATTCTGTGAGGTCGTGGTATTTTACCGATCGAGCCGGCCCACTCGGCTCTACCACTGTTAAACATTGTTTTATTTTGATAAAAAAATAGACTCTTAAATCACTATACTAGTTAGTCCGATTGACACTTAAAGAAATACATACATACATTACTTCACGCCATATCCCTTGCAGGGTAGACAGAGAGAACATAGCGCCACTAGGCACGATTCTTACACACCTCACTCGCTTCGTTGACTTTTATAACTCTTTTCATACATGCGTGTCGATTTTTGAGGCTCCTAACACCACCTTACTCGAGGACACGTTCTATTTGGTCATGGAATGTGTGTCTTGGCTGTCCTCAACTCCTACATCCATCCGCTTTTGTATTCTATATCTACTTAGCCAATGTTGCATCATTCATTCGTACCAGCGCGATCGGAGCATGCTCTTTTTTTACTTTTACACCTTCACTCTCTTTCAATACAACTTTCTTACAACCTTGTTTTCGACGCGGTCAACGGGAGACACTCCGCAGATTTTGCGTTTACCCACCATTATTTGCCATACCCAACCTTCGGTTAGCGTTGGGATCAGTACTACATTGTGGATTGCAAGCTGAGCTTTTCTGCTGACATTCTTTGCGCCTAGGAATCTGCCCAACGCTGTATTTACGCTATTTCCTAACGTCGCTCTTTCTTTTTTTAAAGAATTATGTAAGTGTAATATGTAAATTAAATAATTCACGTACAAATTTTGCACATAAACTTATTTGGAAAATCACGAAATGATCAACACTCCACAGAACTCGATTCAACTTTGTACCAAATATACCCATACTGAATAAATTATGACAAGTTTAAAATTACCACATCCATATTTTATAACTTGGACTTGGGCGAGCACTTAAACCGCCATTAGAGATGGAAGGCATTCGGGCTAACAAGTTTGGTCCCCAAAATTTACTCGATTCATTAAAATTTCCAATAGTCTCAGAGAATATTTGTAATCTTCACAGGTTAAGATTTTGTTTATGTAAATAAACAAACCATTAAATATACAGAAATATGGTCTATTGCAGCTTATTATCCAAGGCAAAATACTGGGCATATGAGGTCCAGGTAGAAGAAGAACAGCTTGGTTGGAAAAATTCTCTGTTTAGAGCTGCTGTGTCGAAGGTTCAGGTCGACATTATGATTGCCAACCTTCGTTAGAAGATGTCACCCGAAGAAGAAGAATTAATACATAAAATAACTTAACGCCATTGTTACCCGAAGGTGTAGGCAGCGGCTGTTAAGCCTCGTCTCGCCGTTATGTTTACGTCCCAAATGGAATAGGTGGCGAAGCTATTGCCATACCGGGCACAAAGTTTTCAGTCATCGCTATTTATCACACATAACTTTCCAAAAACTATTTTGAAAAGTCATTGGTGTGAGCCAGTGTCAGGATTCGAACCACGACCTCTGGATTCAGAATCCGTATGCTCGACCACTAGGCCACCGAGACATTACTAATATTTAGTTCAATTGAAAACAATTATCGATACTCTAACAACTGTTCGTTAACTGAATCGAGAAGTCAGAATACAAAAAATTACTTCTTGTCATTGTGCATACATACATTTATAACTTCATACATAATAATCATTACATAGTATAATACAAAGTCACTTTCCGCTGTCTGTCCCCTTATATGCGCATATCTTTAAAACTACGCAACGGATTTTAATACGGTTTCTTTTAATAGTTAGAGGGTGTCAACGGGGTAGTTTTGATCTATAATTCATATATGATGTTGTAAAGAAAAATATATATTTTTTGAGATTTAACTCTTTAATTGCAAACGCTGTCTGAATTCAAGTGATGGATCAAAACAATGTTCTACATTATTAAACACCTGCTATGCACAAAATCTACAAAAAAGTCCGCGAGGGCATATGTCTATCTCTTAGGGATAACCCACAATGACCATTTTAATTTTTTTACTTTTTACGACAAATAATGGCTTATTTAAAAACCGATTTTAAACATTAAAGCATTAATTTTCATTGAATTAAATAAATCTTATAATATAATGTTTTGATTATATATATAATCCTAAATAAATTGTGCATGTAATATAGATGATCCTGGCCCTTTACAGCATGCAATTTAAACGAATATTTTCGAAGATATTGCGAAATTAACATAGCGGGACAGCATTTAAATCCAATAAATAGCACAAATTGAACCTCATGATATCCAAAATTTACTCATTTATTACTTTTGATGTTGAACAAAGTTCGCCGGGTCAGCTAGTAATATATAAATTGACTTGGACCGAAAATATGAATTTATATATTTTAAACGGTTAACCATCATTACACTTCGAGAATAAGAGACTATTTGATTGTTAGTAATTTGTCGGCATTTTTGTTGGTAGTGCGGCAGGAGGAAATTAATTTTAATTAAATTAGGAGCCTAGGGCTTTCATAGCCATGAAACAAGCGGAGCTTTGATGTGTACAGTTTTTTTTATATTGGTTTTTTTCAAGTAAAACACCCAATTCCTGCTAACTAAGTACTTTAAAGTACCACAAAATCTGCGGAGTGATTCTCGTTGACCGCATCGAAAATAAGGTTGTAAATAAGTAATTTGGATTAAAAAAGAGTGTAGGTTTAAAAGTAAGAAAGAGGGTGCTCCGATTGTTTAGACATGTAGAAAGAATGGATGATGCAATATTGAATTGAGACTTATGGCGCTCTGTTATCACTGCCTACCCCGCAAGATACTTGTCGTGAAGTTATGTATTGCAAAAATATTATAGTTAATTTTTTATTTATTTTTTATTATACACAGACCAGTGCTTGACAATACTTCACCTGTTGGTAAGTGATAGTGAAGTCGTTGGTGGTAAATCGCCCTGGCCTGTTAAAACCTATTCACTCTATTTTAAAGACGCCCAAATTATAGTTATTCGGGAACACCGACGCAGGCAGTTTGTTTCACTCATTGGCAGTGCGTATAAGAAACGAGGATGCAAACCGTTTCGTCCCGACAGGTGGTACGTCCACGACATACGGATGCGTGCGGTATGTGCGTCGGGTTGTTCGCATATAGAACGGGGGTGGAGGAATCAGCTCATGCAGTTCCTGTGCACACTCTCCAGAGTGTAGCCTATAGAACACTGAGAGGCTGGCTACCTTCCGCCTATGCTCAAGGCTTTCCAAATTAGGGTTGAGTAGCATAGAATCACCAATCAATCTCATAGCACGCCTCTCCATCGAGTCCAATAATGAAATATGGCACTTAGCAGCACCTGCCCATATGTGACATCAGTACTCAACGCATGATCATACCTGAGCTTTGTACAAGGTAACGAGCAGCTTCGGCGTGAAATACTTCCGCATCTTTGCAAGTATGCCCAGCTTCCTTGCAGCCACTTTTATCTTATATAAAAGTCAGATTCGTCACTTCGTGGCTTAACAGTGTACACGAAAGGATTTAACTTCGTCAAAATAGTGTTGTAATTTGTTCAATTAGGCACTAAACTCATTTAAATATAAATAATACAAACACTAAAGCCAAGCACTGGTCCGTTTAACATCTTTTGTAAGGCTTTCCTGCCGCAAACGAGTTGAGCTTAAGTTAAGCTTGATTTTAAAGTTTGTGATTTAAAAAACGTCGAGGTGAAATTATTATACAAACCTTGTGGTATGAGTTCAGGCTGTGAGCCAGAAGCCGAACTAGGGATCTCTGAAATAGAAGTCGTTAGCTGGACCGCTAAACCCTCGAGACTTAGGGTACGAGAGATGGCCAAACCATAGTCGCCTCATACGTTTTTTTATGGGATAGTAGGGCAAAAGAGCAGATGCCTCACATGATGGTAAGTGACCAGCGCACGCCCATGGGCACCTGCAACATAAATAGTGTTACAGTTGCGATGCCGACCTTCAATGTCAAAGTCAAAGTCAAAATAAGTTTTATTTACATACAGTTAAAAATAGTCAACAAGTACAATTTGACTTATTATTTCAAATGAACTACTTAACACGAGCGCTTGAGGAAAGTGCGTCCGTGGAATAAGAAAACACGGACGCAATCGCCACGAGCGGCCTGATTCCGAGTGTAGGGTCTATCATGAGAAGAATCGGGCAAGAAACTCATGTGCCAGATACTGTTTTTAAATGGAGTAGGATAGGAAAGTATTCGGAAGGGGGTTGGGCCTCTGTGTACCTCTCTCACCGAACGAAACGTGGCATGAACCACTTTACGTCGATGTTCTGCGAGGTCGTGGTATTTCACCGGCCGAGCCGGCCCATTTATGCAGCAAACTGCTTGACTCTACCACAGTTAAAACCTCGTTCGTAAGTTACACTTTACAATGTTTGCCTGTCTATAAGTTCCGACTTTTAGTAATATTAATAATATTTCTTGCATGTTCCTAAGATAGTCGACGTTAAATATATTAAGTAACTCTTCAGTATATCCAGTCCATCTGACGAACATAAGCATCGTTCGCAAGATCTTGATACGACGAAATTAAAACAATGACATCTATTGAAATATTTAGGAACATTCTACGACATCTATCCACGACATCTACTGAAATATTACAGAACTATTTCAAATATTACCGTGGATATCAAATTGGCGATGATGATGATGACAAAAGAAGACAGAAAAGAATACCTTTCACTTGTTACTGATATTAATTATGAATAGTTTAAATCATAGATAATACTTACTAATATGTATTTAACAGTTTAAATCTATGAGCTTAAAGAACTTCTAAGTATTATACAAAGTGGAAATAATATTGCAAAAGCTTTTAATTAATATTGAGAAAACTATAGAATTCCGCATTTATACAAGTACAAAGCATTTTAAATTATATAAATTAAATCTGTCTGTATTACTTTTTTATAGTTAAAGTTAAGTTTTTTAAAGTCAAAATAATAAGTTGTATTACAGTCCCACCAACTTATCTGTGAAATGGAAAAAATAGGAACTACGGCCGCCATGTTGAAATGTCATTCGATTGTCACTATCTACTACATTCGGGTACTCTGTGATTTCTGTTGCTAAATTGCTATATTTACAACGTTAATTATGCCGAAAGCGATTAAAAGTGATGCTCGAAGCATTATTCTAAAGGTTAAATCCTTTTTTGAAGAAGAAGCTCGGGCGGAGGCTCCGATTATACCATTTAATCAAATATACAAACGAATTTCGGCAGCTACAGGTTAGTGTTCCCACTTTCTTTTTGTAAATTTCCCAATATTTATGAATTTGTTGGATGTAAGAGTCAACTAACCCGCAACAAGAAATAGGTACATATCTACTGATATTTAATTTATAATTATCTAAATTTTCGGAAGCATATAACTGTAGTTTGCAAGAAGGCTTTTAGAAATTTAGGATTTGTCTTACGTCATGGGAGTCAATTCACGAATTTTAGGGCATTAAAAATGCTTTATGAAGCTCTTGTGAGAAGCCACTTAGAATACAATTCAATTATATGGTCTCCTCACGAGCTCAAGTATAAAATTATGTTGGAGAGAATCCAAAATAAATTTCTCAGATTTTTGTATTTTAAAATGTATGGAGTATACCCGGGTTATCCACTTCTATATCCGACCCTATTTGTGTTAGGGATGGTAGGTTACACGAAGCTGGAAATTAGAAGAGACGTTGCCCTAGCAATGTATTTATTTCAAGTCCTGCGCGGGAAGATACATAACCCGGCTATATTAGAGATACTAGGTTTATGTGTACCGGACGAGTACAGAGGTCGGCGGCGGCGGCCGGCACTGCTGGCCGTGCCGCGAGCGCGCACCAACCTGCTGCAGCAGGCGCCTGTGACGCGAGCACTGCGGGCGCTCAACGCGCTCTCCGAGAACTTGGATCTATTCTCATGCTCACTGAGCGAGTTCGCAAAGGTCGCATATAGGACGCTTTAATTTATTGTACTATAATATATATTATGATAATATTAGATTTAGTTAGTTGTTACACTATTGTATTGGGTTAGCCTGTAAGGATAGTTGTAATTTTTTGGAAATAAATAAATAAATAAATAAATAAATAAATAAATTTACTTTTGATATTGCCACTATTCATTCGTACTTACATATACCAAACATTGTGTGTGTGACGTTAAGGGGTTGATGATGATAATGTGTTATTTATTTCAGGTGTGAGTCAAGGACTCATATCTAAAATAGTAAAAGAAGGGCATGTGGCAGAAGAGACTGGTACAAAAATTCGGACCCCAGGCAAGGAGAGGCAGCGTAAAACGGGATTTATACATGTTGATGATTTTGACATGGGAGTTATTCGAAGAAAAGTACATGAGTTTTATTCCATTAAAAAGGAGCTACCAACTATCAAGAAGCTACTAAAGGTCTTAAAGACAGAAATTAATTACACAGGACAACGAGAAAGTCTTCGAAAACTGCTTCACAAGATGGGTTTTCGTTTTAAAAAGACTCAGAGTAACCGTAAGGTACTAATGGAGCGTAATGAAGTATCAGCTTGGAGAGCAAAGTACTTGCATGCAGTAGAAAAAAATAAAATAAGTCCACAACCTCAGCCGCTAATTTATTTAGACGAGACATATATTCACTCATCGCATACATCAGGTAAATGTTGGCAAGGCGAGGGTGTAGACGGAGTATTAGAGCCTGTATCAAAAGAACAAAGGTATATTATTATACACGCAGGAGGGGACACTGGATTTGTTAATAATGCACTTCTCGTTTTCAAGTCTAATACTAAAAGTGGTGATTATCATGATGATATGAACAGTACTAACTTTAAAAAGTGGGTTATTGAAAAACTGGTGCCTAACTTACAGCAGCCATCAATAATTGTAATGGACAATGCTCCCTATCACCGTGTTTGCATAAATAAGGTTCCAAATACGAATTCTTTAAAAAGAGATATGCAACTATGGTTGACACAAAATAATGTTGACTTTGGAGAAGAGTTCACAAAACCTCAGCTGTTAGAACTAATAAAAAGAAACAAGCCTGAACCTGAATATGAAATTGATAAAATATTAGAACAAAATGGGCACAAATGCTTGTAATTACCTCCCTATCACTGTGATCTTAACCCCATTGAATTCATTTGGAGCACAATGAAAAGAAAAGTAGCTGAAGTAAATATTGACCATAAAAATGCTGAGATTCCCCGCCTGGTTCAAGAAGCCTTTGAAACCATTACGGTTAATGAGTGGGCACAGCATTGCAAACATGTTCACAAGTTAGAAGAAGAATATTTGAAACAAGATTCGTATTTGGATAAGCCTTTTATAATAGAAGTAAGAAGTGACACAGAAACAGAAAGTGATAGTGATGATGATGATGGTTGCATGGAAATAGGAGGTATATTTCCTCACAGCCTGACTGAAGTTGGGCGTGCAGGTTGTTCCAAAGACCATAATTATTGTAAACCTGGTTTCAATAAATGAATTATTCTAAAACTCATGTTTTATTATATCCAATTGCTAGGTCAGCTCTTGTATCTATCCTGTAGATATGAAACTAGCCGACCGCCAGTGACCTAGTCTACTGACAACTCTGCCCTGTCCCGTCGCTCTTATTGGTCGCAGCGTGATGTTATATAGCCTAAAACCTTACTCTATAAAGGGACTGTCCAACAGCAGCTAACATGAATTTTAGGTTACAGTTACAGGTTATCTACCCCTAATCAATTCATCTTTGCCAAGGGTTTTCGAATATTTTTTACACACTTAATGAATGAATTAATGTATAGACATAAATAATATAATAAGTACTAATTATATAGATTACCTTAATAACGTATCTAATTTATTACTACGCTATGTACTAGGCAAACATGCCAAATTCTGGGAAATCTATAATAACTTGCAACACTATGTCGACGGTGTCGCCGCCACTCAGTTCACAGATAAGTTGGTCGAGCTGGTCCCACCAACTTATCTGTGAAATGGAAAAAATAGGAACTACGGCCGCCATGTTGAAATGTCATTCGATTGTCACTATCTACTACATTCGGGTACTCTGTGATTTCTGTTGCTAAATTGCTATATTTACAACGTTAATTATGCCGAAAGCGATTAAAAGTGATGCTCGAAGCATTATTCTAAAGGTTAAATCCTTTTTTGAAGAAGAAGCTCGGGCGGAGGCTCCGATTATACCATTTAATCAAATATACAAACGAATTTCGGCAGCTACAGGTTAGTGTTCCCACTTTCTTTTTGTAAATTTCCCAATATTTATGAATTTGTTGGATGTAAGAGTCAACTAACCCGCAACAAGAAATAGGTACATATCTACTGATATTTAATTTATAATTATCTAAATTTTCGGAAGCATATAACTGTAGTTTGCAAGAAGGCTTTTAGAAATTTAGGATTTGTCTTACGTCATGGGAGTCAATTCACGAATTTTAGGGCATTAAAAATGCTTTATGAAGCTCTTGTGAGAAGCCACTTAGAATACAATTCAATTATATGGTCTCCTCACGAGCTCAAGTATAAAATTATGTTGGAGAGAATCCAAAATAAATTTCTCAGATTTTTGTATTTTAAAATGTATGGAGTATACCCGGGTTATCCACTTCTATATCCGACCCTATTTGTGTTAGGGATGGTAGGTTACACGAAGCTGGAAATTAGAAGAGACGTTGCCCTAGCAATGTATTTATTTCAAGTCCTGCGCGGGAAGATACATAACCCGGCTATATTAGAGATACTAGGTTTATGTGTACCGGACGAGTACAGAGGTCGGCGGCGGCGGCCGGCACTGCTGGCCGTGCCGCGAGCGCGCACCAACCTGCTGCAGCAGGCGCCTGTGACGCGAGCACTGCGGGCGCTCAACGCGCTCTCCGAGAACTTGGATCTATTCTCATGCTCACTGAGCGAGTTCGCAAAGGTCGCATATAGGACGCTTTAATTTATTGTACTATAATATATATTATGATAATATTAGATTTAGTTAGTTGTTACACTATTGTATTGGGTTAGCCTGTAAGGATAGTTGTAATTTTTTGGAAATAAATAAATAAATAAATAAATAAATAAATAAATTTACTTTTGATATTGCCACTATTCATTCGTACTTACATATACCAAACATTGTGTGTGTGACGTTAAGGGGTTGATGATGATAATGTGTTATTTATTTCAGGTGTGAGTCAAGGACTCATATCTAAAATAGTAAAAGAAGGGCATGTGGCAGAAGAGACTGGTACAAAAATTCGGACCCCAGGCAAGGAGAGGCAGCGTAAAACGGGATTTATACATGTTGATGATTTTGACATGGGAGTTATTCGAAGAAAAGTACATGAGTTTTATTCCATTAAAAAGGAGCTACCAACTATCAAGAAGCTACTAAAGGTCTTAAAGACAGAAATTAATTACACAGGACAACGAGAAAGTCTTCGAAAACTGCTTCACAAGATGGGTTTTCGTTTTAAAAAGACTCAGAGTAACCGTAAGGTACTAATGGAGCGTAATGAAGTATCAGCTTGGAGAGCAAAGTACTTGCATGCAGTAGAAAAAAATAAAATAAGTCCACAACCTCAGCCGCTAATTTATTTAGACGAGACATATATTCACTCATCGCATACATCAGGTAAATGTTGGCAAGGCGAGGGTGTAGACGGAGTATTAGAGCCTGTATCAAAAGAACAAAGGTATATTATTATACACGCAGGAGGGGACACTGGATTTGTTAATAATGCACTTCTCGTTTTCAAGTCTAATACTAAAAGTGGTGATTATCATGATGATATGAACAGTACTAACTTTAAAAAGTGGGTTATTGAAAAACTGGTGCCTAACTTACAGCAGCCATCAATAATTGTAATGGACAATGCTCCCTATCACCGTGTTTGCATAAATAAGGTTCCAAATACGAATTCTTTAAAAAGAGATATGCAACTATGGTTGACACAAAATAATGTTGACTTTGGAGAAGAGTTCACAAAACCTCAGCTGTTAGAACTAATAAAAAGAAACAAGCCTGAACCTGAATATGAAATTGATAAAATATTAGAACAAAATGGGCACAAATGCTTGTAATTACCTCCCTATCACTGTGATCTTAACCCCATTGAATTCATTTGGAGCACAATGAAAAGAAAAGTAGCTGAAGTAAATATTGACCATAAAAATGCTGAGATTCCCCGCCTGGTTCAAGAAGCCTTTGAAACCATTACGGTTAATGAGTGGGCACAGCATTGCAAACATGTTCACAAGTTAGAAGAAGAATATTTGAAACAAGATTCGTATTTGGATAAGCCTTTTATAATAGAAGTAAGAAGTGACACAGAAACAGAAAGTGATAGTGATGATGATGATGGTTGCATGGAAATAGGAGGTATATTTCCTCACAGCCTGACTGAAGTTGGGCGTGCAGGTTGTTCCAAAGACCATAATTATTGTAAACCTGGTTTCAATAAATGAATTATTCTAAAACTCATGTTTTATTATATCCAATTGCTAGGTCAGCTCTTGTATCTATCCTGTAGATATGAAACTAGCCGACCGCCAGTGACCTAGTCTACTGACAACTCTGCCCTGTCCCGTCGCTCTTATTGGTCGCAGCGTGATGTTATATAGCCTAAAACCTTACTCTATAAAGGGACTGTCCAACAGCAGCTAACATGAATTTTAGGTTACAGTTACAGGTTATCTACCCCTAATCAATTCATCTTTGCCAAGGGTTTTCGAATATTTTTTACACACTTAATGAATGAATTAATGTATAGACATAAATAATATAATAAGTACTAATTATATAGATTACCTTAATAACGTATCTAATTTATTACTACGCTATGTACTAGGCAAACATGCCAAATTCTGGGAAATCTATAATAACTTGCAACACTATGTCGACGGTGTCGCCGCCACTCAGTTCACAGATAAGTTGGTCGAGCTGTAAGTTGCTTAGCGTAGTCCGCCATGTTTGAAATATTGTGTTAATATTCACAAGATGGCGCTTCCAGCAGAATTAAACAAGAACTACCGTCAAATTAGTTTACACAGTTAACTTACAGATGGCGCTGTATAAATGAAACTCAAAATTTTGTTATTATAATTAATTCAGGAAAAAAACATATCAATAACAAAAAAAGAATTATCAAATCGATAAATATATTATGATAATTGTATATATTTGTAGTCTCGGTGGTCCAACAAACTCCACCAGTAGTTAAACTTAGGCGTTCGAACCAGAAGTCGTGAGATCCATTCAGGGCTCACACTAATGTATTTTCTGAAGTTATGTGTGAATGTGATAATTTTAACAGTGGTAGAGCCAAGCAGTTCGCTGCATGAATGGGCCGGCTCGACCGGTGAAATACCACGACCTCTCAGAAGATCGACGTACAGTGACTTATGCCGCGTTTCATTTGGTGAGAGAGGTACCCGGAGGTCCACCCTCTTCTCCATCCTACCCTATCCCCTATCCCTAAAAGGACGGCAATACAACAGTAACTCTATATGTGTTGCTGGTGTCCATGGGCGGCGTTGGTTGCTTACCATCAGGTAACACGCCTGCTCGTTTGCCCTCCTATCCCATAAAAAAATGTGATAAATACCGATGACTGACAAAAATGTGGCCTTGACATAAAAAATAGCGAATTGGGGCTTAGAACTCGATTCTCTTGGTACTTGGTAGGCATGTCTCCGGTCGAGCAGGCCCATGTAAATACTACCCATATAACAACATCGCTTATCACTTGCGCTGTATTGCTGATTGCATGACTACCGCTTATTTGTGTCATAAGTATTAGGGAATCCCCGTAATAGTGTTACCAGAGTACATTATTGCTTAAATTTGGGGAAAACCGATAACGTCCATTCCTGGCCTTCCTACATTTTTGGGCTTAGATTTTTGGGAAATTTTCTTACTGTGGTTAAGTTTGTTACCGATTACTCACAAATTATGCCAAAGTATGGCAATGTTAAATAAACTAAATAAAAGAAAACTTTTAAAATATTAAAGTTGGACAGTACAGTACAGGTATTACAGCGAGAAAAATGCAAGATAAAAAAGTGGCAAAATAAAAACAGATATTCTGCGTAACAGTGGAAGGACGGGAGTAATGTACTGTAGTTTGGGGACTCACTGTAGCTTAGTTACTCACTGTAGTTTGGGGACTCTTATGACTTGTATAATACAGAGCAACACTTGACTGCAATTAATTTCATATAGGTACATACATAACTTCACGCCAAGTCTCTACCCCACGTAGGCAGAGAGAACAGAACGCCCGTAGGCACGATTCCTATCTGCCTCACTTGCTTCTTTGATTTTTATAACTCTTGTCTTACACGCTCCTCGATTTTTAAGGCCCCTGACATTACCTTCCATCAATAACTCGTTCTATTTGGTCATGGAAATTGTGTCTTTGCCGTCGTATAAGTACACTTACATATAATTATACATAGTATACATTTATACTTACATAACTTCACGCCAAATGCCTTGCGGTGTAGGCAGAGAGAACGCAGCGCCATAAGGCACGATTCATACACACCTCGCTCGCTTCGAATAATAATTAAGCTTTAGTTTTGAATCAGATCGTGGGATCGATTCAGGACTCACACAAATGTATTTCCGGAAGTTATAACATAACATAACTTCACGCCTTTTTCTACCCGAAGGTGTAGGCAGCGGTTGTTAAGCCCGTTATGTTTACGTCCCAAATGGAATAGGTGGCGAACCTATTGCCATACCGGGCACAAAGTTTTTCAGTCATCGATATTTATATAACACAGGTAACTTTCAAAAATTTCGAAAAGTCATTGGTGTGTGCCAGAATTTGAACCCACTTCTGCTTGAATCAGAAGCGGGGTGCTAGCCACTGCGCCACCGAGACTGTTATCTTGTTAAGTTAGCTTATTAATTAAATTATTATATATGTATACATAATTATTTATTTGTACTACTTATAAGCTAAATATAATATACATTAGTGACATGTCAAATAATTAAAAGAACAAATGGCGGCCCTATCGGTTAAAGCAATATATTCCAGGCAACCTTTGGAATGACAATAAGGCGTTATCATAGACAAAGACACAATCAATTAATGACTATCTCATATATGTACAAAATTCTCGGGTCACAGTGTGCGTTATTGAACTCCTCCGAAACGGCATCGCCGATTCTGATGAAATTTTGTAGGCGTATCGGATAAATTTAACAATCGGACAACATGTATTTTTCATCCCCCTAAATGTTAAGAGTACCTAGTCCTAACTGTTTTTAATATTTTTATATCGAATTACCCCTATTTTCATTTTTTAACTGTAAACTATTTTTTATCAAGAACTCATTTGCAGGGTCAGCTAGTCGTATACAGGTATATTCTCGTTTGCCATGTGTTACTTCACATACATGAGTTTGGAAACGGTTTGAGCAATTTTCATGAAATTTTGTATGCATGTGCTTGATACGTCAGGCAGGGGAATATAAAGAACTAGTTGACTTAAGCCCGAATACTGAACCGCCACTCAAATATGTAAGCGCTACATAAGCGTTTAAGTAGCTGTCACATTAGACAGAATACGTGAAATGTAAGCAGTAAGTAGCACTTTATTGACTGTCAGATTTGAGTGGCGGTTCAGTATTCGGGCGTTAGCTAATTTTATTTCTTGCCACAAAAGCAATAATATATATAGGTATATTGGCCGGGCGAATTTTGTCCCGCATCATAAGTAAATTTAAAAGCAATTAAAATGCTAACTCTCTAAAATTATTGCTACATTATACATGAATTATACACACAAACCACTGTTTAGTCCATCTATCTATTAAAAAAAAACGCATCAAAATCCGTTGCGTAGTTTCAGAGATCTAAGCATATAAGTGGATTATAATTATTACCTCTGACCACGGGATCTTTTACTGTACCTACTACGACCATTTTACCTGTACCTATTTACTACATAAAATACTAGTGTTCCGGTCCTATTGATTATCGCCCAATGATAAATATTTGGTATGATATGATAAGTGAACGCAACAAAACAAAAACAAAATTTCATTTCAAACCTGTAGTTCTTAAGAATAGGGCTCCATATAATGCCAACCACGTGTTGCTTGCCACTACTAAAACTTTCTTAATTAAATCGTAATAAAACATCTTGAGAAACATTTGTAATTATACACTAGTGGTAGAGCCAAGCAGTTCCCTGCATGAATGGGCCGGCTCGACCGGTGAAATACGACGACCTCTCAGAAGATCGACGTAAAGTGGCTCATGCCGCGTTTCGTTCAGTGAGAGAGGTACCCGGAGGCCCACCTTTTCCCCATCCTTTCCTTTCCCCTATCCCTTAAAGGTCGGCAACGCAACAGTAACATTATATGTGCTGCTGGTGTCCATGGGCGGCGTTGGTTGCTTACCATCAGGTGACACGCCTGCTCGTTTGCCCTCCTATCCAATAAAAAAAATGCAGAAACCTGGTTGACATCCCATTATGTTATATACTACACTTAATTATAATCCTCGTACAGAATATAAGCAAAAAAAGAAACAAAAAGAAGAAAAAACAAAGATTTAATCAGTAAAAAGTAAATACATATAAGTTCCCATTAAATCCTTAAAGTTAAACAGGTAATATTAAATAAGAAATAATTACACAACGAATAAATGCATAATTAAAATATCGCAACCTCTAAAAGTAAAGTATCAGTAAGCATACAATTTATAAATATAATAATACAAAACCTCCTTGGCATAGCTATATGTTAGATTTATGGAATTAATGGTGAATGTTCCTCATCAAACCAAAAAAAGAAACAAATAAGACAGCAAATTACAGCTTGTTAATTAAGAAACTTCTAATTTTTTCATGGCTTGCTTTTTTGCACATACATCAGACTTGAATGATAGAAATAATATTCCGGCGTATGTTATTATTTTTCCCATTTTTATAATGTTCGAAGATAAAATTTTAAAACAGCACACACGGTATTGTGCTGAATCTCTTTTTAATATCACCTAGCACATTCGCCACCTATTCCATTTAACACGTAAACACGGCGAGTCTAGGCTTAACAGCCACTGCCTACACCTTCGGGTAGAAAAAGGCGTGAAGTTCTGTTGCGTGAAGTTCTGTTATGTGATGTTTATCTAGCACATTATTCATAAACTGGAGTTATCCATGGAATCCGGTAATTCACGAGTACTCAAGGAATACGTTTTTCTTGTCAACAATGATTTATAAAATTTGTACAAGATGAAAACTACCAAAATAAATAAAATCAAACCTACACATATCTCTGTAAATATGGAATATGTATGTTCATTATTATTATTATTAGATGTCAATTGGTAAGGACCTACAGAAGTAGTTCCGTTCAATTCCGTTAAAAGTTTGTCTGAAATAATTTTCTTCCCAATTTCATTTTTAATATTTTCCCTCTCAATCGCTATCGTGTTTTGCAATTCCTCTTTTATTTTATTTATATAAGAAATTATATTGGCAGTTTCGTTTACATAAGAATTATTTTTATTATTTATTTCATCGGGTGCACTTTTATTTGTTTGTGAAGTCGTCATTACCCTCGAAACAGGAGTTGAAATCGTTGTGCCTGATACTTTGGCAGCAGGAATACGATCTAATAAATTAATACTTTTATTGAACAAACTAAATATGTTGTTGTTTATAATTGATGTTGCGTTAAGAAAATTTGATATTTTGCCAAGTTCGCTTGATATATTACTAATACTGATACTATTTTTATTGATATTTGATTTTAAATTGAGTTCATTTAATATTTTTTCAAGTTTATCTGATATTTTAGACAAACTAATACTGGCGTTATTTATATTTGGTAATGTTAAATTAAATAAGTTAGATATGTTTTCGTATTCATCTGATATTTTTTCTAAATATCTATAATTCTTATCTTCTCTTTCTGTGAAAGTGTTTACTAAATTTAATAACGTATTTTGTAAGACATTGGATTTGTCACTGCCCTCACTAATAGTAACTTTTCCTGGAATCGTTTCATTAGTATTACATATAATCCCATCTATATTCTCGTTGCTATGTTCGTCAACTTTAATGGCAGTTATTATAAACGGAAGATCTTTTTTCTTTAAATTAACAATCATTTGGCAAGGTAATGGATTATTGCCAATACTTAATTTTCTTAATGCAGTACCTGTAAACTCTTCAGCATTGATCGATTTAATTTCATTAAAGTCTACTATCAACTGAGCTAAACTTTGCACTTCATAAAATCTTTCGTTATCTAAATTATTTATTTTATTATATGATATATCTAAAGTCTCCAAGTATATCAATCCGCGGAAAATTCCATAATTGAGAGTGAAAAGATAATTATGAGATATATTTAGTGCCGTCAGGAGAGAATTTTCTTTGAACACACCGGGTTGTATGTATGATATCTTATTAAAACTTAAGTCTAAAAATAATAGGGATGTTAACCCAGAAAAATCTCCAATCACCAAATTGGAAACATTATTTATGCTCATACATAAAGTAGACAATAGAGTCATTTTATTTAGTGACAAATCGCTAATATTTTGTATACTTGCATTGGACATTATCAATACAATATTAGAACTGTTCTCTTTCAAATCTTTAAAGCTCATTGGAGTTTTCACCCCTGAAAGAATCAAAGTATTTAATCTTATTAATTTTTGCAACACTTTCACTGTGAAATTTAAGTTTTCGTTGTAAGACAAGTCTAAATTTCGCAAATCGATAAGAGTATCAAATGACGTATCGTTCATATTCTGTATCATATTATGCGACAAAGTCAAATTACTTAAAATCAACAAACCATTAAATGTGACGCCAGAAATACTTGCGATCCGGTTATTATTTAACAATAACGTTCTTAGGTTCACCAATTCTGTCATATTGATGAAAAAATATTGGATCTGATTAAAAGACAAATCCAATGTTTCTATATAACCTGTATCGATAAATGCATTGTATTGTAGTTCATGTATTGTACATCTGGACATATTAAGCTTACTTAGTGCTATCATACCATCGAAAGAGGCATTTTGAATTTCAGTCAGCATACTATTTGAAATATCAAGATCGGGCAATGATATCAATCCATGAAAAGTATCACCTTGCAAACTGTTAACTAATGGATTATTATTTATCTTTAAGTTTATTAAATTGTTAAGTATATTAAACGAATTAATTTCTAAATGTGAAATCAAATTGTCAGATATATCCAAATACTCTAAATTATTCAAACCAATTAGTTCCTCTTGTTTTATTACAGTTAAACGGTTATTTTTTAGTGCCAATGACAAAACTTTGCTTAAATCTTCCTTGTTAAATGTTAGACTTGTAATTTGATTGAAAGATAAATCTAACCGAGTTAAATTCATCAATGTTTTGAAACACAAGTTTTCTAATTTTTGTATACTATTAGAATTGAGAAGTAAGCTTTCAAGTCTGATGAGATCATAAAAAGCATAATCTTTTATTTCTGTAAGGAATTGGTTACTAAGGTCCAATTCTGTTACATTCAACCCAAACATCCCTTTGTAAATTGATCCCTCTAATAAATTTTCATTAATCGCAAATGATGTTATGTTAGTATTTCTAAATAAACCGATTGGTAATTGTTTTATTTCATTTTTGGAGAGATCAATACTATTTAATGATCTCAAATTTATAAACGTGTCTTTGTTTAAAGTTTCTAATTTATTATCTCTTAAGTTCAAAGTCTGTAATAATGTCATTGAATCGAACGTGTTAGCGTGCAAAGTTTTTATTAAATTTGAACTTAAATCAAGTGTTATTAGATTGATCATTTGCTGAAAATCGGTGAGAGTTAAATTTTCCAACTTATTACTACTCAAATTTAAAGTGTTCAAGTTGCTGAATCTGAACAGTGAGGAATTGATTTCCGTTAATCTATTGTTAGATAAGTTCAAATCTACTAATTTTTTCATACCTTCAAATGTAACTGGACTCAAAGTTTCTATGTAGTTGTTGGATAAATCTAAATGTTGCAGATTGTCCAAGTCTTCAAAAACAGCGTCGGGTATTTTGACTAGATAATTATTGGATAAATTAATATTTGTTAGTGTTTTATAAACATATTCGTTTGTATTAACTTTAATATCGTGTATTGTGTTGTAAGATAAATCTAAATTCGTCAAATGTGATAGCGCATTCCTATTTGAAAGTACGGCTGCCGTTAAACGATTCCTCGACAGATTCAGCGTGATCAAATTCGGCATATACTGTATCACTTTTTTATCAGTATATTTGTTCTCTGATAAATCTAAGCTCGTTATGGCTGGAAGCAAATCATTGTAAGATGTATATGGTACAACATCACTTTGCAGTCTTCCGTAGTCCTCTTTAAATATAACTTTAACAGGATATAGTGTATTTCCTTCTACAACAACGCCACCAATCGGACAATTGGAATTATCATTATCGTCTCTGATGTTGTTGTAATAGTTGTATCTATTATGAATACGTATAAATGTGTTCCATCTGTATTCTCCAGTAATGAAACCTTCACAAGTCAGAATGTACGTGCATGATGTATCTTCGTATTCTCTTGTACAACCTTTAGAATATCTCGTCATTGTGGTAATGACAATTATACCTAGAAAAGATATAGATGTGTTGAATGAATACAATTCTAAATTGTTTATTAGATTACAGGTGTTTTTATGGGCAGTGACCAGCGCCGCCCAGGACACCTGGAACACAGATATTGTCACAGTAGCGTTGCCGTTTAAAATGGGATAAGGATGGAGTCAGAAATGGAAGGGAGACCTCCGGATACCTCTCTTATTGAACGTAACGCGACATGAGCCGGTTTACGTCAATTTCCTGAGAGATCGTATTATTTCACCAGTCGATCAGGGCGATTCGTGCAGTGCTAACATTCCTATACTAGTTCCAATCTCTCTAATGTTTTTGAATTGATTGAAAAATTGCCGCCTCAATTGAGCAACGAAGTTTTATCTTCAATCTATAAATTAATTTAACACTCACAATTCGAGCGACAAACGTTAGGTTTTTATAACGAAAATCTAGAATTATGGAGGTCTAATTGAATGCGGGTGGAATCGAACAGAAGCTGTTAGCTAAATAATACTTACAATACAATATTCTGAGGTCCATACTGCTGCTATAGTAGGTACTTCTGTAAAAGAGAAAACAAATGAATACATATTTTAATTTAAAAAAACAAAATAGTAAAGTGGAAATGTATTGCTGCTGTGGAACCAAGGACCACGTGCTGAACTGTACTTAAATAAACTATAGAGCTGACTTTTTTTCCGTTCAGAACTATGTGAACTAACACTGAAAAATAGTCGGCGTAATTTAACCTAGTAAAACGGTACTAAAAGGGAGTGCAGTTGGCACTGTCTTTTGGCTCCAAGTAAACAGCGACTATCAATGCTTCAAAATTTGTATTCTTTTCGTCAGCTGACGGTCTTTCCCTCGCTTCCTAGGCAGAGGAGACAATGATTTTTCAGCTTGGTAGGTACAAAATCTATCATAGGCTATCCCTGAAAATAAACTACTTACTTTTCATATTTCAAGACTTTTGTGTTAACGACTATGGTTGGATCAACTCATCAGTTATCTATTGATCTGATGTGAATATGATGTTGAACTGGTGTCAATATCTGCTAGTATACTACGGTTTTCCATTTGCAACGCTACCTCCCGGACTAAGAATCATTACATAGTATAAAACAAAGTCACTTTCCGCTGTCTGTCCCCTTATATGCGCATATCTTTAAAACTACGGAACAGATATTGATGCGGTTTTTTTAACAGTTAGATGGTGTCAACGGGGTGGTTTTGATCTATACTTCAAGTATAGTGTAGTGAAAAAAGTGATAATTTTCAAGATTTAGAACTTTAATCGCAAACGCTACCTGAACTCTTAGTGATAAATCAAAATAATAATAATAATATCTAATAATATCTTGGACACAAATCACACAGCGCCCTCCAGTTCCAAACTAAGCAACTAAATGCTTGTGCTATGGATACTAGATAACGGATTCGAATACATATATACTTTTTTTTTTTGTAAATACATACTTATAATACATAGAAAAACACCCAGACGCCGCACAAATATTCATGTTTTGTCACAAATATTTGTGCTCGGGCGGGAATCGAACCCCCGACCTCAGTGCTGCAGCCGGTAGTTTTACCAATGCGCCACGAGGCCCGTCAGAATGTACTACAAATATTATACGCCTTTAAAAGGTCTACAAAAAGGTCCGTCTAATATATATATGTCTGTCTCATAGGGATAACCCACAATGACCATTTTTATTTTTTTACTTTTTACGAGAAATAATGGCTTATTTACGAAGCGATTTTAAACATTACAGCATTAATTTTCATCCAGTTAAGTGTAATACATAGATTGTGCATTTAATATATATCAATATTGCAATTTACAGTATGTAATTTAAGCCAATATTTACGAAGATATTACAGTATTAACATAGCGGGACATAGTATTGCGTTGCGCGCCAAAACGCGTGCTGATAAATAGCACAAATTGAACTTTTTAAAATCAAAATTTTACTCATTTATTATTTTTGATGCGGAACCAAGTTCGCCGGGTCAGCTAGTTGCAAATAAACAAAAGAACATCTATGCAGGTACACGAAATGAATGGTGGTAGTGTGTAACGTGTGTAACGTGTGTAACGTGTGTAACGCGTTGTTTATTGAAAATAATAAAAAATTACACATTATTTAAAAAAAATATTAACTTTTCTCTCTGTATCATCATCATGACAGTGTAAAACAAAATCGCTTTCCGCCGTATGTCTCCTTAAATGCTTTGATATTCGAAACTACGCAACAGATTTTAAATAATTTTTGTAAAAAGTAATCCAAAGTTTTGACTTCACGTATTAAAATATAGATATATCTTATGTTTCTTTCGCAAATATGATGAATCTAAACAATTCGCAAGCAAAAACTAACGAAGCATTTTAAGCTGCAGAGTCTGTCAAAACAATTTAAAGCATTGCAAATAAATGTCCTTTTGATGTAGTCGGATAAAACGAGTAACAATACTTAGTTATATTAAAAAAAAAATCATTAACTTACAGTTGGAAATCATCTAACCGTTATCTTTGCTGGACACGGCCGCTCTTCAGCTCCAGAATAATATATATGTACTAAACATATCAGGATGCGAAATGAAGTTTAGGGTTCCGCAAAAGATACTCCGTTATAATAATTATTATTTGTTAGAAGTCGAATACAAAGTTGTTAATGAAGCAACATTTGGTACTCGAGTTTTTGGCTACTACTACCTACACCTAACCATTGCTTTAGGCACACAGTGGCAATCTTTTATATGTATCACCAGCGCCGGGGGGCAGGTAGTTGTGTAATTATGTTGGCCTCATCCCTCTTACCTAAACATTATAAAGTGAAGTATCTCTTATTACCAAATGCAATGGCTATTGGGAAGTATTTCCCCTTGCTCTTTTTTATCCCGTGGCCCCCGTCTGTGGCCCTTTCCTGTGGCCTTTGAATAGGGCCCATCCGAAAGGCTTACTGCAATAACCAACTTGTAAGTATACTGTAAAATCAAATAATTGGTATACATTTCATGTGTACCTACTTGGCCCTTGACCTTCTTGGCAGACTGTTTGTGTTCCTTTCGTCTTTTTTCTTCCTTTTGGGAATCCAGATTCCCTTTGTCAACTGCTTGAAGGACAATGGTCATAATATAATGAAGCATTTAAATCAAACCTAACTACAGCCACGCTACTAAAGTTTGTTGAAGAGATAGGGTCCAAATTGATCTGTAAAAATAAATACTACCAGGTACCAAATATTTATCTCCAGATCACATGTACTATTCCATTCGTAACATAACTTCACACCTTTTTCTACCCAAAGGTGTAGGCAGTAGCTGTTAAGTCTCGACTCGCCGTTATGTTTACGTCCCAAATGTATTAAACCTATTGCCATACCGGGCACAAAGTTTTTTTTATACTCATCGATATTTATCACACATAACTTTCATATTAATTAATTTCTAAAAGTCATTGGTGTGTGCCAAGATTCGAAACCGCAACCTCTGGATTCAGAAACCGTGTACTCGACCACTGGACGACCAAGACTATAAAGTTATACATAGTTACATATATATTAATATCCATAAACAGCTCATTCTGAATTTAGAAAATTACAAAATCAATCAAATAAATTAGAATAGAGTTCAAATGTTAGCGTTTCTCAGTATGTATGATGTATATAACTTCACGCCATTGTTACCCGAAGGTGTAGGCAGCGGCTGTTTTAAGCCTCGTCTCGCCGTTATGTTTACGTCCCAAATGGAATAGGTGGCGAACCTATTGCCATACCGGGCAAAAAGTTTTCAGTCATCGGTATTTATCACACATAACTTCCGAAAACAATTTCGAAAAGTCATTGGTGTGAGCCAGAGTCAGGATTCGAACCACGTATGTTATCTGTGTTTTTTTAAATTCATTCAGACGTTGAAACATCAAATGATTATTATCACTATACAGAACCATTTACATAATAATCGTAAGTCTATACATAACAGTTATATCAGTAAAGTGGACAGGACGCGAGTCAGTTTATCACATCTTTTGTATCTGAACAAACAGGCATTATAATATTTAATATAACATTATTCATAGATATTTTTGCATATACTAACTTAAATGTATTTAACCTTTGACACACATAAACAACCATTTTTGATATCTATAAGTACATGTAAATAAAATTGGAGTGTGTAATATACTAATACTGTAATGACCGCTTTTTACTTCATGTGTATGAATATAATATATACTAGCTGACCCAGCAAACGTTTTCTTGCCAAAAAAATTAAAACAATAATCGTACAGAGGTGAAATGGGAGGTGTATATTTATAAAAAAAAAAAAAAAAAGTTATGTCATGCCAAGTCCCTTGCGGGGTATGCAGAGAGAACAGAGCGCCGTAAGGCACGATTCTTACACACCTCACTCGCTTCTTCGACTTTCATAACTCCTTTCATGCACGCGCGACGATTTATGAGGCTCCTAACATCACCTTCCTCGAGGACTCGATCTATTTGGTAAATTTTGGTCATGAGTCCGACTTCCTTTCTTACAACCTTGTTGTCGACGCGGTCAGCCATACACTACAATTAATAATAATAAGCCTTTATTTCCGAAAATGTCTACAATATCTATATTAACAATATTATAGGTAATATTAGAACTAAGTCTCGGTGGCGCAGTGGTCGAGCACACGGCTTCTGACCCAGAGGTCCGGGTTCGATTCCAGACACTGACTCGCACTAATGACTTTTCGAAAAATTGTTTTCGGAAGTTATGTGTGATAAATATCGATGACTGACTAACTTTGTGCCCGGTATGGCAATAGGTTCGCCACCTATTCCATTTGGGACGTAAACATAACGGCGAGACGAGGCTTAACAGCCGCTGACTACACCTTCGGGTAACAAAAGGCGTGAAGTTATGTTATTAGAACTACTGGTACTATATAATGTCTCGTTTCGGTGTACCTTACAGCAGAGGCCTCCTCCAACTCCTTCCATTGTTGTCCGATGACTGAAAACTTTGTGCCCGGTATGCCAATAGGTTCGCCACCTATTCCATTTGGGACGTAAACATAACGGCGAGACGAGACTTAACAGCCGCTGCCTACACCTTCGGGTAACAAAGGCGTGAAGTAATGTTATGTTGTGAATATAAAATTGTTTGTGGATATTTTTTTGTTAAATATTGCGGAAACTTAACAGAAGAACACTTTGAAAGTGATAGAGTCACGCAGTTTGAATTAGCAGACACGACCGGTGATTGAATTAAAATACTTCATGGCTCGTTTCGTTCGTAAAAGAGGTAAACAGAGGATGCATTCTCCCTTCCCCTCTACATGTCCCTGGCCATCCAATATTTTTTTTTATGGGATAGAAGGGCACACGAGCAGGCGTGTCACCTGATGTTAAGCAATCAACGCCGCCCATGGACACCAGCAACACGTATAGTGTTACTGTTGCGTTCCCGACCTTTAAGGGATAGGGGATAGGAAAGGATGGGGAAGGGGGGTGGGCCTCCGGGTACCTCTCTCACCGAATGAAACGCGGCATGAGCCACTTTACGTCGGTCTTTTGAGAGGTCGTGGTATTTCAGCGGTCGAGCCGGCCCATTCATGCAGCGAACTGCTTGGCTCTACCACTATTAAAGATAAGTAATGCAACTGGCACCTTCTAGGATGTGCAGATATGTATAGGCGGCCAGTAGCTAGCTACCAGGTCACCGGCTAGTTTGTTCCATATTAAACATGTTTACCAAAATTAAGTTTATGATTTTGATACTAGGATTAAAATAAAAATCATGACAATCTCAACAAAATGAAATTTATTTTATTATATATGTATTTACATAGGTAGATACATAGGTAGATACATATTATATTGCTTCAGAAGAAGTTCACAAACCTATGAAGTTAAACAATAAAAGTAAGCAACTTATAATAAAATACAAATAATAATATAAGATAATAACAACTACAGTATATGCGTACATTACTTTCGATAGAAAATTATATTTGCAATATATTACAATAATAAAAAATTGTATGTATAAAACAAAATAAAAAAGAGCCTCAACAAACAAAAAAGTCTTTGCAGTTGTAATTCAAAAGGCATATTTTAAAATACATAAATTTTCAGTCCTTCTTGTTTCAATTGATAAATTCATAATGGCAACTTGATGAAATAAAGAACATTAAAAAAAATTACCAAACAACAAATGGTACTACTACTCTGGGATCTAGAGCATGTTGAAAGAGGCGACTAAGATAGACTAAGGTAGATTGTTATATTGGTGACTTAAAAGATTGATCCAGCATTTTTAAGACTAATTTCAACGGGCTAGATCTTTGGTTTATATGAGCGTGAAGTTACACATGACGTGAATAAAAAAATTAAAACAAAAAAGAAAATTAAAAGACAAAACTAACTATGTTGTGCATATAACCAGTTGATTATCGAATTAATTACAAATTAGAATTTTCTTGTGAATGAGACAACTGATAAGTTCTAGATGTAAACCTATTGCTTATGAGTACTCTATTCTTATAGAACTTGTGTACTACTATTGCGATTAGAGTCAATAATATCAAAGCAACGCATATATTTGTGAATGATGAGAACTTGTATTCTACCACAACGTGATCAAGCTTTGTATCAGAACTTCTACTGTCATATTGATTAAATGTGATATTTTGAATGTCCCTTCTAACATTTGCATTTTCAATCATATCATTTTGTTCATAGTCCTTAGTGTTATTATTTTTAGGAATCCCTACCGTATCTTTGGTCATATTAAGTTGAGATGTATTCATGCTACTCGGTGTCGCCTTAGCAAGAGTATGGTTTAACAATTCAATAATGATATTTGTATTGTTATTAATTGAAGATAAGTTTTCATCTATTGAATTTGATATATTTAAAATTTTTGGTATGTACTCAAAACTTGAAAATACTTTATTTTCAAACCCTATTTGTTCTTCTTTTAAAGTTGTTTGAGAGATATTCCGTGTAGAAGATTTGGTGAGATTAAAGTTATTGTCATTGAATTCAAATGGCATTTGCTTTTCAGTAGCACGGGCTTTATTACATGTCACTCCTCTTACATTTTCATTAGGGTGTTCATCTAAAATGATGGCTGTGATAATCAATTCGGGGTTATCTTTATAAAGTTTGACTAATAACTCGCATGGTAAAGGATTGTTGCTAATGCTTAATTCGTGTAGTGGCATACTTTTTAAATCCGCAGTATTAACAAAATCTATTTTGTTATGATCAACTATCAGCGTTCTTAAATTGTTCACTTCAAAAAATCTTTCAACTTGTAAATCGTTAATATAATTGTAAGAAATGTTTAATGTGTGCAATTTGGTCAAACCACGGAAAACACCAAAACCAACTACTGATAAATAATTATGAGATATGTTCAAAGAAATCAAATTGTAATTATCTTTGAACACGCCCGGTTATAAATACATTATCTTGTTAAAACTCAAATCGAGTGCAATCAGTTGTTTCATACCATCAAAATAACCGATTTGCAATTTTTTTATACTATTATAATAGAGATCTAATGAAACTATATGTGACATACCCTCAGAATATACCTTTTCAATATCATTGTGAAACAGCGTGATCTTGTTTAAATTAACTAAGCGGCTTAGAATTGAAGACGAAATATATTTTATATTATTATCATTTAAATATAACATATCGAGTTCGACTAATTCAGTGGTATTTATAAAGAAATTAGTTAAATTGTTATGAGATAGATCTATTATTTCTATATGTACCGTGTGAACGAATACGTTATACTCTATTTCGTTTAGTTTGCAATTGGATATATTAACTTCTCTCAATTCGTTCATATTATTGAAGGAGGCATTTTGTAATAATATTAAATTCGTATTGCTGGAAAGATCAATATTAGACAATGATGTCAGCCCGTTCAATGTCCCCGTACTTAATGTACCAACCAGATCGTTACCGTTTATCTGAAATTGTACCAACTTGGACAGTGATTTCATTGAATCAGGCTCTATACGGTGAATTAGATTCTTTGACAGGTCCAAATCTTTCAGTTTCTTTAAATTTAACAATTGTACTTTTGTAATTTCAGTCAAAAGGTTATTTTTTAGCGTTAAGGATTCCAATTTTATCAAATCTCCCTTATCAAAGTCAATATTGGTTATTTGATTATTAGATAAATCCAAACGTTGCAAATTCTTTAATGTTTTAAAACACATATTTGATAGATATTGAATTCTATTTGAACTAAGAAGAAGCGTTTCAAGACTAAAAAGGTCATTAAATGAATAATTTCCGATCTCTGTTATAAATTGTTCACTGAGGTCTAATTCCGTCGCTTGGACTCCATTAAACATACCTCTTTTTAAAGATCCGACAAGTTTATTTCCAGTAATATGGAAACTAAAAATTGTAGTGTTTTTAAACAAATATTCTGGTAACTGCTCGAGTTGATTATTAGAAAAATCTACGCTTTTAAGATATAATGAATTGCGAAACAAATCTTTATGAATTACGGTAATATGATTGTTATTCAGATCAACATTTTCTAGCTCGATCATAGCATCAAATACTTTGTCGTTCAGAATTGTAATACTGTTTGAACTTAGGTCTAACTGTATAAGATCTTTTAATTTGCTAAAATCAGCTTCTGTTATGTTAGTTATTTGGTTATGACTTACATTGAAAATTCTGAGCTTACTAAGACCATATATCGGTCCATTGATATATTTCAATTTATTATTTGAAAGATTTAAATTAAATAATTTGCTTAATCCTTTGAAACTGAACTTATTTATTGTTGCAATGTTATTGTATGACAGATCCAAAGTGTGCAACTCCTCGAATACATCAAAAATTCCATCAGATATATTTGTAAGCACATTATGAGACAAGTTTACTTTAGTTATTCTTTTATATGCGCAGGTCTTGTTAACATATATTTCCTTTATAAAATTATACGAGAAATCTATTTCATTCAACTTATTTAGTTGATTAATATTAGAAAGCACAGCTGTGTTCAAATTATTATTTGATACATTCACAAATAAAAGATTGGGCAAAGTATTTATAATTGGCATTTGTGTAGCTCCATTATTACTTATATCTAAACTAATAGTGATATCTAAAATTATGTCATTACTTTCGTCGTAATCATTTGTCGCATGAGCAACAGGTATTGATATATTCTTAATTATTTCATTACTTTTAAAAACTAGCTTTACAGGGTGAAAAAATGTATCCCCATACTGAATACTTTCTTCACACCTGTTGTCATTATATGTTTGAAAGTAATCATTATTGTAATGGCTTACTAAATCATATGTATTAATATTTTCGTTAAGGTTATAATAATAGTCATCGCAAATGAAAGTATATCGGCAAATAAATTCTTCGTAGGCAAGTGAGCAGGACGTGTTCACGTAGTTCAGAAACGTGGCGACGAAAACCACATCTAGAATTACAAGATATTATTTAAAAAGGTTGAAAAAAGTACCTGGGACAGGATTAATATCGTCCAAGCAAAAGTAGATCCAGATAAAGGTAGATAGGAGGAGAAGGAAAAATCAGGATTATTATTCACCAACGAGTGTATACAAAATATTTAGAAAAATTAAGTCATTAAGCCAAGTGTAATGGAGAATATTATCGTTCATGTGATTTTGAATTATATCATCAATCACTATTTTATTCCTTTAATTTAAAAATAAGACCTCTAAGCGTACGTATATTTATAATATATATTGAAATTTTTAAAAGTTAAAAAAGTTCTCAAAAATTTAAAAGGAAACACAAAATAAAGACAGTTTTAAAATAAATCGAAGTAAATCCGCACACATGAAAAAGTATAAGCCGATTGGAGATTATGAAGAAAGAAGAAATAAATGGAAAACTCACTGAGCATTAAATAGTTCAGACGATTCATTGTCTCATTCACAGCTGCAAATATCTGTAAAAAGAGTGTAAAATGATTATGAAATAAATTAGGTTTTTAGATATTTTTAAATATTATATCTTTGTATTGAAAACTTAGCCAACACAATACAAACCACTCTCTCGCTAGTCTGCACGGATGATTGCAATATATAAACACTTACTTTTAGATTAAACGAAAATATATCTTTTTAAACTTGAACTGTATTTAATTTCATAAAATTAATACAGAATCGTACATAAGTAACACGTTGCGTACCAACGCTGATATAATCTGAACTAATGTGTAGTTGCCATCGCATTGACGTATCCTCATCTGTCACTAATTGCCTTTGGGAAGTGGTGAATGATAATACTATTTAGGCATTACTCCACCAGCGCATGGTCGAATTTTGGACATAATTGGAAACTGCGTCGGCCGGAGCAGACCTTAGTAACTTGCGTAATATTATGCTGCCTTGAAGTAACAAGTTTGAAAGGTGCTCCAACAGCAGCAATACAGTATAAATGAAAATTACTTATGCTTTGTGGTTTGCCGGAGGAGCCAAAAGAAAATAGCAGAGTAGATGACGGCAGTGTTACTATACTATATAATACTTCTAGATACATAATATAGTCGTTTCTTTCTGTGAAATTCATCTGTTTTAAGTAGTATATAATTTGGCATTCTGTCCCACTTCGTGGGACAAAATGAATGACAAAATGAATAACAAATGACAAATATCTGTTATCAGCACTAAATTAGCACTAATTGAGCACTAAATTTTGAGATATAAAACGAGTGATTCTGCCGACTGAGACTGAGACGAATGGTACACTGCTAGCTTAATGAAAAGTTAGCAGTGTTCTCATTTTCAGTCCCCCTATCACAGCACCAAATATCTGTTATCAGCACTAAATTAGCACTAAATGAGAACTAAATTTTGAGATATAAAACGAGTGATTCTGCCGACTGAGACAGACTGAGACGAATGGTACACTGCTAGCTTAATGAAAAGTTAGCAGTGTTCTCATTTTCAGTCCCCCTATCACAGCACCAAATATCTGTTATCAGCACTAAATGAGCACTAAATGAGCACTAAATTTTGAGATATAAAACAAGTGATTCTGCTGACTTGACCTTTCTAGCTTTACAGACGTTTTTTTTATAGGATGGGAGGGCAAACGAGTATGCGTGTCACCTGATGGTAAGTGATCAGCGCCGCTCATGGACACCTGCAATACATATATTGTTACAGTTGTGTTGCCGACCTGTATGGTAGTACGATGGGAAAGGATGGCGTGGTGATGAAAACAACATCTAGAATTGTCAAATATTATTTTAAACAGGTAAAAAAAATATTTTGAAGCAGATTGAAAATATCTAAGTAAAAGTAGATGCAGATGGAGCAAAGAGGCCTTGAGAGGAGAAGAAAGAGTCTCAATTTTTATGCTACTGTTCAAGATGACGAAATAGTATTCATTGACATCTAAAAAATAAAGTAAGCTGCCTTGCTTATTTATAATTAGAAATTAAGTTAAAAAAAAACTCCCAGCAACAATCATAAAACAACGATTGTTTAAAAAATCTATGTGAATACAAAAAAAATATATAAACCGATTCCCAATTTTGTTGGGATTCGCATTAGAAGATTTTAATTTCAATAAAACGGAAAAATAAAACTCATGTTTTTATTATTTATACTTGAAACACAATTCCATACATTTTAAAATTATATGCATTTTAAATTTTTTAGTTTAACAGTCTCGGTGGCCTAGTGGTCGAGCACACGGATTCTAAAACCAGAGGTCGTGGTTCGAATCCTGACACTGGCTCACACCAATGACTTTCCAAAATTGTTTTCAGAAAGTTGTGTGAAAAATATCGATGACTGAAAACTTTGTGCCCGGTATGGCAATAGGTGCGCCACCTATTCCATTTGGGACGTAAACATAACGGCGAGACGAGGCTTAACAGCCGCTGCCTACACCTTCGGGTAACAATGGCGTGAAGTTATGTTATGCATGTGTTAAATTTTTTTTAAATTATATGCTGTGTTAATAAATGCGTTTATTTTTTCTAATATATTTAGGAACGTTTATAAAGAACTCGTTGCTAAACGGGGCCATACTGGACCAGCTATTTCCTTAAAATCGTCTTCCCACCTTTTGGTCTGTCTTCCTCTCCCGTTTAGCAAGGGATAGAAACGTATGGAGATCATTAGAGGAGGCCTTTGTGGCCGATAATTCAAATAGATAAATATTAATCTACTTAAGTTTTTAAATATGGCAACATTGTAAAAAAAAAAAAAAAAGATCAGTAATAAAGGCTATTTTATTTTATTTTATTTATTTTTATTTTATAAAGAACTCGTTACACAACACATTTCATTTTTTGATATTGGTAACTTTTTTGCTTCTCTATGTCCTCCTATAATAGCATTGTCTTTTACCTGACCGTGGCCTTACAGTCCCACCAACTTATCTGTGAAATGGAAAAAATAGGAACTACGGCCGCCATGTTGAAATGTCATTCGATTGTCAGTATCTACTACATTCGGGTACTCTGTGATTTCTGTTGCTAAATTGCTATATTTACAACGTTAATTATGCCGAAAGCGATTAAAAGTGATGCTCGAAGCATTATTCTAAAGGTTAAATCCTTTTTTGAAGAAGAAGCTCGGGCGGAGGCTCCGATTATACCATTTAATCAAATATACAAACGAATTTCGGCAGCTACAGGTTAGTGTTCCCACTTTCTTTTTGTAAATTTCCCAATATTTATGAATTTGTTGGATGTAAGAGTCAACTAACCCGCAACAAGAAATAGGTACATATCTACTGATATTTACTTTTGATATTGCCACTATTCATTCGTACTTACATATAGCAAACATTGTGTGTGTGACGTTAAGGGGTTGATGATGATAATGTGTTATTTATTTCAGGTGTGAGTCAAGGACTCATATCTAAAATAGTAAAAGAAGGGCATGTGGCAGAAGAGACTGGTACAAAAATTCAGACCCCAGGCAAGGAGAGGCAGCGTAAAACGGGATTTATACATGTTGATGATTTTGACATGGGAGTTATTCGAAGAAAAGTACATGAGTTTTATTCCATTAAAAAGGAGCTACCAACTATCAAGAAGCTACTAGAGGTCTTAAAGACAGAAATTAATTACACAGGACAACGAGAAAGTCTTCGAAAACTGCTTCACAAGATGGGTTTTCGTTTTAAAAAGACTCAGAGTAACCGTAAGGTACTAATGGAGCGTAATGAAGTATCAGCTTGGAGAGCAAAGTACTTGCATGCAGTAGAAAAAAATAAAATAAGTCCACAACCTCAGCCGCTAATTTATTTAGACGAGACATATATTCACTCATCGCATACATCAGGTAAATGTTGGCAAGGCGAGGGTGTAGACGGAGTATTAGAGCCTGTATCAAAAGGACAAAGGTATATTATTATACACGCAGGAGGGGACACTGGATTTGTTAATAATGCACTTCTCGTTTTCAAGTCTAATACTAAAAGTGGTGATTATCATGATGATATGAACAGTACTAACTTTAAAAAGTGGGTTATTGAAAAACTGGTGCCTAACTTACAGCAGCCATCAATAATTGTAATGGACAATGCTCCCTATCACCGTGTTTGCATAAATAAGGTTCCAAATACGAATTCTTTAAAAAGAGATATGCAACTATGGTTGACACAAAATAATGTTGACTTTGGAGAAGAGTTCACAAAACCTCAGCTGTTAGAACTAATAAAAAGAAACAAGCCTGAACCTGAATATGAAATTGATAAAATATTAGAACAAAATGGGCACAAATGCTTGTACTTACCTCCCTATCACTGTGATCTTAACCCCATTGAATTCATTTGGAGCACAATGAAAAGAAAAGTAGCTGAAGTAAATATTGACCATAAAAATGCTGAGATTCCCCGCCTGGTTCAAGAAGCCTTTGAAACCATTACGGTTAATGAGTGGGCACAGCATTGCAAACATGTTCACAAGTTAGAAGAAGAATATTTGAAACAAGATTCGTATTTGGATAAGCCTTTTATAATAGAAGTAAGAAGTGACACAGAAACAGAAAGTGATAGTGATGATGATGATGGTTGCATGGAAATAGGAGGTATATTTCCTCACAGCCTGACTGAAGTTGGGCGTGCAGGTTGTTCCAAAGACCATAATTATTGTAAACCTGGTTTCAATAAATGAATTATTCTAAAACTCATGTTTTATTATATCCAATTGCTAGGTCAGCTCTTGTATCTATCCTGTAGATATGAAACTAGCCGACCGCCAGTGACCTAGTCTACTGACAACTCTGCCCTGTCCCGTCGCTCTTATTGGTCGCAGCGTGATGTTATATAGCCTAAAACCTTACTCTAAAAAGGGACTGTCCAACAGCAGCTAACATGAATTTTAGGTTACAGTTACAGGTTATCTACCCCTAATCAATTCATCTTTGCCAAGGGTTTTCGAATATTTTTTACACACTTAATGAATGAATTAATGTATAGACATAAATAATATAATAAGTACTAATTATATAGATTACCTTAATAACGTATCTAATTTATTACTACGCTATGTACTAGGCAAACATGCCAAATTCTGGGAAATCTATAATAACTTGCAACACTATGTCGACGGTGTCGCCGCCACTCAGTTCACAGATAAGTTGGTCGAACTGTACCTTACCTTATGGATCCTTAAATGCAGTGCATTGACATTAGCAGCCAATTCATAGATCCAGAAATTCTTGCCCACGCTTGTTGGTTACAATTATTTGTTTGATACGAAAATAGAGAAAAAGAAAAAACAATATAATTGACCAAACAATTGACGGGCCTGGTGGCGTATTGGTAAAACTACCGGCAATGAGGTCGGGGGTTCGATTCCCAGCCGAGCACAAATATTTGTGACAAACGTGTATATTTGTGTGGCGTCTGGGTGTTTTTGTATGTATTATAAGTATGTATTTACAAAAGAAAAGTATATATGTATTAATATCCGTTATCTAGTATCCATAACACAAGCATTTAGTTGCTTAGCTTCAAAAAAAATTGCGTGGAGTCCCGCCGCGCTACAGAAGTGGAACTTAGTAACATGTATTCACAATAGCTTTCTTTATTTTTATAGGTCTTCACCGACACTTAAAAATAGTCAATAAATAATTAACAATATAGATTTATAATATACTGCTAATGTAAGTAAGGGTGAGGTCTGGTGGTGCGTTGGTAAAACTACCGAATGGTAGAATCTAGGTTGGCGGGTTCGATCCCCACCCAAGTATAAATATTTATCTGGGTCTAGGTAGAATTTGGCTGGAGGCTGCGCCTCACAAAAGTGAGGCTCTGTGGTTCCACCGCCTCACTCGGCGCTGGGAACCACCAGCCGCGCGGATCCAGGTGGGTGATACGGCTGTCCCGGTGACGAAGTACTTGAAGTACCTCGGCCTCACCCTGAACAGCCTCTGGAGCTTCGAGGAGTACTTCGTGAGGATGGTCCCCCGTTAAGCCGCCTCCCCCGAGATTTGCCGCCTCTACGGTGGTGTCGCGCGATCCGTGGCCCCTATCCCGCAGTGGCTGTTACGCCTCGACTCGCTGTTTTTTTACGTTCCGATTGGAATAGGTGGTAAACCTATTTTCCTACACAGGGTGCAAAGTTTTCAGTCATCGGTATTTATTACACTCAGCTGTCAAACATAATTTCGAAAAGTCATTTGTGTTAGCTAGGATACGAACCCACAACTTTTGATTTAGGAGGGGGGTGCTCGACCACTGGACCGCCGAGACTACCGAGATGACTACTATCTACTTCAAAATTGAGTTCTAATATTCACCCGAACATACATATGTCGGCGCAGGACGCCATCTAGCGGTATATGATGTCAACTATATACAATAACTTATGACTCGGCGAACTTAGTTTTTTTTTATGGGATAGGAGGGCAAACGAGCAGGTGTGTCACCTGATGGTAAGCAATCAACGCCGCCCATGGACACCAGCAACACATATAGTGTTACTGTAGCGTTGCCGAACTTTAAGGGATAGGGGATAGGAAAGGACGGGGAAGGGGTGGGCCTCCGGGTACCTCTCTCACCGAACGAAACGCGGCATGAGCCACTTTACGTCGGTCTTCTGAGAGGTCGTGGTATTTCATCGGTCGAGCCGGCCCATTCATGCAGCGAACTGCTTGGCTCTACCACGCATTAAAAGAAATAAATTAGTGATATTTGTTTCTTAAAAAGTTCAATTTGTGCTATTTATCAGCACGCGTTATGGCCGCAAACGCAACTGCTATGTACCGCTATGTTAATACTGTAATATCTTCGTAAATATTAGTTTAAATTACATGCTGTAAACGGCTATATTGATCTATATTAAAAGCACAATCTACTTAAGATAGTTAACTGGATGAAAATTAATGCTGTAATGTTTAAAATTGCTTCGTAAATAAGCCACTAATTTTCGTAAAAAATAAAAAAATATTAATGGTCATTGTGGGTTATCCCTAAGAGGTAGACATATGCCCTTGCGGACTTTTTGTAGACCTTTTAGAGGTGTATAATAATGTAGTACATTGTTTTCATTTATCACTTAGGGTTCAGGCAGCGTTTTCGATTAAAGTTTTAAATCTTGAAAATTATCACTTTTTATTTCTACACTATGCATGAATTATAGATCAAAACCACCCCGTTGACACCCTCTAACTATTAAGAATAATCGCATCAAAATCCGTTGCGTAGTTTTAAACATATGCGCATATAAGGGGAAAGACAGCAGAAAGTGACTTTGTTTTATACTATGTAATGATAATTGATAACCCTATAAAACTTTATTATGTAAGCTGATTTAATTAAGATTACATGTTATTATTAGTCTCGGTGGCGCAGTGGTCGAGCACACAGCTTATGATCCAGAGGTCCGGGTTCGATTCCAGACTTTGGCTCACACCAATGACGATTCGAAATTGTTTTCGGAAGTTATGTGTGATAAATATCCATGAATGAAAAACTTGTGCCCGGTATGGCAATAGGTTCGCCACCTATTCCATTTGGGACGTAAACATAACGGCGAGACGAGGCTTAACAGCCGCTGCCTCCACCTGCGGGTAACAAAAGGCGTGAAGTTATGTTATATTATTTATGTCAATATATTACTGAAATATATTTATTATTTAGTTAAGTAAAATACACGAAATTTATAATTATGTGATTAATTAAGCAATTCATTATATTTAATATCTGTTTTGGTGATATTTCCTTTTATTGTTTAAATGTTTAAATCCATACTGATGCTGCATGAATATTTGTAATATTTATTTTCATGATTAATATCTTAATATTAGATAGTATCAATTCGTTCTATGTAATATTTTTTATATAAGAGAACTTAATTTTAAAACAGCCTAGTAGCGCCATCCGCCGAGAGATAGTGAAGTTATTGATTATTAAAATAATTAATTTATATATTTACAAACTATTTGGTACTTAAACTGGTCAAGATATTACTAAAATCTATTATTTAGTTATGTAAAATGCGCGAAATTTATAATTATGTGATTTAACAATTCATGATTCGTAAATGTTTTGGTGATATTGCCTTTTATTCTTTAAATCAATACTAATGCTGCATGAATATTCATAATAATTATTTTCATAATTAATATCTTAATATTAGATAGTACCAACTCGTTCTATGTAATAATTATAACTTAAGAGAACTTAATTTTATAACCACCTAGTAGCGCTATCCGCCGAAAGATGGTGAATTTGGATCGTTAAAATAAGTAATTTATAGATTTACAAACTATTTCGCACTAAAATTGGTGTCATAATTATCTAAAATTGTTATTTTGAATTTTAACCTATTTTTCAATTATAATTCTCGAGTAGGTTCACTTGTTGTGTAAAAAGATGTTGTTCATCATTATTGTTATATCAATTATGACCAGCTAGTACCACCATCCGCTACTAGATGTCTGTACGGGTAGTTTAAAAAGTCGCTTTGTCTTTTCGTCCTTGGTTTATATGGATCTTGGCTTTTTTGATACCATTATATTATTTATATTAATAGTGGCCGCAAGGGGGCGTTAAAAGCGTTAAATGCTCTTGCACGAGACATTAGAAGTTCCACTTCAAAAAAAGAAAAAGTGACGGATGTCGCGGATGTCACGAGAATTATTTAATAAAATAAAATAAAATATTGTCCTAAATATTTGTACAAAAGACCGCAATAATTAATGTATAAACGGGCGTGATGTAAATCACGATATAATATTAATATATACGTGTTAAATTGTGGAGTAAGAACAAGAAGATATAATTCAATCTGCAAATTTTTATTAGGATAAAACTTATATAAACAAAAACACCTAGCAACCGAAAATAACACCAGCCAGTACTAATATACACATACATATAAAACCTTAGACTTGTTGATTATTTACATCACCCCCACTTAATCCAACAAGGCTAGTACACAACTGATGTTTCTGTCGAGGTACTCCCTTTGTCATCATATCTGCAGGCATAAGAGCAGTCTCACAATAATTAATACAAATCACATTTTGATTAGCCAAATCCCTAACAAAATGATACTTAATATTTATATGCTTCGAGCGTTTTCCTATAGCAGGAGTATACACCAATTTGCTAGCACTTTGACTATCACTAAAAATTGTAATGGTGTCTACCCGTTTTGTTAATTCAGCATATAAACCATTCACTGAAACTACCTCTTTGGCTGCTTCACAAATTGCAATATACTCCGCTTCAGCAGTGCTTAATGCAACACATTGCTGTTTCCTAGACTGCCAAGCTACAGCAGCACCACCAAAAACAAGGATATAACCAGAGAAAGATTTCCCATCAGGCCTATTTCCCCAATCAGCATCTGAATATGCAACTAAAGGATTATTACGCTTTCTGTAACATAGTGCCAATTTCACTGTTCCCTTCAGATACCTTAGCACACGTTTCAGTGCTGCCATATGAGTAGAATCATTGCAACTATTAAATTGACTTAGCATTGTTACTGCAAAAGATATATCTGGCCTTGTGCAGCACGCCAAATACATGAGTGAACCTATAATTTCTTGATATTGCGAGTTATCATTTTTCACTCCAGGTACGAGATGAAGATTTGTTTCAACCGGTGTACTAACTGGCTTACAATCTTGCATCCCATACTTCTCTAAAATTTTCAAAATGTATGCCTCCTGTGAGACTCGGATTATTTGTCGAGCCACATCTCGCTCAATCCTCATCCCAAGACATTCTCTTGCCACTCCAAGATCTTTTATCTTGAAAGAACCACTTATCTGTTCTTTCACTTTAACTGCTTCAACTTCAATATTTGTAAAGATATAAAAATCATCTACATAAAGAGCAATAGCAACAAACAAATTATTAATAATCTTGGTATATACGCATTGATCATAGTTAGATCGCTTAAAACCCATTTTAAGTATATGGGCATGAATTTTTTCATTCCAACATCTCGCAGCCTGTTTCAAGCCATATAATGCTTTTTTCAGCTTGCAAACTTTGCGAGTTTCCCCCCTTTGAATGAAAAATTCAGGTTGCTCCATATAGATATCCTCCTGCAAATCTCCATTCAAGAACGCAGTTGTAACATCTATGTGATGGATACTTAATTTCTTTTCTACAGACAATGCTAAAAGAAGACGAATCGATGAAATCTTAACCACCGGCGCAAATGTTTCAAAATAATCTTCACCAGGTTTTTGAGAATAGCCTTTGGCAACCAGCCTTGCTTTGTAGCGCTGTATATTACCATCCATTCCACGCTTCAGTTTAAAAACCCATTTAGATTTTACAACATTTACATTCACCGGACGGTCAACTAATTCCCAGGTATTATTTACCTTCAGGGAATCATATTCATCTTTCATGGCTTGTAGCCATAATTCCTTGTCTGAGCGCTCCATCACATCATGAACTGACACAGGATCTGAAATATCGCCTACATGGAAATTATAGACCATGTCCTTTTCTCGATTTGGACGTCTATCTCGCATGGGGTAGCGCCTGTCAGTGGAATCCACCACACCATCTCTTAACAATTCAGATATATTATCATCTGAATTTTGCGGATCATTCGCCATAGTACTGCCCGAGGAGTCTACTGTGTCGAAAAATATGTCAGAATCTAAATCTCTAGAGTTAGAATCAACCTCACTTGGCTGACTACACTGAACCTTACGACTAAAACTCGTCGCCCCCACTATAACAGGTCCATCTATTAATGGTCCTTCCGGTCCAGTGGAAGAGCTTGCAGTACTTACTCCATCTTGTAGATATATATCTACATAGTCCTTTTTAGAAACCATATTTTGTTTCTTTTGGACTACAGGTAAATCTTCAAAAAATGTTGCGTCTCGAGCAATAATGATTTTCTTTGATTCCATATTCAAGAATCTATATGCCTTCTGACTAGTGGAGTAGCCAGTCATTAACAATTCTACAGTCTTTGCGTCAAACTTTTTTCGACCAACCTTTATGAGAACCTGAGCCCTGGATCCGAACACTCTAAGGTTCGACAGATCGACTCGTTCTCCACTAAACACCTCTTCAGGAATTTGATCCGTCAGAGCCATAGTCGGAGACCTGTTCTTCAGATATACTGCACATCCAATGGCTTCTCCCCAAATTCTTTTATCTAGACAAGCCTCATGGATCATACACCTAGCCTTCTCGGTTATGGTACGAATTGTACGCTCAGCAACTCCATTTTGTTGCGGAGTATGCGGTACCGTTCTTTGATGCAGTATACCATGCTCCTTTAAAAAAGATTGAAACTCACCATTAGTAAACTCAGTTCCATTATCGCTACGCAATTTCTTAATTTTCTTACCTGTCTCATTCTCAACTAGTACTTTAAACTCCTTGAATTTAGCGAATACTTCCGTTTTTGACTTCAGCAGATATACAAATACTTTCCGGCTGAAATCATCAACAAATACCAAAAAATATTTATTGCCACCATAGGATTCAACTTCCATAGGTCCTTTAAAAAATGTTCTTTAAAAAATGCAATCTATTGTAAATTTCGAAAAGCTCAATGGCCAATCTAATTACGCTACATGGGCTTTTACCATGCAAATGGTCTTAGTGGACTTGGATCTCTGGGATTGTATTGACGAAAATTTTACGGCAGAAACTAAAGAAGCTCGTACAAAGGATTCCAAAGCCCGAAGTAAAATATGTCTGATGTGTTCAGAAAAAATATATCCCATGATCATGCATGTCCAAACTGCAAGAGACACTTGGATGACGCTGAAGCGAGCTTATGCTGATGGCGGATTACTGCGGCGGCTCTATCTGCTGCGGAAGCTGTTCAATGTTAAACTGACAGCGTTCAACACCATGGAGGAGTATCTGAACGATATACAAATGACGAGTCAAGCATTATTAAGTATTAAAGCTGGTCTTGATGATGAATTTATTGCGATTATAATGCTGGCTGGTTTGAGTGATACTTACAACTCATTGGCTATGACGTTGGAGCATTCGAACGCAAAGATTTCTACGGAAACTGTAATGGCAGCGTTATTAAAAGAGAATATGAGGAAGAACAATGTAGAAGATGATTCTGCATTGATGTCCAAGAGTGACAAGACTAAAAAGATGGTCATATGTCATTTATGTAAGAAGAAAGGACATTACAAATGGCAATGCAAATATAAAAATCCTTCACAGAAAAAGGATACTACTACTCATGATAATAAGAAAAATAAAGAAACTGTTGAGTTGATATGTGCTATGTCTGCTACCGTTAATAAAGACGAATGGGTGATAGACTCAGGAGCCACGTCGCACATGACATCAGAAAAACGCACATTAGAAAATTTAAAAAGCATCAACTGTAAAGTGGTAACAACAGCAAATAATGACCAGATGTTGTCTAAAATACAGGGAGATGTATTTTCTATGGGACGATCAGTAAAGTTTGAAGATGTTCTCATGGTACCAGGTTTGATGACTAATTTATTATCTGTGAGTAAAATGTGTAGTAAAGGTTGCATTGTTGTTTTTGATAATAATTGTTGTAAGGTTTTTAAAAGTAATGACGTCACTATAGCTGGTAAGGTATTATTAACAGCACCACTGAAACATGGTTTATATGTTTTAAATAGGGAAGCAGCATTGGTTTTAACGTCTCCTCCAGTTGACTCGAGGGTTTCCAATAATTTCGTCTTATGGCATAGGCGATTAGGACACTTGAGTGGTCCTTTGATGGAAAAGTTGAAGGGTATGACAGATGGTCTGTCATATGGAGCGGTGAGTGTGGAACCTTGTGAAGGTTGTTGCAAAGGTAAAGAGTGCGTCAAGAAATTTCCTAAGAGGAATAATAAAGGTAAGCGAGCAAAATCGTTGCTTGAATTAGTACATACTGATTTAGCGGGACCTATGGAAGTTGAATCCTATGGTGGCAATAAATATTTTTTGGTATTTGTTGATGATTTCAGCCGGAAAGTATTTGTATATCTGCTGAAGTCAAAAACGGAAGTATTCGCTAAATTCAAGGAGTTTAAAGTACTAGTTGAGAATGAGACAGGTAAGAAAATTAAGAAATTGCGTAGCGATAATGGAACTGAGTTTACTAATGGTGAGTTTCAATCTTTTTTAAAGGAGCATGGTATACTGCATCAAAGAACGGTACCGCATACTCCGCAACAAAATGGAGTTGCTGAGCGTACAATTCGTACCATAACCGAGAAGGCTAGGTGTATGATCCATGAGGCTTGTCTAGATAAACCTCATGGATCAGGGCGGATAAGTGAGATTATATAATACAAATCATTGTATAAATAGGGAGTTCATCAGGCTCTGTATGAACTGACGTCACAACTCCTTTTACTCCATATCTCGTCTCACTTTGACACATATAATCATAGAGAGATTGTGAGCTCCAGACTTATTTTGTTGCATTTTATATCTGGCATCCAAGAATCGAGCGATTGACAGGACGCTACTCGCAGCACCAAGACGACGGCGACGGCTTCGTTTTATAACTGTCAGACTTTTAGTTATATTTTGTGTTTGTGTAATATTTTAGTAGTGTATAGTTGTATATAATGTATATTTTTACTAGGAGAGTTTTATAGTTCATAACAATTTATGTTTACACATGTTTCTAAATGCTGATAGCAGTGATAATGTGGAAAGAAGTGATAGTTTGCCATATCAACCTTCAACATCGGCTAATTCACAGGTAAAATGCCCTCATTGTCCTCAAGGTCGCTATTTCAAAGGTTATCGGGGCTTAAGAGTACATCTTGGGAAAGTCCATAAATCCCAGGACGTATTTTTGAGCTGTGATGCCCCCAGCGTATCACAACAAGAACTCCTGGATCAAAATCCTTTTTGGAAAATACTGTCTGCACTGAAAAATTCAGTTCCGATTTTAAAAAGAATACCCCGCGGTGCGAGACCGTCGGTTGCCAAAATTTTCGCAGAAAATATAGCCTTTGTCAACCGTGAGAACTCGTTGTCGTCATGGAAAATGTTACTTACATTGCCATTTAAAATTTTACATATTAACAAAAATAATAAAAATTCTTTGACATCCCAAATCAAACTTAACTGTATTTCACCTACAAACATTTCTGATTTTGACCATTCTTTAAAACAACGCATTTTTTCTATCAACAATTATGTAGAAACTAAATTAAAAGAAGGAGATATAAGAGGCGCTTGTAGAATTTGATTTAGCAGCGACTCTTTAGCACCTTGTACCTCTGAGACATTAGAGGAGTTAAATAATAAACATCCATCGCCGACTAATGACCTTTCCTTTCCAGACCCGCCTGATGAAAATTCGGAGTTTTTAAAGGCCACTTCTAACGATGTTATTAGGGCGATTGGTTCCTTTCGAAGTGGCTCCGCTGGTGGTCTAGATGGCCTGACTCCACAACATCTTAAGGATCTTGTGGGCCCGAGCGCGGGGCAATCCGGGGAAAGACTTTTGAAGGAACTAACCGCCTTATTAAATCTCATGCTTTCTGGTAAAGTTAATAAATTTATAATTGACATATTGTATGGCGCCAATTTATGTGCTTTAAAAAAAAAGATGGTGGTATTCGTCCAATTGCCGTAGGATGTACATATCGACGTATGGCAGCCAAAGTTTGTTGCCAATATTATAGAACTAAATTGATAGATACATTTCAACCTCTTCAGCTAGGCTTCGGAGCTAGCGGAGGCTCTGAAGCTGCCATACACGCTCTATCAACTTATCTTGGCAGCGGTGAAGGAGAGGTCATCTTGAAGGTTGATATAAAGAACGCTTTTAATTCTTTGAATAGGGACACTTTATTGACACAAGCTAAAATAGAAACCCCAAAAATGTTTAATTTCCTTTGGCAATGTTATAGATACCCATCAAAATTATTGTATAAAGATAAGTTATTAGATTCAGCTGTTGGGTGTCAACAAGGTGATCCCCTTGGTCCAATTATTTTTAGTCTCGCAATTCAACCTATTATTAAACAACTAAATTCGAAATTGAATATTTGGTATCTAGATGATGGGACACTAGGAGGCAACGCAGATACGGTTTTACAGGATTTAATAATTTTAAAAAATGAATTTCAATCCATTGGCTTAAATTTAAACTCCAGTAAATGTGAAATTTTTTTAAAGGATAATTTGGACAAATCACTGATGCTTTCAAAATTTAATTCAATTACACCAAACATCAAAGTTATTAAAAAAAAATCATTCCGCCTCCTTGGGTCACCCATCTTTGAAGAAGCATATGATGACTTCGTCGAAGAAAATGTCAGTAAATTTAATGCAGTTTCTGATCGCTTACTCAAAATTAATATACATTCAGCCTACACCATTGTTCGGTATTGTCTTTTTGTTCCTAAATTTACCCATGCCCTAAGGTCATCACAACTTTGGAAATATCCACAACTATTGGAAAAAATTGACTTAATCATTAAAAAAACACTCAGTCAAGTTTTAAATATTACTTTTAGCGATCGTATGTGGCTTCAAACATCACTTCCGATTCGTTTTGGTGGCCTGGGCATCAGAAAAATTTCCAGTGTCAGCTTACCAGCTTTTCTATCCTCGATACATAGCACAGAAGAATTAACAAGGAAAATCCTAGCTTCCACACTTGTTAATTCAGAAGTACTGTGTAAATCTGAGGCTTTGATAGCGTGGAAAACTGCTTGTCCAAATAATGACTTGCCAACGAATCCCTGCTCTCAGCGACAGTGGGACGAGCCGCTCTGTAAGAAAACAAAGGAGTTTTTGCTTGAAACTGCTTCCAGTGATACAGAGCGTGCTCGTTTACTGGCTGTAGGAGCGTGGGAGTCAGGCGCTTGGCTTCAAGCACTGCCAGTATCCAGTGTAGGGACCCTATTAGATAACACAACTTTCCGCATTGCCACTTGCTTACGTATTGGTGCTGCTTGTTTTTCACCGCATCTTTGTCAATGTGGGGAAGCCGTCAACTCTTTTGGACATCATGGTCTTTCATGCAGCAGAAGCGCGGGGCGTATACCTAGGCATGCTCATATAAATGACATCATTCGTCGGGCTCTTTCCACCGCCGGCGTAACAGCTGTACTTGAACCTAGTGGGTTGGTGCGTGACGATGGAAAGAGACCAGATGGTATGTCCTTGATGCCTTGGAGGATGGGTAGGTCTTTGGTGTGGGACGCTACCTGTGTCGACACACTGGCGCCTACACATCTTCCTCGGACTATCAATGCTGCCGGCGCTGCTGCTGGATACGCAGAGACCCTCAAGCGTCAAAAATACAATAATCTTGTGGGTGATTATGTGTTCGAGCCATTTGGAGTCGAAACACTTGGTCCATGGGGGCCAAGTGCACACAAATTGTATAAAGATCTCGCTAAGCGGCTGATAGAGGTTACACGTGACCAGAGGGCTGGCTTGTTCTTTGTACAGAGAATAAGTATTGCCATTCAACGTGGCAATGCTGCCAGTCTTCTGGGCACGTTACCAGTTGACAACGATGCGGAAGAATTTTTCGATGCCTTTTAATAATTCTTTTGTTTTTATCATTTTTTTATAATCTATATCTGTAAATAAATTGTAAATAGTCAAATACTGTTAAAACTTAGCATAGCCATTAAAAAATCAGACCAAAAAAAAAAAAAAATCGAAGATATTATATGTTCAAGATATTATATAATTTAAAAATGTATTGATGATATATGATTTTTAGAAGTCTTCAAATTGATCGTAATCATCGCAATAGTCAACGGGGAACATGGCGGCCGACTCCTCCTCACCGATGACCTCGTCCCGACTGACATGCCAAGGGCTCAGGTCCACCAGTTGCAGCAGTGCTATGTCACATTCAATTGAAACCATGAAGGCGATTTTTATATCGTCCCTGTTAAAGAGAATTTATTAACTCAACGGTAGTCTCGGTAGTCCATTGGTCGACCACACGCTTCTGTGGATTCTGAATCCAGAGGTCGCGGTTTTGAATCCTGGCACACACCAATGATTTTTCGAAATTAATTTCAAAAATTATGCGTGATAAATATCGTTGACTGAAAACTGTGTGCCCGGTATGGCCACCTATTCTATTTGGGACGTAAACATAACGACGAGTCGAGTCTTAACAACCACTGCCGGGTAGAAAATGGCGTGAGGTTATTAACTCAAACTGATGCATTTTTTAATGCAGTAGGCAGACATTAATCAAGAGGAATTGTAGATACTAGAACATTACTGTTAAAAATAAGTACTAATATTACCAGCTTGACCGGTGAAATACCACAATCTCTCAGAATATCGGCGTAAAGTGGCTCACGTCGCATTTTGCTCGGTGAGAAGGGCATCTGGTATCCAGTGGCGAAATGAAATTTGCCGGATCAGTTAGTTATAAATATTTATGAGAACAGAAGAAGCAGACGAGTTATCATGATAAGTGGTAGCTTCATATAACTAACACGGGTACTCACAAATTCAAAGAATCCTTATTTAGAGCGTCAAATTGCTTCACAGTATACGAGATATGGACACTGTTGTATGGTGATATTGTCTCGAATATACCCATCTGTATAAAATATAATTATAGATGTATAATTTATATATACATAAATAACTTCAAGCCAAATCCCTTGCAGGGCAGGCAGTAAGTATACAGCACCATAAAGCACGATTCTTCCACACTACACTCGCCTCCTTCATGCGCTGTATGACGTATGAAAAGTATTTACATTTAATTTAATTAATATTAAACCTATATGTAAAAAAAATAAACGTAACTTCACGCCTTTTGTACCCGAAGGTGTAGGCAGCGGCTGTTATAGTCTCGACTCGCCAAATCCATATGTCCCGAATGGAATAGGTGTCGACGCCTTTGCCATACACCAGGCACGAGTTGTCAGTCATCGATATTTATAACACATAACCCCCCCAAAAGAATTCAGGGAAATCATTGTTGTGAGCCCGGTATCGTTCCCACAACTCCTGATTCTGAAACATGGCGTCGATTACTGGCCCACCGAGACTTTCGAAGACTTTCAACTATATATAGTTTAAATCAATCGAATTTTTAATAATCTGGTGATCTGGAGCTAATCGAATTCTAGCTCACTCCTGGACTTGGACCCTGGACTTTCTGGAGTTATAACATAGCATAACTTCACGCCTTTTGTGGGTAACAAAAGGCGTGAAGTTAGGTGTAGGCAGCGGCTGTTAAGCCTCATCTCGCCGTTATGTTGACGTCCCAAATGGAATAGGTGGCGAACCAATTGCCATACCGGGCACACAATTTTCAGTCATCGACATTTATCACACTTAACTTCCGAAAACAATTTCGAAAAGTCATTGGTGTGAACCAGTGTCAAGATTCGAACCCGGACCTCTGGGTCAGAAGCCTTGTGCTCTACCACTTCACCACCGACACATCAAGACCAAAAGTTATCGGTGATAAATATCAATGACTGTCAAATAGTATCCACTACTCCATAGGAAGTTACAGCTTATGTTTTACCAAGTATCACGTAGAGTGCTGAAGCGGAAGGATGTAAAGCCACGGAAAGTCATGACAACAAAAGTCACAGTTTTCATGACCAAATTGTCTGTATTCTTGTGGATTGTGATATCAGGAGCCTTAAAAACCGACTAGCGTATGACAAGAGTTATTAAAAGTCAAAGAATCGAGTGTGGTGTGTTAAAAAGATATCTCATGGCGCTATGTTATCTATGCCTACCCCACAAGGGACTTAGCGTGATATTATGTAAGTAAGTGAGTACTCACATGTATTATGGAATTCTTATATGCTTTAATTCCCTCTATTGCCTTGTGCCTTTTGTGTATGTCAAGCAATACCAAAACATGTGGTGGTAGAAATTCAGGTTGAGGCTTCACATGTTCATGCACCAACTTGAAAGTATATCATTGTATACGTTAGAATCTAGGAGATATGTTCACCATGCAGTTCAACGAAACGCAGCATGAGCCACTTTACGTCGGTCTTCTGAGAGGTTGTGGTAATTCACCGGTCGAGCCGGCCCATTCATGCAGCGAACTGCTTGGCTCTACCATCTCTTTAACTTTTCTTTACTATTCAGCAACTTACAACAAAGAAAACAAAAAGTGCAATCATGAAAATACAGATTTATAAATTACAAAACATAACATAACTTCCCGCTTTCATCTACCCGAAGACATAGGCTGTGGCCCAAATTGAATAGGTGGCGAACCTACACCGGGCACCAAGTTTTTAATCATCGATATTTATCACACATAATTTGCGAAAATAATTTCGGAAAGACATTGGTGTGAGTCAGGATTCGAACCCGCGACTTCTTGATTCAGAAGCGGGGTCCTCGATCACTGGACCAGCGAGACCAAAATTTGTGGCCGGTTAATGTTTACTGCCTAATTTGATAATAAGCTGTAATATGTATTAAATATTTATTTAAAAACAACTAACTTTAGGAAACAGCACTGCCAATCCGTTAACTTTCCCAATGGCGTTGGGTGGTGCATAAAATCCTGGAATAAGTAGACCTGGTGGTGGAAAGTATTCGTCGGGATCCTCGTCCTCGTCTGAAGACGCTTCCTCTTCATCAGACAATTGCTATTGAGAGCAGCATGCATAATATTTAAGTACAGTAGTAGAGTTTTGCAGTTCGCTGCATGAATGGGCCTGCTCGACCGGTGAAATACCACTACCTCCCAGAATATCGGTGTCAAGTGGCTCGTGCCGCGTTTCTTTCGGTGAGAGAGGTATCCGGAGGTCCGATCAGAATTACACGTCTTGAATATTGGTTTTAGACAAGTTTAATGAATGATTTAATTAATGTAATTTTGTTATTATATTTACAATTAAATAACAATAGACGGTCTCATAATAAAGTCACCATGAATTTTTTCAAATAAACCAATCAAAATATCAACGTAAAGTGGGTTATGCCGTGTTCTAACCCTTATTAGCGAACTTACTTCTGGAACCACAATGTCAACGGTGTCATCTTCTGGCTCCTGGTTGAATTTGTCTAATCCCGACAAATTCTGAAACAATTTCAATGTTATCGTAGGGGGTAGGGCAGAGTGAGGTTTATTTTCTTCAAAATTGAGCAGCATGAGTAATTCTCGTCTCGGTAGGCTGGAGAACGAACCTGAACCAACAAGCCAATCAACCAATGGAATATGAAAGGAAAGATTTATATTTATGTATGTACCGAATAAACTCAAAAACTACCGGACCGTTTTCCAAAAATTCTTTCACAATTTTGAAATTTTTATCATTATCGTCATCGCTATCTTGTTTGTACGCAAGTAACACAACGATACGGAAGGCTACTTGCAACTGGCCAGCTATCACGGTTCTTGAGATACAGTCTGGTGACATACGGAGGGATAGACGGGTAGCGAAGTCTCAGTAATAGGATCACGATTTGGATACGGAACTAAAAAGAACATACTCCAGCTTTTAACAAGTCCAGTCTCTGTTTCTCCCTTTCATGTTTTTTAGCTTGCAGAGAATCGGCTATAGCTTGACGAGCCAATCTCTGCATCACTGATAGACGGCGGCAACGACTTTCATTCCGTTGTTGCTGAAAAAGAGGTACAACATACGTAACATCACGGCAAGTCCCTTGCGGTGTACACAGAGACAACAGAGCGCCCTAAGGCACGATACTAATTATATACCATGATTTTTACGTCTCAATTGAAGTAAGTGACGAACCTATTGCCGTACACCGGGCACAAAGTTTTCAACCATCGATATTTATCACATATAACTTCCGAAAACAATTTCGTAAAGGGATTGGCCCGGATTTGAACCTTCTTGATTCTGAAGCAAGGTGCTCGACCACTGGATCATTGAAACTATACTATAAAAAAGTTCCTACAAATCAAAATGGCGGATTGCATTCGTTGATTAAATAAAAAAAACGTCTGATACCGCATCAGTAATATCACTAAAACAAACAACTCACTCTCTTTAACTCTTTCTCTTTCTTTCTTTTCACTAATACCTCTTCTCTTGTGAGGCTGTAACTCTTGTAATAATCAAAAGCAGTCATTGGTGATGATTGTCGCCCAGTATCATCATTCGTAACAGTTCTAATTTCTTCGTATAATATCTTGCGGACCAAAGCTGTAACATTTCTGTTTTATATCTTCACGCCATTTCTACCCGAAGGCGTAGGCAGGGCGAGTGTGAAAAAAAATCCTATTAATACTTCTATTTAATGATAAATAAAAGTTTTATTTTAGAGGAAAACTACTAAATTTGTTAACGTTATTGGAAACAAATAATATGAGAAAACGTACGTAAATGTAAATGCCCGAAGGTGTCGGGAAATCAGCCTCGAGAATTCTCGAGAACGAAGACACGGGGAAGAGCAGACGTCAAAATAATATAGCTTATAACTCCCAGGTTATATTCTTACCAGTAAAAGATTTGTCAGTGTTGAGTAACCGTAAGCAGAGAGCCAGAGCTGGTCCCGAATACAAAGCATGTAGCGATGCCTCATTCAAGGGAGCATCCCCCTCGTAAAATATGTCGGCTATCATATTCTCTGTCACATTCACCATCTCTCTGCCAATCATCACAATACCTAAGAAGAATATTTGAACATTAATTAATTAATTTTTACTAGTTAAAAAAAGATATATGTAGTTGCAACTTGTAGCAGTTATGGCCCTAACGGTAGCAACTACGCTTTATATTTTAGAGACCAAAGAAAAACCGGTGTCGGTGGCCAAGTGCCGATCGTTATTTATATGGGATAGGGGGACACTGTCAGTGTTACAGTTGTTTTGCCAACCCTTACAATGTTATATGGAAGGGGTCGGAACTAGGCTGGGAGGACGTGAGGGGAGAAATTGGGCCTCTGGATACCTCTCTCACCGAACGAAACTGGGCACGAGTCACTTCAGCAGATATTCTGAGAACTCGTGTTATTATTTGCCCTTGAATTCAATCTAGGTTACAGAGCAAAGACTTTCTGTAAGTTATGTACAATAAATTACCATTGTGGACCAAATTGAGCCTCAGGTCTGGCTTCGCCAAGAGACCAAGAGACAATAATAGTTACTCGACGTGTAAGAGTCATAGTTTCCACTGTTAATACCCTTGCCAATCAAGGGCTTGAGGTTTGTATATTTATCAATCGAAGAATACAGCACCCATTCACACATACCTTGCGAGGTAGCTTATCTAATGTTCAAGGAATTTCCAAACAGCTAGTATATTGTCAAAAAAAATAAATATAATATTGGTTTATAAGATTATAAACCAATATTATATATTTCTTTTTATGTGATAGGAGGGCAAATTGAGCAGGCGTGTCACCTGGTGGTAAGCAACTAACCCCGCCCATAGACATCAGTAACACATATAGTGTTACTGTTGCGTTGCCAACCTTTAAGAGATAGAGGATAGGGAAGGATGGGGAAGGGGGTGGGCCTCCGGGTACCTTTCTCACCGAACGAAATGCGGCGTGAGCCACTTTACCTCGATCTTCTGAGAGGTCGTGGTATTTCACAGGTCGAGCCGGCTCATTCATGCAGTGAACTGCTTGGCTCTACCACACTAAATAAAGCTAAAAACGTGGTTTGTTTGACCGCGCAAATCTTAGGAACTACTGGTACGAATTGGAAAATTCTCCTTGTATTGGATGATTCATTTATAGTGAAAGGCTTTAAAACTAATATATCATTAAGGTATTATAAATAGAAGCGGAGCACTGGTCCATTTAGTTGTATCAGTAAAAAAAAATTGCGTGGAGTCCCGCCGCGCTACAGAAGTGGAACTTAGTAACATGTATTCACAATAGCTTTCTTTATTTTTATAGGTCTTCACCGACACTTAAAAATAGTCAATAAATAATTAACAATATAGATTTATAATATACTGCTAATGTAAGTAAGGGTGAGGTCTGGTGGTGCGTTGGTAAAACTACCGAATGGTAGAATCTAGGTTGGCGGGTTCGATCCCCACCCAAGTATAAATATTTATCTGGGTCTAGGTAGAATTTGGCTGGAGGCTGCGCCTCACAAAAGTGAGGCTCTGTGGTTCCACCGCCTCACTCGGCGCTGGGAACCACCAGCCGCGCGGATCCAGGTGGGTGATACGGCTGTCCCGGTGACGAAGTACTTGAAGTACCTCGGCCTCACCCTGAACAGCCTCTGGAGCTTCGAGGAGTACTTCGTGAGGATGGTCCCCCGTTAAGCCGCCTCCCCCGAGATTTGCCGCCTCTACGGTGGTGTCGCGCGATCCGTGGCCCCTATCCCGCAGTGGCTGTTACGCCTCGACTCGCTGTTTTTTTACGTTCCGATTGGAATAGGTGGTAAACCTATTTTCCTACACAGGGTGCAAAGTTTTCAGTCATCGGTATTTATTACACTCAGCTGTCAAACATAATTTCGAAAAGTCATTTGTGTTAGCTAGGATACGAACCCACAACTTTTGATTTAGGAGGGGGGTGCTCGACCACTGGACCGCCGAGACTACCGAGATGACTACTATCTACTTCAAAATTGAGTTCTAATATTCACCCGAACATACATATGTCGGCGCAGGACGCCATCTAGCGGTATATGATGTCAACTATATACAATAACTTATGACTCGGCGAACTTAGTTTTTTTTTATGGGATAGGAGGGCAAACGAGCAGGTGTGTCACCTGATGGTAAGCAATCAACGCCGCCCATGGACACCAGCAACACATATAGTGTTACTGTAGCGTTGCCGAACTTTAAGGGATAGGGGATAGGAAAGGACGGGGAAGGGGTGGGCCTCCGGGTACCTCTCTCACCGAACGAAACGCGGCATGAGCCACTTTACGTCGGTCTTCTGAGAGGTCGTGGTATTTCATCGGTCGAGCCGGCCCATTCATGCAGCGAACTGCTTGGCTCTACCACGCATTAAAAGAAATAAATTAGTGATATTTGTTTCTTAAAAAGTTCAATTTGTGCTATTTATCAGCACGCGTTATGGCCGCAAACGCAACTGCTATGTACCGCTATGTTAATACTGTAATATCTTCGTAAATATTAGTTTAAATTACATGCTGTAAACGGCTATATTGATCTATATTAAAAGCACAATCTACTTAAGATAGTTAACTGGATGAAAATTAATGCTGTAATGTTTAAAATTGCTTCGTAAATAAGCCACTAATTTTCGTAAAAAATAAAAAAATATTAATGGTCATTGTGGGTTATCCCTAAGAGGTAGACATATGCCCTTGCGGACTTTTTGTAGACCTTTTAGAGGTGTATAATAATGTAGTACATTGTTTTCATTTATCACTTAGGGTTCAGGCAGCGTTTTCGATTAAAGTTTTAAATCTTGAAAATTATCACTTTTTATTTCTACACTATGCATGAATTATAGATCAAAACCACCCCGTTGACACCCTCTAACTATTAAGAATAATCGCATCAAAATCCGTTGCGTAGTTTTAAACATATGCGCATATAAGGGGAAAGACAGCAGAAAGTGACTTTGTTTTATACTATGTAATGATAATTGATAACCCTATAAAACTTTATTATGTAAGCTGATTTAATTAAGATTACATGTTATTATTAGTCTCGGTGGCGCAGTGGTCGAGCACACAGCTTATGATCCAGAGGTCCGGGTTCGATTCCAGACTTTGGCTCACACCAATGACGATTCGAAATTGTTTTCGGAAGTTATGTGTGATAAATATCCATGAATGAAAAACTTGTGCCCGGTATGGCAATAGGTTCGCCACCTATTCCATTTGGGACGTAAACATAACGGCGAGACGAGGCTTAACAGCCGCTGCCTCCACCTGCGGGTAACAAAAGGCGTGAAGTTATGTTATATTATTTATGTCAATATATTACTGAAATATATTTATTATTTAGTTAAGTAAAATACACGAAATTTATAATTATGTGATTAATTAAGCAATTCATTATATTTAATATCTGTTTTGGTGATATTTCCTTTTATTGTTTAAATGTTTAAATCCATACTGATGCTGCATGAATATTTGTAATATTTATTTTCATGATTAATATCTTAATATTAGATAGTATCAATTCGTTCTATGTAATATTTTTTATATAAGAGAACTTAATTTTAAAACAGCCTAGTAGCGCCATCCGCCGAGAGATAGTGAAGTTATTGATTATTAAAATAATTAATTTATATATTTACAAACTATTTGGTACTTAAACTGGTCAAGATATTACTAAAATCTATTATTTAGTTATGTAAAATGCGCGAAATTTATAATTATGTGATTTAACAATTCATGATTCGTAAATGTTTTGGTGATATTGCCTTTTATTCTTTAAATCAATACTAATGCTGCATGAATATTCATAATAATTATTTTCATAATTAATATCTTAATATTAGATAGTACCAACTCGTTCTATGTAATAATTATAACTTAAGAGAACTTAATTTTATAACCACCTAGTAGCGCTATCCGCCGAAAGATGGTGAATTTGGATCGTTAAAATAAGTAATTTATAGATTTACAAACTATTTCGCACTAAAATTGGTGTCATAATTATCTAAAATTGTTATTTTGAATTTTAACCTATTTTTCAATTATAATTCTCGAGTAGGTTCACTTGTTGTGTAAAAAGATGTTGTTCATCATTATTGTTATATCAATTATGACCAGCTAGTACCACCATCCGCTACTAGATGTCTGTACGGGTAGTTTAAAAAGTCGCTTTGTCTTTTCGTCCTTGGTTTATATGGATCTTGGCTTTTTTGATACCATTATATTATTTATATTAATAGTGGCCGCAAGGGGGCGTTAAAAGCGTTAAATGCTCTTGCACGAGACATTAGAAGTTCCACTTCAAAAAAAGAAAAAGTGACGGATGTCGCGGATGTCACGAGAATTATTTAATAAAATAAAATAAAATATTGTCCTAAATATTTGTACAAAAGACCGCAATAATTAATGTATAAACGGGCGTGATGTAAATCACGATATAATATTAATATATACGTGTTAAATTGTGGAGTAAGAACAAGAAGATATAATTCAATCTGCAAATTTTTATTAGGATAAAACTTATATAAACAAAAACACCTAGCAACCGAAAATAACACCAGCCAGTACTAATATACACATACATATAAAACCTTAGACTTGTTGATTATTTACATCACCCCCACTTAATCCAACAAGGCTAGTACACAACTGATGTTTCTGTCGAGGTACTCCCTTTGTCATCATATCTGCAGGCATAAGAGCAGTCTCACAATAATTAATACAAATCACATTTTGATTAGCCAAATCCCTAACAAAATGATACTTAATATTTATATGCTTCGAGCGTTTTCCTATAGCAGGAGTATACACCAATTTGCTAGCACTTTGACTATCACTAAAAATTGTAATGGTGTCTACCCGTTTTGTTAATTCAGCATATAAACCATTCACTGAAACTACCTCTTTGGCTGCTTCACAAATTGCAATATACTCCGCTTCAGCAGTGCTTAATGCAACACATTGCTGTTTCCTAGACTGCCAAGCTACAGCAGCACCACCAAAAACAAGGATATAACCAGAGAAAGATTTCCCATCAGGCCTATTTCCCCAATCAGCATCTGAATATGCAACTAAAGGATTATTACGCTTTCTGTAACATAGTGCCAATTTCACTGTTCCCTTCAGATACCTTAGCACACGTTTCAGTGCTGCCATATGAGTAGAATCATTGCAACTATTAAATTGACTTAGCATTGTTACTGCAAAAGATATATCTGGCCTTGTGCAGCACGCCAAATACATGAGTGAACCTATAATTTCTTGATATTGCGAGTTATCATTTTTCACTCCAGGTACGAGATGAAGATTTGTTTCAACCGGTGTACTAACTGGCTTACAATCTTGCATCCCATACTTCTCTAAAATTTTCAAAATGTATGCCTCCTGTGAGACTCGGATTATTTGTCGAGCCACATCTCGCTCAATCCTCATCCCAAGACATTCTCTTGCCACTCCAAGATCTTTTATCTTGAAAGAACCACTTATCTGTTCTTTCACTTTAACTGCTTCAACTTCAATATTTGTAAAGATATAAAAATCATCTACATAAAGAGCAATAGCAACAAACAAATTATTAATAATCTTGGTATATACGCATTGATCATAGTTAGATCGCTTAAAACCCATTTTAAGTATATGGGCATGAATTTTTTCATTCCAACATCTCGCAGCCTGTTTCAAGCCATATAATGCTTTTTTCAGCTTGCAAACTTTGCGAGTTTCCCCCCTTTGAATGAAAAATTCAGGTTGCTCCATATAGATATCCTCCTGCAAATCTCCATTCAAGAACGCAGTTGTAACATCTATGTGATGGATACTTAATTTCTTTTCTACAGACAATGCTAAAAGAAGACGAATCGATGAAATCTTAACCACCGGCGCAAATGTTTCAAAATAATCTTCACCAGGTTTTTGAGAATAGCCTTTGGCAACCAGCCTTGCTTTGTAGCGCTGTATATTACCATCCATTCCACGCTTCAGTTTAAAAACCCATTTAGATTTTACAACATTTACATTCACCGGACGGTCAACTAATTCCCAGGTATTATTTACCTTCAGGGAATCATATTCATCTTTCATGGCTTGTAGCCATAATTCCTTGTCTGAGCGCTCCATCACATCATGAACTGACACAGGATCTGAAATATCGCCTACATGGAAATTATAGACCATGTCCTTTTCTCGATTTGGACGTCTATCTCGCATGGGGTAGCGCCTGTCAGTGGAATCCACCACACCATCTCTTAACAATTCAGATATATTATCATCTGAATTTTGCGGATCATTCGCCATAGTACTGCCCGAGGAGTCTACTGTGTCGAAAAATATGTCAGAATCTAAATCTCTAGAGTTAGAATCAACCTCACTTGGCTGACTACACTGAACCTTACGACTAAAACTCGTCGCCCCCACTATAACAGGTCCATCTATTAATGGTCCTTCCGGTCCAGTGGAAGAGCTTGCAGTACTTACTCCATCTTGTAGATATATATCTACATAGTCCTTTTTAGAAACCATATTTTGTTTCTTTTGGACTACAGGTAAATCTTCAAAAAATGTTGCGTCTCGAGCAATAATGATTTTCTTTGATTCCATATTCAAGAATCTATATGCCTTCTGACTAGTGGAGTAGCCAGTCATTAACAATTCTACAGTCTTTGCGTCAAACTTTTTTCGACCAACCTTTATGAGAACCTGAGCCCTGGATCCGAACACTCTAAGGTTCGACAGATCGACTCGTTCTCCACTAAACACCTCTTCAGGAATTTGATCCGTCAGAGCCATAGTCGGAGACCTGTTCTTCAGATATACTGCACATCCAATGGCTTCTCCCCAAATTCTTTTATCTAGACAAGCCTCATGGATCATACACCTAGCCTTCTCGGTTATGGTACGAATTGTACGCTCAGCAACTCCATTTTGTTGCGGAGTATGCGGTACCGTTCTTTGATGCAGTATACCATGCTCCTTTAAAAAAGATTGAAACTCACCATTAGTAAACTCAGTTCCATTATCGCTACGCAATTTCTTAATTTTCTTACCTGTCTCATTCTCAACTAGTACTTTAAACTCCTTGAATTTAGCGAATACTTCCGTTTTTGACTTCAGCAGATATACAAATACTTTCCGGCTGAAATCATCAACAAATACCAAAAAATATTTATTGCCACCATAGGATTCAACTTCCATAGGTCCTTTAAAAAATGTTCTTTAAAAAATGCAATCTATTGTAAATTTCGAAAAGCTCAATGGCCAATCTAATTACGCTACATGGGCTTTTACCATGCAAATGGTCTTAGTGGACTTGGATCTCTGGGATTGTATTGACGAAAATTTTACGGCAGAAACTAAAGAAGCTCGTACAAAGGATTCCAAAGCCCGAAGTAAAATATGTCTGATGTGTTCAGAAAAAATATATCCCATGATCATGCATGTCCAAACTGCAAGAGACACTTGGATGACGCTGAAGCGAGCTTATGCTGATGGCGGATTACTGCGGCGGCTCTATCTGCTGCGGAAGCTGTTCAATGTTAAACTGACAGCGTTCAACACCATGGAGGAGTATCTGAACGATATACAAATGACGAGTCAAGCATTATTAAGTATTAAAGCTGGTCTTGATGATGAATTTATTGCGATTATAATGCTGGCTGGTTTGAGTGATACTTACAACTCATTGGCTATGACGTTGGAGCATTCGAACGCAAAGATTTCTACGGAAACTGTAATGGCAGCGTTATTAAAAGAGAATATGAGGAAGAACAATGTAGAAGATGATTCTGCATTGATGTCCAAGAGTGACAAGACTAAAAAGATGGTCATATGTCATTTATGTAAGAAGAAAGGACATTACAAATGGCAATGCAAATATAAAAATCCTTCACAGAAAAAGGATACTACTACTCATGATAATAAGAAAAATAAAGAAACTGTTGAGTTGATATGTGCTATGTCTGCTACCGTTAATAAAGACGAATGGGTGATAGACTCAGGAGCCACGTCGCACATGACATCAGAAAAACGCACATTAGAAAATTTAAAAAGCATCAACTGTAAAGTGGTAACAACAGCAAATAATGACCAGATGTTGTCTAAAATACAGGGAGATGTATTTTCTATGGGACGATCAGTAAAGTTTGAAGATGTTCTCATGGTACCAGGTTTGATGACTAATTTATTATCTGTGAGTAAAATGTGTAGTAAAGGTTGCATTGTTGTTTTTGATAATAATTGTTGTAAGGTTTTTAAAAGTAATGACGTCACTATAGCTGGTAAGGTATTATTAACAGCACCACTGAAACATGGTTTATATGTTTTAAATAGGGAAGCAGCATTGGTTTTAACGTCTCCTCCAGTTGACTCGAGGGTTTCCAATAATTTCGTCTTATGGCATAGGCGATTAGGACACTTGAGTGGTCCTTTGATGGAAAAGTTGAAGGGTATGACAGATGGTCTGTCATATGGAGCGGTGAGTGTGGAACCTTGTGAAGGTTGTTGCAAAGGTAAAGAGTGCGTCAAGAAATTTCCTAAGAGGAATAATAAAGGTAAGCGAGCAAAATCGTTGCTTGAATTAGTACATACTGATTTAGCGGGACCTATGGAAGTTGAATCCTATGGTGGCAATAAATATTTTTTGGTATTTGTTGATGATTTCAGCCGGAAAGTATTTGTATATCTGCTGAAGTCAAAAACGGAAGTATTCGCTAAATTCAAGGAGTTTAAAGTACTAGTTGAGAATGAGACAGGTAAGAAAATTAAGAAATTGCGTAGCGATAATGGAACTGAGTTTACTAATGGTGAGTTTCAATCTTTTTTAAAGGAGCATGGTATACTGCATCAAAGAACGGTACCGCATACTCCGCAACAAAATGGAGTTGCTGAGCGTACAATTCGTACCATAACCGAGAAGGCTAGGTGTATGATCCATGAGGCTTGTCTAGATAAACCTCATGGATCAGGGCGGATAAGTGAGATTATATAATACAAATCATTGTATAAATAGGGAGTTCATCAGGCTCTGTATGAACTGACGTCACAACTCCTTTTACTCCATATCTCGTCTCACTTTGACACATATAATCATAGAGAGATTGTGAGCTCCAGACTTATTTTGTTGCATTTTATATCTGGCATCCAAGAATCGAGCGATTGACAGGACGCTACTCGCAGCACCAAGACGACGGCGACGGCTTCGTTTTATAACTGTCAGACTTTTAGTTATATTTTGTGTTTGTGTAATATTTTAGTAGTGTATAGTTGTATATAATGTATATTTTTACTAGGAGAGTTTTATAGTTCATAACAATTTATGTTTACACATGTTTCTAAATGCTGATAGCAGTGATAATGTGGAAAGAAGTGATAGTTTGCCATATCAACCTTCAACATCGGCTAATTCACAGGTAAAATGCCCTCATTGTCCTCAAGGTCGCTATTTCAAAGGTTATCGGGGCTTAAGAGTACATCTTGGGAAAGTCCATAAATCCCAGGACGTATTTTTGAGCTGTGATGCCCCCAGCGTATCACAACAAGAACTCCTGGATCAAAATCCTTTTTGGAAAATACTGTCTGCACTGAAAAATTCAGTTCCGATTTTAAAAAGAATACCCCGCGGTGCGAGACCGTCGGTTGCCAAAATTTTCGCAGAAAATATAGCCTTTGTCAACCGTGAGAACTCGTTGTCGTCATGGAAAATGTTACTTACATTGCCATTTAAAATTTTACATATTAACAAAAATAATAAAAATTCTTTGACATCCCAAATCAAACTTAACTGTATTTCACCTACAAACATTTCTGATTTTGACCATTCTTTAAAACAACGCATTTTTTCTATCAACAATTATGTAGAAACTAAATTAAAAGAAGGAGATATAAGAGGCGCTTGTAGAATTTGATTTAGCAGCGACTCTTTAGCACCTTGTACCTCTGAGACATTAGAGGAGTTAAATAATAAACATCCATCGCCGACTAATGACCTTTCCTTTCCAGACCCGCCTGATGAAAATTCGGAGTTTTTAAAGGCCACTTCTAACGATGTTATTAGGGCGATTGGTTCCTTTCGAAGTGGCTCCGCTGGTGGTCTAGATGGCCTGACTCCACAACATCTTAAGGATCTTGTGGGCCCGAGCGCGGGGCAATCCGGGGAAAGACTTTTGAAGGAACTAACCGCCTTATTAAATCTCATGCTTTCTGGTAAAGTTAATAAATTTATAATTGACATATTGTATGGCGCCAATTTATGTGCTTTAAAAAAAAAGATGGTGGTATTCGTCCAATTGCCGTAGGATGTACATATCGACGTATGGCAGCCAAAGTTTGTTGCCAATATTATAGAACTAAATTGATAGATACATTTCAACCTCTTCAGCTAGGCTTCGGAGCTAGCGGAGGCTCTGAAGCTGCCATACACGCTCTATCAACTTATCTTGGCAGCGGTGAAGGAGAGGTCATCTTGAAGGTTGATATAAAGAACGCTTTTAATTCTTTGAATAGGGACACTTTATTGACACAAGCTAAAATAGAAACCCCAAAAATGTTTAATTTCCTTTGGCAATGTTATAGATACCCATCAAAATTATTGTATAAAGATAAGTTATTAGATTCAGCTGTTGGGTGTCAACAAGGTGATCCCCTTGGTCCAATTATTTTTAGTCTCGCAATTCAACCTATTATTAAACAACTAAATTCGAAATTGAATATTTGGTATCTAGATGATGGGACACTAGGAGGCAACGCAGATACGGTTTTACAGGATTTAATAATTTTAAAAAATGAATTTCAATCCATTGGCTTAAATTTAAACTCCAGTAAATGTGAAATTTTTTTAAAGGATAATTTGGACAAATCACTGATGCTTTCAAAATTTAATTCAATTACACCAAACATCAAAGTTATTAAAAAAAAATCATTCCGCCTCCTTGGGTCACCCATCTTTGAAGAAGCATATGATGACTTCGTCGAAGAAAATGTCAGTAAATTTAATGCAGTTTCTGATCGCTTACTCAAAATTAATATACATTCAGCCTACACCATTGTTCGGTATTGTCTTTTTGTTCCTAAATTTACCCATGCCCTAAGGTCATCACAACTTTGGAAATATCCACAACTATTGGAAAAAATTGACTTAATCATTAAAAAAACACTCAGTCAAGTTTTAAATATTACTTTTAGCGATCGTATGTGGCTTCAAACATCACTTCCGATTCGTTTTGGTGGCCTGGGCATCAGAAAAATTTCCAGTGTCAGCTTACCAGCTTTTCTATCCTCGATACATAGCACAGAAGAATTAACAAGGAAAATCCTAGCTTCCACACTTGTTAATTCAGAAGTACTGTGTAAATCTGAGGCTTTGATAGCGTGGAAAACTGCTTGTCCAAATAATGACTTGCCAACGAATCCCTGCTCTCAGCGACAGTGGGACGAGCCGCTCTGTAAGAAAACAAAGGAGTTTTTGCTTGAAACTGCTTCCAGTGATACAGAGCGTGCTCGTTTACTGGCTGTAGGAGCGTGGGAGTCAGGCGCTTGGCTTCAAGCACTGCCAGTATCCAGTGTAGGGACCCTATTAGATAACACAACTTTCCGCATTGCCACTTGCTTACGTATTGGTGCTGCTTGTTTTTCACCGCATCTTTGTCAATGTGGGGAAGCCGTCAACTCTTTTGGACATCATGGTCTTTCATGCAGCAGAAGCGCGGGGCGTATACCTAGGCATGCTCATATAAATGACATCATTCGTCGGGCTCTTTCCACCGCCGGCGTAACAGCTGTACTTGAACCTAGTGGGTTGGTGCGTGACGATGGAAAGAGACCAGATGGTATGTCCTTGATGCCTTGGAGGATGGGTAGGTCTTTGGTGTGGGACGCTACCTGTGTCGACACACTGGCGCCTACACATCTTCCTCGGACTATCAATGCTGCCGGCGCTGCTGCTGGATACGCAGAGACCCTCAAGCGTCAAAAATACAATAATCTTGTGGGTGATTATGTGTTCGAGCCATTTGGAGTCGAAACACTTGGTCCATGGGGGCCAAGTGCACACAAATTGTATAAAGATCTCGCTAAGCGGCTGATAGAGGTTACACGTGACCAGAGGGCTGGCTTGTTCTTTGTACAGAGAATAAGTATTGCCATTCAACGTGGCAATGCTGCCAGTCTTCTGGGCACGTTACCAGTTGACAACGATGCGGAAGAATTTTTCGATGCCTTTTAATAATTCTTTTGTTTTTATCATTTTTTTATAATCTATATCTGTAAATAAATTGTAAATAGTCAAATACTGTTAAAACTTAGCATAGCCATTAAAAAATCAGACCAAAAAAAAAAAAAAATCGAAGATATTATATGTTCAAGATATTATATAATTTAAAAATGTATTGATGATATATGATTTTTAGAAGTCTTCAAATTGATCGTAATCATCGCAATAGTCAACGGGGAACATGGCGGCCGACTCCTCCTCACCGATGACCTCGTCCCGACTGACATGCCAAGGGCTCAGGTCCACCAGTTGCAGCAGTGCTATGTCACATTCAATTGAAACCATGAAGGCGATTTTTATATCGTCCCTGTTAAAGAGAATTTATTAACTCAACGGTAGTCTCGGTAGTCCATTGGTCGACCACACGCTTCTGTGGATTCTGAATCCAGAGGTCGCGGTTTTGAATCCTGGCACACACCAATGATTTTTCGAAATTAATTTCAAAAATTATGCGTGATAAATATCGTTGACTGAAAACTGTGTGCCCGGTATGGCCACCTATTCTATTTGGGACGTAAACATAACGACGAGTCGAGTCTTAACAACCACTGCCGGGTAGAAAATGGCGTGAGGTTATTAACTCAAACTGATGCATTTTTTAATGCAGTAGGCAGACATTAATCAAGAGGAATTGTAGATACTAGAACATTACTGTTAAAAATAAGTACTAATATTACCAGCTTGACCGGTGAAATACCACAATCTCTCAGAATATCGGCGTAAAGTGGCTCACGTCGCATTTTGCTCGGTGAGAAGGGCATCTGGTATCCAGTGGCGAAATGAAATTTGCCGGATCAGTTAGTTATAAATATTTATGAGAACAGAAGAAGCAGACGAGTTATCATGATAAGTGGTAGCTTCATATAACTAACACGGGTACTCACAAATTCAAAGAATCCTTATTTAGAGCGTCAAATTGCTTCACAGTATACGAGATATGGACACTGTTGTATGGTGATATTGTCTCGAATATACCCATCTGTATAAAATATAATTATAGATGTATAATTTATATATACATAAATAACTTCAAGCCAAATCCCTTGCAGGGCAGGCAGTAAGTATACAGCACCATAAAGCACGATTCTTCCACACTACACTCGCCTCCTTCATGCGCTGTATGACGTATGAAAAGTATTTACATTTAATTTAATTAATATTAAACCTATATGTAAAAAAAATAAACGTAACTTCACGCCTTTTGTACCCGAAGGTGTAGGCAGCGGCTGTTATAGTCTCGACTCGCCAAATCCATATGTCCCGAATGGAATAGGTGTCGACGCCTTTGCCATACACCAGGCACGAGTTGTCAGTCATCGATATTTATAACACATAACCCCCCCAAAAGAATTCAGGGAAATCATTGTTGTGAGCCCGGTATCGTTCCCACAACTCCTGATTCTGAAACATGGCGTCGATTACTGGCCCACCGAGACTTTCGAAGACTTTCAACTATATATAGTTTAAATCAATCGAATTTTTAATAATCTGGTGATCTGGAGCTAATCGAATTCTAGCTCACTCCTGGACTTGGACCCTGGACTTTCTGGAGTTATAACATAGCATAACTTCACGCCTTTTGTGGGTAACAAAAGGCGTGAAGTTAGGTGTAGGCAGCGGCTGTTAAGCCTCATCTCGCCGTTATGTTGACGTCCCAAATGGAATAGGTGGCGAACCAATTGCCATACCGGGCACACAATTTTCAGTCATCGACATTTATCACACTTAACTTCCGAAAACAATTTCGAAAAGTCATTGGTGTGAACCAGTGTCAAGATTCGAACCCGGACCTCTGGGTCAGAAGCCTTGTGCTCTACCACTTCACCACCGACACATCAAGACCAAAAGTTATCGGTGATAAATATCAATGACTGTCAAATAGTATCCACTACTCCATAGGAAGTTACAGCTTATGTTTTACCAAGTATCACGTAGAGTGCTGAAGCGGAAGGATGTAAAGCCACGGAAAGTCATGACAACAAAAGTCACAGTTTTCATGACCAAATTGTCTGTATTCTTGTGGATTGTGATATCAGGAGCCTTAAAAACCGACTAGCGTATGACAAGAGTTATTAAAAGTCAAAGAATCGAGTGTGGTGTGTTAAAAAGATATCTCATGGCGCTATGTTATCTATGCCTACCCCACAAGGGACTTAGCGTGATATTATGTAAGTAAGTGAGTACTCACATGTATTATGGAATTCTTATATGCTTTAATTCCCTCTATTGCCTTGTGCCTTTTGTGTATGTCAAGCAATACCAAAACATGTGGTGGTAGAAATTCAGGTTGAGGCTTCACATGTTCATGCACCAACTTGAAAGTATATCATTGTATACGTTAGAATCTAGGAGATATGTTCACCATGCAGTTCAACGAAACGCAGCATGAGCCACTTTACGTCGGTCTTCTGAGAGGTTGTGGTAATTCACCGGTCGAGCCGGCCCATTCATGCAGCGAACTGCTTGGCTCTACCATCTCTTTAACTTTTCTTTACTATTCAGCAACTTACAACAAAGAAAACAAAAAGTGCAATCATGAAAATACAGATTTATAAATTACAAAACATAACATAACTTCCCGCTTTCATCTACCCGAAGACATAGGCTGTGGCCCAAATTGAATAGGTGGCGAACCTACACCGGGCACCAAGTTTTTAATCATCGATATTTATCACACATAATTTGCGAAAATAATTTCGGAAAGACATTGGTGTGAGTCAGGATTCGAACCCGCGACTTCTTGATTCAGAAGCGGGGTCCTCGATCACTGGACCAGCGAGACCAAAATTTGTGGCCGGTTAATGTTTACTGCCTAATTTGATAATAAGCTGTAATATGTATTAAATATTTATTTAAAAACAACTAACTTTAGGAAACAGCACTGCCAATCCGTTAACTTTCCCAATGGCGTTGGGTGGTGCATAAAATCCTGGAATAAGTAGACCTGGTGGTGGAAAGTATTCGTCGGGATCCTCGTCCTCGTCTGAAGACGCTTCCTCTTCATCAGACAATTGCTATTGAGAGCAGCATGCATAATATTTAAGTACAGTAGTAGAGTTTTGCAGTTCGCTGCATGAATGGGCCTGCTCGACCGGTGAAATACCACTACCTCCCAGAATATCGGTGTCAAGTGGCTCGTGCCGCGTTTCTTTCGGTGAGAGAGGTATCCGGAGGTCCGATCAGAATTACACGTCTTGAATATTGGTTTTAGACAAGTTTAATGAATGATTTAATTAATGTAATTTTGTTATTATATTTACAATTAAATAACAATAGACGGTCTCATAATAAAGTCACCATGAATTTTTTCAAATAAACCAATCAAAATATCAACGTAAAGTGGGTTATGCCGTGTTCTAACCCTTATTAGCGAACTTACTTCTGGAACCACAATGTCAACGGTGTCATCTTCTGGCTCCTGGTTGAATTTGTCTAATCCCGACAAATTCTGAAACAATTTCAATGTTATCGTAGGGGGTAGGGCAGAGTGAGGTTTATTTTCTTCAAAATTGAGCAGCATGAGTAATTCTCGTCTCGGTAGGCTGGAGAACGAACCTGAACCAACAAGCCAATCAACCAATGGAATATGAAAGGAAAGATTTATATTTATGTATGTACCGAATAAACTCAAAAACTACCGGACCGTTTTCCAAAAATTCTTTCACAATTTTGAAATTTTTATCATTATCGTCATCGCTATCTTGTTTGTACGCAAGTAACACAACGATACGGAAGGCTACTTGCAACTGGCCAGCTATCACGGTTCTTGAGATACAGTCTGGTGACATACGGAGGGATAGACGGGTAGCGAAGTCTCAGTAATAGGATCACGATTTGGATACGGAACTAAAAAGAACATACTCCAGCTTTTAACAAGTCCAGTCTCTGTTTCTCCCTTTCATGTTTTTTAGCTTGCAGAGAATCGGCTATAGCTTGACGAGCCAATCTCTGCATCACTGATAGACGGCGGCAACGACTTTCATTCCGTTGTTGCTGAAAAAGAGGTACAACATACGTAACATCACGGCAAGTCCCTTGCGGTGTACACAGAGACAACAGAGCGCCCTAAGGCACGATACTAATTATATACCATGATTTTTACGTCTCAATTGAAGTAAGTGACGAACCTATTGCCGTACACCGGGCACAAAGTTTTCAACCATCGATATTTATCACATATAACTTCCGAAAACAATTTCGTAAAGGGATTGGCCCGGATTTGAACCTTCTTGATTCTGAAGCAAGGTGCTCGACCACTGGATCATTGAAACTATACTATAAAAAAGTTCCTACAAATCAAAATGGCGGATTGCATTCGTTGATTAAATAAAAAAAACGTCTGATACCGCATCAGTAATATCACTAAAACAAACAACTCACTCTCTTTAACTCTTTCTCTTTCTTTCTTTTCACTAATACCTCTTCTCTTGTGAGGCTGTAACTCTTGTAATAATCAAAAGCAGTCATTGGTGATGATTGTCGCCCAGTATCATCATTCGTAACAGTTCTAATTTCTTCGTATAATATCTTGCGGACCAAAGCTGTAACATTTCTGTTTTATATCTTCACGCCATTTCTACCCGAAGGCGTAGGCAGGGCGAGTGTGAAAAAAAATCCTATTAATACTTCTATTTAATGATAAATAAAAGTTTTATTTTAGAGGAAAACTACTAAATTTGTTAACGTTATTGGAAACAAATAATATGAGAAAACGTACGTAAATGTAAATGCCCGAAGGTGTCGGGAAATCAGCCTCGAGAATTCTCGAGAACGAAGACACGGGGAAGAGCAGACGTCAAAATAATATAGCTTATAACTCCCAGGTTATATTCTTACCAGTAAAAGATTTGTCAGTGTTGAGTAACCGTAAGCAGAGAGCCAGAGCTGGTCCCGAATACAAAGCATGTAGCGATGCCTCATTCAAGGGAGCATCCCCCTCGTAAAATATGTCGGCTATCATATTCTCTGTCACATTCACCATCTCTCTGCCAATCATCACAATACCTAAGAAGAATATTTGAACATTAATTAATTAATTTTTACTAGTTAAAAAAAGATATATGTAGTTGCAACTTGTAGCAGTTATGGCCCTAACGGTAGCAACTACGCTTTATATTTTAGAGACCAAAGAAAAACCGGTGTCGGTGGCCAAGTGCCGATCGTTATTTATATGGGATAGGGGGACACTGTCAGTGTTACAGTTGTTTTGCCAACCCTTACAATGTTATATGGAAGGGGTCGGAACTAGGCTGGGAGGACGTGAGGGGAGAAATTGGGCCTCTGGATACCTCTCTCACCGAACGAAACTGGGCACGAGTCACTTCAGCAGATATTCTGAGAACTCGTGTTATTATTTGCCCTTGAATTCAATCTAGGTTACAGAGCAAAGACTTTCTGTAAGTTATGTACAATAAATTACCATTGTGGACCAAATTGAGCCTCAGGTCTGGCTTCGCCAAGAGACCAAGAGACAATAATAGTTACTCGACGTGTAAGAGTCATAGTTTCCACTGTTAATACCCTTGCCAATCAAGGGCTTGAGGTTTGTATATTTATCAATCGAAGAATACAGCACCCATTCACACATACCTTGCGAGGTAGCTTATCTAATGTTCAAGGAATTTCCAAACAGCTAGTATATTGTCAAAAAAAATAAATATAATATTGGTTTATAAGATTATAAACCAATATTATATATTTCTTTTTATGTGATAGGAGGGCAAATTGAGCAGGCGTGTCACCTGGTGGTAAGCAACTAACCCCGCCCATAGACATCAGTAACACATATAGTGTTACTGTTGCGTTGCCAACCTTTAAGAGATAGAGGATAGGGAAGGATGGGGAAGGGGGTGGGCCTCCGGGTACCTTTCTCACCGAACGAAATGCGGCGTGAGCCACTTTACCTCGATCTTCTGAGAGGTCGTGGTATTTCACAGGTCGAGCCGGCTCATTCATGCAGTGAACTGCTTGGCTCTACCACACTAAATAAAGCTAAAAACGTGGTTTGTTTGACCGCGCAAATCTTAGGAACTACTGGTACGAATTGGAAAATTCTCCTTGTATTGGATGATTCATTTATAGTGAAAGGCTTTAAAACTAATATATCATTAAGGTATTATAAATAGAAGCGGAGCACTGGTCCATTTAGTTGTATCAGTAAAAAAAAATTGCGTGGAGTCCCGCCGCGCTACAGAAGTGGAACTTAGTAACATGTATTCACAATAGCTTTCTTTATTTTTATAGGTCTTCACCGACACTTAAAAATAGTCAATAAATAATTAACAATATAGATTTATAATATACTGCTAATGTAAGTAAGGGTGAGGTCTGGTGGTGCGTTGGTAAAACTACCGAATGGTAGAATCTAGGTTGGCGGGTTCGATCCCCACCCAAGTATAAATATTTATCTGGGTCTAGGTAGAATTTGGCTGGAGGCTGCGCCTCACAAAAGTGAGGCTCTGTGGTTCCACCGCCTCACTCGGCGCTGGGAACCACCAGCCGCGCGGATCCAGGTGGGTGATACGGCTGTCCCGGTGACGAAGTACTTGAAGTACCTCGGCCTCACCCTGAACAGCCTCTGGAGCTTCGAGGAGTACTTCGTGAGGATGGTCCCCCGTTAAGCCGCCTCCCCCGAGATTTGCCGCCTCTACGGTGGTGTCGCGCGATCCGTGGCCCCTATCCCGCAGTGGCTGTTACGCCTCGACTCGCTGTTTTTTTACGTTCCGATTGGAATAGGTGGTAAACCTATTTTCCTACACAGGGTGCAAAGTTTTCAGTCATCGGTATTTATTACACTCAGCTGTCAAACATAATTTCGAAAAGTCATTTGTGTTAGCTAGGATACGAACCCACAACTTTTGATTTAGGAGGGGGGTGCTCGACCACTGGACCGCCGAGACTACCGAGATGACTACTATCTACTTCAAAATTGAGTTCTAATATTCACCCGAACATACATATGTCGGCGCAGGACGCCATCTAGCGGTATATGATGTCAACTATATACAATAACTTATGACTCGGCGAACTTAGTTTTTTTTTATGGGATAGGAGGGCAAACGAGCAGGTGTGTCACCTGATGGTAAGCAATCAACGCCGCCCATGGACACCAGCAACACATATAGTGTTACTGTAGCGTTGCCGAACTTTAAGGGATAGGGGATAGGAAAGGACGGGGAAGGGGTGGGCCTCCGGGTACCTCTCTCACCGAACGAAACGCGGCATGAGCCACTTTACGTCGGTCTTCTGAGAGGTCGTGGTATTTCATCGGTCGAGCCGGCCCATTCATGCAGCGAACTGCTTGGCTCTACCACGCATTAAAAGAAATAAATTAGTGATATTTGTTTCTTAAAAAGTTCAATTTGTGCTATTTATCAGCACGCGTTATGGCCGCAAACGCAACTGCTATGTACCGCTATGTTAATACTGTAATATCTTCGTAAATATTAGTTTAAATTACATGCTGTAAACGGCTATATTGATCTATATTAAAAGCACAATCTACTTAAGATAGTTAACTGGATGAAAATTAATGCTGTAATGTTTAAAATTGCTTCGTAAATAAGCCACTAATTTTCGTAAAAAATAAAAAAATATTAATGGTCATTGTGGGTTATCCCTAAGAGGTAGACATATGCCCTTGCGGACTTTTTGTAGACCTTTTAGAGGTGTATAATAATGTAGTACATTGTTTTCATTTATCACTTAGGGTTCAGGCAGCGTTTTCGATTAAAGTTTTAAATCTTGAAAATTATCACTTTTTATTTCTACACTATGCATGAATTATAGATCAAAACCACCCCGTTGACACCCTCTAACTATTAAGAATAATCGCATCAAAATCCGTTGCGTAGTTTTAAACATATGCGCATATAAGGGGAAAGACAGCAGAAAGTGACTTTGTTTTATACTATGTAATGATAATTGATAACCCTATAAAACTTTATTATGTAAGCTGATTTAATTAAGATTACATGTTATTATTAGTCTCGGTGGCGCAGTGGTCGAGCACACAGCTTATGATCCAGAGGTCCGGGTTCGATTCCAGACTTTGGCTCACACCAATGACGATTCGAAATTGTTTTCGGAAGTTATGTGTGATAAATATCCATGAATGAAAAACTTGTGCCCGGTATGGCAATAGGTTCGCCACCTATTCCATTTGGGACGTAAACATAACGGCGAGACGAGGCTTAACAGCCGCTGCCTCCACCTGCGGGTAACAAAAGGCGTGAAGTTATGTTATATTATTTATGTCAATATATTACTGAAATATATTTATTATTTAGTTAAGTAAAATACACGAAATTTATAATTATGTGATTAATTAAGCAATTCATTATATTTAATATCTGTTTTGGTGATATTTCCTTTTATTGTTTAAATGTTTAAATCCATACTGATGCTGCATGAATATTTGTAATATTTATTTTCATGATTAATATCTTAATATTAGATAGTATCAATTCGTTCTATGTAATATTTTTTATATAAGAGAACTTAATTTTAAAACAGCCTAGTAGCGCCATCCGCCGAGAGATAGTGAAGTTATTGATTATTAAAATAATTAATTTATATATTTACAAACTATTTGGTACTTAAACTGGTCAAGATATTACTAAAATCTATTATTTAGTTATGTAAAATGCGCGAAATTTATAATTATGTGATTTAACAATTCATGATTCGTAAATGTTTTGGTGATATTGCCTTTTATTCTTTAAATCAATACTAATGCTGCATGAATATTCATAATAATTATTTTCATAATTAATATCTTAATATTAGATAGTACCAACTCGTTCTATGTAATAATTATAACTTAAGAGAACTTAATTTTATAACCACCTAGTAGCGCTATCCGCCGAAAGATGGTGAATTTGGATCGTTAAAATAAGTAATTTATAGATTTACAAACTATTTCGCACTAAAATTGGTGTCATAATTATCTAAAATTGTTATTTTGAATTTTAACCTATTTTTCAATTATAATTCTCGAGTAGGTTCACTTGTTGTGTAAAAAGATGTTGTTCATCATTATTGTTATATCAATTATGACCAGCTAGTACCACCATCCGCTACTAGATGTCTGTACGGGTAGTTTAAAAAGTCGCTTTGTCTTTTCGTCCTTGGTTTATATGGATCTTGGCTTTTTTGATACCATTATATTATTTATATTAATAGTGGCCGCAAGGGGGCGTTAAAAGCGTTAAATGCTCTTGCACGAGACATTAGAAGTTCCACTTCAAAAAATATATCGGCCCGATGTCGTATATAAATACTCAACTGTTATTATCCCATTGTTCATATAATTCTGGATGTGCATGTAATGAACCAGGCCAGTATATTACGAAGTTCAAGTTGGTCAGATGTGGTACCATCAGCTCGGCGCGGTGACGTTTCCTTGCGGCCTGACGCTCCTCTTGACGTGACTTTACATATTGTCTCTCTCTTTCCTTCTCCAACGCTGCAGCTGCCATCCATTCCTGACACATGATAAAATTATTGGTAAATATTACATAATGTATATACTTATATATATGTATAGAGATATCGCGATTTAATTGAAGAGTTACCAAGTACAAACATATATTTCTTATAAAATTATATTTTGAATTATATTATTGTTGGACTTCTGTTTTCCCGTAATTAAGAGATTGATTAGCTCCCAAGTGTCAGAAGTGTAGAGAAGTGTCATTAAAAAGTTAGTCTTTTTAATGACACTGGTATTCAAGCCTCTTAAGCAACAAAGTAATTTACAAATAAAAAAATAAGTATTCTAAGTCGAGAAGACTTACACCTGAATACTGAACCGCCACTCAAATCTGACAATCAATAAAGTGCTACTTACTGCTCAAATTTCACGTATTCTGTCTAATATGACAGCTACTTAAACGTTTAAGTAGCGCTTATATATTTGAATGGCGGTTCAGTAGTCGGGCGTTTTTTTTTTATTATTTCCAACAAATTTCCAAAAAACGTAATTTCGATCAAAATAATAGGCAGAGTCTATTGTATGAGTATCATGACATAGATACATATATAACAAAGTTGCTTTTCACTGTCTGTCCCCTGTCTTCTTTGAAACTACGCAACGGATTTTTTTGATGACTTTTTTGATAGATAGAAGGTATCAACGGGGTGGTTTGTAAGTATAATTAATATATAATGTAGTAAAAAAAAAACTATTAATTTTCGATATTTAGCATTTTAATTGCAAACGCCGGCTGAACCCAAAGTGATAAATCAAAACAATGTACTACATAATTATACACCTCCCAAAGGTCTATAAAAAAGCCCGCGATGGTGTATGTCTATCTTGTGAATCCGCAATGAGCGTTTTTATAGTTTCTTAGTGCTTATTAGATGAAACAAAGTTCGCTGCGTCAACTATTATTTTTTATATATTTCACTAAGAAATTGTTCTGGAATATTACCGACAGATAAAAGTGATGTTTCACATGCAATCACATCATAACATCACGCCTTTTTCTACCCGAAGGTGTAAGCAGCGGCTGTTAAGCCTCGTCTCGCCGTTATGTCTACGTCCCAAATGGATTAGGTGGCGAACCTATTGCCTTACTGGGCACAAAGTCTTTAGAAATTAATTTCGAAAACTGATTGGTGTGAGCCAATGTGATCCGAACCCGCCACCTCTGGATTCAGAACCGGGGTGCTCGACCAGTGGACCACCGAGACTACACAGGACTTTATTGTAGATATTTATAATTCAAATTCAAAATATCTTTATTCCATAGACTTTACAAAGTACTTAGAATCGTCACATAAAAAAACATTCACGGAGCTTAGAGTCCCTTTCATCACACTGTCTTGAATGTGAAAGCGAATCTAAGTGCCAGTTCCGGCGTCAAAGCTTCTTGAGAAGAACTGGCAAGAAACTCAAGGCCGACTCTTTTCAAATATCCAGTTTAACAAATAGGGATAAGTACAATCAATACAACACAAAAGGAGCAGTTCAATTCCAAACTTTTTTATCGTTTATATAGTCTGCGATACAATAATAAGCCCTTTGATATAATCTACTTTTAATATAATTTTTAAATTTCCCCATGGATAATTCAATCGCGTCGTTTGGAAGTTTATTGTAAAAGCGTATACATTGACCTGGGAACGAGTTAGAGATTTTATGGAGCCTAGTAGTGGGCACAGCGAGTTTGTTTTTATTTCTTAAATTTAGTTTATGAACATCACAGTATTTCTTAAAGTTAGTTTTATATTTATGAACATAAATAAGATTTTCAAAGTAAAGTTATAAGATCTACAATTAATTAGATTCAACATTCTACCTTCTATTTTTATGGTTTAGGCAGCGTACGCAATAAGTAACTTTTCTGGTTGATTTTTTATAATTTGTGTCCGTAAAACTGTCTAAATAAATTAATACTACTTAAAACACATATTTGCCTATTTTAAGTACCAGCTGTACATGGTGATTATGGTCAATTTTGATCCTTAAATTTTTTTTACATACGCTACTGTCTTGTATGTTTTGAGGTAAAAAAGAAATTAAAAAATAATATAATATCTTGTAAAATTTTGGGTTTGAATGGATTGAATTGAAAGTGGCCTAAAATTCCCCACCGTACTCCTAAAAATAATTTCAAATACAGAGATCGATGTCACAAATTTCAAACAATAAATTAGTCAAAATGACATCTATCATTTGCATATAAATCGTTCGGTAGCCATTGCAATAAATTAAAAAAAATATATATCGCGTTACTCACCACGCGAATTCATACCTCCCTCCTGCGCATAAATTTTGTATGCGCTTGTAAAATCCTGACAGCTGTCATATATATCGGGGAATCCCCTAAAACTGTTGTGAACATAAATTGTAACAGGAAAATTTTATGTTGACGTATCTTTTACTGTATATATGCGTTTAGCTAGCACAGTAACATTTGGTGTATATGTACTTTACAACAGTAAGTTGAGTTTCGTCACTTCGTACAGATAAAGTTAACCTTACTCTCAGGTAGATAAAAGGGAGAAAGAGGGAGAGGTATATAGAGGCTGTACGCATATTTTATTCTTCTGGGAGGTATTTAAATTAAGTATTTCTACCTTCACACAAGGGCCTCGCTTCCTCAGATTCGCCCAATGGTATTATATATCACACTTGTCCTAGATTTTTCATAACACATGTGAACAATGAATGGAACATACATACATAACTTCACGCCAAATCCCTTGCGGGGTAGGCAGAGAGAACAGAGCGCCATAGGGCACGATTCTTACACGCCTCACTCGCTTCGTTGACTTTCATAACTCTTTTCATGCACGCGCGTCGGTTTGTGAGGCTCTTAACATCACCTTCCTCCAGAACACGTTCTATTTGGTCATGGAATGTGTGTCTTGGCCGTCCTCGACTCCTACATCCATCCTCTTTTGCATTGTATATCTGTTTAGTCAGTCTTGCATCAACCATCCTTTCTACATGTCCGAACCATCGGAGCGTGCCCTTTCTTACTTTTACACCGACAGCGAGCGAGAGTCACTCCGCAGATTTTGCGTAGTGCCCTCATTTCTACCGCGTTTATTCTACTTTCATGCACACTCTGCCATACCCAGCTGAATGGAACGATTTCGCTAATTCTTAATTTATTTGGGTTTAATGTTATCAAAGGAATGAAAAAATGAGCTAATTAATAGATAAAAGTTAAGAATTAAACTTAGCAACTTAGCAAATGACGTTCATTTTACAAAACTGTCATTTCTCAGAGATATTCTAGATTTATTTTTTCAGATGGCCATTCATTCTTATTTCTCAGCCTATTCTTAGTAAACGAAAAAGCCTCGCATTATAAATTATTACTTACCTTATTAAATACTTAATTAATATATTAAGTCAATCGGTTTCTGGCACACTTCAATGATTTCTCGAAATTCTTTTCGAAAGTTATGTGTGATAGATATTGATAACAACGAAGTGCGCGGTGTATGGCAATAAAGACCACGACTCTCCATGTTATGTTTCACCACCCATTCCAAGTGAATTTGAGACGTAACGTTTCGGCGGGTCGAGGGTTAACAGCCTCTGTCTACACGTTCGGGAAACAAAGGGCTTGAAGTTATGTTATATAGAAATGTTTTGTTATGTTATAATAAAAGTAAATAGGTATCCAAACTAACATATTCATCAGGCGTGGGTTCGTCGAGTTCGTAATATTCTCTGTCTACTTCTAAGCCGTTTACGCCACTGCGATAATACTCCAGCTCCTTCATAGCCACTTCTCCAAATCTGATCATGTCCACGCCGCGGAAAACCTTGGTGACTTTCATGTTCTGGCATTTGAAGTAACTTATATAAAGATTTAAACTTATATAAAGATTTAAATAGGTTCGCCACATAATATTCCATTTGAAACAACAAACATAACGGCGAAACGAGGCTTAACAGCCGCTGACTACACCTTCGGGTAGAAAAAGGCGTGAAGTTATGTTATGTTATACATAAAGATTCAAGTAAAATTTCATTATGTAAGAAAAATAAAAGAGAGACTTTAAACTATGCGTTCTAAATTTGAACACATATTTATTTATATGAAGTGGCAATGAGCTGGTCACATCTGTCCAAGGACCGATGGTAGATGGAGCAAGACGGTCATGGTGTGGAGACCGCGACGGGGTAAGCGTAGTGTAGGACGCCCACCAGCCCGATGGTCAGACGACCTCAGATGGGCTGCTGGAAAAGACTGGATGCGGAAGGCAAAGAATTGGATGTTGTGGCGCACATTGGGAGAGGCCTATATCCAGCAGTGGACTGCAACAGGCTAATGATGATAATGATTTTTTTATATGGACGCGGTGGTGGAGCGACGTAGTTGGCTGCATGAATGGGCCTGCTCGACCGGTGAAATACCACGGCCTCTAAGAATATTGACGATATCACTATTGTCGAATATCTGTATGTACGGACAATATCATATAATCTCCCATTATATCGACGAAATGATCATTGAATGTCTTAACACCAGAATATCTTTTTTTTTTAAATAATATTGAAAATCCGGAATAATTATTCTATTGATTATATAAATAAAGAATTTCCATAATTTAATATTCATTAGAAAAAACAAGGAATAAAATCGCTATAGCCATATCGTCAGTCTTCCGAGTAATTTCTTAATCAGCTATGGACTGTAATACCGGAATCGGGCAGCTCGTGGCGTTAGGGTCCGTGTTTTCTTGTTCCACGAAGGCACTTTCCTCAAGCGCTCGTGTTTAACAATTTTGTTTTCAATAAGTTAAATTTTTGTACATTGACTATTTTTAAGTGTCTGTGAAGACCTACGAAAATAAAGCTACTTGGACTTTACCTTAATGTTTGTAATATACTTTTTTTGTGGTACAGGAGGTAAACGAGAATGAGTTCACCTGGTGGTGAGTACCGTCGCCCAGTAGCAACTCAAGTGTCGTGATGGCGGCGAAAAGTTGTGATATTTCACTGGTCTATCCGACCCATTTATGTAAAGAACTGTGTGGATCTACCACTATTCTTCGTTATTTTTTCAAAATTTTAGCATAAAATGGATCTGCCACCGTTAGACCTCGCGTTTTTTTTTTCTGAATTTCGCACATAAACATAACTTCACGCCTTTTGTTACCCGAAGGCGTAGGCAGCGGCTGTTAAGCCTCGTCTCGCCGTTATGTTTACGTCCCCAATGGAATAGGAGGCGAACCTGTTGCCATACCGGGCACAAAGTTATACCAGGCACAAAACTCTGAATTTTATCTAGAAAATTAAATGATTTATCAAAATCATTATTACAGTCATTATTGTCCCTATTGCTTCATAATTCTTGGAATTTTGTTTACTGATATAATCCTACTATGTACAGGGCTGATTTTTTTTAAGTCTTCTACAAATGCAATTATCCTTATGTTATTAAAATAAATATATAACTACTTACCAACATAAACATATAAATTGGTTCACTTTGATCTTTGAATCTTTGCAGAGTTTCTATTTCATCGGCTGGTACCTGAATTAAAGGTAGACAATAGATCTAAACGTTGTATGCAAAGAGATCGCTGTAAGCGATAAGACCGCCCATTATTTAACTTTTAAGTACTTTTGTATTTTTTTTCCGTTTGTGCTGGACAATAAAGTTCTAGTCTATTCTATTCTAGATACGAAGGTATTTAATATTGCAAAAGCTTTATGACATCATCTCCCTGCCCTGTTCCCATCATTCAGGGTCAGCACAACAGGCCCAACACCTTCGATTTTCTGATCCTCATCCCACTTCCGACCCCTTAACTATCCCACTTTAAAGGCCGGTAACGCAATTGAGACACTATCTGTGTTGCAGGTATCCATGGGCGGCGTAACTTGCTTGCCATCAGGTGAAACACCTGCTCGTTGGCCCCCTATCTCATAGAAAAGATGTCTGGTTAAATTATTTAATCCACAGGAACATAGAACCAAAGTAATTAGGCAAGTCGAAGAATGGTAGACACTACCTGCATATATCGTTAAGAAACAACTTTTTTTGTATTATCAGATTTAAGCTGTGGTCGTTTCACTTTATTCAAAAATTTAAACAAAACTCCTTATTAACAAATACTACAAAATAGTACCTTATGAATACCAACTTTGTTACATATTTTATTTTTTTGGATACTTCACAAAAAATCCACGTGTTGTAATCACAGTTACCGCTGATTTTGGGTATTAAGTGTTTTACCTGCGACTTCCGTCTTCTTGGCAAATATCTACTAGCGCATTGAGGACCTGCTCTGCCATATGCCTTACCTTGAGTAATATCATTTTGCCATCACTCCAGTCCAATTTGATTCTAGTGAAAAGTCTATCCAGAGCGGTGCACGAGCCGAATGTATAACTGTATATTTCAGCACCTATTCATAATTAGTTTTATGGTACTTTAAAATATTTAATGCTATTATTTTCTATAACATTTCTTTCATAGGCTTTAGCGACCAAAATTCACAACAGTTGAAACAACTATTGTATAACCAACTCTTTATATTTCAATGTAAATTTTTTGATGTTCAATGTCAAATTCAATTCAAGTCTCGGTGGTCCAGCACGCTTCGAATCCTGGCTCATACCCTAGATTTTCCGTAATTATTTTCGGAAATTATGTGTGACCAATATCGATGTCTGAAAAATTTGTGCCCGGTATTGCAATAGGTTCGTCACCTATTCCATTCGGCGAGACGAGGCTTAACAGACACTGCCTACACATTCAGGTAGACAAAGACGTGAAGTTAAGAGTAATGTTATGTGTCAAATTCATCATTCGCTTCATCTCAATTCATTCGCTTCTTCCACAGCAATACCCTTCCTAATCGTAACATCCTTCACGCAATCCATTCTTGTTAATTTCGGTCTCCCTCTTCTCTTGTTGTCTTCCACATTTAGTTTCATCATTCTTTTCGCGACATGTGTACACATGACTTCCCCCTGCGATTTCCTCTTATCTTCTCAGTTGCTACTCTAACTTTTTATCTTTATAATTATAAAAAAAATGTATGTATTGAAGAGTGGTAGAGCCAAGCAGTTCGCTGCAGGAATGGGCCGGCTCGACCGGTGAAATACCACGACCTCTCAGAAGACCGACGTAAAGTGGCTCATGCCGTGTTTCATTCGGTGAGAGAGATACCCGGAGGCCCATCCCCCTTCCCCATCCTTTCCTATCCCCTATCCCTAAAGGTCGGCAACGCAACAGTAACACTATATGTGTTGCTGGTGTCCATGGGCGGCGTTGGTTGCTTACCATCAGGTGCTCCTATACCATAAAAAAAAATATTTTTAGAGGTAGTATGTCCTTGCTAACCATCGTAACTATTCCAGCGATTCTTATCAATATTTTACCCATTAACTTTTCAGTATGGATTATGGCGTGAGACACTAATCTAACAAGAGAATACTGCCGCTACATCTCTTTCTGCGTGTTTCGTAAGAGTTGACCAAGATATACTCACAGATCAATTGGTTCCTATTTGCTCTGATAACATTCTCAAACTCGATTCTACTGTGTATTTCCACAAATATCTCAATTTTCTTTTTAGCTGTAGCCATTTTTAGTTTTTGCTCAGTGAACATTGTCTTAGCCAACTAGTTTATTAAAGCCAAGCAACAATACAGGTTCAATAATAATAAATTTACTAAAGCCTCAAATACAAAGCAGTGCTATTTATGTGTTAAAATTAATTAAAGTTTCGTTTTACCAACAGACTGAATGTTTTTTTTTTTTGCATCTCCTTGTTATTTTTTTACATCTCAAATGTAAACGTAACAGTTGCAGAACCTATTGCCATACATCGGACTCAATGTTGTATATCTTAGATATTTAACAGAGACTAGCAGACCGCGCGAACTTTGTACCATTATATTGTATGTAGCTTCCCGCCTCATGGTGTTACTCGCGTACAAACAAAATGTCGATGACGACGATGATTACACATAGCCTATGTTACTCAGTGATAATGTAGTTTACTAAAGAAAAAGCATTATTAAAATCGGTCCAGTACTTTCTGACTTCATTCGTTACATACAAAAATACAAATCTTATCTTTCCTCTTTATAATATTAGTGTAGATAAGTTCCAAAAGGGTTGGGATCGGGATACAATGACCAAATAAATGTTCTCTTTCAAAAAGGCAATATCGCATCAATTGGCATAATAGCGAAATTGGTAGATGGATGGATGAAGCGAATTAAGTGTGTCAGGATCATAGCTTGTGGAAAGCCAAAGTGTCTGCTTACCCCTATGGGATACAGGCGTGAGCTTATTTATGTATGTAAGCTTTAAAAATATATTTCTGATTCGATGATGGCCTTGATTCCGAAACGGAGTGCTTAATCTCCTGACTATCGAGACAACAATATGGAAACCCGGCGGCTGTTAGCGGGACTCTACTGGAGAGTACGGGCGTTATGCCCCTGCATAGGGCCCGTATTTACCATTCTTCAATATTATATACGATTAAAGACCGGACAAACTCTAGTTACTAACAAATCAAACAAGAATCACATTGCACAGCTTGACTTGAAACTTATCTTATCCTGTACAGTATGTGGTGTTATCTTCCTATGCTGCCATCTATGATTTTATATCAACACTATTTATCTACGCGCGATCTGTTCCCCTTGAAAGCTTTCAATTATAATACACCAGAGGTAGGTATATAATGAATGAAACGAAATATGATATTTTAGTCATAAATCTATAAATGTAACAATAAAAAGCACAATATATAGCAAAGATATGAGAACAATATATGTAAGCAATATATGTATGCTTAAATCTTGGCATTTTTAGGCTTAGTATAAATTTTACGATATCTATCAGTTAGTGTGTCGCTTAGTAACATCGTTTTGTGGCATTATTACCGATTATTCGATACAATATAACTAACAATGTAGTTTACTAAAATTAAGATGTACATGGGAGGGAAATGTGGGATCACAAAAATTTCGAACAAATGTTACAGAAAGCGAGCGGCAAAAAATTGTGCCAACTAACTAACTAGATGGCGCCATAGGACAAGTTAAATGTAGATATCAAGATTCTCCGGAGTTGGATCACTTGTTCAAAACTGCGCCAAAACAAGCATACTTACCTGGCATAGGGGATACCGTGATCAAGAAGGCGGTTCCCCCAGGGCGAGGCCTTCCCATTGCACTGCGGTTGGGTTGACCCCTGCGATTATCCCTAATGTGGATAACTCGGATGCGTAATTTTTGGTAGTGGGGACTGCGTACGCGCTGTCCCCTCATTAGTCACATTGAAATTAAATAAATGTCAAGAACCAGAGTAAACTACATTAAGAGAGCGTTCACTTCATCTCACGTAAATGAAATAACTAAATGTTTGCCTGTCTGTAATATTCTGCTCTATTGTTGTTAAATCTAAATAATCTTAAGTTAACTGTGCTAATTGCGTTGATAGTAATTATATAATAGATTCTGAGGAGCAAAAGCCACGCACGGCTAGAAAATCGCACTACGTCCAAAATATTTATATTGAGGGATATTTATTTTGAAAATCATATCGGCCTGATCTTACGTGTGATGGTTAAAGATTTATGCTAAATAAACTTAAAATAAATAATTCATCAGTTTTTTTTTTAAATATACATATTATTATAAAACACCAATCAGTTAAAAGTTAACTATTTATCTTGTTTATGCGCAAGTCATAGCAAACAACGGGCCGCTAAGCGCAGAGCATTTAAAATTATCCAATATTTAAATAAGTCCCAAAAATAAACAATATAAGAACAGTTCATGCATTTTTAACCTTGAAAAAATCTTCTAATCTGAAACCCCGTGTTTTAAAGAGACAAATATTCTTAGAATTAACAACGTACCATAACTTCACGTCTTTTACTACCCGAAGGTGTAGGCAGTGGCTGTTAAGCCTCGACTCGCCGTTATGTTTACGTCCCAAATGGAATAGGTGACGAACCTATTGCCATACCGGGCACAAAGTTTTTAGTCATCGATATTTATCACACGTAACTTCAGAAAATAGTACATGTAACAATTTTGTATATTAAGAAATACATAAAAACTATTTTTCAAGTTTTTATTGGTTTCATTGTGTCTCTAACAAAGGTCGATATTCTATTTTGTCAACTTTGTATTAATGATCAGACCACGCCTTTTATTTCCGTCACCACCAATTTCATTCAGAACGCCACGTGGAGTAAAACCACCGAGGTGGTATTATTAGCTCTCACCATAAGTGTAGATAAAGTGAGCGCTCATATGTTTATTTATTATCAAAGAAAATGGTGTATTTACTTAGATTGCATGTACTTTGGAATCTATCTGATTGTACATTAGATATCTGAGTATTAATTGTTACGCTATAGATGGCGCCGGCTTTGCTGTGTGGCGCCGGCTTAGAATTCCGCCACCCCATCTCTTGCCGTGGGTGTCGTAAAAGGCGACTAAGGGAAAAGCTAGAAGAATGGGCAGCAGCATTCTGTCTCAAGAAAATACAGCCTACTGCGATGGCCAACCCGTCTGCCAAGCGTGGCGATTATGGCAAAAACCCCCAATGATTGAGTGGACCGGTAGTTGTGGCGCTCTATGGGGGAGGCCTATGTCCAGCAGTGGACCTCAAAAGGCTAATGATGATGATGATGATACAGATGGCGCTATACTTAAAACTTCTACATCGCGCTATGGTTACGTTACCGCGAAACACTTATAAGGTAATTTCAACCAGTTTGAATTTGTGTCTCTGGTTTCCCTTCAAAACGCATAAATCTTTCGCCTTTTACTAAAGATTTCCGTGGAGGGAACACTCAAATGAGTCTTACATATTTTTTGATGCCCTACCTATTGGTGGGGTTGTAAATTGTAATAAAATTTAGAGATGGGTCGTACTAGGTAAATCAGACACTAGGTGCGCCTGTTCCTAATCTGAAAGAATACCTGTTCCATATACCTGTTCCACCTAATCCATCTAATCTCAATACGAAGACAAACTGTTATTTCGTTTCGTAATCTCGGTCCGCCTATTCTCTATCGCCAGTTCCGATGCCGACATTGGAAATAAGAAATGTGATCGTCGAATAATCTATACTATATAAAGCTGAAGAATTTGTTGGTTTGAAATTGAAAAATTTGAAATTTGAAAAATTCTTTTAGCGTTAGATAGCTCATTTATTGAGGAAGGCTATATAGGCTATAAATCATCGCGCTTAAACCAATAGGAGAGGCGCAGTAATGAAAAATGTTACGAAAACGGGGGAAAATATCACGCTACGGGCAATAAGAAAGAAACGTAACTGAGTGCGTGGGGTCAGCTAGTTATTAATATAGTATAAACTACTTTAAACTAAAAATTTGTAAATGGTATATGTACCTATTAATAATGTGTATTTCATACGTAATTAACAATATAATGTGATGATTTGATGAATGAATTTGTATATTCCCTTCATACTTATTACAGGCTTAGGACTGTCGTCTTACAAAATGAGTTAGGAACTTATGAGGTCAGAAAGTGACGGTGATGGCATTCAAAATACTATTAAAAAAAAACATTTTGTACACTTTAAATTTTCACCCAAAACAAGTGTCATATAATCGATACAAACAGAAAATCAATTTCCTTCCATGAAACACTTAAATACTTACATAATATTTAATAAATCCCGTCAATTACATAAAGTCTATTGTTGTTTAGTTAACTTAAAAATTAACTAACTAACAATTAAATTCAAAAAATATTTTTTGGACTTACTAACATTTGTCTATTTGATATAGGTTCGGAGATATTTTTTTATTTATTTGATACGAATTTATTGGTTTTACTTGTATCTCTCACCACAGGAGGCAAGGAACTATTCGTAAATGTAGCTAGAATAATTTCAAAATTAGGCTGAAAATATAAAATAATTACTAGTGTGTACCTAGTAAAATCCTTATTTTCACCTATTGTACAAACTTATCCTTCTTTATAATAATATTTGTTGTGTGACCATGTTCTCACGCATAAACCGATTTATGCCGGCTTCGTACGGCATGTGCAGCGAGTGAGCGAGATGAACAATCATAAACTTCAATATTGTACAGCGCTGTCTCGCTTCCTCCCACCTAAGACGTGAGGTGAAATGACGAGATACGTGGTAACATATGAGCGAGTGAGATGGCGCGAACGGAACAGGTGAGTCCGAGCTCCCACAAACATTCGACTGCGGTATTTGTGTTCTACGCATACCGATTAGGTACGGAGATTAGGTATTAGGTGGATTATACGAATTGTGAAACGTGGATTAGGTGCCGCCTAATCTCGTGGTATACCTAATGCGTATGTATGTTCCAATATATTCGACTCACCTCTATAATAAATAAGTTGTAATAATATTATAAAAATAATGTAATTAAATATCCAAGTTAGGAATGCGATGGGTCGTCGACACTTTACCGTTTATCGACGATGTTGAAACTAGTTTATAAAAAGATGGAAAGCCTTGGAGGTAGTGTTGAGTAGGACACGACTTGAAAAAGAGTTTGTAAGAGTAGCCTCTTTTTTATCCTGAGCCAGTACAATGTCCCACTTCAAATGAGGCGAGGCGTACTGAATCATTTGAAGTTATTGTAGTACGAAATACGCGCGCCTCCTCGTGCCTCAAATGTAGTGTTGAGTAGGTCACGACTTAAAAAAGAGTTTGTAAGATAGCCTGTTTTTGTCCTAAGACAGTACAATGTCCCACTTCAAATGAGGCGAGGCGTACTGAACCATTTGAAGTTATTGTAGTACGAAATACGCGCGCCTCCTGGTGCCTCAAATGTCAGACGCGACGTGCTTTTGTCATGTTATTTGTTTGTTTAATACAAATATTTTGTAATTATAAATCTTACAAGTATAAAAAATAATTTTATGTGTTTGTTGTCTTTTAGGTATTCAAACCAAATGATTACGAATATAAAATTTCTCATCTAATATACCTGTTAAAAATAAACGCGAAAGTTTGTGAGGATGGATGTGGGATGTTTGTTACTTTTTCACTCAAAAACTACTGAATGGATTGTAATCAAACTTTACAAGAATATAACTTATAATTACATCAGAATAACAAATAGGCTATAATTTATAGTTGTGGTGTTAATTATCCAAAACATAACGATAAGCATCAAGTAATATAAAAAATCTTTGAATTTGCATGACTAGAGGGTGCTGTGCGATATGTTTTATCAGAAAAAAAAACTAATTAAATGGCACTGACTCTTTAAACAACGTAAGATTATTAATTAAATTTTAAATACGCCTCTTCTGGCTGGAACCTCGCTTCGCATGGACGACAATATATTTCTCCCTCTCTCGAAATGTCAGACGCGACGATTGTGACTTGACGTACTTGCCGTTTGTCTGCCTCGGACGACCGCGACAAAAAAATTGAAGTAGTACAATTTTTAATTTCGAGGCACTCTTACATTTTGACGTCATGTCCGGGACAAATGAAGCGCCTCTTGTATGTCCTACTCAACACTACTTGGAGGGAGGAGGCCTTCACCGGAGAGACTTCCTGACAATTTGGAACTACAGTTTAAATAATAATTAAGTTTAGAATTAGTTAAAATGTATAATATACCCTATATGAATGTCTGAGGAAATAAAAAAGGCTTAAAATAAAAATACTATAATTTGATAAAAAAGTGATTGAAAAATTATTTGATTTGGTATTAAAATCGCATCATCAACCTTAATTGTTATATCTCCGACACAATACACACAGCGCCTTCTAGTTCCAAGCTAAGCAACTTAATGCTTGTGTTAAGAATACGAGATAACAGATATTAATACATATATACTTTTCTTTTGTAAATACATACTTATAATACATAAAAAAACACCCAGACACCACACAAATATTCATGTTTGTCACAAATATTTGTGCTCGGGCGGGAATCGAACCCCCGACCTCATTGCTGCAGCCGTTAGTTTTACCAATGCGCCACCAGGCCCTTCAAAATTTTATACTTGAAGAAATGGGAATGATTCTTGAGAAATAATAAGTAGGGTTCCAACCATTTTATTTTAACTTTACAAGACAACGCCCTGTTTTTAACCGCTTGGATTTTTGAGGATACCTGCGGCATTGTTCCTCATTTATTTTTTTTCATGTAGAAGTTCGGCTATAAAATGTAATAGTAACAGCAAAATTACAACTAACAAACGCTTGCAGTTGTGTTCAATTTTTAGGGCCAAACTACATACAAAGGTATGTAGTTTGGCCCTAAGCTACTTTATCTATCATCAAGCTAAAATTTATGTGTTTGTATGAAACTAATAAAAGTTGCAAATAGAATTGGCCATAAAACCAAACACATCCGGCAACGGTTCTCGGACTTAAAAAACAATCTTGATAATATAATGTCTACAATAGATGCCTAAAATCATAAACATTTTCTCGCGACATTAATTATGCAATAAACATACTGACGAAAATGAATTGCTTTGGCTTCATTAGTAGTAAATTTCCATGATCCATTAAACTCAACAGTAAATTTAATGAATAAAAGGCATTTATTATGAGTTTGATTTCTAGATAATAGTGTTCGCAAGCTAGGCGTGGGTGTTTGTTCAAGATGAATCTATGTGGTGATTGGTCATTACTGTCGTCGATAGATGGCGCTGTGACAGAATACTATATCTCGCTTTAGTTTCATTAATCACTTCATTTAGTATCATTTCATTTATCATTTAACATTAACTCATCATACGAGATTACCTATCAGAGCGGCACTTTCGCTACAACGTAGAAGGAACCCTCTCTTCACCCCGTCCGATTCATGCCGGCGTCCCTCAGGGCTCGGTACTCTCACCACTCCTCTTCACGCTGTTCACCAGCGACCTCCCAAAACTTAGTCCGGTCCAGCTTGCCCTTTTCGCAGATGACACTGCCATTTATTATGCCGGTTGCGGCCCTTCTTCCGTCTCTAAACAACTCCAGAAGGCAGCCGACGCCCTCAGCGTCTGGTTTTCCAAATGGAGAATAGAAATCAATCCCGACAAAAGTCAAGCTGTCTTGTTTCACAGGCGGCGTTCCCACCTGTATCCCGTCAAGTCTTTCCCTAATGTCCAAATTTTCGGCAAACCTATCCCTTGGGACAGGCAAGCCAAATACCTCGGAGTTATCCTTGATGATAAACTCAGTTTTAGACCGCACATCAAACGTGTGCGCTCCCGTGCCGCCCTAGTCATGGGCAGACTCCATTCCCTCATTAATCCCAAGTCAAAACTATCTCTATCCAACAAGGTTAGGCTTTACACGTCTTGTATTAGGCCCATTATGACATACGCGTGCCCCGTATTCGCCCACACACAGCCACACAGGATCCATAGGCTTCAGACACTTCAGAATAGGTTCTTACGAAGAGCCACGGGGGCCCCGTGGTTCGTTCGTAATTCAGACCTCCACGTAGACCTGCTTCTGCCTACTATCAGGCAATTCATGAAACAGTGTTCCATCAAGTTCTTTGACTCTGCTGCCACACACCCCAACCCGCTAGTGGTTGCGGCTAGCAATTACACACCCTCCCGCATATCGAGGAGGACTAGACCCCGTCACATCCTCACCGAGCAGGATGACGCCACCACCCTCGCGCAAATCGCGGCTCAAAAGGCTCGCGAAGCCATCTCGTCTCATGGTAGGCCGCGGTTTCGTCCTCGCCGCCGAGGGCGCAAACTCGCTCGCGTAACAGTCAGAAACGTGGTACAAACCACATTGCCAACAACCGTCCAAGCCGAGGTTCGTACCCCACAGGGGGTGCCCTTGGAACAGGTTGTTTAATCACTAGGTTGAGAGCCCTCTGCGCTCACCAAAAGTCCGCGTAAAATTGTAACAGCCGTAAGGCTAACAATTAGTAGTCATTCATAAAAAAAAAAAAAAAAAAAAAAAAATTTAACATTATTTATTAGCTCAAATAGGTTGTTTACATTGATTCAACCAATTCTCCTCGAGTACAGTAGTTCACACTCCGATCAAAAATTAGTCCTACACGCTTGATTGAAATCATATATCTCTTTCGAAACAGAGTTGAGGGCGCTACCGAAGCTGTGAATTAGTTCATCCAAATGATCGTAGAGAGCGCTACTTAAAGGTGAACAGCTGTGTATGTGTGAACTTTTCGTTCTCAAATTATGTGAGTTCGAACCGAGAAAATAACATGCTTATTTGTAAAAAAAATTAACTATAAACATAACTTAACGTAATAACTCGATAAAGACGAATATGGCATTTCTTACAGGACCCCATTTCATTTTAGGGTAAAATAAAAGTTAATCTCAAGTCTGTGTAATTGCAGCCCTTGTCGCCTAGCAGACTTCTTCAAAAGGGGAACCAACTTTTTAAGATATCTCAAAAACTATGATTCCAATAAAAACTTCGGGAAAACATAATTTATAGCAAATCGCTTTGCCTGCAAATATGACAAGACAAATAAATGCCACACTTTTTTACAATATAGTAAAAATTTACACCATATATTCACGATAGATCAAAACGAATTGTTTAACTTACTTTTATTACAATAACATTCTTAAAAATAATGTTGTTTATTGTTAAATTTCTATTTTTTTTTGTTTTTAGTGGTAAAATGACATATAATTAAGACAGAATGATTGAGAATATGTATTATTTTCATTTGCTATAGCTAAGCAGTAGTCACAATTTTTAAAGAACCACCAAGACCTAAGATTTTTAATCTGGTTTAATTTTGTTAAATCACTTTTTTTAATAGCTACCCAGTATTTTACTTATTAGTTGCAAAATTTTTACCCACTAATAAACTAAAAATCCCTCTCATTCAATACAGAAAATAAATGATCAAACAATTTCAACAACAAAGACCGAAGAGGTTGAAGCATAAATTGTTATAGAAAAAAGAAAAGAGCCATGTAAGAAGGGCGTGTTTATGTGTTGTCTTTGCGTGTTGTGTGAAGATAAAGCAAAGGTCTTTGAAAGAATCGAAGCAAAGAATACAACGAAAAATGCTAAAACATTCTGTGATGATATGATTGCACAAATAAACAATTTTTGCGCTTAGATTAGAGATATTGGTCATTAATCTATTAATTTATTTAATTTTTAAAAAATCACGATGTACGCTCTCAGAACACTTCCTACGTAACAACATTGGCTTTGTAATTTTCTAATTTATACTTCTATACCAATATCATCAAGAGATAACGTCCGTGACATTGTAAGGGGCAATCTCTGGATCTACTGAAACCGTTTTCAAAATAATTACACATCTTAACCTAAACTTGAAAAAATTGTGGATTTAAAGTAATTATATTTCGTGAAGCTTATTTATTTAGCCCAATTATTTTTTACTTCATTTGTTAACTCCAAACGATTGCGTACAGAAGGCCCTGTTACTATCTGTTGACTGGATTATTCAATAGATGGTGCTAGGTTAAAAATGCGTTTCTTCATACACACGAGATTGTAAAAATAAATCTTTATGATAAAATGTGAAATTATAAAATGTGTTATTTTTGTGATTTTCTCACCGACTAGATATGTTTTATACATTTTTTTATATATCTTGATCGCTGGGTTATTAACATTATTTTTCTTTCTTCTTACTAGTTTAATCGGCATCCCGATTAGCAGAATAACTATTAAAAAATGTGAAGTGTCGATTTCTGTGATTTATTTGTTGACTATTAGAGTAATATGTTTTGACATTGTGTAATTGCTAGCTGACCCGTGACCCGGCGACCCGATTAGCAGAAAATGTATTAAAAAAATAACGAATCGACTGTTAGCCGGTACGAAGTTTGCAGGTCAGCAGGTCTATATAGGATCCATTTGTGAATGAACTCATCAGGTAATCTCAGGTACTATAAGACCGACAGGCATGAAAATTGGCAGGAGAATTCCTTACGCGGTTTAACATAATGGATTTTATGAAACTCCAGCAACACAGGGGATGATGTTTGGCGTAATTATGATCACTAACAAAAGTTTGTTAGGGGGCCATGCATTTCGACGAAATTTTGTGTGCATATCGGGTAGGTCTGAGAATCGGTCAACATCTATTTTTCATACTCTTTGATGTTAATGGTGGTCCACCGCCAATTTTTTAAGCAAAACATCGTTTGCCGGGTCAGCTAGTATCTTATAAACTTAATACCGTCCAACCCTTGATTATTTGATACTGTCGCCACGCCCATTACTAATGTGGACTCTATTGTGGACGCCTGCGCTTAATAAAATAGCAGCGTGTCTCTAATCAACAAATTATACACAGAGATTAGTTAGGAAGTGGGTAATAGAATAGATGAACTGTGAGAGTAATTAAAAAGTCGTATGTATGCACATCTTTTGTTTTTTTATTAAAATTGGTACTGTTTGTTTCGTACAAACATAAATATAATAAAATCGTATTTATTTGAGATAGTTCGGCGGATTCCTAGAAACCATACGAGGAGAAACTAAAAATCCCTATCATTCAATACAAAGGCGAGAACAGAAAAGGAGTTTGTAATCAAAATATTAAAGATCCACGATAACACATCCCAGTGTGCAACAACGCTTCGAAATGCCTGATTCACAAACGTCATGAGTTCACTTAGCCAACTCCAATTAAGGTGTCATGGTGACATATGAAAAGATATTCCTCCATCACGAGTATGCGTCGAGTCAACCACATAGCTAAATGAGCTAACATTTAAACTTGAACCTAATACCTATACACAATTCAAATTATGAGGGGACAGCGCGTACGCAGTCCCCACTACCAAAAATTGCGCATCCGAGTTATCCACATTAGGGATAATCGCAGGGGTCAACCCTACCGCAGTGCAATGAAAGGGCCTCGCCCTGGGGGAACCGCCTTCTTGATCACGGTATCCCCTATGCCAGGTAAGTATGCTTGTTCCGCAGCGATGTCGGTCGACTCACCTAACTACGGAGAATCTTTACATCGACTCAAAGAGTTATTGTATGCCGCCATCTAGTGCAATTTTACTTCCAGTAATTCTTGTTGCTTCGTATTAGAGCTAAGAGTCAAAAGTACGCAACAGAGGAGTGAGGACATTTTTTATAACTTCACGCCTTTTTCTACCCGAAGGTGTAGGCGGCGGCCGTTAACTGTCGAGTCGCAGGATTTTTACGTTCCAAACGGAAGGTAGCGAAACCTAACCGGCCATGGGACAGCAACAAATAATAATAAAATACATAATAAGAGTTTGTCTGATGCCTATGGACAATTATTAACAAGAAGAGGGTTCTCTTTTTGGACAGTGCTGTGGATTGGTTGTGAAAGGCTCGTTTGCAGTCAAACAGTATAAAATTATCTGTAATAGTTATCTGGCAATACAACACAAGTTCGAGTAGATGGCGCTGCATTAACCACTGGAACGCGCTATGGTTACGTTTCCGCAAAACCATTATAAATCATACTGAACTATTTGGCTAACGTATCTCTGGTTTCCCTTCAAAACGCATAAATCTTTCGCCTTTTACTAAAGATTTCCGTGGAGGGGAACACTCAAATGAGTCTTCTCTATTTTTGAAGCCCCGCTATCAGTGGGGACTAGTGTTGAGTAGGACACGACTTGAAAAAGAGTTTGTAAGAGTAGCCTCTTTTTTGTCCTGAGCCAGTACAATGTCCCACTTCAAATGAGGCGAGGCGTACTGAATCATTTGATGTTATTATAGTACGAAATATGCGCGCCTCAAATGTCAGACGCGACGTGCTTTTGTCATGTCATTTGTTTGTTTAGTACAAATATTTTGTAATTATAAATCTTACAAGTATAAAAATGAATTTTATGTTTTTGTAGACTGTTAGGTACTCAAACCAAATGATTACGATTAGAAAATTTCTTACCTAATATACCTATTAAAACTAAACGCGAAAGTTTGTGAGGATGGATGGATATAATATGTTTGTTACTCTTTCACGCAAAAACTGCTGAACGGATTTTAACCTAACTTTACAAGAATATAACTTATACTTTCATCAGAATAACAAATAGGCTATAATTTATAGATGTGGTGTTAATTATCCAAAATATAACGATAAGCATCAAGTAATATAAAAAATCTTTGAATTTGTATAACTAGATGGTGCTGTGGTTTATTCGAAAAAAAAATACGAATTAAATGGCACTGACTCTATAAGCAACGTTAAGATTATAAATTCAATTTTAAATACGCGTCTTCTGGCTAGCGCCTCGCCTCGCATGGATGACAATATATTTCTCTCTCACTCGAAATGTCAGACGCGACGACTGTGACGTGATCAAGTGACGTGCTTGTCGTTTGTCTGCCTTGGCCAACCGCGACAAAAAAATTGAAGTAGTACAATTTTAAATTTCGAAGCAATCTTACATTTTGTCGTCATGTCCGGGACAAATGAAGCGCCTCTTGTATGTCCTACTCAACACTAGTGGGGACGCGCTAACCATTTACATGATCAACATCAGACAAGAAATAACATACCGTGACAGAATGATTATAATTGCTACACAAACAAAACACTAACTAAAACCAAAACAGTAGCTGTAGACAGTGTAGACCCAGCCAAGCCAAACCTGGAAAATCTCTTCTTCGTATGATTACTTTACTATATCGTATATAAGAAGAGAGTATAGAGTAGAGTAGAGTCCGTATTACTTTCTCTACCAATAATGATATCTAGACGGGACGTACTCGTTTCTGGTGTTTCAGTCGCTATTGCGATGATTTAATTGTTTACAACGGAAAAAAAACAGCTCAACAGTATTTTAAATTGACGGGAATCGTGAGCGGTTGCAGTTTCAAGCACGACGCACGACAGCTACCGTATCAAGAACTCGATACGAGATAGTGATGACCAATCATCACTGATTAACTTTGTGGTAGCGCTTTGAAGAGGAGACGCAGACAAAGCGTCATCGCACCTCATAAGATGCACAGCTCAGATTGTGTGGGCCGATCCCGGCGGCACTGCAATGCCGGGCCGACCCGTGACGGGAGTGGAGCGAGCCCCGAACATCCCGTCGAGTTACATAAATCAGTTTAATATACTGGTCCCTCAATGAGGGAACTTTCAGATATTAAGCTGAAAAGAACAGATACTACACTTTGATCTTAGCCAAAAGGCCGAGAAGCGATAACTACACTTTTCATTCTGAGGAACCTGATTCGAACTTTCGAGAATCATAACACCGACATTTAAAAATGACATCATACTATCACTGACATCTGTTATGTAGTCAAGGTACTACTAGTAGAACCGCATGGTGGCGGGCGGCTTCTCTGTAAACACGAGTGAGTTGAGACTTAACTTCTGACAGTTGTACTGTCAAAACCATCTCTTTTTTATTACTCAGTATTTTCTAGTACCTAACAGTGTCCATTTTTAATTAAATACTTTATAGGTTAAAGTCTACAATACCTAATTATTTCAAAGTCCAAAATCATATTTTGTCTTGTCCCTTGCAGCCATTTTATATCGACGAAGGGAGAAAGAAGTCCTTATCATAACTTATTTTTCATAAATCGATTATTCATTCATAGTAAATTCATTCATATTTATTGCAGAAAAACAATTTTTAATTAACTGGTTCTTTTTAGTTAATCTGCACAACATTACATTGAGTTTGAATATCCGAAACGAATTAAATAAGACCGGGCCACACTACACGATAAGTAATATAACAGTTTAATCAAGATAAACAAAAACCACTCAGACAGCGACAACACCCCACTCTCCCCCGTGAAGGGGAGCGAACGATCATCGAGGGCTGATAGTAGGTCTACTATCGCCGGCCTCACGCTCAGGGTGCCGCGCCACATCACATCAACGTGGCTTTCGTGGACTCACATGAAGTGAGAGTCTCAGCTCTAGGATCTTCCACGCGGACCCTTTACGTCACCTTTACGTTACGTCCCGGGGTAACTGTTTCCGGGCTTTGGCCCGTTTCAGTAGTGGCAACGCCGTCTGCTACTACAGACGGGTCACTGGATGGGAACCGTGGTTCCGAGTTGTCCGTTGAGGTGCGGGGCGGTGACACGATCTGCCGGTTTGGCGATCGGCTGGCCGCGCCCTCCTTGTCATTTATGTATGTGGGCTCCGCCTACTGCCGCTGTGTGGGCGTGGCGTGGCGGTTTCTTGTTCGAGGTCAGGGGCGTTCCCTGAGATTAGATCTCTAGGCAGTCCTTTCTTGTCTGGCGGGCGCCGATGGTATGGCGCGATGTCACGCAGGCTGCGTGACTGCGCTCCGTCGGCTCGCTCAAACATTGAGGTGCTCAGACGTTTGATGAAGTCGTCGAGGCTCTCCATGTGTAGGTCTCTGGCGATCACAGAGTTTCGCACGTAGCGCGGGGCGTCGGTTATTCTGCACAGCGACAGTGATTGTTGTGCGCGTAGGCGGGCCCGGCTGGACTCGCTTGTGAGGGCGTACCAGGCCGGGGCCGCGTAAGTTAGGCGTGACCGGATGTAGAGTTTGTACACCCCGAGCTTCGCGCGGAGAGGTAGGCTGGATGCCAGGACCGGGTGCAGAAGAGCGCGCGCCGCGCGCGTCTGGTCGACTGTGTGTCTCACGTGGTTTCGCATGCTGAGGTTGCGGTCGATTATTACGCCGAGATATTTCGCCGTTGGCGACCATTCGATCGGCTCATCTAGCAGCCTCAGCGTGGTCGTGGGAATATGTCCTCCCATTGAGATAGCTTGGGTCTTGGCCACGTTGACTTTCATCCTCCAGTTCTTCAGCCAGGAGGGGAGTGCGTCTAGGGCTCGCTGCATCTTTACCATCGCGTGTTCGGTTGACAGTGATGTTGTGATGAGGGCGGTGTCGTCGGCGTACAGCAAGTAATGCGAATAGCAAATCGGCGATAGGCAGCTTCCCTGTGGCACGCCGGCGCGGATCAGGCGCTCCGAAGACATAGCGTCTTCAACCGCCACGAAGAAGCGTCTGCTTTGAAGAAAGGTGGCCACAGTCTTGACTATTCGACGAGGAATAGTAGACGTGGCCAGCTTATATAGCAGACCGGCGTGCCAAACGCGATCGAACGCTTTTTCCATGTCCAGGAACACTGCTACAGCGCGCTCTTTTTTGTTGTGGGCCGCCGCCAGGTGGTGTAGCACCCTGGCGACCTGAAGAGTGGTGGAGTGTTCCGCGCGGAAGCCGAACTGTTCGTCGCGTGGCTGAAGGTGGGACGTCATGTGCGGAAGTAACAGTTTCTCGAAGACTTTCGAGACGGTCGACAGCAATGTGATGGGCCGGTAGCTTTCAGGCAGCATAGTGTTTTTGCCCGGTTTCGGGAGCATGATGATCCGTCCCGTCTTCCACGCAGAGGGGAAGTGGCCGGAGCGGAGGATGGAGTTGAAGAGGCGCGTCAGCGTCGCGATTGCACGCGGAGGTAGGTGACGCAGGGCTTCGTTCGTAACTCGGTCCGGGCCGGGGGCCTTCCGTAGCTTCGTGTGGCGGATCATGCGTTGAATTTGACCCGGGGAGAACACGATGGGGTCTTCTGTGGGGGCTATCGGTGTCTAGAAGAATGTCTTCAAGTGCTGCTGGACTTCTGTTATGTGTTGTAGGTTGTCAGTGGGGTATGGCCGAAACTGCATTTCCAGGTAGTTGGCAAACAACTCTGCGCGGTCTTCGGCACGGTAGCGGGGGGTCCCGTCATCGGCCTGAAGGGGTCTAATCGGAGCTGGGCTCCCTGAGATGCGGCGGCAGAGGCGATGTATGCCCGTCCAGTCGTCGCTGACTCGCTCGATGGTGCGCTGCCATGATTCGGTCGCGACTGTTTCCAGCGCGTCCGATATCTTCGCGGCCAGAGCATTGAGTCGCGCCTTCTGGTCCGGGCAACGGTTGCGTTGCCAACTTCTGCGTAGCCTCCTCTTCCTTTCGATCATGCCTAGAATGTAGGCTGGCAGCTGAGGCGGTCTTCTAGAGGCGGGGGCATCGATCTTGGACACTCTGAGTGCTTCCGATATGGTCGCGCTGAGGTCTGTGGCGAGGCGGTCGATGCCTTCCGGCGTGTCCGCTCGGCTGGTGGGGGCGTGGTCAGCCATGTGCCTGGTGAACGTTGGCCAGTCATGGCGTGATCGGGGAGGAGGAGGCGTCATCAGTTTCGGTGGTGTCTTGAGCGTCATCAGGATTGGCTGGTGATCGGAAATGAGGTGATCGTCGAGGACGTCCATCGTCATTGCGGCTGATATGCCGCGAGTGACAGCTATGTCGAGGACGTCCGCGCTGTAGTATTGGTAGCGCGGATAGTACGTCGGGACCTCTGGTCCACGTACCTCATATCCCGAGCGGTCGGCGTCGTCGAAGAGGCGTCTGCCTTCCGGGCATATCCGGGTGGAGTTCCACGCCGTGTGCTTGGCATTGAAGTCGCCAGCGACAATCGTGGGCAGCGGCGAGCCCAACAACAAGTGGACATCAGCTACTGCGAGTCGAGTGCGGGGCGGCTTGTAGAACGCGTACACGCGACTGGGCGTGCTATTGGTGCAGATTTCTACTCCGAGGGCATAGGATGAGCGCAGAGACGGCACTAGTAGCACTTGGTGCAGGATTCTCCGACGCACAAGGATCGCTAGCCCCCTGTAAGCGACCCCTGCTGGCGAGATGTTATCCTCTCTGTAGACATGGTATCCGGGAACCTTCAACCGGCCTCCAGGGCGTAGATGGGTCTCGTTAATCAGGCCGATATCTACTCGGCGCTGGGACAGCACAGTTTTGAGGAGACGGATCTTCTCGGGTGAGAGCCCGTCGGCGTTCCAGACCAGGATTCGGAGCTCATGCGTATGCATTGCATAGCTCGGTAATGCATCTTAGGATGAGCGGGATAGGGTCCCGCTTATCCCTGACCGCCTCCAGCACTTGTTGTAGGGTGCCGATGACGGTGGTGATCTTGGAGTCCAGAGGCATTGACCGCTTCGCCTTCGTCCCCTCGGGAGGGGCAGCGACCACGGTCGGCTTGGACTTGGGCGCAGCTGGGTGTGCTGCGGGGGGCTTCGTCCTGGGGGCAGGCACGGGTTGCGGGGCGGCGGGTTCGCGTTTGACACGCTTACCGCGGGGCCTCCTCCTTGGCTTGCTTGATGGCTGGTTTGCGGCAGCCATAAGCGATCCTGGGGCGTCGCTTTCCGCGTTGACTGCCGCCGCCGGGGTGGGGGCTGCAGTGCGGGCAACGGTGCCGGCCCTCTTGTTCCGGACCTCCTTCCGGAACACGGGGCAGTTGGCGTTGTTTGCAGTGTGTGCTTCCCCGCAGTTGGCGCAGGTCGGCGGTTCTTCAAGGGGTCGCGGGCAGTCGCGGGCGGGATGCCCTTCCCCGCATCTCACGCAGGCGATAGGCCTATGGCAGTTGTGAGAGGAGTGTCTGAACTGCTGGCAGCGGTGGCACTGCGCAGGTCCTCTTCTGTAGAGGTGAGTAACTCAGGAGAGATAGATAAAAATGATATGTATCTGTCTCTTTCTATCCATCACTCTATCTATCACTTACTTTATGAATCTATCAGTGTATCTTTTCAATCTTTTGAATCGCGATCATTTCGATCATAGCGATCACTGACTAGGAGTGATCGCAACGGATGTATATCGGCGACGAGTGATTACATCAACATAAGTTCATTTCGTAGAACGAACCACGCGTTTTGTTTGAATTATGGTATGCCATGGTTCTGATATATGATGCGTTATTATATTATTACAAAATTACAATATTTAGTTTAGTGTGAGTAATTTAATTCTATCAATATAATATTATTAAACAATTAATAATTTTATTTGGTTGCTAAGGCTTAATTTTATTTAAATAATAATATGCACAAAAAGTTGTAGAGGCAAGCAGTTCGCTGCATGAATGGGCTGGCTCGACCAGTGAAAACCACGACCTCTCAGTATTTCACCGGTCGAGCCAGCCCGTTCATGCAGCGAACTGCAAGACGCTACCACTTCATATTTATAGTATAGTTATTATTATTAATAATACTCCATTTTTTTACTATAAATTTATAATGTAGTTAGTATTAATAATAATATGTAAAAAATATATTATAATAATATAGTTATTAATATTATTAAATACTAATACAATAGTATTAATAATAAAATTCAAATTCATTGTAGGGCTCGGTATCTTTTCTAAAATAACAAACGAACCATGTTGAACATGGGCAGCCATGGATTATGCACGGAACGCTTGTTGATACGAAAATATATAATGATTTAAAAGAGTGAATATATTCACTTTTGAATTTGATCACTCGGTGATCAAATGTATCACGCTGAGTAGAATGAGTGGTGAGTTGTCGCGCGGAGCGCGATACAAAGTGATATAGTGATAGAAAAGAGTGATACATATTAAATATGGGTGATATGAATCGTATATAGATACAAAATCTGATATCGTGCCAATATCTAAAAATCTGTTACTGTCTCTCACGAAATCTATATATTACAAATATCTGTTACTTTTAATATATAGTTTTGTACCGTATCGTGATAGCATGATCTATATATTTCGAAATCTATATATTACAAATATCTGTTACTTTTAATATATAGTTTTGTACCGTACCGTGATACCGTCGGTACCGTACGGAATCGGCATCGAATATCTAGCAGACAAAGCGCGAGCTATATATATTAGAGCGAGATATATGCACGATACCTATATCAAACTGATTTGAACCTTATGGGTACGTAATTAAAGCTTATTTTAAAGATTTTTAATGTTGAAAGTAAATAAACTTATGTTAAGTACTAAAGGTTGGTTGGAGTGAAATAGCAATACATAGACGGTTTAAGCGATTTAATATTGTAAAATGAATCTTATTACCATAGAAATAAAGATGATTTCTTAAAATTGGGATCATTGAAATATATAGTTGGTTAGAGCAGAAAGGCAATATGGGTATGTGTGTGTAACAGTATCAAAATGCTGGTATTCTTAGATTCAGATATTTGAATATCTTCTATATATTTGAATATCTATATATTTTAATATATAGTTCGGATATCTGATATTGAAAATCTAAATCTGTTATAGATACGGTACGCCAAAAAGCAGATACGACCCATGTCTAATACATATCGCAGTGATCAAAAGATTCATATGCATCTTTTCTTTTCACTGATACATTAATCCCATGTCTATTGTCTACTCTTCTGCCCCTCCAGGCCTCAATTGTGACACCTGGCATGTGAGTCTCGTGAAGAGCTTACTATAGAAATGATCCTATGAAGTAAGGTCTTGTATCGGAGCTCACTTATTCGCGGAGAATACCCATACCTAATTTTAATCTGTGACGTCATTTACACAACGACATCTATTGACAGTTTGGAAATCACAAAGTCGCTTGTTTAAATATCGAGGTACACGAAATAAATGATCAAACAATTTCAACAACAAAGAGCGAAGAGGTTGAAGCATAAATTGTTATAGAAAAAAGAAAAGAGCCATGTAAGAAGGGCGTGTTTATGTGTTGTCTTTGCGTGTTGTGTGAAGATAAAGCAAAGGTCTTTGAAAGAATCGAAGCAAAGAATACAACGAAAAATGCTAAAACATTCTGTGATGATATGATTGCACAAATAAACAATTTTTGCGCTTAGAATATAGATATTGGTCATTAATCTATTAATTTATTTAATTTTTAAAAAATCTCGATGTACACTCTCAGAACACTTCCTACGTAACAACATTGGCTTTGTAATTTTCTAATTTATACTTCTCTACCAATATTATCAAGAGGTAACGTCTGTGATATTGTAAGGGGCAATCTCTGGATCTACTGAATCCGTTTTCAAAATTAATTACACATCATCCTAAACTTGAAAAAATTGTGGATTTAAAGTAATTATATTTCGTGAAGCTTATTTATTTAGCGCATCTGGCTTTAATCTATATCTTAATAAATGTGTCAGTTAGAACGAAAATTTAATGTATAATATTTGTGCCTAGCTTCTCAATTGAAATATAAATTAGGTGTCACTGTGATTGTCCACGATGGACGCCTAAATTACGTAGCCGACTTTATTTTATTGCCAATTATTTTTTACTTCATTTGTTAACTCCAAACGATTGCGTACAGAAGGCCCTGTTACTATCTGTTGACTGGATTATTCAATAGATGGTGCTATATTAAAAATGCGTTTCATACACACGAGATTGTAAAAAAAAAATTTAAGATAAAATGTGAAATTATAAAATGTGTTATTTTTGTGATTAACTCACCGACTAGATATGTTTTATACATTTTTTTATATAACTTGATCGCTGGGTTATTAACATTATTTTTCTTTCTTCTTACTAGTTTAATCGGCATCCCGATTAGCAGAATAACTATTAAAAAATGTGAAGTGTCGATTTCTGTGATTTATTTGTTGACTATTAGAGTAATATGTTTTGACATTGTGTAATTGCTAGCTGACCCGTGACCCGGCGACCCGATTAGCAGAAAATGTATTAAAAAAATAACGAATCGACTGCTAGCCGGTACGAAGTTTGCAGGTCAGCAGGTCTATATAGGATCCATTTGTGAATGAACTCATCAGGTAATCTCAGGTACCTACTAAAAGACCGACAGGCATGAAAATTGGCAGGAGAATTCCTTACGCGGTTTAACGGAATGGATTTTATGAAACTCCAGCAACACAGGGGATGATGTTTGGCGTAATTATGATCACTAACAAAAGTTTGTTAGGGGGCCATGCATTTCGACGAAATTTTGTGTGCATATCGGGTAGGTCTGAGAATCGGTCAACATCTATTTTTCATACTCTTTGATGTTACTGGTACCACCACCACCGCCTATTTTTTAAGCAAAACGACGTTTGCCGGGTCAGCTAGTATCTTATAAACTTAATACCGTCCAACCCTTGATTATTTGATACTGTCGCCACGCCCATTACTAATGTGGACTCTATTGTGGACGCCTGCGCTTAATAAAATAGCAGCGTGTCTCTACTCAACAAATTATACACAGAGATTAGTAAGGAAGCGGGTAATAGAATAGATGAACTGTGAGAGTAATTAAAAAGTCGAATGTATGCACATTTTTTGTTTTTTTATTAAAATTGGTACTGTTTATTTCGTACAAACATAAATATAATAAAATCGTATTTATTTGAGATAATTCGGCGGATTCCTAGAAACCATACGAGGAGAAACTAAAAATCCCTATCATTCAATACAAAGGCGAGAACAGAAAAGGAGTTTGTTAATAAAATATTAAAGATCCACGATAACACATCCCAGTGTGCAACAAAAGCGCTTCGAAATGCCTGATTCACAAATGTCATGAGTTCACTTAGCCAACTTCAATTAAGGTGTCATGGTGACATATGAAAAGATATTCCTCCATCACGAGTATGCGTCGAGTCAACCACATAGCTAAATGAGTTAATATTTAAACTTGAACTTAATACCTATACACCATTCAAATTATGAGGGGACAGCGCGTACGCAGTCCCCACTACCAAAAATTGCGCATCCGAGTTATCCACATTAGGGATAATCGCAGGGGTCAACCCTATCGCAGTGCAATGAAAGGGCCTCGCCCTGGGGGAACCGCCTTCTTGATCACGGTATCCCCTATGCCAGGTAAGTATGCTTGTCCCGCAGCGATGTCGGTCGACTCACCTAACTACGGAGAATCTTTACATCGACTCAGAGTTATTGTATGCCGCCATCTAGTGCAATTTTACTTCCAGTAATTTTTTGCTTCGTATTAGAGCTAACAGTCAAAAGTACGCAACAGAGGAGTGAGGACATTTTTTATAACTACACGCCTTTTTCTACCCGAAGGTGTAGGCGGCGGCCGTTAACTGTCGAGTCGCAGGATTTTTACGTTCCAAACGGAAGGTAGCGAAACCTAACCGGCCATGGGACAGCAACAAATAATAGTAAAATAATAAGAGTTTGTCTGATGCCTATGGACAATTATTAACAAGAAGAGGGTTCTCTTTTTGGACAGTGCTGTGGATTGGTTGTGAAAGGCTCGTTTGCAGACAAACAGTATAAAATTATCTGTAATAGTTATCTGGCAATACAACACAAGTTCGAGTAGATGGCGCTGCATTAACCACTGGAACGCGCTATGGTTACGTTTCCGCAAAACCATTATAAATCATACTGAACTATTTGGCTAACGTATCTCTGGTTTCCCTTCAAAACGCACAAATCTTTCGCCTTTTACTAAAGATTTCCGTGGAGGGGAACACTCAAATGAGTCTTCTCTATTTTTGAAGCCCCGCTATCAGTGTGGGGACGCGCTAACCATTTACATGATCAACATCAGACAAACAATAACATACCGTGACAGAATGATTGATGATAATTGCTACACAAACATAATACTAACTACAACCAAAACAGTAGCTGTAGACAGTTTAGAGAGTATAGAGTAGAGTCCGTATTACTTTCTCTACCAATAATGATATCTCGACGGGACGTACTCGTTTCTGGTGTTTCAGTCGCTATTGCGATAGTGTAATTGTTTACAACGGGACAAAACAGCTCAACAGTATTTTAAATTGATGAGAATCGTGAGCGGTTGCAGTTTCAAGCACGACGCACGACAGCTACCGTATCAAGAAGTTGATACGAGATGGTGATGACCAATCATCACTGATTAACATTGTGGTAGCGCTTTGAAGAGGAGACGCAGACAAAGCGTCATCGCACCTCATAAGATGCACAGCTCAGATTGTGTGGGCCGATCCCGGCGGCACTGCAATGCCGGGCCGACCCGTGACGGGAGTGGAGCGAGCCCCGAACATCCCGTCGAGTTACAAAAATCAGTTTAATATACTGGTCCCTCAATGAGGGAACTTTCAGATATTAAGCTGAAAAGAACAGATACTACACTTTGATCTTAGCCAAAAGGCCGAGAAGCGATAACTACACTTTTCATTCTGAGGAACCTGATTCGAACTTTCGAGAATCATAACACCGACTTTTAAAAATGACATCATACTATCACTGACATCTGTTATGTAGTCAAGGTACTACTAGTAGAACCGCATGGTGGCGGGCGGCTTCTCTGTAAACACGAGTGAGTTAAGACTTAACTTCTGAGAGTTGTACTGTCAAAACCATCCCTTTTTTATTACTCAGTAATTTCTAGTACCTAACAGTGTCCATTTTTAATTATTAAATACTCTATAGGTTAAAGTCTACAGTACCTACTTATTTCAAAGTCCAAAATCATATTTTGTCTTCTCCCTTGCAGCCATTTTATCATAAATCGATTATTGACTAAGTTAATTCATTCATATTTATTGCAGAAAAACAATTTTTAATTGACCGGTTCTTTTTAGTTAATCTGCACAACATTACTTTGAGTTTGAATATCCGAAACGAATTAAACAAGACCGGGCCACACTACACGATCAGTAATATAACAGTTTAATCAAGATAAACAAAAACCACTCAGACAGCGACAACACCCCACTCTCCCCCGTGAAGGGGAGCGAACGATCATCGAGGGCTGATAGTAGGTCTACTATCGCCGGCCTCACGCTCAGGGTCAGGGTCAGGGTGCCGCGCCACATCACATCAACGTGGCTTTCGTGGACTCACATGAAGTGAGAGTCTCGTGAAGAGCTTACTATAGAAATGATCCTATGAAGTAAGGTCTTGCCGAAAACTGCCGGCGTGCGGCCCCTCACTTATTCGCGGAGAATCCCCATATCCAATTTTAATCTGTGACGTCATTTACACAACGACATCTATTGACAGTTTGCAAATCACAAAATCGCTTGTTTATATTACTTGTTTAAATATAGAGGTACAGAAAATAAATGATCAAACAATTTCAACAACAAAGACCGAAGAGGTTGAAGCATAAATTGTTATAGAAAAAAGAAAAGAGCCATGTAAAGAAGGGCGTGTTTCTGTGTTGTCTTTGCGTGTTGTGTGAAGATAAAGCAAAGGTCTTTGAAAGAATCGAAGCAAAGAATAAAACGAAAAATGCTAAAACATTCTGTGATGATATGATTGCACAAATAAACAATTTTTGCGCTTAGAATATATTGATTGATTGATTGATTGATTATATATTGGTCATTTATTTATTTAGTTAAAAAAAAAGCTCTCAGAACACATCCTACGCAACAATTTGTAATTTTCTAATTTATACTTATATACTAATATGTATTATCACGAGGTAACGTCTGTGATATTGTTAAAGGGGCAATCTCTGGATCTACTGAAACCGTTTTCAAAATTAATTACACATCTTAGCCTAAACTTGAAAAAATTGTGGATTTAAAGTAAATAAATTTCGCGAAGCTTATTTATTTAGCGCATATGGTATTAATCTATATCTAAATATATATATATATATATGTCAGTTAGAACGCAATATTTAATGTAGAATATTTCTGCCTAGCTTCTCATTTTAAATATAATTTACGTGTCACTTTGTTTGTCCACGGTGGACGCCTATATTACGTAGCCGATTTTATTTTATTGCCAATTATTTGTTCACGGTAAATCTTTATGTCATGTATACTTGAAGTGTAATAGTTCATTTTGTATCGGATAGATGGCGTTGGTCATATTAGTTAAAACATGTTAGCAAGATTCTCGGATTGTAAATGACCTCACCAAGTATTTATTGATCGACAGATCACAACACAGATCGGGAGATAGGATACTACTAGTACTTGTCTACCATTGGGTTAAGTTCATTATCTGGGATAGTTATATTTCAGGTAACAATATAGTTCTGGTGAATTCTATATGGTTTTTTATTCCCGCCATTAGAAATGCACCCCAACCTGTCGGTTGACAGCCTCGGCCTGACACGAGATCAAAATGATCTTTGAACAAGGTCCTTCGAGCCGGATTGGGTCTTGTCAGGAGACTAGACTCAGGTCCTGGTATCGTGCCGACCCAGTAGTGGATCGCTACTGATGGTGCGAGTGTGCTGATCAGCGTTACCAACTCGAAATTCGTCAAGGTGGGAGATAGGGTTCTACAAGTTGGTAGTTTCCAACAAACCCTACTATGAAAAGTTGGTAGATCTACCACCCATACTTTTCAAGTCTTTTAGAGACCCTCCAATAAGAATCTGGCATCCTTAATTTACTTTTCGATTGGATGAGACATATTTGAACTATTTTTATTAGAAATCTAATGATAAAACAGAATTACAGACCGCTAATATTCAAAATATCAATAGAAAATAGTCATAATTGAAAAACGAATAATTATGAGTCTATGACTTCAACCAAAGCATAGTTTATAAGTCACTTACAGATAGTAACTAATATTAATGTTGTAAAACTAGGTTTAATTAAACATTGACAACATCCAATAAAATTAATCTCAAAATAGAAAATAGATCTTCTCAGATCACAGAAATGATTAAATAATAATATTCAATAACAAAACAAACATCATGGCGGCGTTAGATCATCTAACGCCGCCATGATGTTTGTTTTGTTTTTTTTTTATTAAGCCGCCATGATATGACCTGTACGGCTGTACATCAACCTGTAACGCCCTCTATTTTCGAGTAAATTCGATGGATCCATCAAAGGGTAAAAAAGCAAGAGAAAGATTACGAAAAATGAAAAAAAAATTATAGTTTCAATATTATTTTCATGGAGGTTTGATTTGGGATTTTTGAAAACTTTAAAAGTTGGTAGATTTTTGGTACAAGGTGGTAGGTTTGACTACGACACTAAAAGTTGGTAGATCTACCGAAAAGTTGGTAGAGTTGGCAGCACTGGTGCTGATATGCACAGAGTCCGTGTTGGATTGAGGCTTGCACGACAGGTGGAAAGGCAGTTCAAGAAGTGGATTACTCAAACGATTTGGAGTAATAAAGGTCACATCGAGTTGGTCAAGATCGTGACTAGCGAAATTGTTATACGAAGACAAGGATCTCAGTAGTGAAGATAATAATATATTCGTGTGAGTGAGTGTACCAAGGATAACAGTGAGTACTTTTAATGTTTCTAAACCTTTGTGCATACAAGTCAGAAGATCTTTGAACATAGAAGAAAATTTAAGTAATTAATTCCAAACATAAAGTTTCGTAGATTAGGACTTAGAATAGTTTTAAGAAAAGTGTATACACGGGGAACCTATGCCCGATTTTTTCCAAATATTATTTGTTTCAAAACACTTGTAAAATTTTCATGGATAAATGGGACTTAGAATAGTTTTAAGAAAAGTGTATAGGGGAACCTATGCCCGATTTTTTCCAAATATTATTTGTTTCAAAACACTTGTAAAATTTTCATGGATAAATGGGACTTAGAATAGTTTTAAGAAAAGTGTATACAGGGGGAACCTATGCCCGATTTTTTCCGAATTTTATTTGTTTCAAAACACTTGTAAAATTTTCACGAATAAACTGGACTTAGAATATTTTGTTATAAAGGTGAAACTCTCAGTTATAAATAATACTTCACTTTATTGTCTTGTAATAGTATAATATGCAAAAAGATATATACAAATAAAATGGAATCACTATTGAACTTACAAGTAGATATCAAAGCTAGAATAGAAAGATCAAAAATTAATTACAAAAAATCACCAAAGGATAGGCTTACATTGAAACTAGATTGCAAGGGTTAGAGGAACAATGGTTAAGATTTAATGATACGCATACTAAAATAATTACAACAGCTACAAAGGAAGACCTTAAAGGTTCATATTTTACATCTGAATTTTATGATAAAACTGAGGATATGTACTTTAATTTCAAGTCAGATTTAAAGAATTCTCTGCAACAATTTTTAAGTGAGGGTCAGCACGTAGTTTCTCATGGTAGTAAAACAAATAACATTGCATTACCGAAAATAAATTTACCCAAATTTTCTGGAAGGTATTCTGAATGGATAAGTTTTAGAGATTTGTTTCGATCATTAGTACATAATAACAAAACTATTGACAATGTTCAAAAATTATATTATTTAAAAGGCTCGTTAACTGACGAAGCTGAACAATTACTAAGACAGATACCCATTACTTCAGCAAATTATGATGTCAGTTGGGCAACATTAGAATCTAGATATAATAACAAACGTCATTTAGCCAACAACATTTTACAACGTTTGTTCAATCTAAAGCGTATTAGTACAGAGGATTCAAGTTCATTAAAATATTTGTTAGACACTACAATTGATTGTATGAACGCATTATTTAATTTGGGTATTGATGTGACTACGTGGGATATCATAGTGATCTACTTAGTATCATCGAAACTTGATGTAGAAACCCGCAAACAGTGGGAATTAAAGGTTGCCTCGGATAGTGCAACAGATCTTCCGACTTTGGAACATTTTAAATTATTTTTAGAAAGTCGATTTAGAGCACTTGAGTTCGTAGAACCTCGTAGGTTCATAGTTCAGAGTACAAATAAGCACAGAGTTATGATAGCTACAAAAAGGGGATGTTCTAACTTGCGTTGCGAATATTGCAATGGAGTTCATAAATTGAGCTTCTGTAAAAGTTTTCAGGAGTTAGGAATAGATCAAAGAAGACAATTTGTTAAAGGCAACAAGGTTTGTTTTAATTGTCTTGGGGGTAACCATATGGTGGGTCAATGTAGATTGTCCACAAGTTGTCGGGTATGCAATAGGAGGCATCACACTCTTTTGCATAGCAACAATAAAGACTATGTGCCAAAACATGTAGAGAACGGTCAGGCTGGTAAATCTGATAACGTTAGTTCAATTGAGGGTAAGGAAGTTGTATCTTGCTTCTCAACCAAGGGCGATCACTCTGGTCAAGTTTTACTAGCCACCGCGTTGGCAAAGGCACAAACAGCCGTGCATAATTTTGAAATAGTTCGAGCCTTATTGGATCAGGGTTCTCAGGCTTCCTTTATTACGGAAGCCGCAGTTCAGTTTTTGCGATTAAAAAGGATTCCAATCAGGGGAATTATTTCTGGTATTGGCAATGAGAAAACTTCTCTTGCCAAATATATGGTTACGATGGTAATTCAATCGGTTACCGATCCTAGTTTTGAGATAGAGATTAACGCTTATGTTTTAAAGAAAATTACGTCTTATTTACCAGAGCGTCAATATCCACCAATAGAATGGCCAGAGTTAAAACACCTAGTACTGGCAGATCCATACTTTGACAAACCTAATAAAATAGATTTGTTGTTGGGGGCTGATGTATACAGTCAAGTATTAAATCCAGGTATAAAGAGGTCCCCAACAGGGTTTTTCATAGCTCAATGCACTAGTTTAGGTTGGATTCTTTCCGGCACAGTTCAACAAAAGGGCAAGGTTAACAGTACAAACAAGATCGCGGCAATGTATGTACAATGTGAGGACAACAATTTGCTCAAGAAATTTTGGGAAATCGAAGATCAGTTGCCGAATACAGAACGTATAATGTCCAAAGAAGAAAAGGAATGCGAAACGTTGTTCAAAACAACGACTAGAAAGACAGAAGATGGCCGCTATGTGGTGAAATTACCATTCAAGGAACAAAATCCGTCCTGTTCGGGTGGTAATAGTAGAGAAATTGCTTTGAAAAGATTAAAATTATTAGAAAGAAAATTCAGCCAAGATCAAAATCTTAAAAATAAGTACACAGAGGTAATTAAAGAATATATACAATTGAATCACATGAGAGAGATAGAAAAGGATGAGATCGGAAGAAACCAGGCAGTGTATCTACCACATCATGCAGTCATAAGAGAAGATAAAAGCACCACGAAGCTAAGGGTGGTATTTGATGCTTCGTGCAAAAATGAAAATGGAGTATCTCTAAACGATACTCTCATGATAGGTCCTACGCTACAATCAGACCTTCGACACATTGTTCTTCGTTGGAGAACACATAAGATAGTTTTAATAGCGGATATTGTGAAAATGTACCGACAAGTCAGAGTAGCACAAGAAGATGTCCATTATCAAAGAGTTCTATGGAGGGAAAATCCCAATGATGATGTGCGAGACTACTCATTGACAACGGTAACTTTTGGGACGGCATCTGCTCCTTACTTAGCAGTCAAGTCATTGCATCAAGTTGCAATAGATGAAGGAGAGAAATACCCAGTAGCGTCTAGAAGAGTTCCAATCAGTTTTTATATGGATGATCTGATGACAGGTTGCAGAACAGTTGAGGAAGGAAAAATATTGTATAAGGAAATGAGAGATTTGCTGAACAAGGCTGGATTCGAATTACAAAAATGGAACAGTAATAATGAGGTCATTTTAGGCGAAATTAATGGTTGTAAGGATAGAATTTCTAGAGATAACATGAAGAATGAAAAGGATTCAAGGGAAGACGTAGAAATATTTGAAAGTGCAAAAATATTAGGACTTAGGTGGTGTCGTTCTTCAGATGAGTTCAGTTACACAGTACAGTTACCGACGAAATCTAAAGCTACCAAACGCTACATCATATCTGATATAGCACGCTTGTTTGATCCGTTAGGCTGGTTAGCACCTAGTATTATATGTGGAAAGATATTAATTCAGAAGCTTTGGTTAACTGGTTTAGACTGGGATCAGGAGGTGCCAATTGAATTAGAGAAAGAATGGGAGAATTATCGAGTTCAATTATTAGATTTATCCAAGGTGCGTATCCCACGATGGTTAGGAATAACAGGTGAGGATAGTTATATTGAATTACACGGTTTCAGCGATGCTTCAAAATCGGCATATTCCGCAGTAGTATACACTAGAATTGTTAGTAATTACAATAATGTACAGGTTTCTTTATTAGCAGCCAAGACGAAGGTAGCACCGATAAAGCAGATCAGTATACCTCGCCTTGAACTTTGTGGAGCTGTCTTGTTGACTAGATTGCTGACAGATATAGTAAAGGCTATGCATATTCCCAAGGGAAATGTACACGCATGGACAGATTCAACAGTGGTATTGAGTTGGCTAAATAGTCACCCGAGTAGATGGAAAACTTTCGTGGCGAATAGAGTGTCGGAAATTCTAAGCACACTTGATTCAGATCAGTGGGCACACGTATCATCAAAGGAGAATCCAGCGGATTGTGCTTCCAGAGGCATTCAGCCTAGCCAACTTGCTGAAAATAATATGTGGTTTAACGGACCACAGTTTTTACATAATGTCGATATTATCTATAGCAGACCTATACATCGGGACTCTGTTTTGGAAGAGTCAGTGAAGGTTCATGTCACAGTGGCTGAGGATGAAACTCCTTGGTCAAATTTTAGTTCATTATGGCGAATGCTGAGAGTTATTTCGTTTTGTAGAAGATTTATGCATTTTCAGAATAGAAAAAATAGACCTAATTATTTACAAAGTTCAGAAATTCAGGAAACACTGAAGTGTTGTATAAGAAATTGTCAGAAAAGAGAATTTAAAATCGAGTATTTACAATTGAAATGTAAAACCAGTATAAAGAAGAAGGGAAGTAAAATTAAATCATTGTGTCCTTTTATTGATCAGGATGATTTGCTCCGAGTTGGTGGTAGATTGCAGAATGCACCCTTATCTGAGCAATCCAAACATCCTATAATATTACCTCATGATGCGCATCTCACGAAATTGTTAGTCTCTGATGCACATGATCGGACAGTGCATGGGGGTCCTCAATTGATGATCGCTTACTTACGATCGGCCTACTGGATCATTGGGGTCAAAAGCCTTGTCAATCAGCATGTTCGTAATTGTGTAGTATGAATGAAGTCAAAATCAAAGAACCAAAGATCCCAATCCGACCGCGCTGGTCTTCAGTTACCGGTAGCAAAGATACACCAGATTTTGAAGAATAGAAATTATGCACGTCGTATAAGCATAGAGGCATCAATACAATTAGCGGCAGCTATCGAATACTTCGTAACTGAAATCCTGCAAATAGCAGCAGAAGTAGCTGTGCAGTTTAAAAAAACCAGAGTGCTTCCCAGACACATATTATTCGCTATTAGACACGATGAAGAACTTGACCGTATGTTCTCTGATGTGACGATAGCTTATGCAGGTGTAATACCGGGAATAAATCCTGTACTGCTGCCCAAGAAGACCATGAATAATGATAGTGATGATGATAGATGAATAATGATAGTGAAGAAACAAATGTGATGACCGATTTACGATTTGAGCATATTGTAATGCATAATATTGTGCCATTTTATTAAAATCTGATATGTGTATAGATGGTCAAATTAAATATAAATAAAAGTACCCTCAAAAAAAAAAAAAAAAAAAAAAAAAAAAAAAACATGTTCACGGTATATCTTTATGTCATGTATACTTGAAGTGTAATAGTTCATTTTGTATCGGATAGATGGCGTTGGTCATATTATTTAAAACATGTTAGCAAGATTCTCGGATTGTAAATGACCTCACCAAGTATTTATTGATCGACAGATCACAACACAGATCGGGAGATAGGGTACTACTAGTACTTGTCTACCATTGGGTTAAGTTCATTATCTGGGATAGTTATATTTCAGGTAACAATATAGTTCTGGTGAATTCTATATGGTTTTTTATTCCCGCCATTAGAAATCCACCCCAACCTGTCGGTTGACAGCCTCGGCCTGACACGAGATCAAAATGATCTTTGAACAAGGTCCTTCGAGCCGGATTGGGTCTTGTCAGGAGACTAGACTCAGGTCCTGGTATCGTGCCGACCCAGTAGTGGATCGCTACTGATGGTGCGAGTGTGCTGATATGCACAGAGTCCGTGTTGGATTGAGGCTTGCACGACAGGTGGAAAGGCAGTTCAAGAAGTGGATTGCTCAAACGATTTGGAGTAATAAAGGTCACATCGAGTTGGTCAAGATCGTGACTAGCGAAATTCTTATACGAAGACAAGGATCTCAGTAGTGAAGATAATAATATATTCGTGTGAGTGAGTGTACCAAGGATAACAGTGAGTACTTTTAATGTTTCTAAACCTTTGTGCATACAAGTCAGAAGATCTTTGAACATAGAAGAAAATTTAAGTAATTAGTTCCAAACACTTATAAAGTTTCGTAGATTAGGACTTAGAATAGTTTTAAGAAAAGTGTATACACGGGGAACCTATGCCCGATTTTTTCCAAATATTATTTGTTTCAAAACACTTGTAAAATTTTCATGGATAAATGGGACTTAGAATAGTTTTAAGAAAAGTGTATACACGGGGAACCTATGCCCGATTTTTTCCAAATATTATTTGTTTCAAAACACTTGTAAAATTTTCATGGATAAATGGGACTTAGAATAGTTTTAAGAAAAGTGTATACAGGGGGAACCTATGCCCGATTTTTTCCAAATTTTATTTGTTTCAAAACACTTGTAAAATTTTCACGAATAAACTGGACTTAGAATATTTTGTTATAAAGGTGAAACTCTCAGTTATAAATAATACTTCACTTTATTGTCTTGTAATAGTATAATAAGCAAAAAGATACAGTGTAAACTCTTTATAACGAAACTCGAGGGACTGAGCATTTTTTGTCGTTATAGAGAGTTATCGTTATATGGAGTGAACAAAAAAAAAACGCCTTCCAACGTCACTTTTCTTTTCTCCCTTTTCAATCGCACGTATCACACAAACTTTTTCGTCAACACTAATCGCTTTCCGTTTACTGGCCATGTTAACAGTTTCTAAGTAGGTTTACGACTGATAATACGATAGGTAACCAATATGCTTGGTCGAAGACCATCACTTCCGAGAAAACAATGCGTCATACTGCACGTGTACAAGGCAATTAAGGATAACAAAAGCTAGACCGACCTCGGATGTTTCGGAGCTTCAAAGTCTTTTGTTACCTGATAACATAACATAAACAATAATACCGATAATAAATATTTACATATTTACATAAGTCGTATAAGGGCTACATTTGTGTATTTATTTGTATGGCCACTCGCGCCATACATCTCGAGGTGGTGAGTGACCTTAGCACCTCAGGTTTTTTAGCTGCATATCGTCGATTTGTAGCAAGAAGAGGACATTGTGCGCAAATATGGAGCGACAATGGTACGAATTTTGTTGGTGCGGCGCGTGAGTTGAAAGAGCTAATAGCTACACAACAAACTATTGCCGAACATCTTGAGAGTAGGGGTACAGTTTGGCATTTTATACCGCCCCATGCTCCGAATTTCGGCGGATTATGGGAAGCGGCCGTTAAATCTTTTAAATTTCATCTCAGGAGAGTTATAGGCAACTCAACACTTACATATGAGGAGATGAGCACTTTGCTCACTCAGATCGAAGCTTGCCTGAATTCTAGGCCAATTAGTGTCATTAATGGTGAAAGTCTGGATGAACCAATACCTTTGACACCGGGACATTTTCTAATTGGTGAACCGTTGCTCAACGTTCCAGAACCTAATTATAAGTTTTTGAACATTAGTCCTTTAAATCGATGGCAACTTGTTCAAAGGCAGTTGCAGCATTTCTGGCGGCGTTGGTCGACAGAATATTTAACCACGTTAGTTCATAGACATAAATGGTCTTTTCAAACACCTGAACCTAGAATCGGTGATATTGTTCTCGTTAAAGAGACAGATTTGCCTCCAGCTCGTTGGATGCTTGGTCGAATAGTAGAAAAACACGCGGGTGCTGATGGTATTACCCGCGTAGTCACATTAAGGGTTAAGGGAAATCTATTAAAACGTCCCACATCCAAACTATGTATGTTACCAATAAACGATTAGAGTAATTTTAGTTTTTGTAAGATTTACATGTAAGTCAGGAGTACAGTTTTTGTTTTTTTTTTTTTTTATTCAACAAATCGTTTTAAATATTGTATAATTGACAGCGTTTCCTTTTCCATAATAAGATGGAATAATAATAATAAGTCCATTTTAAGATATGTGTCTCATAAAGAACATAATATATGTTAATTTCAAATTTTCTGTTCACTGTTTCCGTAATAAATGTAAAAAAAAAATGTGTCAGGATATTTATGATAGTAGTACCTAAAAGAAGGTGTTAATGTCAATTGTTTTACAACTTGGTTAAGCAGTTATTGTATGGTATTCTGTTATAGTTTATTGGCCGTCAGTGAGATGTAAGACGGGACAGAACGATGTTAGTAGCGATATTGTTAGTTCTTTAGTAGATAAGTCTTTATGTTATTCAACCACCACAAATGGTATCATTTTAGCAAATTCAAATTGTATAGTTATTAAGGACACGTTCTTCGATAGTGTCCTTGGTGGGCGGCATGTTCACGGTAAATCTTTATGTCATGTATACTTGAAGTGTAATAGTTCATTTTGTATCGGATAGATGGCGTTGGTCATATTAGTTAAAACATGTTAGCAAGATTCTCGGATTGTAAATGACCTCACCAAGTATTTATTGATCGACAGATCACAACACAGATCGGGAGATAGGATACTACTAGTACTTGTCTACCATTGGGTTAAGTTCATTATCTGGGATAGTTATATTTCAGGTAACAATATAGTTCTGGTGAATTCTATATGGTTTTTTATTCCCGCCATTAGAAATCCACCCCAACCTGTCGGTTGACAGCCTCGGCCTGACACGAGATCAAAATGATCTTTTGAACAAGGTCCTTCGAGCCGGATTGGGTCTTGTCAGGAGACTAGACTCAGGTCCTGGTATCGTGCCGACCCAGTAGTGGATCGCTACTGATGGTGCGAGTGTGCTGATATGCACAGAGTCCGTGTTGGATTGAGGCTTGCACGACAGGTGGAAAGGCAGTTCAAGAAGTGGATTACTCAAACGATTTGGAGTAATAAAGGTCACATCGAGTTGGTCAAGATCGTGACTAGCGAAATTCTTATACGAAGACAAGGATCTCAGTAGTGAAGATAATAATATATTCGTGTGAGTGAGTGTACCAAGGATAACAGTGAGTACTTTTAATGTTTCTAAACCTTTGTGCATACAAGTCAGAAGATCTTTGAACATAGAAGAAAATTTAAGTAATTAGTTCCAAACACTTATAAAGTTTCGTAGATTAGGACTTAGAATAGTTTTAAGAAAAGTGTATACACGGGGAACCTATGCCCGATTTTTTCCAAATATTATTTGTTTCAAAACACTTGTAAAATTTTCATGGATAAATGGGACTTAGAATAGTTTTAAGGAAAGTGTATACACGGGGAACCTATGCCCGATTTTTTCCAAATATTATTTGTTTCAAAACACTTGTAAAATTTTCATGGATAAATGGGACTTAGAATAGTTTTAAGAAAAGTGTATACAGGGGGAACCTATGCCCGATTTTTTCCAAATTTTATTTGTTTCAAAACACTTGTAAAATTTTCACGAATAAACTGGACTTAGAATATTTTGTTATAAAGGTGAAACTCTCAGTTATAAATAATACTTCACTTTATTGTCTTGTAATAGTATAATAAGCAAAAAGATACATATATACAAATAAAATGGAATCACTATTGAACTTACAAGTAGATATCAAAGCTAGAATAGAAAGATCAAAAATTAATTACAAAAAATCACCAAAGGATAGGCTTACATTGAGTTACATTGAAACTAGATTGCAGGGGTTAGAGGAACAATGGTTAAGATTTAATGATACGCATACTAAAATAATTACAACAGCTACAAAGGAAGACCTTAAAGGTTCATATTTTACATCTGAATTTTATGATAAAACTGAGGATATGTACTTTAATTTCAAGTCAGATTTAAAGAATTCTCTGCAACAATTTTTAAGTGAGGGTCAGCACGTAGTTTCTCATGGTAGTAAAACAAATAACATTGCATTACCGAAAATAAATTTACCCAAATTTTCTGGAAGGTATTCTGAATGGATAAGTTTTAGAGATTTGTTTCGATCATTAGTACATAATAACAAAACTATTGACAATGTTCAAAAATTATATTATTTAAAAGGCTCGTTAACTGACGAAGCTGAACAATTACTAAGACAGATACCCATTACTTCAGCAAATTATGATGTCAGTTGGGCAACATTAGAATCTAGATATAATAACAAACGTCATTTAGCCAACAACATTTTACAACGTTTGTTCAATCTAAAGCGTATTAGTACAGAGGATTCAAGTTCATTAAAATATTTGTTAGACACTACAATTGATTGTATGAACGCATTATTTAATTTGGGTATTGATGTGACTACGTGGGATATCATAGTGATCTACTTAGTATCATCGAAACTTGATGTAGAAACCCGCAAACAGTGGGAATTAAAGGTTGCCTCGGATAGTGCAACAGATCTTCCGACTTTGGAACATTTTAAATTATTTTTAGAAAGTCGATTTAGAGCACTTGAGTTCGTAGAACCTCGTAGGTTCATAGTTCAGAGTACAAATAAGCACAGAGTTATGATAGCTACAAAAAGGGGATGTTCTAACTTGCGTTGCGAATATTGCAATGGAGTTCATAAATTGAGCTTCTGTAAAAGTTTTCAGGAGTTAGGAATAGATCAAAGAAGACAATTTGTTAAAGGCAACAAGGTTTGTTTTAATTGTCTTGGGGGTAACCATATGGTGGGTCAATGTAGATTGTCCACAAGTTGTCGGGTATGCAATAGGAGGCATCACACTCTTTTGCATAGCAACAATAAAGACTATGTGCCAAAACATGTAGAGAACGGTCAGGCTGGTAAATCTGATAACGTTAGTTCACTTGAGGGTAAGGAAGTTGTATCTTGCTTCTCAACCAAGGGCGATCACTCTGGTCAAGTTTTACTAGCCACCGCGTTGGCAAAGGCACAAACAGCCGTGCATAATTTTGAAATAGTTCGAGCCTTATTAGATCAGGGTTCTCAGGCTTCTTTTATTACGGAAGCCGCAGTTCAGTTTTTGCGATTAAAAAGGATTCCAATCAGGGGAATTATTTCTGGTATTGGCAATGAGAAAACTTCTCTTGCCAAATATATGGTTACGATGGTAATTCAATCGGTTACCGATCCTAGTTTTGAGATAGAGATTAACGCTTATGTTTTAAAGAAAATTACGTCTTATTTACCAGAGCGTCAATATCCACCAATAGAATGGCCAGAGTTAAAACACCTAGTACTGGCAGATCCATACTTTGACAAACCTAATAAAATAGATTTGTTGTTGGGGGCTGATGTATACAGTCAAGTATTAAATCCAGGTATAAAGAGGTCCCCAACAGGGTTTTTCATAGCTCAATGCACTAGTTTAGGTTGGATTCTTTCCGGCACAGTTCAACAAAAGGGAAAGGTTAACACTACAAACAAGATCGCGGCAATGCATGTACAATGTGAGGACAACAATTTGCTCAAGAAATTTTGGGAAATCGAAGATCAGTTGCCGAATACAGAACGTATAATGTCCAAAGAAGAAAAGGAATGCGAAACGTTGTTCAAAACAACGACTAGAAGGACAGAAGATGGCCGCTATGTGGTGAAATTACCATTCAAGGAACAAAATCCGTCCTGTTCGGGTGGTAATAGTAGAGAAATTGCTTTGAAAAGATTAAAATTATTAGAAAGAAAATTCAGCCAAGATCAAAATCTTAAAAATAAGTACACAGAGGTAATTAAAGAATATATACAATTGAATCACATGAGAGAGATAGAAAAGGATGAGATCGGAAGAAACCAGGCAGTGTATCTACCACATCATGCAGTCATAAGAGAAGATAAAAGCACCACGAAGCTAAGGGTGGTATTTGATGCTTCATGCAAAAATGAAAATGGAGTATCTCTAAACGATACTCTCATGATAGGTCCTACGCTACAATCAGACCTTCGACACATTGTTCTTCGTTGGAGAACACATAAGATAGTTTTAATAGCGGATATTGTGAAAATGTACCGACAAGTCAGAGTAGCACAAGAAGATGTCCATTATCAAAGAGTTCTATGGAGGGAAAATCCCAATGATGATGTGCGAGACTACTCATTGACAACGGTAACTTTTGGGACGGCATCTGCTCCTTACTTAGCAGTCAAGTCATTGCATCAAGTTGCAATAGATGAAGGAGAGAAATACCCAGTAGCGTCTAGAAGAGTTCCAATCAGTTTTTATATGGATGATCTGATGACAGGTTGCAGAACAGTTGAGGAAGGAAAAATATTGTATAAGGAAATGAGAGATTTGCTGAACAAGGCTGGATTCGAATTACAAAAATGGAACAGTAATAATGAGGTCATTTTAGGCGAAATTAATGGTTGTAAGGATAGAATTTCTAGAGATAACATGAAGAATGAAAAGGATTCAAGGGAAGACGTAGAAATATTTGAAAGTACAAAAATATTAGGACTTAGGTGGTGTCGTTCTTCAGATGAGTTCAGTTACACAGTACAGTTACCGACGAAATCTAAAGCTACCAAATGCTACATCATATCTGATATAGCACGCTTGTTTGATCCGTTAGGCTGGTTAGCACCTAGTATTATATGTGGAAAGATATTAATTCAGAAGCTTTGGTTAACTGGTTTAGACTGGGATCAGGAGGTGCCAATTGAATTAGAGAAAGAATGGGAGAATTATCGAGTTCAATTATTAGATTTATCCAAGGTGCGTATCCCACGATGGTTAGGAATAACAGGTGAGGATAGTTATATTGAATTACACGGTTTCAGCGATGCTTCAAAATCGGCATATTCCGCAGTAGTATACACTAGAATTGTTAGTAATTACAATAATGTACAGGTTTCTTTATTAGCAGCCAAGACGAAGGTAGCACCGATAAAGCAGATCAGTATACCTCGCCTTGAACTTTGTGGAGCTGTCTTGTTGACTAGATTGCTGACAGATATAGTAAAGGCTATGCATATTCCCAAGGGAAATGTACACGCATGGACAGATTCAACAGTGGTATTGAGTTGGCTAAATAGTCACCCGAGTAGATGGAAAACTTTCGTGGCGAATAGAGTGTCGGAAATTCTAAGCACACTTGATTCAGATCAGTGGGCACACGTATCATCAAAGGAGAATCCAGCGGATTGTGCTTCCAGAGGCATTCAGCCTAGCCAACTTGCTGAAAATAATATGTGGTTTAACGGACCACAGTTTTTACATAATGTCGATATTATCTATAGCAGACCTATACATCGGGACTCTGTTTTGGAAGAGTCAGTGAAGGTTCATGTCACAGTGGCTGAGGATGAAACTCCTTGGTCAAATTTTAGTTCATTATGGCGAATGCTGAGAGTTATTTCGTTTTGTAGAAGATTTATGCATTTTCAGAATAGAAAAAATAGACCTAATTATTTACAAAGTTCAGAAATTCAGGAAACACTGAAGTGTTGTATAAGAAATTGTCAGAAAAGAGAATTTAAAATCGAGTAAAATTAAATCATTGTGTCCTTTTATTGATCAGGATGATTTGCTCCGAGTTGGTGGTAGATTGCAGAATGCACCCTTATCTGAGCAATCCAAACATCCTATAATATTACCTCATGATGCGCATCTCACGAAATTGTTAGTCTCTGATGCACATGATCGGACATTGCATGGGGGTCCTCAATTGATGATCGCTTACTTACGATCGGCCTACTGGATCATTGGGGTCAAAAGCCTTGTCAAACAGCATGTTCGTAATTGTGTAGTGTGTATTAAACATAAGTCCAATGTTAACAGTCAATTGATGGGGTCGCTACCTTCAGTACGGTGCACCCCCGCTAGAGCATTTCTTCACAGCGGATTGGATTACGCCGGTCCGATTAATCTTAGAACGACTAAGGGTCGAGGACATAAGTCGTATAAGGGCTACATTTGTGTATTTATTTGTATGGCCACTCGCGCCATACATCTCGAGGTGGTGAGTGACCTTAGCACCTCAGGTTTTTTAGCTGCATATCGTCGATTTGTAGCAAGAAGAGGACATTGTGCGCAAATATGGAGCGACAATGGTACGAATTTTGTTGGTGCGGCGCGTGAGTTGAAAGAGCTAATAGCTACACAACAAACTATTGCCGAACATCTTGAGAGTAGGGGTACAGTTTGGCATTTTATACCGCCCCATGCTCCGAATTTCGGCGGATTATGGGAAGCGGCCGTTAAATCTTTTAAATTTCATCTCAGGAGAGTTATAGGCAACTCAACACTTACATATGAGGAGATGAGCACTTTGCTCACTCAGATCGAAGCTTGCCTGAATTCTAGGCCAATTAGTGTCATTAATGGTGAAAGTCTGGATGAACCAATACCTTTGACACCGGGACATTTTCTAATTGGTGAACCGTTGCTCAACGTTCCAGAACCTAATTATAAGTTTTTGAACATTAGTCCTTTAAATCGATGGCAACTTGTTCAAAGGCAGTTGCAGCATTTCTGGCGGCGTTGGTCGACAGAATATTTAACCACGTTAGTTCATAGACATAAATGGTCTTTTCAAACACCTGAACCTAGAATCGGTGATATTGTTCTCGTTAAAGAGACAGATTTGCCTCCAGCTCGTTGGATGCTTGGTCGAATAGTAGAAAAACACGCGGGTGCTGATGGTATTACCCGCGTAGTCACATTAAGGGTTAAGGGAAATCTATTAAAACGTCCCACATCCAAACTATGTATGTTACCAATAAACGATTAGAGTAATTTTAGTTTTTGTAAGATTTACATGTAATTCAGGAGTACAGTTTTTGTTTTTTTTTTTTTTTTTATTCAACAAATCGTTTTAAATATTGTATAATTGACAGCGTTTCCTTTTCCATAATAAGATGGAATAATAATAATAAGTCCATTTTAAGATATGTGTCTCATAAAGAACATAATATATGTTAATTTCAAATTTTCTGTTCACTGTTTCCGTAATAAATGTAAAAAAAAAAATGTGTCAGGATATTTATGATAGTAGTACCTAAAAGAAGGTGTTAATGTCAATTGTTTTACAACTTGGTTAAGCAGTTATTGTATGGTATTCTGTTATAGTTTATTGGCCGTCAGTGAGATGTAAGACGGGACAGAACGATGTTAGTAGCGATATTGTTAGTTCTTTAGTAGATAAGTCTTTATGTTATTCAACCACCACAAATGGTATCATTTTAGCAAATTCAAATTGTATAGTTATTAAGGACACGTTCTTCGATAGTGTCCTTGGTGGGCGGCATGTTCACGGTAAATCTTTATGTCATGTATACTTGAAGTGTAATAGTTCATTTTGTATCGGATAGATGGCGTTGGTCATATTAGTTAAAACATGTTAGCAAGATTCTCGGATTGTAAATGACCTCACCAAGTATTTATTGTTCGACAGATCACAACACAGATCGGGAGATAGGGTACTACTAGTACTTGTCTACCATTGGGTTAAGTTCATTATCTGGGATAGTTATATTTCAGGTAACAATATAGTTCTGGTGAATAGACATGGGTCGTATCTGCTTTTTGGAGTACCGTATCTATAACAGATTTAGATTTTCAATATCAGATATCGGAACTATATATTAAAATATATAGATATTCAAATATCTAGAAGATATTCAAATATCTCAATCTAAGAATACCAGCATTATGATTCTGTTATACACACATACCCATATTGCCTTTCTGCTCTAACCAAATATATATTTCAATGATCCCAATTTTAAGAAATCATCTTTATTTCTATGGTAATAAGATTCAATTTACAATATTAAATTGGTCAAACCGTCTATGTATTGCTATTTCACTCCAACCGACCTTTTACTTTCAACATTAAAAATCTTCAAAATAAGCTTTAAGTACGTACCCATAAGGTTCAAATCATTTTGATATAGGTATCGTGCATATATCTCGCTCTAATATATATAGCTCGCGCTCTCTCTGCTAGATATTCGATGCCGATACCGTACGGTACCGACGGTATCACAGTACGGTACAAAACTATATATTAAAAGTAACAGATATTTGTAATATATAGATTTCGGAATATATAGATCATGGTATGACGATACGGTACAAAACTATATATTAAAAGTAACAGATATTTGTAATATATAGATTTCGTGAGAGACAGTAACAGATTTTTAGATATTGGCACGATATCAGATTTTGTATCTATATACGATTCATATCACCCATATCTACTGGTGAATTCTATATGGTTTTTTATTCCCGCCATTAGAAATCCACCCCAACCTGTCGGCCTGACACGAGATCAAAATGATCTCTTGAACAAGGTTCTAACTCCAAACGATTGCGTGCAGAAGGCCCTGTTACTATCTGTTGACTGGATTATTCAATAGATGCTATGTTAAAAATGCGTTTCATACACACGAGACTGTGAAAATAAATCTATATGATAAAATTTGAAATTATAAAATGTGTTATTTTTGTGATTAACTCACCGACTAGATATGTTTGATACATTTTTTTATATAACTTGATCGCTGGGTTATTAACATTATTTTTCTTTCTTCTTACTAGTTGAATCGGCATCCCGATTAGCAGAATAACTATCAAAAAATATGAATGTGATTTATTTGTTGACTATTAGAATAATATGTTTTGACATTATGTAATTGCTGGCTGACCTGTGACCCGGCGACCCGATTAGCAGAAAATGTATTAAAAAAAATAACGAATCGACTGTTAGCCGGTACGAAGTTTGCAGGTCATAGGACCCATTTGTGAATGAACTCATCAGGTACCTACTATAAGACCGACAGGCATGAAAATTAGCAGGAGTATTCCTTACGCGGTGTAACTGTTAGCTAAGAATGGATTTCAAGAAACTCCAGCAACATAGGGGATTAAGGAGGCGTTGAAAAAACACGTCATTCAAGTGTTGCTTTCATAACTTTCATTGAATCTTGATAAACTTATCATGTTTGGCGTCATTATGATCACTAACAAGTTTGTTAGGAGGCCATGCTCTTCGACGAAATTTTGTGTGGATATCGGGTAGGTCTGAGAATCGGCCAACATCTATTTTTCATACTGTTTGATGTTAATAGTGGTCCACCGCCTATTTTTTGGACAAAACAGCGTTTGCCGGGTCAGCTAGTATCTTATAAACTTAATATCATCAAACCCTTGATTATTTGATACTGTCGCCACGCCCATTACTAATGTGGACTCTATTGTGGACGCCTGCGCTTAATAAAATAGCAGCGTGTCTCTACTCAGCAAATTATACACAGAGATTAGTTAGGACATGGGTAATAGAATAGATGAACTGTGAGAGTAATTAAAAAGTCGTATGTATGCACATTTTTTGTTTTTTTATTAAAATTGGTACTGTTTGTTTCGTACAAACATAAATATAATAAAATCGTATTTATTTGAGATAATTCGGCGGATTCCTAGAAACCATACGAGGAGAAACTAAAAATCCCTATCATTCAATACAAAGGCGAGAACAGAAAAGGAGCTTGTTAATAAAATATTAAAGATCCACGATAACACACCCCAGTGTGTAACAAAAGCGCTTCGAAATGCCTGATTCACAAATGTCATGAGTTCACTTAGCCAACTTCAATTAAGGTGTCATGGTGACATATGAAAAGATATTCCTCCATCACGAGTATGCGTCGAGTCAACCACATAGCTAAATGAGTTAATATTTAAACTTGAACCTAATACATCTATACACCATTCAAATTATGAGGGGACAGCGCGTACGCAGTCCCCACTACCAAAAATTGCGCATCCGAGTTATCCACATTAGGGATAATCGCAGGGGTCAACCCTATCGCAGTGCAATGAAAGGGCCTCGCCCTGGGGGAACCGCCTTCTTGATCACGGTATCCCCTATGCCAGGTAAGTATGCTTGTCCCGCAGCGATGTCGGTCGACTCACCTAACTACGGAGAATCTTTACATCGACTCGAGAGTTATTGTATGCCGCCATCTAGTGCAATTTTACTTCCAGTAATTATTGTTGCTTCGTATTAGAGCTAAGAGTCAAAAGTACGCAACAGAGGAGTGAGGACATTTTTTATAACTTCACGCCTTTTTCTACCCGAAGGTGTAGGCGGCGGCCGTTGACTGTCGAGTCGCAGGATTCTTACGTTCCAAACGGAAGGTACCGAAACCTAACCGGCCATGGGACAGCAACAAATAATAGTAAAATAATAAAAAGGGTTTGTCTGATGCCTATGGACAATTATTAACAAGAAGAGGGTTCTCTTTTTGGACAGTGCTGTGGATTGGTTGTGAAAGGCTCGTTTGCAGTCAAACAGTATAAAATTATCTGTAATAGTTATCTGGCAATACAACACAAGTTCGAGTAGATGGCGCTGCATTAACCACTGGAACGCGCTATGGTTACGTTTCCGCAAAACCATTATAAATCATACTGAACTATTTGGCTAACGTATCTCTGGTTTCCCTTCAAAACGCATAAATCTTTCGCCTTTTACTAAAGATTTCCGTGGAGGGGAACACTCAAATGAGTCTTACATATTTTTTGATGCCCTGCCTATTGGTAGGGTTGTAATTGTTGTAAATTGTAATAAATAAAATGTAATAATATTATACAAAATAATGTAATTAAATATCCAAGTTAGGAATGCGATGGGTCGTCGACACTTTACCGTTTATCGACGATGTTGAAACTAGTTTATAAAAAGATGGAAAGCCTTGGAGGGAGGAGGCCTTCACCGGAGAGAGTTCCTGACAATTTGGAACTACAGTTTAAATAATAATTAAGTTTAGAATTAGTTAAATATATTGAGTTAAAATGTATAATATACCCTAAATGAATGTCTCAGGAAATAAAAAAGGCTTAAAATAAAAATACTATAATTTGATAAAAAAGTGATTGAAAAATTATTCGATTTGGTATTAAAATCGCATCATCAACCTTAATTGTTATATCTCGGACACAATACACACAGCGCCTTCTAGTTCCAAGCTAAGCAACTTAATGCTTGTGTTAAGAATACGAGATAACAGATATTAATACATATATACTTTTCTTTTGTAAATAACATAACATAACATAACTTCACGCCTTTTGTTACCCGAAGGTGTAGGCAGCGGCTGTTAAGCCTCGTCTCGCCGTTATGTTTACGTCCCAAATGGAATAGGTGGCGAACCTATTGCCATACCGGGCACAAAGTTTGTCAGTCATCGGTATTTATCACACATAACTTCCGAAAACAATTTCGAAAAGTCATTGGTGTGAGTCAGTGTCTGGAATCGAACCCCGGACCTCTGGATCAGAGGCCGTCCGCTCGCCCACTGCGCCACCAAGACTGGCTTAAATATCTTAAATTAATATCTTTTGTAAATACATACTTATAATACATAAAAAAAAACACCCAGACACCACACAAATATTCATATTTGTGCTCGGGCGGGAATCGAACCCCGGACCTCATTGCTGCAGCCGTTAGTTTTACCAATGCGCCACGAGGCCCTTCAAAATTTTATACTTGAAGAAATGGGAATGATTCTTGAGAAATAATAAGTAGGATTCCAACCATTTTATTTTAACTTTACAAGACAACGCCCTGTTTTTAACCGCTTGGATTTTTGAGGATACCTGCGGCATTGTTCCTCATTTATTTTTTTTTCATATAAAAGTTCGGCTATAAAATGTAATAGTAACATCAAAATTACAACTAACAAACGCTTGCAGTTGTGTTCAATTTTTAGGGCCAAACTACATACAAAGGTATGTAGTTTAGCCCTAAGCTACTTTATCTATCATCAAGCTAAAATTTATGTGTTTGTATGAAACTAATAAAAGTTGCAAATAGAATTGGCCATAAAACCAAACATCCGGCAACGGTTCTCGGACTTAAAAAACAATCTTGATAATATGTCTACAATAGATGCCTAAAATCATTAACTTTTCTCGCGACATTAATTATGCAATAAACATACTGACGAAAATGAATTGCTTTGGCTTCATTAGCAGTAAATTTCCATGATCCATTAAACTCGACAGTAAATTTAATGAGTAAAAGGCATTTAATAAGAGTTTGATTTTTTTTGTTTGATAATAGTGTTCGCAAGCTAGGCGTGGGTGTTTGTTCAAGATGAATCTATGTGGTGATTGGTCATTACTGTCGTCGATAGATGGCACTGTGACAGAATACTATATCTCACTTTAGTTTCATGACTATTTATCACATAACATTTAGTTATTAGCTCAAAGAGGTTGTTTTCATTGATTCAACCAATTCTCCTCGAGTACAGTAGTTCACACTCCGATCAAAAATTACACGCTTGATTGAAATCATATATCTCTTTCGAAACAGAGTTGAGGGCGCTACCGAAGCTGTGAATTAGTTCATCCATGTGATCGTAGAGAGCGCTACTTAAAGGTGAACGAACAGCTGTGTTTGTGTGAACTTTTCGTTCTCAAGTTATAAGTGAGTTCGAACCGAGAAAATTACATGCTTATTTGTAAAAAAAAATAACTATAAACATAACTTAACGTAATAACTCGATAAAGACCGAATATGGTATTTCTTACAGGACCCCATTTCATTTTAGGGTAAAATAAAAGTTAATCTCAAGTCTGTAATTGCAGCCCTTGTCCCCTAGCCGACTTCTTCAAAAGGGGAACAAACTTTTTAAGATATCTCAAAAACTATGATACCAATAAAAACTTAGGGAAAACAAAATTTATAGGAAATCGCTTTGCCTCCAAATATGACAAGACAAATAAATGCCACACTTTTTTACAATATAGTAAAAATTGCCACCATATATTCATGATAGATCAAAACGAATTGTTTAACTTATTTTTATTACAATAACAGAGAATCATTATCACGAGTGAAAATGATCTCTGTAAAGAGTTCGAAACGTCGGGAAATAAATAAGAAATAAACGCGATATAATCCTAAAAAGTTGTTTTAATGAGTGAGATTCGCGAGTCTTAGAAATAAATAAGTAGTCACAATTTTCAAAGAAACACCAACACCTAAGATTTTTAATCTGCTATTATATAAAACCAAAACAGTAGCTGTAGACAGTGTAGACCCCGCCAAGCCAAACCTGGAAAATCTCTTCTTCGTATGATTACTTTACTATATCGTATATAAGAAGAGAGTATACAGGGTGCTTCACAGACCCTATTCTAACCACTTATATCTAGAATCTAGACATGCTTTGAAATCTAGATATCCTATAGAAAGTAAAAAAAGGCAAAAAAAATTTTTTTTTACTTTTTTTACAAAAATTATCCCGCAGAAATATGAACCATGATCACCCTACTTATGACCTACGACAACTGAGTTCATTGTGACTACTCGCCTAAAGTATTTCATTCATTTTTCCATTTCGATCATCAATAGGGTTGTCATCTCTAATTTTTAATAATTATGTGAAGTTACAAAAAAAATTTAAGCTGACTACATTCTGATCTTCTTTCTAATCATTCTTTAAGAAACCACATGGAATTACCATGAAACATAATCAGTAAATAGTTTTCACCGCTTACACTCTCATGTATTTGAGGCGTGAAGTTACACAAAAAAAGCTATCTGTATTCGGTTTGCAATAAGAAATCATATAAAATTACCATGAAACATAATCAATAAGTAATTTTCGCTGCCTACACCCGCATGTATTTGGGGCGTGAAGTTACAAAAAAATATTAAGCTGACTACATTCTGATCTGTTTAAGAAACCACATGGAATTACATGAAACATAATCAGTAAATAGTTTTTACTGCTTACACTCTCATGTAATTGAGGCGTGAAGTTACACAAAAAAGCTATCTGTATTCGGTTCGCAATAAGAAATCATATAAAATTACCATGAAACATAATCAATAAGTAATTTTCGCTGCCTACACCCGAATGTATTTGGGGCGTGAAGTTACAAAAAAATATTAAGCTGACTACATTCTGATCTGTTTAAGAAACCACATGGAATTACCATGAAACATAATCAGTAAATAGTATTCACTGCTTACACTCTCATGTATTTGAGGCGTGAAGTTACACAAAAAAAGCTATCTGTATTCGGTTCGCAATAAGAAATCATTTTATATGGTTCGCAATAAGAAATCATATAAAATTACCATGAAACATAATCAGTAAATAGTATTCGCTGCCTACACTCTCATGTATTTGAGGCGTGAAGTTACACAAAAAACTGTGAACCCTACTTAATGATTCATTTGTAGGTCATGTGTATATGTGCTGTGTATATGTGTGCACCTCTTACACGTGCTGTGACCTGTTACACGCGCCCGAAACTTCCTTTGAGAATTGCCGCCTGCCTTTCGGCTCGCACAAGGTAACCTTGAACTCATCAGGCGGCATTTATAAAAAGAATTTGTCGGCATTTCTAAATTTACAGTGAAATATTTTAAAATATTAATATTATTTATTATGGGTCCGTATAATTTTAATGTACCAACGCAAATTAATAAAGTATATTATTATTATCATTATGTTGCATAACACGTGAAAGCTTAAAAAGTATTACGTAGGTAAATCCTAGGAGTCTCGGTGGTCCAATAGGAGAGCACAAGGCTTCTGATCCAGAGGTCCGGGTTCGAATCCTGACACTGGCTCACACCAATGACTTTTCAAAATCGTTTGCGGAAGTTAAGTGTGATAAATATCGATGTCTGAAAACTTTGTGCCCGGTATGGCAATAGGTTCGTCACCTATTCCATTTGGGACGTAAACATAAGGGCGAGACAGGGCTTAACGGCCGCTGCCTACACCTTCGGGTAAGGCGTGAAGTTATGTTATGTTAAATCCGGTATACGGTATTGTGCGTATTATTACTTAAAATTTAGAGATTTTCTAAAATACTATTCCAATTTGCTTTGGATGAGATTTGAGTGAAATTAAAATATCTAGTAGACTCTGTAGTACAGCGACTAGTATTTTTAAAGTTATTATAAAAAAATAAGTTATCGTATAAAGGTTCCGTATTTTGGTATAACGGTACCCTAAGAAATTAAAAATGGCAGAGACACTAGTATTTAGGAATGTGACATTAAACATAAGAAAACGATTTTTGATTAAACGATTAATTTATTACAATGAAAAAATCGATAATTAATAATCGTATTTATTTAAGAAAATAATCGATTTATTTAAATTAATGGATTTTTAAATTTTTGGGCAATATGTACAATTAGTTTTAGGGGGTCATGTCAAGAGCGTGCACGTCGCGACCCCTGCCGTCCCAGTGGGACGCAATCTTGACCGAAGCAAACTGAGCCGGACGGGCTGCTCCGGCGTGCCCCGGAAGCGACGGGCACCGATTAGCCCCCGTCGGTGCGGCTGCATGCGCATGCGGCGAAGGGGGACGCCACTCTTCACGCAGCGCCAATCCTGGTGGGACGAGGAGAGGGGAGTGCCGTATAGGCACGTGGAATGTTAGAGGTAGTATGATCAGAAAGATGAATGAGATGATGAATGTAATAAATGAGAGATGCCTGGATGCCTTATGTTTGACGGAGACAAAGCGGAAGGGGAGTGAGACCGAGGACCTCCCCGGTGGCATGGTAGCCCTATGGTCCGGAGTGGACCAGGACGTCCGTCCTAGTGGGGGTGTTGGAGTCGTTCTCTCCTCCCACTTTGCTTCCGGAGTGAAAGATTATGAGTTGGTAGGCCCAAGACATCTTTGGGGTCGAATAAAACTGGGGATCACGCGAGTTTTCCTGGTCGCAGCTTATGCTCCCGTAAGCTCCGCGGATCCCCGCGAACTCGAGGAGTCTTGGGAATCTGTTAGGGATATTCTGAATCTGGCTGAGGGACATGAAAGGATAATTCTGTGTGGTGATCTTAATGGATGGGTCGGAACCAAGAGAGATGGCCTGGAGGCTGTACTTGGTCCGAATGGTGATAAGAGAGTCAATGATGCTGGTAAGCCCATCTTGGACGTATGCCTGGAACGGAACCTCGATGTGTCTAACACATTATTCCGTCATAAAGATATTCACACGTATACGTGGAGACGGAATGAACAAAAGAGTATGATTGATTTGATTTTGGTAGATAGTCGTCTCCGAAATACTCTAAAGGGATACACGAGCCTACAGAGGCCCCACTCTTGATACGGACCACTACCTGGTAGTAAGCCGTTTCGTGGGCCTTTCAAGAAGTGGAGACACTGGCGAGTGCGTACCCATTTCGGAGAGCTTGAAAAGATAAAATGTGAGAAATTAGAAGGTGAAAGTGTACGGAGTATGTATGTAGACCTAGTCAGTAAAAGACTCAATGAGACGAGTCTTTCTGACTTAGGTGTTGAAGAATGCTGAGAAAGAATGAAAGAAAGTATAGTGGATATTGCAAAAGAAGTATGTGGTAGTGCAAAGAGGCATAGGCATAGGATTCTGAGAGGTGATGCCTGGTGGGACGAGGATGTGAAATCCAGCGTCGAAGAAAGAAAAAAGCATGGTTGGATTATGTCTCAAGTTTGAATCAGAATGTTAGTATGACAGAGAAAAAGTATGAGAGCTACCGCCGCTGCAGGAATGTTACCAAAGCCTTAGTGAAAGCGAAGCGTGAAAGACTAGTTGCGAATGAGGAAGTGAGGTTGACGGAGAACTTCGAGGCGAATAACAAACTCTTCTGGAGGGAAGTTAGAAAGTCTCGGGGTTCTTCGTCAACATCCAGAATGGACAAAATTATGTCTAAGGCTGGTGACATTCTTGCAAACCCAAGCGATGTATTGGGCAGGTGGAGTGAGTATTTTGGGGAAATGTACGAGTATGTTCCTGGTATGTTTCTATGTTTCTGGCAAGGCAGCTGGAATTGATATGATGTCTGCTTAATGATCAAATACGGTGGAACCTGTGCCCGGGACTCTTTCCTGACCTTGAGCAATCTGTGCTGGAGGTCAGGTAAGGTTCCCACGGACTGGAGGCGCACTGCATACGTGCCGGGATCACGTATGCAGTGCGCCAGTTACAGGGCCATCAGTTTGATCAGTTTAGCAGCAAAAGTGTATGGGAAAATTATTGAAAGGAGAATGAGGGTGATATCTGATGGAGTGTTGTGGGAGGCTCAGGGTGGTTTTAGAAGCGGACGAGGGTGCATGGATCAGATTTTTTCTCTCCGCGACATCGTGGAGAAACAACTGGCTGTTAACCGGAAGGTTTTCTGCGGTTTTGTGTATCTGGAAAAAGCGTTTGACAGAGTGTTACGAAAGGATCTGTGGGATATACTCCCGGGCTACGGGGTGAGCGGAGCACTGCTGCGCGCTGTGCAGTCCACTTACGAGGACTGCACAGCGTGTGTGCGTGTTGACGGCGGCTTGTCCCCCTGGTTTGACGTCAATATCGGCGTCAAACAGGGTTGCGTGCTGTCCGCTCGACTGTTCATCCTATACCTGGACAGTTGTCTCCAGAGAGTGAGATCGATGGATGTAGTGATGCAAATGGGTGACCTAGTTGTGAGCTGCCTGCTTTACGCAGATGACGCCGTGCTTCTGGCCGAATTGCCGTCGGACCTGCAAATACTAGTCACTACTATGAAAGATGATTGCATGATTAAAGGCTTGCAGTTGAATGCAACGAAAACGAAAGTTATGGTGTTTGAAAGGGAGGAATCCAGAACAGATGCAAGGATAATGGTTGATGATGTAGTGCTGGAACAGGTGAATGAAATAGTATATCTTGGATGCGCTTTTAGCAGGGATGGAAGGTACACCACGGATGTAGAAAGACGAGTGGCGATAGGAAATAGCGTAAATGGAGCGTTGGCCAGATTCCTGGGCGCAAAAAACGTCAGCAGAAAGCCCAGCTAGCAATCCACAATGCAGTCCTGATCCCAACGCTAACTTATGGAAACGAGAGCTGGGTATGGTAGAGTGTGCATGAAAGTAGAATAAACGCGGTAGAAATGAGGTCACTGCGCAAAATCTGCGGAGTGACTCTCGCTGACCGCGTAGGAAACAAGGTTGTAAGGAAGGAAGTTGGTTTGAAAGAGAGTGTCGGTGTAAAAGTAAGAAAGGGCATGGTTGGTTCGATGGTTCGGACATGTAGAAAGGATGGATGATGCAAGACTGACCGAGCATTTGACACGATTGACCAGATATACAATGCAAAAGCGGATGGATGTAGGAGTCGAGGACGGCCAAGACACACATTACATGACCAAATAGAACGTGTTATGGAGGAAGGTGATGTTAGGAGCCTCAAAAACCGACGCGCGTGCATGAAAAGAGTTATGAAAGTCAACGAAGCGAGTGAGTATCCATGTAACATAACATAACATAACTTCACGCCTTTTGTACCCGAAGGTGTAAGCAGCGGCTGTTAAGCCTCGTCTCGCCGTTATGTTTACGTCCCAAATGGAATAGGTGGCGAACCTATTGCCATACCGGGCACAAAGTTTGTCAGTCATCGGTATTTATCACACATAACTTCCGAAAACAATTTGGAAAAGTCATTGGTGTGAGCCAGTGTCTGGAATCGAACCCCGGACCTCTGGATCAGAGGCCGTGCGCTCGCCCACTGCGCCACCGAGACTTTTAAAAAGTATCCATGTAATATTTAGTAATTTGGAAATATACAATAAAAGAGAACATATCAACCAAATGTCGGCTGATAAAATTGTATTATTCATCGACTCCATCTAGTGAATATTGGAATAAATAAATAACTAAACTGTTTCAAGGGTATAGAAGGAATGCGGTCATTGATGGCGTTAAAAATAACATTATGGAAAAAGTATTCTTTAGTAGTTTTCGTTCCGGGCCAAACTTAATATCGGGGCATTGCAGATGAAATAAAGTCGGTAATATGTAATTGAATGATTAATAAAATAATCGGTTATTAATCGATTAGTCATATAAAAATAATTACTAAATTTAATAGATTTTTTTACTTTTAGATGTTGATTTTTAATCGATTATTTCAATAATCAATTATTTTTTCACATCCTTACTAATGTTCGTTAGTGATTTTTTTTTAGACGCTCTTCATTATTGTTCGCTTGTTCTATCGGTCAGTATCATATATCGGTGTCAAGTTCGTGAAAGTGCTTTCGTTATTTCGTAATTTTATAATGGCGGAGTATTCAAATGCAGAGTACTATGATATGATTATGTGTGTGGGTGCATCGGAGGGAATCCTTACTGCAGCGCGCGAACTTTATCGACAACGTCACATTGATGGAAGAGAGCTGGAGAATCAGCGAAGACTTCCTTCTTATGCATGCTTCAGGAGGCTGGTCAACCGTTTGCACTCAAACGTTTCTTTCCACAGTCCAATCTCTGAAGGACGATCGAGTGACCGTGCGGATGCTCGTGTGGAACAGAATATTTTGGATCACTTTGCTGAAGATCCAACTAGAAGTACTAGAAAAGCCTCTGTCGTATTAGGTGTGTCTAGAATGAAAGTATGGAGAACTTTAAAAAAAGATAATCAGCATGCTTACCATTACCAGCGCACACAACAGCTGACAGAAGCAGATTTTTTATTGAGACTGCGATTCTGTGAGTGGTATCGTAGTCAGGTTACTGCTGACCCTATGTTTTCGTCTCGGGTTCTATGGTCTGATGAGGCTACCTTTACTCGTTTTGGACTATCCAATAGCCACAACGAGCACTACTGGTCCCATGAAAATCCACATGCTTTTCGTCAAAGCCATTTTCAGCACAGGTGGAAAATTAATGTGTGGGCCGGTATCATCGGTGACAAATTGATAGGCCCTGTATTTTTGCCGGACCAGTTGAACGGTGAAATCTACTTGGAAATGTTGAGGACCACCTTGGAGGAAGAACTTGAAGGCCTTCCTTTGTTAGTTTACCGCGATATGATTTTCCAGCAAGACGGCGCGCCAGCGCATTACACTCGTTCTGTACGCGAATATCTGGACGATCGCTTTCATGCGTGGATTGGACGTTCTGGAACTGTTCCATGGCCACCACGGTCGCCCGATTTAACGCCAATGGACTTTTTTTTGTGGGGATATTTGAAAAGTGTGGTGTATGCTACGCAGTGTGAAACTGTGAATGATATGCGTCAAAAAATTGTGGAAGCTTGTGGTACTCTAACACCGGAGTATCTGAGCCGCGCCACACAATCTGTATCGCGGCGTGTAAACCTATGTGTTACGAGAGGAGGACAGCACATTGAACCTTTTTTGTAGTCACACTGAGAAATGGTAAGTGTTCACCATAAATCTTAAACGAAAAATCTGGTTAGATATGTATTAAACTATGAATGAATTTTATTTAATCAGAATGAAATACAAAATTTTTATTTTATATCTCACCATAACTTAGCAATATCAGCTCTACTACTACAGAATAAGGTCTAAATTTTTATATCCGTGTTGTAGGTACACAAGAAATTGTACCATATGTTACGATTTCTTGTGTATGTGTGTATGTGATATCAATGAAAGTCTTTCAAGTAGGGTGACCATGTCAAATATTATTATTTGCGGACTCAGTAGGAATTATTTTTTTTTTTCAGATCTAAAATTTCGACTTATCACATTTTAAATATAGCCATCCGATAGGCAATTCCATCCTGTATCCACCCATCGCGGCTTGATATACCCAATGTGGGACACGCTGTAGAGTAGAGTCCGTATTACTTTCTCTACCAATAACGATATCTCGACGGGACGTACTCGTTTCTGGTGTTTCAGTCGCTATTGCGATAGTGTAATTGTTTACAACGGGACAAAACAGCTCAACAGTATTTTAAATTGATGAGAATCGTGAGCGGTTGCAGTTTCAAGCACGACGCACGACAGCTACCGTATCAAGAAGTTGATACGAGATGGTGATGACCAATCATCACTGATTAACATTGTGGTAGCGCTTTGAAGAGGAGACGCAGACAAAGCGTCATCGCACCTCATAATATGCACAGCTCAGATTGTGTGGGCCGATCCCGGCGGCACTGCAATGCCCGGGCCGACCCGTGACGGGAGTGGAGCGAGCCCCGAACATCCCGTCGAGTTACATAAATCAGTTTAATATACTGGTCCCTCAATGAGGGAACTTTCAGATATTAAGCTGAAAAGAACAGATACTACACTTTGATCTTAGCCAAAAGGCCGAGAAGCGATAACTACACTTTTCATTCTGAGGAACCTGATTCGAACTTTCGAGAATCATAACACCGACATTTAAAAATGACATCATACTATCACTGACATCTGTTATGTAGTCAAGGTACTACTAGTAGAACCGCATGGTGGCGGGCGGCTTCTCTGTAAACACGAGTGAGTTAAGACTTAACTTCTGAGAGTTGTACTGTCAAAACCATCCCTTTTTTATTACTCAGTAATTTCTAGTACCTAACAGTGTCCATTTTTAATTATTAAATACTTTATAGGTTAAAGTCTACAGTACCTACTTATTTCAAAGTCCAAAATCATATTTTGTCTTCTCCCTTGCAGCCATTTTATCATAACTTATTTATCATGAATCGATTATTGACTAAGTCAATTCATTCATATTTATTGCAGAAAAACAACTTTTAATTAACCGGTTCTTTTTTGTTAATCTGCACAACATTACTTTGAGTTTGAATATCGGAAACGAATTAAACAAGACCGGGCCACACTACACGATAAGTAATATAACAGTTTAATCAAGATAAACAAAAACCACTCAGACAGCGACAACACCCCACTCTCCCCCGTGAAGGGGAGCGAACGATCATCGAGGGCTGATAGTAGGTCTACTATCGCCGGCCTCACGCTCAGGGTGCCGCGCCACATCACATCAACGTGGCTTTCGTGGACTCACATGAAGTGAGAGTCTCGTGAAGAGCTTACTATAGAAATGATCCTATGAAGTAAGGTCTTGCCGAAAACGGCCGGCGTGCGGCCCCTCACTTATTCGCGGAGAATCCCCATATCTAATTTTAATCTGTGACGTCATTTACACAACGACATCTATTGACAGTTTGCAAATCACAAAATCGCTTGTTTATATTACTTGTTTAAATATAGAGGTACAGAAAATAAATGATCAAACAATTTCAACAACAAAGACCGAAGAGGTTGAAGCATATATTGTTATAGAAAAAAGAAAGGAGCCATGTAAAGAAGGGCGTGTTTCTGTGTTGTCTTTGCGTGTTGTGTGAAGATAAAGCAAAGGTCTTTGAAAGAATCGAAGCAAAGAATAAAACGAAAAATGCTAAAACATTCTGTGATGATATGATTGCACAAATAAACAATTTTTGCGCTTAGAATATAGATATTGGTCATTTATTTATTTAGTTAAAAAAAAGCTCTCAGAACACATCCTACGCAACAATTTGTAATTTTCTAATTTATACTTCTATACTAATATTATCAAGAGGTTAAACGCCTGTGATATTGTTAAAGGGGCAATCTCTGGATCTACTGAAACCGTTTTCAAAATTAATTACACATCTTATCCTAAACTTGAAAAAATTGTGGATTTAAAGTAAATTAATTTCGCGAAGCTTATTTATTTAGCGCATATGGTATTAATCTATATCTTAATATATATATGTCAGTTAGAACGCAAAATTTAATGTAGAATATTTGTGCCTAGCTTCCCATTTTAAATATAAATTACGTGTCACTTTGTTTGTCCACGGTGGACGCCTAAATTGCGTAGCCGATTTTATTTTATTGACAATTATTTGTTAACTCCAAACGATTGCGTGCAGAAGGCCCTGTTGCTATCTGTTGACTGGATTATTCAATAGATGGTGCTATGTTAAAAATGCGTTTCATACACACGAGACTGTGAAAATAAATCTATATGATAAAATTTGAAATTTTAAAATGTGTTATTTTAGTGATTAACTCACCGACTAGATATGTTTTATACATTTTTTTATATAACTTGATCGCTGGGTTATTAACATTATTTTTCTTTCTTCTTACTAGTTGAATCGGCATCCCGATTAGCAGAATAACTATTAAAAAATATGAATGTGATTTATTTGTTGACTATTAGATTAATATGTTTTGACATTGTGTAATTGCTGGCTGACCTGTGACCCGGCGACCCGATTAGCAGAAAATGTATTAAAAAAAATAACGAATCGACTGTTAGCCGGTACGAAGTTTGCAGGTCAGCAGGTCTACATAGGACCCATTTGTGAATGAACTCATCAGGTACCTACTATAAGACCGACAGGCATGAAAATTAGCAGGAGTATTCCTTACGCGGTGTAACTGTTAGCTAAGAATGGATTTCAAGAAACTCCAGCAACAAAGGGGATTAAGGAGGCGTTGAAAAAACACGTCATTCAAGTGTTGCTTTCATAACTTTCATTGAATCTTGATAAACTTATCATGTTTGGCGTCATTATGATCACTAACAAGTTTGTTAGGAGGCCATGCTTTTCGACGAAATTTTGTGTGCATATCGGGTAGGTCTGAGAATCGGCCAACATCTATTTTTCATACTGTTTGATGTTAATAGTGGTCCACCGCCTATTTTTTGGACAAAACAGCGCTTGCCGGGTCAGCTAGTATCTTATAAACTTAATATCACCAAACCCTTGATTATTTGATACTGTCGCCACGCCCATTACTAATGTGGACTCTATTGTGGACGCCTGCGCTTAATAAAATAGCAGCGTGTCTCTACTCAACAAATTATACACAGAGATTAGTTAGGAAGTGGGTAATAGAATAGATGAACTGTGAGAGTAATTAAAAAGTCGTATGTATGCACATTTTTTGTTTTTTTTTATTAAAATTGGTACTGTTTGTTTCGTACAAACATAAGTATAATAAAATCGTATTTATTTGAGATAATTCGGCGGATTCCTAGAAACCATACGAGGAGAAACTAAAAATCCCTATCATTCAATACAAAGGCGAGAACAGAAAAGGAGTTTGTTAATAAAATATTAAAGATCCACGATAACACACCCCAGTGTGTAACAAAAGCGCTTCGAAATGCCTGATTCACAAATGTCATGAGTTCACTTAGCCAACTTCAATTAAGGTGTCATGGTGACATATGAAAAGATATTCCTCCATCACGAGTATGCGTCGAGTCAACCACATAGCTAAATGAGTTAATATTTAAACTTGAACCTAATACACCATTCAAATTATGAGGGGACAGCGCGTACGCAGTCCCCACTACCAAAAATTGCGCATCCGAGTTATCCACATTAGGGATAATCGCAGGGGTCAACCCTATCGCAGTGCAATGAAAGGGCCTCGCCCTGGGGGAACCGCCTTCTTGATCACGGTATCCCCTATGCCAGGTAAGTATGCTTGTCCCGCAGCGATGTCGGTCGACTCACCTAACTACGGAGAATCTTTACATCGACTCAGAGTTATTGTATGCCGCCATCTAGTGCAATTTTACTTCCAGTAATTATTGTTGCTTCGTATTAGAGCTAAGAGTCAAAAGTACGCAACAGAGGAGTGAGGACATTTTTTATAACTTCACGCCTTTTTCTACCCGAAGGTGTAGGCGGCGGCCGTTGACTGTCGAGTCGCAGGATTTTTACGTTCCAAACGGAAGGTAGCGAAACCTAACCGGCCATGGGACAGCAACAAATAATAGTAAAATAATAAGAGTTTGTCTGATGCCTATGGACAATTATTAACAAGAAGAGGGTTCTCTTTTTGGACAGTGCTGTGGATTGGTTGTGAAAGGCTCGTTTGCAGTCAAACAGTATAAAATTATCTGTAATAGTTATCTGGCAATACAACACAAGTTCGAGTAGATGGCGCTGCATTAACCACTGGAACGCGCTATGGTTACGTTTCCGCAAAACCATTATAAATCATACTGAACTATTTGGCTAACGTATCTCTGGTTTCCCTTCAAAACGCATAAATCTTTCGCCTTTTACTAAAGATTTCCGTGGAGGGGAACACTCAAATGAGTCTTACATATTTTTTGATGCCCTGCCTATTGGTAGGGTTGTAATTGTTGTAAATTGTAATAAATAAAATGTAATAATATTATACAAAATAATGTAATTAAATATCCAAGTTAGGAATGCGATGGGTCGTCGACACTTTACCGTTTATCGACGATGTTGAAACTAGTTTATAAAAAGATGGAAAGCCTTGGAGGGAGGAGGCCTTCACCGGAGAGAGTTCCTGACAATTTGGAACTACAGTTTAAATAATAATTAAGTTTAGAATTAGTTAAATATATTGAGTTAAAATGTATAATATACCCTATATGAATGTCTCAGGAAATAAAAAAGGCTTAAAATAAAAATACTATAATTTGATAAAAAAGTGATTGAAAAATTATTCGATTTGGTATTAAAATCGCATCATCAACCTTAATTGTTATATCTCGGACACAATACACACAGCGCCTTCTAGTTCCAAGCTAAGCAACTTAATGCTTGTGTTAAGAATACGAGATAACAGATATTAATACATATATACTTTTCTTTTGTAAATAACATAACATAACATAACTTCACGCCTTTTGTTACCCGAAGGTGTAGGCAGCGGCTGTTAAGCCTCGTCTCGCCGTTATGTTTACGTCCCAAATGGAATAGGTGGCGAACCTATTGCCATACCGGGCACAAAGTTTGTCAGTCATCGGTATTTATCACACATAACTTCCGAAAACAATTTCGAAAAGTCATTGGTGTGAGTCAGTGTCTGGAATCGAACCCCGGACCTCTGGATCAGAGGCCGTCCGCTCGCCCACTGCGCCACCAAGACTGGCTTAAATATCTTAAATTAATATCTTTTGTAAATACATACTTATAATACATAAAAAAAAACACCCAGACACCACACAAATATTCATATTTGTGCTCGGGCGGGAATCGAACCCCGGACCTCATTGCTGCAGCCGTTAGTTTTACCAATGCGCCACGAGGCCCTTCAAAATTTTATACTTGAAGAAATGGGAATGATTCTTGAGAAATAATAAGTAGGATTCCAACCATTTTATTTTAACTTTACAAGACAACGCCCTGTTTTTAACCGCTTGGATTTTTGAGGATACCTGCGGCATTGTTCCTCATTTATTTTTTTTTCATATAAAAGTTCGGCTATAAAATGTAATAGTAACATCAAAATTACAACTAACAAACGCTTGCAGTTGTGTTCAATTTTTAGGGCCAAACTACATACAAAGGTATGTAGTTTAGCCCTAAGCTACTTTATCTATCATCAAGCTAAAATTTATGTGTTTGTATGAAACTAATAAAAGTTGCAAATAGAATTGGCCATAAAACCAAACATCCGGCAACGGTTCTCGGACTTAAAAAACAATCTTGATAATATGTCTACAATAGATGCCTAAAATCATTAACTTTTCTCGCGACATTAATTATGCAATAAACATACTGACGAAAATGAATTGCTTTGGCTTCATTAGCAGTAAATTTCCATGATCCATTAAACTCGACAGTAAATTTAATGAGTAAAAGGCATTTAATAAGAGTTTGATTTTTTTTGTTTGATAATAGTGTTCGCAAGCTAGGCGTGGGTGTTTGTTCAAGATGAATCTATGTGGTGATTGGTCATTACTGTCGTCGATAGATGGCACTGTGACAGAATACTATATCTCACTTTAGTTTCATGACTATTTATCACATAACATTTAGTTATTAGCTCAAAGAGGTTGTTTTCATTGATTCAACCAATTCTCCTCGAGTACAGTAGTTCACACTCCGATCAAAAATTACACGCTTGATTGAAATCATATATCTCTTTCGAAACAGAGTTGAGGGCGCTACCGAAGCTGTGAATTAGTTCATCCATGTGATCGTAGAGAGCGCTACTTAAAGGTGAACGAACAGCTGTGTTTGTGTGAACTTTTCGTTCTCAAGTTATAAGTGAGTTCGAACCGAGAAAATTACATGCTTATTTGTAAAAAAAAATAACTATAAACATAACTTAACGTAATAACTCGATAAAGACCGAATATGGTATTTCTTACAGGACCCCATTTCATTTTAGGGTAAAATAAAAGTTAATCTCAAGTCTGTAATTGCAGCCCTTGTCCCCTAGCCGACTTCTTCAAAAGGGGAACAAACTTTTTAAGATATCTCAAAAACTATGATACCAATAAAAACTTAGGGAAAACAAAATTTATAGGAAATCGCTTTGCCTCCAAATATGACAAGACAAATAAATGCCACACTTTTTTACAATATAGTAAAAATTGCCACCATATATTCATGATAGATCAAAACGAATTGTTTAACTTATTTTTATTACAATAACAGAGAATCATTATCACGAGTGAAAATGATCTCTGTAAAGAGTTCGAAACGTCGGGAAATAAATAAGAAATAAACGCGATATAATCCTAAAAAGTTGTTTTAATGAGTGAGATTCGCGAGTCTTAGAAATAAATAAGTAGTCACAATTTTCAAAGAAACACCAACACCTAAGATTTTTAATCTGCTATTATATAAAACCAAAACAGTAGCTGTAGACAGTGTAGACCCCGCCAAGCCAAACCTGGAAAATCTCTTCTTCGTATGATTACTTTACTATATCGTATATAAGAAGAGAGTATAGAGTAGAGTCCGTATTACTTTCTCTACCAATAACGATATCTCGACGGGACGTACTCGTTTCTGGTGTTTCAGTCGCTATTGCGATAGTGTAATTGTTTACAACGGGACAAAACAGCTCAACAGTATTTTAAATTGATGAGAATCGTGAGCGGTTGCAGTTTCAAGCACGACGCACGACAGCTACCGTATCAAGAAGTTGATACGAGATGGTGATGACCAATCATCACTGATTAACATTGTGGTAGCGCTTTGAAGAGGAGACGCAGACAAAGCGTCATCGCACCTCATAATATGCACAGCTCAGATTGTGTGGGCCGATCCCGGCGGCACTGCAATGCCGGGCCGACCCGTGACGGGAGTGGAGCGAGCCCCGAACATCCCGTCGAGTTACATAAATCAGTTTAATATACTGGTCCCTCAATGAGGGAACTTTCAGATATTAAGCTGAAAAGAACAGATACTACACTTTGATCTTAGCCAAAAGGCCGAGAAGCGATAACTACACTTTTTTTTTTTTTTTTTTTTTTTTTTTTTTATGAATGACTACTAATTGTTAGCCTTACGGCTGTTACAATTTTACGCGGACTTTTGGTGAGCGCAGAGGGCTCTCAACCTAGTGATTAAACAACCTGTTCCAAGGGCACCCCCTGTGGGGTACGAACCTCGGCTTGGACGGTTGTTGGCAATGTGGTTTGTACCACGTTTCTGACTGTTACGCGAGCGAGTTTGCGCCCTCGGCGGCGAGGACGAAACCGCGGCCTACCGTGAGACGAGATGGCTTCGCGAGCCTTTTGAGCCGCGATTTGCGCGAGGGTGGTGGCGTCATCCTGCTCGGTGAGGATGTGACGGGGTCTAGTCCTCCTCGATATGCGGGAGGGTGTGTAATTGCTAGCCGCAACCACTAGCGGGTTGGGGTGTGTGGCAGCAGAGTCAAAGAACTTGATGGAACACTGTTTCATGAATTGCCTGATAGTAGGCAGAAGCAGGTCGACGTGGAGGTCTAGATTACGAACGAACCACGGGGCCCCCGTGGCTCTTCGTAAGAACCTATTCTGAAGTGTCTGAAGCCTATGGATCCTGTGTGGCTGTGTGTGGGCGAATACGGGGCACGCGTATGTCATAATGGGCCTAATACAAGACGTGTAAAGCCTAACCTTGTTGGATAGAGATAATTTTGACTTGGGATTAATGAGGGAATGGAGTCTGCCCATGACTAGGGCGGCACGGGAGCGCACACGTTTGATGTGCGGTCTAAAACTGAGTTTATCATCAAGGATAACTCCGAGGTATTTGGCTTGCCTGTCCCAAGGGATAGGTTTGCCGAAAATTTGGACATTAGGGAAAGACTTGACGGGATACAGGTGGGAACGCCGCCTGTGAAACAAGACAGCTTGACTTTTGTCGGCATTGATTTCTATTCTCCATTTGGAAAACCAGACGCTGAGGGCGTCGGCTGCCTTCTGGAGTTGAATAGAGACGGAAGAAGGGCCGCGACCGGCATAATAAATGGCAGTGTCATCTGCGAAGAGGGCAAGCTGGACCGGACTAAGTTTTGGGAGGTCGCTGGTGAACAGCGTGAAGAGGAGTGGTGAGAGTACCGAGCCCTGAGGGACGCCGGCATGAATCGGACGGGGTGAAGAGAGGGTTCCTTCTACGTTGTAGCGAAAGTGCCGCTCTGATAGGTAATCTCGTATGATGAGTACGAGATATTGCGGTATTTCCAATTGGAAAAGTTTGAACAGTAGGCCATTGTGCCATACTTTGTCGAAAGCTTTCGCTACATTGAAGAAGAGGGACCCTATGAAGAGGTTCCTTTGGAGTCTGTCGCAGGTGAATTCTACGAGACGGTGGACTTGTTGGACGCACGAGTGTCTAGGGCGGAAGCCGAACTGCTCGTGGGGAATGAGAGAGTTGGCTTCAGCATAAGCTTTGAGCCGACTCAGAACTATACGTTCGTATATCTTGCCTAGACCTTTCAGGAGACTGATCGGCCTGTAGCTGGACGGGTCGGACTTCTTTTTGCCGGGTTTGGGAATACCAATTACCACGGCCTCTTTCCACTGGTGGGGGAAGGTGCAGTTACAGAGTGCAGCATTATATATGCTAGTGAGCAAAATGATGAGGGTCATAGGGAAGAGTTTAATCACTTTGTTAGTGATACCATCTGAACCGGGGGCTTTCCTGGGGTGGAGATCCTTGATGATTTGTTTGACCTCGTCAGAGGTGACGACAGGGACGGACTGGTTTGGTGGCAAGGGGAGTGAAGCTCTCCTTTCAACTTCGCTATCTATGTGGGCAATGTGGGCGGGGTCGAAGTGTATTGCACTGGGCGTACATTGCTGTTCCAGACTGGAGGCAAGGCATTCTGCCTTCTCGTCGTCGTCGAAGGCAGGAGGTCGGTTAGGTCGGGTGAGAGGGGGCATGGTGCTGACTATGTCCTGTTTGAGGGACCGAGATAGTTGCCAGAAGGCGGTATGAGATGGTTTGATCTCTCGGAGAGTGTCATCCCATCTCTTCTGTCTAAGGTCTGTGACAGCAGTTCTCACTTGCCTTTGGAGTCTGCGCAGTCTAACTCGGTTCTCCTCAGTAGGAAACCTATCGTAATGTCGCGTCGCAGCGTTCTTCTGTCTCAACAGGTCACGCACGTCGTCCGGCAGGTGCCCTCTACGATTGCTCGTGTCAGGTGCCCGCCGTGAACATTCACTAATGAGCGAATGAACGTGGCTGGTGAGGCAGTCGATCGCCTTCGACGTGTCTTCCTTTGATGTGATCCTAGGAGGGATGTTGTCAAGGTGAGCTGACGAGGCCGACTTGAGTTGGTGCTCAAGCCGGCCCCAGTCAGTGATCACCTTAGAGGGGGTGTGGCCAAGATCTGTGGGACCTATACGGGGAGCGAACTCTAGCACTACTGGCCTGTGGTCTGAATCTAATTCGTGTAGCACTTCTATTGAACACAAACGTAAGTTTATGTTCCTTAGAAGTGCCACGTCGAGTATGTCGGGTCTGTGAGCTGTCCTCCTAGGGAAGTGAGTGGGTTCTAACGGAGCTATGATGTCAAAATTGAATTTGTCAGAAAGGGATTCCAAGGTCCTGCCTCTGGGAGTGGTGCTGTGGCAGTTCCACAAGATGTTTTTGGCGTTGAGATCGCCTGCGATGATTGTCGAACCTCCCAGATTGACGAGGGCCCTGATATCCTCTTCGGTCAGTTTTTTGCTGCTACCGGGGGAGAGGTATGCTGAAACTATAGTGATGGGTTGGTGACCTGTCATGGCCAGCCTACAGACCGAAGCCTCAATGTACGTCAGTGCGGGCGGATCCATAGGGATGCAGTGAAGCGAATTTTTATGATAGATAAGGGTGCCTCCTTTTAGGGAATCTAGCCTATCGTTGCGAATCAATCTATAGTTCGCGATCTTGGGGTTCCTATTGCAGGGTTTGAGGAAAGACTCTTGGACGAGTAATATGTCGAGGTTGTGGTCCCTGAGGAAAGTACTTATTTCATCTTTTTGATGGAGAATGCCGTCGGCATTGAAGAAGCCTAGCTTAAGGGATCGGGGTTTGACTCTGCTTGGAGTGTGTCTATCCATGTTAGATTTTGAAGGAGCCTAGTTTCTCGATGACGGTCGAGAACCGGATGGCGACGTCTAACAGGGCAAGACTGTTGCCCTGGTTTTCTCTAAGGGAGTTGGCGATTAGGCGAATCTCATCAAAGTTGATGAGATTCGCGAACCTGGCCACGATGGCCAGGTCGGAGTCTCCGGAGAGGGCGGGCAGGGGGAGTGATGCCCTGGGAGGGGCCACCACTGGGATGGGCTTGGTTGGTTTGGGGGTGGGGGGGGAAGGCTTTTTGAGCCAAGGGTTGGAAGCGGGAGGGGTAGAGGTAGGAGGGGTGGGAAGGGGTGGGAAAGCCGCCCGGCTGGCGGTGTTTCCACCCCAAGCCGAGCGGAGTGGAGCGGGGGCCACTGGAGTGGCAGATGGCCGTTTGGGAACGGGTTTGGGGGCTTTGGGGCAGCCGCGGTAGTTGGCGGTGTGCCCCTTTTCCCCGCAGAGGACACAAAAAGGAGGGTCCTTGCAGAGGGACCGGTCCTTGGGTCTTGGGCATTCGGAGGTGTGATGGGACCCTGGACACTTGACGCATCTAGGGGGGGCAAAACAATGGCGGGAGGAGTGGCCATATAGTTGGCAGTTATGGCATTGGGATAGGATTGAGTTTTTATGGGGGGGTTCTACGCGAACTCCGGAGAGTCCACAGAGGTTTTTAAGGTTAGATATCTCCTTGCCCTCTTTAGTGAGGTCCAAGGAGACCAGGACGAGGTCAAAGGGTTGGCGCGTGTTGCCACGCACCATCCGGTGGACCTCGTGGATGGGGAAGCCCTGGGAGACGAGGGAGGATTTGACCTCGTCTGTCGGGATTTCCTTAGGGACGTTTCTGAGGACGACCCTGAGAAGGCGGTCCTCGGGGAGGGTGTAGGTATGGAAAGGGACCTGGCGATCCCGGAGGATGCGGGACAGGGAGCGGTGGTCTTGAGAGGAGATCAATTCCACCTTGATCCCCTGGGCTGTAGAGCGCGCGGCCCTGAAATTAATGCGGTGCTGAGTGCACCAGGAGGAGATAAGAGTCCATTAAAGTCCATTTGGACTTGTCTTGAATGAATATGATAACTACACTTTTCATTCTGAGGAACCTGATTCGAACTTTCGAGAATCATAACACCGACATTTAAAAATGACATCATACTATCACTGACATCTGTTATGTAGTCAAGGTACTACTAGTAGAACCGCATGGTGGCGGGCGGCTTCTCTGTAAACACGAGTGAGTTAAGACTTAACTTCTGAGAGTTGTACTGTCAAAACCATCCCTTTTTTATTACTCAGTAATTTCTAGTACCTAACAGTGTCCATTTTTAATTATTAAATACTTTATAGGTTAAAGTCTACAGTACCTACTTATTTCAAAGTCCAAAATCATATTTTGTCTTCTCCCTTGCAGCCATTTTATCATAACTTATTTATCATGAATCGATTATTGACTAAGTCAATTCATTCATATTTATTGCAGAAAAACAATTTTTAATTAACCGGTTCTTTTTTGTTAATCTGCACAACATTACTTTGAGTTTGAATATCGGAAACGAATTAAACAAGACCGGGCCACACTACACGATAAGTAATATAACAGTTTAATCAAGATAAACAAAAACCACTCAGACAGCGACAACACCCCACTCTCCCCCGTGAAGGGGAGCGAACGATCATCGAGGGCTGATAGTAGGTCTACTATCGCCGGCCTCACGCTCAGGGTGCCGCGCCACATCACATCAACGTGGCTTTCGTGGACTCACATGAAGTGAGAGTCTCGTGAAGAGCTTACTATAGAAATGATCCTATGAAGTAAGGTCTTGCCGAAAACGGCCGGCGTGCGGCCCCTCACTTATTCGCGGAGAATCCCCATATCTAATTTTAATCTGTGACGTCATTTACACAACGACATCTATTGACAGTTTGCAAATCACAAAATCGCTTGTTTATATAACTTGTTTAAATATAGAGGTACAGAAAATAAATGATCAAACAATTTCAACAACAAAGACCGAAGAGGTTGAAGCATATATTGTTATAGAAAAAAGAAAGGAGCCATGTAAAGAAGGGCGTGTTTCTGTGTTGTCTTTGCGTGTTGTGTGAAGATAAAGCAAAGGTCTTTGAAAGAATCGAAGCAAAGAATAAAACGAAAAATGCTAAAACATTCTGTGATGATATGATTGCACAAATAAACAATTTTTGCGCTTAGAATATAGATATTGGTCATTTATTTATTTAGTTAAAAAAAAGCTCTCAGAACACATCCTACGCAACAATTTGTAATTTTCTAATTTATACTTCTATACTAATATTATCAAGAGGTTAAACGCCTGTGATATTGTTAAAGGGGCACTCTCTGGATCTACTGAAACCGTTTTCAAAATTAATTACACATCTTATCCTAAACTTGAAAAAATTGTGGATTTAAAGTAAATTAATTTCGCGAAGCTTATTTATTTAGCGCATATGGTATTAATCTATATCTTAATATATATATGTCAGTTAGAACGCAAAATTTAATGTAGAATATTTGTGCCTAGCTTCTCATTTTAAATATAAATTACGTGTCACTTTGTTTGTCCACGGTGGACGCCTAAATTGCGTAGCCGATTTTATTTTATTGCCAATTATTTGTTAACTCCAAACGATTGCGTGCAGAAGGCCCTGTTGCTATCTGTTGACTGGATTATTCAATAGATGGTGCTATGTTAAAAATGCGTTTCATACACACGAGACTGTGAAAATAAATCTATATGATAAAATTTGAAATTTTAAAATGTGTTATTTTAGTGATTAACTCACCGACTAGATATGTTTTATACATTTTTTTATATAACTTGATCGCTGGGTTATTAACATTATTTTTCTTTCTTCTTACTAGTTGAATCGGCATCCCGATTAGCAGAATAACTATTAAAAAATATGAATGTGATTTATTTGTTGACTATTAGATTAATATGTTTTGACATTGTGTAATTGCTGGCTGACCTGTGACCCGGCGACCCGATTAGCAGAAAATGTATTAAAAAAAATAACGAATCGACTGTTAGCCGGTACGAAGTTTGCAGGTCAGCAGGTCTACATAGGACCCATTTGTGAATGAACTCATCAGGTACCTACTATAAGACCGACAGGCATGAAAATTAGCAGGAGTATTCCTTACGCGGTGTAACTGTTAGCTAAGAATGGATTTCAAGAAACTCCAGCAACAAAGGGGATTAAGGAGGCGTTGAAAAAACACGTCATTCAAGTGTTGCTTTCATAACTTTCATTGAATCTTGATAAACTTATCATGTTTGGCGTCATTATGATCACTAACAAGTTTGTTAGGAGGCCATGCTTTTCGACGAAATTTTGTGTGCATATCGGGTAGGTCTGAGAATCGGCCAACATCTATTTTTCATACTGTTTGATGTTAATAGTGGTCCACCGCCTATTTTTTGGACAAAACAGCGCTTGCCGGGTCAGCTAGTATCTTATAAACTTAATATCACCAAACCCTTGATTATTTGATACTGTCGCCACGCCCATTACTAATGTGGACTCTATTGTGGACGCCTGCGCTTAATAAAATAGCAGCGTGTCTCTACTCAACAAATTATACACAGAGATTAGTTAGGAAGTGGGTAATAGAATAGATGAACTGTGAGAGTAATTAAAAAGTCGTATGTATGCACATTTTTTGTTTTTTTTATTAAAATTGGTACTGTTTGTTTCGTACAAACATAAGTATAATAAAATCGTATTTATTTGAGATAATTCGGCGGATTCCTAGAAACCATACGAGGAGAAACTAAAAATCCCTATCATTCAATACAAAGGCGAGAACAGAAAAGGAGTTTGTTAATAAAATATTAAAGATCCACGATAACACACCCCAGTGTGTAACAAAAGCGCTTCGAAATGCCTGATTCACAAATGTCATAAGTTCACTTAGCCAACTTCAATTAAGGTGTCATGGTGACATATGAAAAGATATTCCTCCATCACGAGTATGCGTCGAGTCAACCACATAGCTAAATGAGTTAATATTTAAACTTGAACCTAATACATCTATACACCATTCAAATTATGAGGGGACAGCGCATACGCAGTCCCCACTACCAAAAATCCGAGTTATCCACATTAGGGATAATCGCAGGGGTCAACCCTATCGCAGTGCAATGAAAGGGCCTCGCCCTGGGGGAACCGCCTTCTTGATCACGGTATCCCCTATGCCAGGTAAGTATGCTTGTCCCGCAGCGATGTCGGTCGACTCACCTAACTACGGAGAATCTTTACATCGACTCAGAGTTATTGTATGCCGCCATCTAGTGCAATTTTACTTCCAGTAATTATTGTTGCTTCGTATTAGAGCTAAGAGTCAAAAGTACGCAACAGAGGAGTGAGGACATTTTTTATAACTTCACGCCTTTTTCTACCCGAAGGTGTAGGCGGCGGCCGTTGACTGTCGAGTCGCAGGATTCTTACGTTCCAAACGGAAGGTACCGAAACCTAACCGGCCATGGGACAGCAACAAATAATAGTAAAATAATAAAAAGGGTTTGTCTGATGCCTATGGACAATTATTAACAAGAAGAGGGTTCTCTTTTTGGACAGTGCTGTGGATTGGTTGTGAAAGGCTCGTTTGCAGTCAAACAGTATAAAATTATCTGTAATAGTTATCTGGCAATACAACACAAGTTCGAGTAGATGGCGCTGCATTAACCACTGGAACGCGCTATGGTTACGTTTCCGCAAAACCATTATAAATCATACTGAACTATTTGGCTAACGTATCTCTGGTTTCCCTTCAAAACGCATAAATCTTTCGCCTTTTACTAAAGATTTCCGTGGAGGGGAACACTCAAATGAGTCTTCTCTATTTTTGAAGCCCCGCTATCAGTGGGGACGCGCTAACCATTTACATGATCAACATCAGACAAACAATAACATACCGTGACAGAATGATTGTTGATAATTGCTACACAAACATAATACTAACTAAAACCAAAACAGTAGCTGTAGACAGTTTAGAGAGTATAGAGTAGAGTCCGTATTACTTTCTCTACCAATAATGATATCTCGACGGGACGTACTCGTTTCTGGTGTTTCAGTCGCTATTGCGATAGTGTAATTGTTTACAACGGGACAAAACAGCTTAACAGTATTTTAAATTGATGAGAATCGTGAGCGGTTGCAGTTTCAAGCACGACGCACGACAGCTACCGTATCAAGAAGTTGATACGAGATGGTGATGACCAATTAGGGATGTGAAAAAATAATCGATTTTTGAAATAATCGATTAAAAACGATTAATAAAAGTAAAAAAATCGATTTTAATTAGCGATTATTTTTATATGACTAATCGATTATTTTATTAATCATTCAATTACATATTACCGATTTTTTTTCATCTGCAACGCCCTGATATTAAGTTTGGTCTTCTGGCCCGGAACGAAAACAACTAAAGAATACTTTCTCCATAATGTTATTTTTAACGCCATCTATGACCGCATTCCCTCTATAACTTTGAAACAGTTTAGTTATTCGTTTAATCAAATATTCACTAGATGGAGTCAACGAATAATACTATTTTATTAGGCAACATTTGGTTGATATGTTTTCTTTTATTGTTTATTTCCAAATTACTAAAGATTACATGGAGACTTTTCTAGTCACATACCACAAAAACCATCTGGGGTTTATCAGTGGTATATCATCCATCCCACAAAAACCAACAACAATTATGTGATGACTAGGTCGGTTACAGACATAAGTTCCTTAAGACTATTTTACAATTTTTCTTAGTTAGTGTTTATTTTTTTACGGGATAGGAGGGCAAACGAGCAGGCGTGTCACCTGATGGTAGGCAACTAACGCCGCCCATGGACACCAGCAGCACATATAGTGTTACTATTGCGTTGCCGACCTTTAAGGGAAGGGATTAGGAAAGGATGGGGAAGGGGGTGGGCCTCCAGGTACCTCTTTCACCGAACGAAACGCGGCATGAGCCACTTTACGTCGGTCTTCTGAGAGGTCGTGGTATTTCACCGGTCGAGCCGGCCCATTTATGCAGTAAACTGCTTGGCTCTGTGTGTCACGAATTTTGTTAATTTCGGCATTAATTATGTCTGCCTGCTGAAATTAACGATTATCAATTAACGAATATTTAATGACATTATTATAATAAATTAATGTCATTAATTATTCGTTGGTAAAACTTCATTTTTCAAACGAAGTTTTTCGTGACTAAAAGTTTTGTTGAAGTTTATAAAAGTCTTTTTTGGTTTTGTTTTTGAGCAATGTCTACGACTAAAAGGTCGACAAGTAGATGGCGTCAATATTTCCATGTTGACAATAAATCTGGCAATGCCAATTGTACATATTACCCAAAAATTTAAAAATCGATTAATTTAAATATATCGATTATTTTTTAAAATAAAATCGATTATTTATTAATCGATTTTTTCATAGTAATAAATTAATCGATTAGTTAAAAATCGATTTTTTATGTTAAATATTACATCCCTATGACCAATCATCACTGATTAACATTGTGGTTGCGCTTTGAAGAGGAGACGCAGACAAAGCGTCATCGCACCTCATAATATGCACAGCTCAGATTGTGTGGGCCGATCCCGGCGGCACTGCAATGCCGGGCCGACCCGTGACGGGAGTGGAGCGAGCCCCGAACATCCCGTCGAGTTACAAAAATCAGTTTAATATACTGGTCCCTCAATGAGGGAACTTTCAGATATTAAGCTGAAAAGAACAGATACTACACTTTGATCTTAGCCAAAAGGCCGAGAAGCGATAACTACACTTTTCATTCTGAGGAACCTGATTCGAACTTTCGAGAATCATAACACCGACATTTAAAAATGACATCATACTATCACTGACATCTGTTATGTAGTCAAGGTACTACTAGTAGAACCGCATGGTGGCGGGCGGCTTCTCTGTAAACACGAGTGAGTTAAGACTTAACTTCTGAGAGTTGTACTGTCAAAACCATCCCTTTTTTATTACTCAGTAATTTCTAGTACCTAACAGTGTCCATTTTTAATTATTAAATACTTTATAGGTTAAAGTCTACAGTACCTACTTATTTCAAAGTCCAAAATCATATTTTGTCTTCTCCCTTGCAGCCATTTTATCATAACTTATTTATCATGAATCGATTATTGACTAAGTCAATTCATTCATATTTATTGCAGAAAAACAATTTTTAATTAACCGGTTCTTTTTTGTTAATCTGCACAACATTACTTTGAGTTTGAATATCGGAAACGAATTAAACAAGACCGGGCCACACTACACGATAAGTAATATAACAGTTTAATCAAGATAAACAAAAACCACTCAGACAGCGACAACACCCCACTCTCCCCCGTGAAGGGGAGCGAACGATCATCGAGGGCTGATAGTAGGTCTACTATCGCCGGCCTCACGCTCAGGGTGCCGCGCCACATCACATCAACGTGGCTTTCGTGGACTCACATGAAGTGAGAGTCTCGTGAAGAGCTTACTATAGAAATGATCCTATGAAGTAAGGTCTTGCCGAAAACGGCCGGCGTGCGGCCCCTCACTTATTCGCGGAGAATCCCCATATCTAATTTTAATCTGTGACGTCATTTACACAACGACATCTATTGACAGTTTGCAAATCACAAAATCGCTTGTTTATATTACTTGTTTAAATATAGAGGTACAGAAAATAAATGATCAAACAATTTCAACAACAAAGACCGAAGAGGTTGAAGCATATATTGTTATAGAAAAAAGAAAGGAGCCATGTAAAGAAGGGCGTGTTTCTGTGTTGTCTTTGCGTGTTGTGTGAAGATAAAGCAAAGGTCTTTGAAAGAATCGAAGCAAAGAATAAAACGAAAAATGCTAAAACATTCTGTGATGATATGATTGCACAAATAAACAATTTTTGCGCTTAGAATATAGATATTGGTCATTTATTTATTTAGTTAAAAAAAAGCTCTCAGAACACATCCTACGCAACAATTTGTAATTTTCTAATTTATACTTCTATACTAATATTATCAAGAGGTTAAACGCCTGTGATATTGTTAAAGGGGCAATCTCTGGATCTACTGAAACCGTTTTCAAAATTAATTACACATCTTATCCTAAACTTGAAAAAATTGTGGATTTAAAGTAAATTAATTTCGCGAAGCTTATTTATTTAGCGCATATGGTATTAATCTATATCTTAATATATATATGTCAGTTAGAACGCAAAATTTAATGTAGAATATTTGTGCCTAGCTTCCCATTTTAAATATAAATTACGTGTCACTTTGTTTGTCCACGGTGGACGCCTAAATTGCGTAGCCGATTTTATTTTATTGCCAATTATTTGTTAACTCCAAACGATTGCGTGCAGAAGGCCCTGTTGCTATCTGTTGACTGGATTATTCAATAGATGGTGCTATGTTAAAAATGCGTTTCATACACACGAGACTGTGAAAATAAATCTATATGATAAAATTTGAAATTTTAAAATGTGTTATTTTAGTGATTAACTCACCGACTAGATATGTTTTATACATTTTTTTATATAACTTGATCGCTGGGTTATTAACATTATTTTTCTTTCTTCTTACTAGTTGAATCGGCATCCCGATTAGCAGAATAACTATTAAAAAATATGAATGTGATTTATTTGTTGACTATTAGATTAATATGTTTTGACATTGTGTAATTGCTGGCTGACCTGTGACCCGGCGACCCGATTAGCAGAAAATGTATTAAAAAAAATAACGAATCGACTGTTAGCCGGTACGAAGTTTGCAGGTCAGCAGGTCTACATAGGACCCATTTGTGAATGAACTCATCAGGTACCTACTATAAGACCGACAGGCATGAAAATTAGCAGGAGTATTCCTTACGCGGTGTAACTGTTAGCTATGAATGGATTTCAAGAAACTCCAGCAACAAAGGGGATTAAGGAGGCGTTGAAAAAACACGTCATTCAAGTGTTGCTTTCATAACTTTCATTGAATCTTGATAAACTTATCATGTTTGGCGTCATTATGATCACTAACAAGTTTGTTAGGAGGCCATGCTTTTCGACGAAATTTTGTGTGCATATCGGGTAGGTCTGAGAATCGGCCAACATCTATTTTTCATACTGTTTGATGTTAATAGTGGTCCACCGCCTATTTTTTGGACAAAACAGCGTTTGCCGGGTCCGCTAGTATCTTATAAACTTAATATCATCAAACCCTTGATTATTTGATACTGTCGCCACGCCCATTACTAATGTGGACTCTATTGTGGACGCCTGCGCTTAATAAAATAGCAGCGTGTCTCTACTCAACAAATTATACACAGAGATTAGTTAGGAAGTGGGTAATAGAATAGATGAACTGTGAGAGTAATTAAAAAGTCGTATGTATGCACATTTTTTGTTTTTTTTATTAAAATTGGTACTGTTTGTTTCGTACAAACATAAGTATAATAAAATCGTATTTATTTGAGATAATTCGGCGGATTCCTACAAACCATACGAGGAGAAACTAAAAATCCCTATCATTCAATACAAAGGCGAGAACAGAAAAGGAGTTTGTTAATAAAATATTAAAGATCCACGATAACACACCCCAGTGTGTAACAAAAGCGCTTCGAAATGCCTGATTCACAAATGTCATGAGTTCACTTAGCCAACTTCAATTAAGGTGTCATGGTGACATATGAAAAGATATTCCTCCATCACGAGTATGCGTCGAGTCAACCACATAGCTAAATGAGTTAATATTTAAACTTGAACCTAATACATCTATACACCATTCAAATTATGAGGGGACAGCGCGTACGCAGTCCCCACTACCAAAAATTGCGCATCCGAGTTATCCACATTAGGGATAATCGCAGGGGTCAACCCTATCGCAGTGCAATGAAAGGGCCTCGCCCTGGGGGAACCGCCTTCTTGATCACAGTATCCCCTATGCCAGGTAAGTATGCTTGTCCCGCAGCGATGTCGGTCGACTCACCTAACTACGGAGAATCTTTACATCGACTCAGAGTTATTGTATGCCGCCATCTAGTGCAATTTTACTTCCAGTAATTATTGTTGCTTCGTATTAGAGCTAAGAGTCAAAAGTACGCAACAGCGGAGTGAGGACATTTTTTATAACTTCACGCCTTTTTCTACCCGAAGGTGTAGGCGGCGGCCGTTAACTGTCGAGTCGCAGGATTTTTACGTTCCAAACGGAAGGTAGCGAAACCTAACCGGCCATGGGACAGCAACAAATAATAGTAAAATAATAAGAGTTTGTCTGATGCCTATGGACAATTATTAACAAGAAGAGGGTTCTCTTTTTGGACAGTGCTGTGGATTGGTTGTGAAAGGCGAGGTCGAGTAGATGGCGCTGCATTAACCACTGGAACGCGCTATGGTTACGTTTCCGCAAAACCATTATAAATCATACTGAACTATTTGGCTAACGTATCTCTGGTTTCCCTTCAAAACGCATAAATCTTTCGCCTTTTACTAAAGATTTCCGTGGAGGGGAACACTCAAATGAGTCTTCTCTATTTTTGAAGCCCCGCTATCAGTGGGGATGCGCTAACCATTTACATGATCAACATCAGACAAACAATAACATACCGTGACAGAATGATTGATGATAATTGCTACACAAACATAATACTAACTAAAACCAAAACAGTAGCTGTAGACAGTTTAGAGAGTATAGAGTAGAGTCCGTATTACTTTCTCTACCAATAATGATATCTCGACGGGACGTACTCGTTTCTGGTGTTTCAGTCGCTATTGCGATAGTGTAATTGTTTACAACGGGACAAAACAGCTCAACAGTATTTTAAATTGATGAGAATCGTGAGCGGTTGCAGTTTCAAGCACGACGCACGACAGCTACCGTATCAAGAAGTTGATACGAGATGGTGACGACCAATCATCACTGATTAACATTGTGGTAGCGCTTTGAAGAGGAGACGCAGACAAAGCGTCATCGCACCTCATAATATGCACAGCTCAGATTGTGTGGGCCGATCCCGGCGGCACTGCAATGCCGGGCCGACCCGTGACGGGAGTGGAGCGGGCCCCGAACATCCCGTCGAGTTACAAAAATCAGTTTAATATACTGGTCCCTCAATGAGGGAACTTTCAGATATTAAGCTGAAAAGAACAGATACTACACTTTGATCTTAGCCAAAAGGCCGAGAAGCGATAACTACACTTTTCATTCTGAGGAACCTGATTCAAACTTTCGAGAATCATAACACCGACATTTAAAAATGACATCATACTATCACTGACATCTGTTATGTAGTCAAGGTACTACTAGTAGAACCGCATGGTGGCGGGCGGCTTCTCTGTAAACACGAGTGAGTTAAGACTTAACTTCTGAGGGTTGTACTGTCAAAACCATCCCTTTTTTATTACTCAGTAATTTCTAGTACCTAACAGTGTCCATTTTTAATTATTAAATACTTTATAGGTTAAAGTCTACGGTACCTACTTATTTCGAAGTCCAAAATCATATTTTGTCTTCTCCCTTGCAGCCATTTTATCATAACTTATTTATCTGAATCGATTATTGAATAAGTCAATTCATTCATATTTATTGCAGAAAAACAATTTTTAATTAACCGGTTCTTTTTTGTTAATCTGCACAACATTACTTTGAGTTTGAATATCGGAAACGAATTAAACAAGACCGGGCCACACTACACGATAAGTAATATAACAGTTTAATCAAGATAAACAAAAACCACTCAGACAGCGACAACACCCCACTCTCCCCCGTGAAGGGGAGCGAACGATCATCGAGGGCTGATAGTAGGTCTACTATCGCCGGCCTCACGCTCAGGGTGCCGCGCCACATCACATCAACGTGGCTTTCGTGGACTCACATTAGTGTTGAGTAGGACATACAAGAGGCGCTTCATTTGTCCCGGACATGACGTCAAAATGTAAGAGTGCCTCGAAATTAAAAATTGTACTACTTCAATTTTTTTGTCGCGGTCGTCCGAGGCAGACAAACGGCAAGTACGTTCGGCAAGTCGCAATCGTCGCGTCTGACATTTCGAGAGAGGGAGGAATATATTGTCGTCCATGTGAAGCGAGGTTCCAGCCAGAAGAGGCGTATTTAAAATTTAATTAATAATCTTACGTTGTTTAAAGAGTCAGTGCCATTTAATTAGTTTTTTTTTATGATAAACCATATCGCACAGCACCCTCTAGTCATGCAAATTCAAAGATTTTTTATATTACTTGATGCTTATCGTTATGTTTTGGATAATTAACACCACAACTATAAATTATAGCCTATTTGTTATTCTGATGTAATTATAAGTTATATTCTTGTAAAGTTTGATTACAATCCATTCAGTAGTATTTGAGTGAAAAAGTAACAAACATTTATCCCACATCCATCCTCACAAACTTTCGCGTTTATTTTTAACAGGTATATTAGATGAGAAATTTTATATTCGTAATCATTTGGTTTGAATACCTAAAAGACTACAAACACATAAAATTATTTTTTATATTTGTAAGATTTATAATTACAAAATATTTGTATTATACAAACAAATAACATGACAAAAGCACGTCGCGTCTGACATTTGAGGCACCAGGAGGCGCGCGTATTTCGTACTACAATAACTTTAAATGGTTCAGTACGCCTCGCCTCATTTGAAGTGGGACATTGTACTGTCTTAGGACAAAAACAGGCTATCTTACAAACTCTTTTTTAAGTCGTGTCCTACTCAACACTACATTTGAGGCACCAGGAGGCGCGCTTATTTCGTACTACAATAACTTCAAATGATTCAGTACGCCTCGCCTCATTTGAAGTGGGACATTGTACTGGCTCAGGATAAAAAAGAGGCTACTCTTACAAACTCTTTTTCAAGTCGTGTCCTACTCAACACTAACTCACATGAAGTGAGAGTCTCGTGAAGAGCTTACTATAGAAATGATCCTATGAAGTAAGGTCTTGCCGAAAACGGCCGGCGTGCGGCCCCTCACTTATTCGCGGAGAATCCCCATATCTAATTTTAATCTGTGACGTCATTTACACAACGACATCTATTGACAGTTTGCAAATCACAAAATCGCTTGTTTATATTACTTGTTTAAATATAGAGGTACAGAAAATAAATGATCAAACAATTTCAACAACAAAGACCGAAGAGGTTGAAGCATATATTGTTATAGAAAAAAGAAAGGAGCCATGTAAAGAAGGGCGTGTTTCTGTGTTGTCTTTGCGTGTTGTGTGAAGATAAAGCAAAGGTCTTTGAAAGAATCGAAGCAAAGAATAAAAGGAAAAATGCTAAAACATTCTGTGATGATATGATTGCACAAATAAACAATTTTTACGCTTAGAATATAGATATTGGTCATTTATTTATTTAGTTAAAAAAAAGCTCTCAGAACACATCCTACGCAACAATTTGTAATTTTCTAATTTATACTTCTATACTAATATTATCAAGAGGTTAAACGCCTGTGATATTGTTAAAGGGGCAATCTCTGGATCTACTGAAACCGTTTTCAAAATTAATTACACATCTTAACCTAAACTTGAAAAAATTGTGGATTTAAAGTAAATTAATTTCGCGAAGCTTATTTATTTAGCGCATATGGTATTAATCTATATCTTAATATATATATATGTCAGTTAGAACGCAAAATTTAATGTAGAATATTTGTGCCTAGCTTCTCATTTTAAATATAAATTACGTGTCACTTTGTTTGTCCACGGTGGACGCCTAAATTGCGTAGCCGATTTTATTTTATTGCCAATTATTTGTTAACTCCAAACGATTGCGTGCAGAAGGCCCTGTTACTATCTGTTGACTGGATTATTCAATAGATGGTGCTATGTTAAAAATGCGTTTCATACACACGAGACTGTGAAAATAAATCTATATGATAAAATTTGAAATTATAAAATGTGTTATTTTTGTGATTAACTCACCGACTAGATATGTTTTATACATTTTTTTATATAACTTGATCGCTGGGTTATTAACATTATTTTTCTTTCTTCTTACTAGTTGAATCGGCATCCCGATTAGCAGAATAACTATTAAAAAATATGAATGTGATTTATTTGTTGACTATTAGAATAATATGTTGTGACATTGTGTAATTGCTGGCTGACCTGTGACCCGGCGACCCAATTAGCAGAAAATGTATTAAAAAAAATAACGAATCGACTGTTAGCCGGTACGAAGTTTGCAGGTCAGCAGGTCTATATAGGACCCATTTGTGAATGAACTCATCAGGTACTGTAACGAGCTCGGACTATCGAGTCTCTTATATATATATATAGGGTTCATCTCTCAGCTCCTCAATTTATTGAATACAAGGAATGCTGCATTGAGATCCTCCTCTTAAATGATAATGTAACTTGTCAGGTTAATCTGATATAGGGGTATTACAAGCTCAGTGCATGTGTGTTAAATAAATAAGCAGATAAATTAAATTATTGATATATTATTCATGGTATTAAAATAAAATCTGATACGTGCCATGTCATGGTTTTTCATTACTGCATTATTCCTGGGCGCCTCGTCTAGGTCCCAGCATCACCATTGCTCCTCTCCACCTCAATGCTCACTTAGTAAATTATATATTATTTAATTTTAACGAATTACTTCATATATAAAAATTTTGGAATTTAAAATGATACTCTCTCTTCAAAATGTATTTACCAATTCATATTTTATTCTATATTTCTGAGAAAATTCTATTAATCAAAAATATCTTTTTAAAAATTCAAAAGTACAAATTTAGAACTATGTAAAAAGAGTTTATATTTTAAAAATACCAAAGAGTTCGCTCGCATCATCCTCACATCATCCCCCCCTTATTAAAGCCTGGATTATAGCTGTTAAGCGTTTAATCATGGCCAACAAAATACAATTACCAATGAGGATGATGCCCCTACAGACTTAACGATGCCCTACCTATTGTGGGGGTTGTCCTATGCCAGCCACTCAAGATGTGGAATTTACTCAAGCAGTATATCAACCTCCTTGAATAAATTTTGCCAAGCAAAACCCACGAAAAGCTTGACACTGGGAAAACTCCTACCAATACAATGTTTGGGTCCTGACCCCTACACAAACAATATTACATATTTTTTTATTTACCTCATCTAACTCTACCTACCCGACCTAATATTTGACGAATCCATTGTCACTGAAACATAAATCAAGCTAAATAAACTGTTCAAGAAATACACAAAATATTACACAAGTTATCTTTGAGAAATTGAAAAATCACACAAAATATAACTATAATAAATCATGGGATATACACTTTAAAAGAAATTAAATTAATCAAATAACAATATATGATAATCGAATATCATAGTAAGATCAAATCCCAATATCAATTAATCAATTTAAAATATTATTATCAATAAATTTTATTTCAATATACTAAATTAATTCATTCAAGCCAAATCAAATACAGTGTAGCACCTTCAAAGATAATTATACCATTCCTATCACATCAATTAATATAATGAACATATGTTTCATTATATCAATCTATTCCTTCCATATACCAACATAACTTCATACCACCCTTCATGTATCATCGATACGAGGATTGAATCTACTATGGATTCATAACTCCCCCAAACCATATGTCAAACCAACATCATACCAAATACCAACATTATCTATTCCTAATCATATTACATTCCATAACTATACCATTTGCGTTTCATTATATCGACCTATTCCTTCCATATTCCAACATAACTCCACACCACCATTCATGTATCATAGATACGAGGATTGAATCTACTATGGATTCATAACTCCCCCAAACCATATGTCAAACCAATATCAAACCAAATACCAACTTATCTATTCATAATCATATTACATACCATAACCATACCATATGCTACTCTCTCCATTCTTTAAGATAAATCATTCTATAATAAATAAACTTTTCTAAATATATATATAAAGAAATAATATAAAATTTTACTCCAACATTCTAACACCTATCACAATCACTATAATTTAGCACTAATAATAAATATAGTCAAAATGTTCTCAATAACTTTAAAATATCTTCAAATAAATAGAAAAATCAGTATTAAATTTATTTCCTGTCCACTTCATGGTTTCTTCTTCATGTACTGTCATATTGTACATTGTCCGGATTCAGTCCGCACACGTTGATGCATCCCGACGACAGTATGTATATGTGATACTCCTGTCCCAGATACTCCACCCGCTTCTGACTCAGACCCGTGTAAGACAACATACCGATCAGGTCGACAATGTGGTCCCAATTGCCTTTAGTGCCGAGTTTGATAAGCACTGTTCTTAATGCCTTCTTCTCCATTAATAATATATATACATAAATTATACATTCAACACATGCATTCAGATCATAAGGGCGCCTCCACCAATGTAACGAGCTCGGACTATCGAGTCTCTTATATATATATATAGGGTTCATCTCTCAGCTCCTCAATTTATTGAATACAAGGAATGCTGCATTGAGATCCTCCTCTTAAATGATAATGTAACTTGTCAGGTTAATCTGATATAGGGGTATTACAAGCTCAGTGCATGTGTGTTAAATAAATAAGCAGATAAATTAAATTATTGATATATTATTCATGGTATTAAAATAAAATCTGATACGTGCCATGTCATGGTTTTTCATTATTGCATTATTCCTGGGCGCCTCGTCTAGGTCCCAGCATCACCATTGCTCCTCTCCACCTCAATGCTCACTTAGTAAATTATATATTATTTAATTTTAACGAATTACTTCATATATAAAAATTTTGGAATTTAAAATGATACTCTCTCTTCAAAATGTATTTACCAATTCATATTTTATTCTATATTTCTGAGAAAATTCTATTAATCAAAAATATCTTTTTAAAAATTCAAAAGTACAAATTTAGAACTATGTAAAAAGAGTTTATATTTTAAAAATACCAAAGAGTTCGCTCGCATCATCCTCACAGTACCTACTATAAGACCGACAGGCATGAAAATTAGCAGGAGTATTCCTTACGCGGTGTAACTGTTAGCTAAGAATGGATTTCAAGAAACTCCAGCAACAAAGGGGATTAAGGAGGCGTTGAAAAAACACGTCATTCAAGTGTTGCTTTCATAACTTTCATTGAATCTTGATAAACTTATCATGTTTGGCGTCATTATGATCACTAACAAGTTTGTTAGGAGGCCATGCTTTTCGACGAAATTTTGTGTGCATATCGGGTAGGTCTGAGAATCGGCCAACATCTATTTTTCATACTGTTTGATGTTAATAGTGGTCCACCGCCTATTTTTTGGACAAAACAGCGTTTGCCGGGTCAGCTAGTATCTTATAAACTTAATATCATCAAACCCTTGATTATTTGATACTGTCGCCACGCCCATTACTAATGTGGACTCTATTGTGGACGCCTGCGCTTAATAAAATAGCAGCGTGTCTCTACTCAACAAATTATACACAGAGATTAGTTAGGAAGTGGGTAATAGAATAGATGAACTGTGAGAGTAATTAAAAAGTCGTATGTATGCACATTTTTTGTTTTTTTTTATTAAAATTGGTACAAACATAAATATAATAAAATCGTATTTATTTGAGATAATTCGGCGGATTCCTAGAAACCATACGAGGAGAAATTAAAAATCCCTATCATTCAATACAAAGGCGAGAACAGAAAAGGAGTTAGTAATCGAAATATTAAAGATCCACGATAACACATCCCAGTGTGCAACAAAAGCGCTTCGAAATGCCTGATTCACAAATGTCATGAGTTCACTTAGCCAACTTCAATTAAGGTGTCATGGTGACATATGAAAAGATATTCCTCCCTCCATCACGAGTATGCGTCGAGTCAACCACATAGCTAAATGAGTTAATATTTAAACTTGAACCTAATACACCATTCAAATTATGAGGGGACAGCGCGTACGCAGTCCCCACTACCAAAAATTGCGCATCCGAGTTATCCACATTAGGGATAATCGCAGGGGTCAACCCTATCGCAGTGCAATGAAAGGGCCTCGCCCTGGGGGAACCGCCTTCTTGATCACGGTATCCCCTATGCCAGGTAAGTATGCTTGTCCCGCAGCGATGTCGGTCGACTCACCTAACTACGGAGAATCTTTACATCGACTCAGAGTTATTGTATGCCGCCATCTAGTGCAATTTTACTTCCAGTAATTATTGTTGCTTCGTATTAGAGCTAAGAGTCAAAAGTACGCAACAGAGGAGTGAGGACATTTTTTATAACTTCACGCCTTTTTCTACCCGAAGGTGTAGGCGGCGGCCGTTAACTGTCGAGTCGCAGGATTTTTACGTTCCAAACGGAAGGTAGCGAAACCTAACCGGCCATGGGACAGCAACAAATAATAGTAAAATAATAAGAGTTTGTCTGATGCCTATGGACAATTATTAACAAGAAGAGGGTTCTCTTTTTGGACAGTGCTGTGGATTGGTTGTGAAAGGCTCGTTTGCAGTCAAACAGTATAAAATTATCTGTAATAGTTATCTGGCAATACAACACAAGTTCGAGTAGATGGCGCTGCATTAACCACTGGAACGCGCTATGGTTACGTTTCCGCAAAACCATTATAAATCATACTGAACTATTTGGCTAACGTATCTCTGGTTTCCCTTCAAAACGCATAAATCTTTCGCCTTTTACTAAAGATTTCCGTGGAGGGGAACACTCAAATGAGTCTTCTCTATTTTTGAAGCCCCGCTATCAGTGGGGACGCGCTGACCATTTACATTAGTGTTGAGTAGGACACGACTTGAAAAAGAGTTTGTAAGAGTAGCCTCTTTTTTATCCTGAGCCAGTACAATGTCCCACTTCAAATGAGGCGAGGCGTACTGAATCATTTGAAGTTATTGTAGTACGAAATACGCGCACCTCCTGGTGCCTCAAATGTAGTGTTGAGTAGGACACGACTTAAAAAAGAGTTTGTAAGATAGCCTGTTTTTGTCCTAAGACAGTACAATGTCCCACTTCAAATGAGGCGAGGCGTACTGAACCATTTGAAGTTATTGTAGTACGAAATACGCGCGCCTCCTGGTGCCTCAAATGTCTGACGCGACGTGCTTTTGTTATGTTATTTGTTCGTTTAATACAAATATTTTGTAATTATAAATCTTACAAGTATAAAAAATAATTTTATGTGTTTGTTGTCTTTTAGGTATTCAAACCAAATGATTACGAATATAAAATTTCTCATCTAACCTGTTAAAAATAAACGCGAAAGTTTGTGAGGATGGATGTGGGATGAATGTTTGTTACTTTTTCACTCAAAAACTACTGAATGGATTGTAATCAAACTTTACAAGAATATAACTTATAATTACATCAGAATAACAAATAGGCTATAATTTATAGTTGTGGTGTTAATTATCCAAAACATAACGATAAGCATCAAGTAATATAAAAAATCTTTGAATTTGCATGACTAGAGGGTGCTGTGCGATATGGTTTATCAGAAAAAAAAAACTAATTAAATGGCACTGACTCTTTAAACAACGTAAGATTATTAATTAAATTTTAAATACGCCTCTTCTGGCTGGAACCTCGCTTCGCATGGACGACAATATATTTCTCCCTCTCTCGAAATGTCACGCGACGATTGTGACTTGACGTACTTGCCGTTTGTCTGCTTCGGACGACCGCGACAAAAAAATTGAAGTAGTACAATTTTTAATTTCGAGGCACTCTTACATTTTGACGTCATGTCCGGGACAAATGAAGCGCCTCTTGTATGTCCTACTCAACACTAATTTACATGATCAACATCAGACAAACAATAATATACCGTGACATGATTGATTGATGATAATTGCTACACAAACATAATACTAACTAAAACCAAAACAGTAGCTGTAGACAGTTTAGAGAGTATAGAGTAGAGTCCGTATTACTTTCTCTACCAATAACGATATCTCGACGGGACGTACGCGTTTCTGGTGTTTCAGTCGCTATTGCGATAGTGTAATTGTTTACAACGGGACAAAACAAAACAGCTCAACAGTATTTTAAATTGATGAGAATCGTGAGCGGTTGCAGTTTCAAGCACGACGCACGACAGCTACCGTATCAAGAAGTTGATACGAGATGGTGACGACCAATCATCACTGATTAACATTGTGGTAGCGCTTTGAAGAGGAGACGCAGACAAAGCGTCATCGCACCTCATAATATGCACAGCTCAGATTGTGTGGGCCGATCCCGGCGGCACTGCAATGCCGGGCCGACCCGTGACGGGAGTGGAGCGAGCCCCGAACATCCCGTCGAGTTACAAAAATCAGTTTAATATACTGGTCCCTCAATGAGGGAACTTTCAGATATTAAGCTGAAAAGAACAGATACTACACTTTGATCTTAGCCAAAAGGCCGAGAAGCGATAACTACACTTTTCATTCTGAGGAACCTGATTCGAACTTTCGAGAATCATAACACCGACATTTAAAAATGACATCATACTATCACTGACATCTGTTATGTAGTCAAGGTACTACTAGTAGAACCGCATGGTGGCGGGCGGCTTCTCTGTAAACACGAGTGAGTTAAGACTTAACTTCTGAGGGTTGTACTGTCAAAACCATCCCTTTTTTATTACTCAGTAATTTCTAGTACCTAACAGTGTCCATTTTTAATTATTAAATACTTTATAGGTTAAAGTCTACGGTACCTACTTATTTCGAAGTCCAAAATCATATTTTGTCTTCTCCCTTGCAGCCATTTTATCATAACTTATTTATCTGAATCGATTATTGAATAAGTCAATTCATTCATATTTATTGCAGAAAAACAATTTTTAATTAACCGGTTCTTTTTTGTTAATCTGCACAACATTACTTTGAGTTTGAATATCGGAAACGAATTAAACAAGACCGGGCCACACTACACGATAAGTAATATAACAGTTTAATCAAGATAAACAAAAACCACTCAGACAGCGACAACACCCCACTCTCCCCCGTGAAGGGGAGCGAACGATCATCGAGGGCTGATAGTAGGTCTACTATCGCCGGCCTCACGCTCAGGGTGCCGCGCCACATCACATCAACGTGGCTTTCGTGGACTCACATTAGTGTTGAGTAGGACATACAAGAGGCGCTTCATTTGTCCCGGACATGACGTCAAAATGTAAGAGTGCCTCGAAATTAAAAATTGTACTACTTCAATTTTTTTGTCGCGGTCGTCCGAGGCAGACAAACGGCAAGTACGTTCGGCAAGTCGCAATCGTCGCGTCTGACATTTCGAGAGAGGGAGGAATATATTGTCGTCCATGTGAAGCGAGGTTCCAGCCAGAAGAGGCGTATTTAAAATTTAATTAATAATCTTACGTTGTTTAAAGAGTCAGTGCCATTTAATTAGTTTTTTTTTATGATAAACCATATCGCACAGCACCCTCTAGTCATGCAAATTCAAAGATTTTTTATATTACTTGATGCTTATCGTTATGTTTTGGATAATTAACACCACAACTATAAATTATAGCCTATTTGTTATTCTGATGTAATTATAAGTTATATTCTTGTAAAGTTTGATTACAATCCATTCAGTAGTATTTGAGTGAAAAAGTAACAAACATTTATCCCACATCCATCCTCACAAACTTTCGCGTTTATTTTTAACAGGTATATTAGATGAGAAATTTTATATTCGTAATCATTTGGTTTGAATACCTAAAAGACTACAAACACATAAAATTATTTTTTATATTTGTAAGATTTATAATTACAAAATATTTGTATTATACAAACAAATAACATGACAAAAGCACGTCGCGTCTGACATTTGAGGCACCAGGAGGCGCGCGTATTTCGTACTACAATAACTTTAAATGGTTCAGTACGCCTCGCCTCATTTGAAGTGGGACATTGTACTGTCTTAGGACAAAAACAGGCTATCTTACAAACTCTTTTTTAAGTCGTGTCCTACTCAACACTACATTTGAGGCACCAGGAGGCGCGCTTATTTCGTACTACAATAACTTCAAATGATTCAGTACGCCTCGCCTCATTTGAAGTGGGACATTGTACTGGCTCAGGATAAAAAAGAGGCTACTCTTACAAACTCTTTTTCAAGTCGTGTCCTACTCAACACTAACTCACATGAAGTGAGAGTCTCGTGAAGAGCTTACTATAGAAATGATCCTATGAAGTAAGGTCTTGCCGAAAACGGCCGGCGTGCGGCCCCTCACTTATTCGCGGAGAATCCCCATATCTAATTTTAATCTGTGACGTCATTTACACAACGACATCTATTGACAGTTTGCAAATCACAAAATCGCTTGTTTATATTACTTGTTTAAATATAGAGGTACAGAAAATAAATGATCAAACAATTTCAACAACAAAGACCGAAGAGGTTGAAGCATATATTGTTATAGAAAAAAGAAAGGAGCCATGTAAAGAAGGGCGTGTTTCTGTGTTGTCTTTGCGTGTTGTGTGAAGATAAAGCAAAGGTCTTTGAAAGAATCGAAGCAAAGAATAAAAGGAAAAATGCTAAAACATTCTGTGATGATATGATTGCACAAATAAACAATTTTTACGCTTAGAATATAGATATTGGTCATTTATTTATTTAGTTAAAAAAAAGCTCTCAGAACACATCCTACGCAACAATTTGTAATTTTCTAATTTATACTTCTATACTAATATTATCAAGAGGTTAAACGCCTGTGATATTGTTAAAGGGGCAATCTCTGGATCTACTGAAACCGTTTTCAAAATTAATTACACATCTTAACCTAAACTTGAAAAAATTGTGGATTTAAAGTAAATTAATTTCGCGAAGCTTATTTATTTAGCGCATATGGTATTAATCTATATCTTAATATATATATATGTCAGTTAGAACGCAAAATTTAATGTAGAATATTTGTGCCTAGCTTCTCATTTTAAATATAAATTACGTGTCACTTTGTTTGTCCACGGTGGACGCCTAAATTGCGTAGCCGATTTTATTTTATTGCCAATTATTTGTTAACTCCAAACGATTGCGTGCAGAAGGCCCTGTTACTATCTGTTGACTGGATTATTCAATAGATGGTGCTATGTTAAAAATGCGTTTCATACACACGAGACTGTGAAAATAAATCTATATGATAAAATTTGAAATTATAAAATGTGTTATTTTTGTGATTAACTCACCGACTAGATATGTTTTATACATTTTTTTATATAACTTGATCGCTGGGTTATTAACATTATTTTTCTTTCTTCTTACTAGTTGAATCGGCATCCCGATTAGCAGAATAACTATTAAAAAATATGAATGTGATTTATTTGTTGACTATTAGAATAATATGTTGTGACATTGTGTAATTGCTGGCTGACCTGTGACCCGGCGACCCGATTAGCAGAAAATGTATTAAAAAAAATAACGAATCGACTGTTAGCCGGTACGAAGTTTGCAGGTCAGCAGGCCTATATAGGACCCATTTGTGAATGAACTCATCAGGTACCTACTATAAAACCGACAGGCATGAAAATTAGCAGGAGTATTCCTTACGCGGTGTAACTGTTAGCTAAGAATGGATTTCAAGAAACTCCAGCAACAAAGGGGATTAAGGAGGCGTTGAAAAAACACGTCATTCAAGTGTTGCTTTCATAACTTTCATTGAATCTTGATAAACTTATCATGTTTGGCGTCATTATGATCACTAACAAGTTTGTTAGGAGGCCATGCTTTTCGACGAAATTTTGTGTGCATATCGGGTAGGTCTGAGAATCGGCCAACATCTATTTTTCATACTGTTTGATGTTAATAGTGGTCCACCGCCTATTTTTTGGACAAAACAGCGTTTGCCGGGTCAGCTAGTATCTTATAAACTTAATATCATCAAACCCTTGATTATTTGATACTGTCGCCACGCCCATTACTAATGTGGACTCTATTGTGGACGCCTGCGCTTAATAAAATAGCAGCGTGTCTCTACTCAACAAATTATACACAGAGATTAGTTAGGAAGTGGGTAATAGAATAGATGAACTGTGAGAGTAATTAAAAAGTCGTATGTATGCACATTTTTTGTTTTTTTTATTAAAATTGGTACTGTTTGTTTCGTACAAACATAAATATAATAAAATCGTATTTATTTGAGATAATTCGGCGGATTCCTAGAAACCATACGAGGAGAAATTAAAAATCCCTATCATTCAATACAAAGGCGAGAACAGAAAAGGAGTTTGTAATCGAAATATTAAAGATCCACGATAACACATCCCAGTGTGCAACAAAAGCGCTTCGAAATGCCTGATTCATAAATGTCATGAGTTCACTTAGCCAACTTCAATTAAGGTGTCATGGTGACATATGAAAAGATATTCCTCCCTCCATCACGAGTATGCGTCGAGTCAACCACATAGCTAAATGAGTTAATATTTAAACTTGAACCTAATACACCATTCAAATTATGAGGGGACAGCGCGTACGCAGTCCCCACTACCAAAAATTGCGCATCCGAGTTATCCACATTAGGGATAATCGCAGGGGTCAACCCTATCGCAGTGCAATGAAAGGGCCTCGCCCTGGGGGAACCGCCTTCTTGATCACGGTATCCCCTATGCCAGGTAAGTATGCTTGTCCCGCAGCGATGTCGGTCGACTCACCTAACTACGGAGAATCTTTACATCGACTCAGAGTTATTGTATGCCGCCATCTAGTGCAATTTTACTTCCAGTAATTATTGTTGCTTCGTATTAGAGCTAAGAGTCAAAAGTACGCAACAGAGGAGTGAGGACATTTTTTATAACTTCACGCCTTTTTCTACCCGAAGGTGTAGGCGGCGGCCGTTAACTGTCGAGTCGCAGGATTTTTACGTTCCAAACGGAAGGTAGCGAAACCTAACCGGCCATGGGACAGCAACAAATAATAGTAAAATAATAAGAGTTTGTCTGATGCCTATGGACAATTATTAACAAGAAGAGGGTTCTCTTTTTGGACAGTGCTGTGGATTGGTTGTGAAAGGCTCGTTTGCAGTCAAACAGTATAAAATTATCTGTAATAGTTATCTGGCAATACAACACAAGTTCGAGTAGATGGCGCTGCATTAACCACTGGAACGCGCTATGGTTACGTTTCCGCAAAACCATTATAAATCATACTGAACTATTTGGCTAACGTATCTCTGGTTTCCCTTCAAAACGCATAAATCTTTCGCCTTTTACTAAAGATTTCCGTGGAGGGGAACACTAAAATGAGTCTTCTCTATTTTTGAAGCCCCGCTATCAGTGGGGACGCGCTGACCATTTACAATTTACATGATCAACATCAGACAAACAATAATATACCGTGACATGATTGATTGATGATAATTGCTACACAAACATAATACTAACTAAAACCAAAACAGTAGCTGTAGACAGTTTAGAGAGTATAGAGTAGAGTCCGTATTACTTTCTCTACCAATAACGATATCTCGACGGGACGTACGCGTTTCTGGTGTTTCAGTCGCTATTGCGATAGTGTAATTGTTTACAACGGGACAAAACAAAACAGCTCAACAGTATTTTAAATTGATGAGAATCGTGAGCGGTTGCAGTTTCAAGCACGACGCACGACAGCTACCGTATCAAGAAGTTGATACGAGATGGTGACGACCAATCATCACTGATTAACATTGTGGTAGCGCTTTGAAGAGGAGACGCAGACAAAGCGTCATCGCACCTCATAATATGCACAGCTCAGATTGTGTGGGCCGATCCCGGCGGCACTGCAATGCCGGGCCGACCCGTGACGGGAGTGGAGCGAGCCCCGAACATCCCGTCGAGTTACAAAAATTAGTTTAATATACTGGTCCCTCAATGAGGGAACTTTCAGATATTAAGCTGAAAAGAACAGATACTACACTTTGATCTTAGCCAAAAGGCCGAGAAGCGATAACTACACTTTTCATTCTGAGGAACCTGATTCGAACTTTCGAGAATCATAACACCGACATTTAAAAATGACATCATACTATCACTGACATCTGTTATGTAGTCAAGGTACTACTAGTAGAACCGCATGGTGGCGGGCGGCTTCTCTGTAAACACGAGTGAGTTAAGACTTAACTTCTGAGGGTTGTACTGTCAAAACCATCCCTTTTTTATTACTCAGTAATTTCTAGTACCTAACAGTGTCCATTTTTAATTATTAAATACTTTATAGGTTAAAGTCTACGGTACCTACTTATTTCGAAGTCCAAAATCATATTTTGTCTTCTCCCTTGCAGCCATTTTATCATAACTTATTTATCTGAATCGATTATTGAATAAGTCAATTCATTCATATTTATTGCAGAAAAACAATTTTTAATTAACCGGTTCTTTTTTGTTAATCTGCACAACATTACTTTGAGTTTGAATATCGGAAACGAATTAAACAAGACCGGGCCACACTACACGATAAGTAATATAACAGTTTAATCAAGATAAACAAAAACCACTCAGACAGCGACAACACCCCACTCTCCCCCGTGAAGGGGAGCGAACGATCATCGAGGGCTGATAGTAGGTCTACTATCGCCGGCCTCACGCTCAGGGTGCCGCGCCACATCACATCAACGTGGCTTTCGTGGACTCACATGAAGTGAGAGTCTCGTGAAGAGCTTACTATAGAAATGATCCTATGAAGTAAGGTCTTGCCGAAAACGGCCGGCGTGCGGCCCCTCACTTATTCGCGGAGAATCCCCATATCTAATTTTAATCTGTGACGTCATTTACACAACGACATCTATTGACAGTTTGCAAATCACAAAATCGCTTGTTTATATTACTTGTTTAAATATAGAGGTACAGAAAATAAATGATCAAACAATTTCAACAACAAAGACTGAAGAGGTTGAAGCATATATTGTTATAGAAAAAAGAAAGGAGCCATGTAAAGAAGGGCGTGTTTCTGTGTTGTCTTTGCGTGTTGTGTGACGATAAAGCAAAGGTCTTTGAAAGAATCGAAGCAAAGAATAAAACGAAAAATGCTAAAACATTCTGTGATGATATGATTGCACAAATAAACAATTTTTGCGCTTAGAATATGGATATTGGTCATTTATTTATTTAGTTAAAAAAAAGCTCTCAGAACACATCCTACGCAACAATTTGTAATTTTCTAATTTATACTTCTATACTAATATTATCAAGAGGTTAAACGCCTGTGATATTGTTAAAGGGGCAATCTCTGGATCTACTGAAACCGTTTTCAAAATTAATTACACATCTTAACCTAAACTTGAAAAAATTGTGGATTTAAAGTAAATTAATTTCGCGAAGCTTATTTATTTAGCGCATATGGTATTAATCTATATCTTAATATATATATATGTCAGTTAGAACGCAACATTTAATGTAGAATATTTGTGCCTAGCTTCTCATTTTAAATATAAATTACGTGTCACTTTGTTTGTCCACGGTGGACGCCTAAATTGCGTAGCCGATTTTATTTTATTGCCAATTATTTGTTAACTCCAAACGATTGCGTGCAGAAGAAGGCCCTGTTACTATCTGTTGACTGGATTATTCAATAGATGGTGCTATGTTAAAAATGCGTTTCATACACACGAGACTGTGAAAATAAATCTATATGATAAAATTTGAAATTATAAAATGTGTTATTTTTGTGATTAACTCACCGACTAGATATGTTTTATACATTTTTTTATATAACTTGATCGCTGGGTTATTAACATTATTTTTCTTTCTTCTTACTAGTTGAATCGGCATCCCGATTAGCAGAATAACTATTAAAAAATATGAATGTGATTTATTTGTTGACTATTAGAATAATATGTTGTGACATTGTGTAATTGCTGGCTGACCTGTGACCCGGCGACCCGATTAGCAGAAAATGTATTAAAAAAAATAACGAATCGACTGTTAGCCGGTACGAAGTTTGCAGGTCAGCAGGCCTATATAGGACCCATTTGTGAATGAACTCATCAGGTACCTACTATAAAACCGACAGGCATGAAAATTAGCAGGAGTATTCCTTACGCGGTGTAACTGTTAGCTAAGAATGGATTTCAAGAAACTCCAGCAACAAAGGGGATTAAGGAGGCGTTGAAAAAACACGTCATTCAAGTGTTGCTTTCATAACTTTCATTGAATCTTGATAAACTTATCATGTTTGGCGTCATTATGATCACTAACAAGTTTGTTAGGAGGCCATGCTTTTCGACGAAATTTTGTGTGCATATCGGGTAGGTCTGAGAATCGGCCAACATCTATTTTTCATACTGTTTGATGTTAATAGTGGTCCACCGCCTATTTTTTGGACAAAACAGCGTTTGCCGGGTCAGCTAGTATCTTATAAACTTAATATCATCAAACCCTTGATTATTTGATACTGTCGCCACGCCCATTACTAATGTGGACTCTATTGTGGACGCCTGCGCTTAATAAAATAGCAGCGTGTCTCTACTCAACAAATTATACACAGAGATTAGTTAGGAAGTGGGTAATAGAATAGATGAACTGTGAGAGTAATTAAAAAGTCGTATGTATGCACATTTTTTGTTTTTTTTATTAAAATTGGTACTGTTTGTTTCGTACAAACATAAATATAATAAAATCGTATTTATTTGAGATAATTCGGCGGATTCCTAGAAACCATACGAGGAGAAATTAAAAATCCCTATCATTCAATACAAAGGCGAGAACAGAAAAGGAGTTTGTAATCGAAATATTAAAGATCCACGATAACACATCCCAGTGTGCAACAAAAGCGCTTCGAAATGCCTGATTCATAAATGTCATGAGTTCACTTAGCCAACTTCAATTAAGGTGTCATGGTGACATATGAAAAGATATTCCTCCCTCCATCACGAGTATGCGTCGAGTCAACCACATAGCTAAATGAGTTAATATTTAAACTTGAACCTAATACACCATTCAAATTATGAGGGGACAGCGCGTACGCAGTCCCCACTACCAAAAATTGCGCATCCGAGTTATCCACATTAGGGATAATCGCAGGGGTCAACCCTATCGCAGTGCAATGAAAGGGCCTCGCCCTGGGGGAACCGCCTTCTTGATCACGGTATCCCCTATGCCAGGTAAGTATGCTTGTCCCGCAGCGATGTCGGTCGACTCACCTAACTACGGAGAATCTTTACATCGACTCAGAGTTATTGTATGCCGCCATCTAGTGCAATTTTACTTCCAGTAATTATTGTTGCTTCGTATTAGAGCTAAGAGTCAAAAGTACGCAACAGAGGAGTGAGGACATTTTTTATAACTTCACGCCTTTTTCTACCCGAAGGTGTAGGCGGCGGCCGTTAACTGTCGAGTCGCAGGATTTTTACGTTCCAAACGGAAGGTAGCGAAACCTAACCGGCCATGGGACAGCAACAAATAATAGTAAAATAATAAGAGTTTGTCTGATGCCTATGGACAATTATTAACAAGAAGAGGGTTCTCTTTTTGGACAGTGCTGTGGATTGGTTGTGAAAGGCTCGTTTGCAGTCAAACAGTATAAAATTATCTGTAATAGTTATCTGGCAATACAACACAAGTTCGAGTAGATGGCGCTGCATTAACCACTGGAACGCGCTATGGTTACGTTTCCGCAAAACCATTATAAATCATACTGAACTATTTGGCTAACGTATCTCTGGTTTCCCTTCAAAACGCATAAATCTTTCGCCTTTTACTAAAGATTTCCGTGGAGGGGAACACTAAAATGAGTCTTCTCTATTTTTGAAGCCCCGCTATCAGTGGGGACGCGCTGACCATTTACAATTTACATGATCAACATCAGACAAACAATAATATACCGTGACATGATTGATTGATGATAATTGCTACACAAACATAATACTAACTAAAACCAAAACAGTAGCTGTAGACAGTTTAGAGAGTATAGAGTAGAGTCCGTATTACTTTCTCTACCAATAACGATATCTCGACGGGACGTACGCGTTTCTGGTGTTTCAGTCGCTATTGCGATAGTGTAATTGTTTACAACGGGACAAAACAAAACAGCTCAACAGTATTTTAAATTGATGAGAATCGTGAGCGGTTGCAGTTTCAAGCACGACGCACGACAGCTACCGTATCAAGAAGTTGATACGAGATGGTGACGACCAATCATCACTGATTAACATTGTGGTAGCGCTTTGAAGAGGAGACGCAGACAAAGCGTCATCGCACCTCATAATATGCACAGCTCAGATTGTGTGGGCCGATCCCGGCGGCACTGCAATGCCGGGCCGACCCGTGACGGGAGTGGAGCGAGCCCCGAACATCCCGTCGAGTTACAAAAATCAGTTTAATATACTGGTCCCTCAATGAGGGAACTTTCAGATATTAAGCTGAAAAGAACAGATACTACACTTTGATCTTAGCCAAAAGGCCGAGAAGCGATAACTACACTTTTCATTCTGAGGAACCTGATTCGAACTTTCGAGAATCATAACACCGACATTTAAAAATGACATCATACTATCACTGACATCTGTTATGTAGTCAAGGTACTACTAGTAGAACCGCATGGTGGCGGGCGGCTTCTCTGTAAACACGAGTGAGTTAAGACTTAACTTCTGAGGGTTGTACTGTCAATACCATCCCTTTTTTATTACTCAGTAATTTCTAGTACCTAACAGTGTCCATTTTTAATTATTAAATACTTTATAGGTTAAAGTCTACGGTACCTACTTATTTCGAAGTCCAAAATCATATTTTGTCTTCTCCCTTGCAGCCATTTTATCATAACTTATTTATCTGAATCGATTATTGAATAAGTCAATTCATTCATATTTATTGCAGAAAAACAATTTTTAATTAACCGGTTCTTTTTTGTTAATCTGCACAACATTACTTTGAGTTTGAAAATCGGAAACGAATTAAATAAGACCGGGCCACACTACACGATAAGTAATATAACAGTTTAATCAAGATAAACAAAAACCACTCAGACAGCGACAACACCCCACTCTCCCCCGTGAAGGGGAGCGAACGATCATCGAGGGCTGATAGTAGGTCTACTATCGCCGGCCTCACGCTCAGGGTGCCGCGCCACATCACATCAACGTGGCTTTCGTGGACTCACATTAGTGTTGAGTAGGACATACAAGAGGCGCTTCATTTGTCCCGGACATGACGTCAAAATGTAAGAGTGCCTCGAAATTAAAAATTGTACTACTTCAATTTTTTTGTCGCGGTCGTCCGAGGCAGACAAACGGCAAGTACGTTCGGCAAGTCGCAATCGTCGCGTCTGACATTTCGAGAGAGGGAGGAATATATTGTCGTCCATGTGAAGCGAGGTTCCAGCCAGAAGAGGCGTATTTAAAATTTAATTAATAATCTTACGTTGTTTAAAGAGTCAGTGCCATTTAATTAGTTTTTTTTTATGATAAACCATATCGCACAGCACCCTCTAGTCATGCAAATTCAAAGATTTTTTATATTACTTGATGCTTATCGTTATGTTTTGGATAATTAACACCACAACTATAAATTATAGCCTATTTGTTATTCTGATGTAATTATAAGTTATATTCTTGTAAAGTTTGATTACAATCCATTCAGTAGTATTTGAGTGAAAAAGTAACAAACATTTATCCCACATCCATCCTCACAAACTTTCGCGTTTATTTTTAACAGGTATATTAGATGAGAAATTTTATATTCGTAATCATTTGGTTTGAATACCTAAAAGACTACAAACACATAAAATTATTTTGTATATTTGTAAGATTTATAATTACAAAATATTTGTATTATACAAACAAATAACATGACAAAAGCACGTCGCGTCTGACATTTGAGGCACCAGGAGGCGCGCGTATTTCGTACTACAATAACTTTAAATGGTTCAGTACGCCTCGCCTCATTTGAAGTGGGACATTGTACTGTCTTAGGACAAAAACAGGCTATCTTACAAACTCTTTTTTAAGTCGTGTCCTACTCAACACTACATTTGAGGCACCAGGAGGCGCGCGTATTTCGTACTACAATAACTTCAAATGATTCAGTACGCCTCGCCTCATTTGAAGTGGGACATTGTACTGGCTCAGGATAAAAAAGAGGCTACTCTTACAAACTCTTTTTCAAGTCGTGTCCTACTCAACACTAACTCACATGAAGTGAGTCTCGTGAAGAGCTTACTATAGAAATGATCCTATGAAGTAAGGTCTTGCCGAAAACGGCCGGCGTGCGGCCCCTCACTTATTCGCGGAGAATCCCCATATCTAATTTTAATCTGTGACGTCATTTACACAACGACATCTATTGACAGTTTGCAAATCACAAAATCGCTTGTTTATATTACTTGTTTAAATATAGAGGTACAGAAAATAAATGATCAAACAATTTCAACAACAAAGACCGAAGAGGTTGAAGCATATATTGTTATAGAAAAAAGAAAGGAGCCATGTAAAGAAGGGCGTGTTTCTGTGTTGTCTTTGCGTGTTGTGTGAAGATAAAGCAAAGGTCTTTGAAAGAATCGAAGCAAAGAATAAAACGAAAAATGCTAAAACATTCTGTGATGATATGATTGCACAAATAAACAATTTTTGCGCTTAGAATATAGATATTGGTCATTTATTTATTTAGTTAAAAAAAAGCTCTCAGAACACATCCTACGCAACAATTTGTAATTTTCTAATTTATACTTCTATACTAATATTATCAAGAGGTTAAACGCCTGTGATATTGTTAAAGGGGCAATCTCTGGATCTACTGAAACCGTTTTCAAAATTAATTACACATCTTAACCTAAACTTGAAAAAATTGTGGATTTAAAGTAAATTAATTTCGCGAAGCTTATTTATTTAGCGCATATGGTATTAATCTATATCTTAATATATATATGTCAGTTAGAACGCAACATTTAATGTAGAATATTTGTGCCTAGCTTCTCATTTTAAATATAAATTACGTGTCACTTTGTTTGTCCACGGTGGACGCCTAAATTGCGTAGCCGATTTTATTTTATTGCCAATTATTTGTTAACTCCAAACGATTGCGTGCAGAAGGCCCTGTTACTATCTGTTGACTGGATTATTCAATAGATGGTGCTATGTTAAAAATGCGTTTCATACACACGAGACTGTAAAAATAAATCTATGTGATAAAATTTGAAATTATAAAATGTGTTATTTTTGTGCTTAACTCACCGACTAGATTGTTTTATACATTTTTTTATATAACTTGATCGCTGGGTTATTAACATTATTTTTCTTTCTTCTTACTAGTTGAATCGGCATCCCGATTAGCAGAATAACTATTAAAAAATATGAATGTGATTTATTTGTTGACTATTAGAATAATATGTTTTGACATTGTGTAATTGCTGGCCGACCCGTGACCCGGCGACCCGATTAGCAGAAAATGTATTAAAAAAATAACGAATCGACTGTTAGCCGGTACGAAGTTTGCAGGTCATAGGACCCATTTGTGAATGAACTCATCAGGTACCTACTATAAGACCGACAGGCATGAAAATTAGCAGGAGTATTCCTTACGCGGTGTAACTGTTAGCTAAGAATGGATTTCAAGAAACTCCAGCAACATAGGGGATTAAGGAGGCGTTGAAAAAACACGTCATTCAAGTGTTGCTTTCATAACTTTCATTGAATCTTGATAAACTTATCATGTTTGGCGCATTATGATCACTAACAAGTTTGTTAGGAGGCCATGCTTTTCGACGAAATTTTGTGTGCATATCGGGTAGGTCTGAGAATCGGCCAACATCTATTTTTCATACTGTTTGATGTTAATAGTGGTCCACCGCCTATTTTTTGGACAAAACAGCGTTTGCCGGGTCAGCTAATATCTTATAAACTTAATATCATCAAACCCTTGATTATTTGATACTGTCGCCACGCCCATTACTAATGTGGACTCTATTGTGGACGCCTGCGCTTAATAAAATAGCAGCGTGTCTCTACTCAACAAATTATACACAGAGATTAGTTAGGACATGGGTAATAGAATAGATGAACTGTGAGAGTAATTAAAAAGTCGTATGTATGCACATTTTTTGTTTTTTTATTAAAATTGGTACTGTTTGTTTCGTACAAACATAAATATAATAAAATCGTATTTATTTGAGATGATTCCTAGAAACCATACGAGGAGAAACTAAAAATCCCTATCATTCAATACAAAGGCGAGAACAGAAAAGGAGTTTGTTAATAAAATATTAAAGATCCACGATAACACATCCCAGTGTGCAACAAAAGCGCTTCGAAATGCCTGATTCACAAATGTCATGAGTTCACTTAGCCAACTTCAATTAAGGTGTCATGGTGACATATGAAAAGATATTCCTCCATCACGAGTATGCGTCGAGTCAACCACATAGCTAAATGAGTTAATATTTAAACTTGAACCTAATACACCATTCAAATTATGAGGGGACAGCGCGTACGCAGTCCCCACTGCCAAAAATTGCGCATCCGAGTTATCCACATTAGGGATAATAGCAGGGGTCAACCCTATCGCAGTGCAATGAAAGGGCCTCGCTCTGGGGGAACCGCCTTCTTGATCACGGTATCCCCTATGCCAGGTAAGTATGCTTGTCCCGCAGCGATGTCGGTCGACTCACCTAACTACGGAGAATCTTTACATCGACTCAGAGTTATTGTATGCCGCCATCTAGTTCAATTTTACTTCCAGTAATTATTATTTATAATTAATTATTATTATTTATTATTTATAATTATTAATAATTGTTGCTTCGTATTAGAGCTAAGAGTCAAAAGTACGCAACAGAGGAGTGAGGACATTTTTTATAACTTCACGCCTTTTTCTACCCGAAGGTGTAGGCGGCGGCCGTTAACTGTCGAGTCGCAGGATTTTTACGTTCCAAACGGAAGGTAGCGAAACCTAACCGGCCATGGGACAGCAACAAATAATAGTAAAATAATAAGAGTTTGTCTGATGCCTATGGACAATTATTAACAAGAAGAGGGTTCTCTTTTTGGACAGTGCTGTGGATTGGTTGTGAAAGGCTCGTTTGCAGTCAAACAGTATAAAATTATCTGTAATAGTTATCTGCCAATACAACACAAGTTCGAGTAGATGGCGCTGCATTAACCACTGGAACGCGCTATGGTTACGTTTCCGCAAAACCATTATAAATCATACTGAACTATTTGGCTAACGTATCTCTGGTTTCCCTTCAAAACGCATAAATCTTTCGCCTTTTACTAAAGATTTCCGTGGAGGGGAACACTCAAATGAGTCTTCTCTATTTTTGAAGCCCCGCTATCAGTGGGGACGCGCTAACCATTTACATGATCAACATCAGACAAACAATAACATACCGTGACAGAATGATTGATGATAAATGCTACACAAACATAATACTAACTAAAACCAAAACAGTAGCTGTAGACAGTTTAGAGAGTATAGAGTAGAGTAGGGATGTGAAAAAATAATCGATTATTGAAATAATCGATTTTTAAAATTAAAATAATCGATTTTAATTAGTAATTATTTTTATATTACTAATCGATTAATAATCGATTATTTTATTAATCATTCAATTACATGTTATCGATTTTTTTTCATCTGCAACGCCCCGATATTAAGTTTGGTCTTCTGGCCCGGAACGAAAACTATTAAAGAATACTTTCTCCATAGTGTTATTTTTAACGCCATTTGTACTTCCATATGTTTTACGTGTCTCCAACCTATGTCTCTAGTTAGTTTAAGGTGTGCAAATAAAGAATTTTTATTATTATTATTATTATGACCGCATTCCTTCTATACCTTTAAACAGTTTAGTTATTTATTTATTTAATCAAATATTCACTATATGGAGTCAATAAATAATACAACTTTATTAGCCGATATTTGGTTGATATGTTTTCTTTTATTGTTTATTTCAAAATTACTAAATATTGCATGGAGACTTTTCTAGTCACATACCATAAAAACCATCTGGGGTTTATCAGTGGTATATCATCCATCCCACCAAAAGCCAACAACAATTATGTGATGACTAGGTCGGTTGCAGACAGAAGTTCCTTAAGACTATTTTACATTTTTTCTTAGTTAGTGTGTTCGAACGAATTTCGTTAACTTTGCCAGGCAGACATTGATTATGTCTGCCTGCTGAAATTAACCATTATCAATTAATGAATAATTAATGACATCAATGGTCTCCAACACGTCTGCCCAGCGTGGGGACTATGGGCAAAAACCTCCAATGAGAAAAGCGCGCTTACAACGGCCCCCAGTTCCCGGTGGTCCCACTATTCTCGGCCAAGGCAGCGGTCGTGGTAACGGTGGGACAGGGGGTGCGAAGAATCTCCGGGTTACGGCAGGCTGCCAAAAACAACTACTCGTGGCCACATATAACGGACGCAGTCTTCGGCTGGACCAACACCTCACCGAACTCGAGGTTGAGCTGAGTTGCATGAACTGGCATATTCTAGGGCTGTCTGAAGTCCGGCGAGAGGGGGAGGACACGATAACCCTACAGTCGGGCAACTTGCTCTACTTTCGGGAAGGTGACCAGCTCTCCCAGGGGGGTGTCGGTTTCCTCGTTCACAAGGACCTCGTTAGCAGCGTTGTGGAGATCAGTAGTGTGTCGACCAGGGTAGCGTACCTTGTACTGAAACTCACCAACAGGTACACCCTGAAGGTAATACAGGTATATGCGCCGACCTCGACATACTCTGACGAGATAGCCGAGGCAATGTACGAAGATATTGCAAAAGCAATACATGGTACCGCCAAGGCTCACTACAACGTTGTTATGGGGGACTTCAATGCCAAAGTGGGAGTACAAGAACGCGGCGAAACGAAAATCGGTCCATATGGCTTGGGGTGCCGGAATCACAGGGGCCAGATGCTGGTCAACTTTCTGGAGTCTGAAGGGCTCTTCTTGATGAACTCATTCTTCAAGAAGGGTCTCCACAGGAGGTGGACATGGCGAAGCCCGGATTCTGTGACAAGGAACGAGATAGATTTTATCATTACGGATAGTAAGCATATATTTAGAGATGTCTCTGTGATCAACAGGTTCAATACTGGAAGTGATCACCGACTTCTTCGAGGCTCTCTAAATATTAACCTGAAAGCTGAAAGGACCCGGAAGATTAGGTCTATTCTCCGACCTACGCCACTCCAAATAGCCGAAACCGAAAAGTTCCAAATGGAACTTCAAAATCGGTTCGACCTGCTGGAAACCACAGGCAACGTGGACGAAAAGACCGCCACTGTGGTCAACACGCTGAGGAAAGTGTCTCAAAGGTTGTTCCCGAGATCGCAGAAAAAGGAGTCCAAACTCTCTGCTGAGACGCTCGAGCTGATGAGGCAAAGGCGAGAAACTCCATTCGATCAGCTGTCTTCGTCAGAATGGAAAAGCCTAAACCAGCAAATTAGAAAGCTGATGCGGCGCGACCTTCGTCGGTCGAATACTCGAGCGATCGAGGACGCGATCGACCGCAACAAAGGGTCGAAAGTGTTCGCTCAGCAGCTTGGAAGGTCCCATCTGACGAAGCTGAAAACTGCGGATGGACGTGTCGTCACCTCTAAGCCCGAGATTCTCGCAGAGATCGAATCTTTTTATGGGCTCCTTTATTCCACACGGATGACCAAGCCGACGAGACACAGCGATGATGACCACAGAGCCCCGCTAACGCGTCACTATAGTGAGGACATCCCCGACTTTGCAGAAAGCGAGATTAGTGCGGCTCTCGAGCAACTCCAGAACAACAAGGCACCCGGTGATGACGGAATCACAACAGAACTTCTAAAGGCCGGCGGGACTCCTATCCTAAAGGAATTAGCAAGTCTTTTTGATTCCGTCATACAACAGGGTATAACACCACAGGTTTGGAGCAGGAGTGCGGTGGTGCTGTTCTTCAAAAAAGGCGATAAGACCTTACTGAAGAATTACAGACCCATCTCACTCCTGAGCCATATCTACAAGTTGTTCTCGAGGGTCGTCACGAATCGTCTCGCTGCAAGACTCGACGAATTCCAGCCTCCGGAGCAGGCCGGGTTTCGAAAAGGCTTTAGTACCGTAGACCACATCCATACTGTTCGGCAGATTGTACAGAAGACCGAAGAGTACAATCAGCCGCTGTGTATGGCATTCGTGGACTACGAAAAAGCCTTCGACTCCATCGAAACTTGGGCAGTTCTGGATGCATTGCAGCGATGTCGGATTGACTGGCGTTATATCGAGGTGTTGAGATGCTTGTATGACACCGCCACGATGACTGTCCAGATACAGAACCAGGTGACGAACTCCATTGAGCTAAATCGAGGTGTAAGACAGGGAGATGTCATATCTCCCAAACTCTTCACCAACGCTCTGGAGGACGTCTTCAAGACACTGGATTGGACTGGACAGGGTATCAACGTGAATGGTGAGTACATCTCGCATCTTCGGTTCGCCGACGACATAGTTGTAATGGCAGAATCGCTGGAACAGTTAAGCGGAATGCTGCGCAGCCTAGACGAATCCTCTCGACGTGTCGGTCTGGGCATGAACTTGGACAAGACCAAGGTCATGTTCAACGAACATGTCGTGCCCGGATCGATAAATGTCGATGGGTCAATTCTCGAAGTCGTAAACAAATACGTCTACCTAGGCCAAACTATCCAGTTAGGTAGACGAAACTTCGAGAAGGAAGCCGACAGGAGGATTCAGCTGGGTTGGGCCGCATTCGGCAAACTGCGTCGAGTTTTCGGCTCGCCTATACCGCAATGCCTGAAGACCAAAGTCTTTGACCAGTGCGTCCTACCAGTAATGACCTACGGTGCCGAAACGTGGACACTTACGGTGGGGCTAGTCCACAAATTTAAAGTCGCTCAGCGAGCTATGGAGCGAGCTATGCTCGGAGTATCTCTGAAAGATAGACTCAGGAATGAGTATATCCGACAGAGAACCGGAGTAACCGACATAGCTCGTAGAATAAGCTCGCTGAAGTGGCAATGGGCTGGTCACATCTGTCGAAGGACCGATGGTAGATGGAGCAAGAAGGTCATTGAGTGGAGACCGCGACTTGGTAAGCGTAGTGTAGGACGCCCACCAGCCCGATGGTCAGACGACCTCAGAAGGGCTGCTGGAAAAGACTGGATGCGGAAGGCAGAGAATCGGATGTTGTGGCGCACATTGGGAGAGGCCTATGTCCAGCAGTGGACTGCAACAGGCTAATGATGATGATGATGATAATGACATTATTATATATCATCATCATCATTTGCCGTTTGAGGTCCACTGCTGGACAGGCCTCCCCCATAGAGCGCCACAACTGCCGGCCCGTTCACTCATGGGGGTTTTTGCCATAATCGCCACGCTTGGCAGGCGGGTTGGTAATCGCAGTAGGCTGTATTTTGTTGAGAGAGAATGCTGCTGCCCATTCTACCAGCCTTTCCCTTAGTTGCCTTTTACGACACCCACGGGAAGAGATGGAGTGGCGGTATTCTAAGCTGGCGCCACACAGATAATGACATATATACTATTACATATGTCATTATTTATTCTTTGGTAAAACTTCATTTTTCAATCGAAATTTTTAGTAACTAAAAATTTCATTAAAGTTTATTAGTCTTTTTTGGTTTTGTTTTTGAACAATGTCTACGACTAAAAGGACGACAAGTAGATGGCGTCAATATTTCCATGTTGACAATAAATATGGTAATGCCAATTGTATATATTGCCCAAAAAATTAAAAATCGATTAATATAAAAATCGATAATTTTTTAAATAAAATCGATTATTAATTAATCGATTTTTTCATAGTAATAAATTAATCGATTAATGAAAAATCGATTTTTTATGTTAAATGTCACATCCCTAGAGTAGAGTCCGTATTACTTTCTCTACCAATAATGATATCTCGACGGGACGTACTCGTTTCTGGTGTTTCAGTCGCTATTGCGATAGTGTAATTGTTTACAACGGGACAAAACAGCTCAACAGTATTTTAAATTGATGAGAATCGTGAGCGGTTGCAGTTTCAAGCACGACGCACGACAGCTACCGTATCGAGATGGTGATGACCAATCATCACTGATTAACATTGTGGTAGCGCTTTGAAGAGGAGACGCAGACAAAGCGTCATCGCACCTCATAAGATGCACAGCTCAGATTGTGTGGGCCGATCCCGGCGGCACTGCAATGCCGGGCCGACCCGTGACGGGAGTGGAGCGAGCCCCGAACATCCCGTCGAGTTACAAAAATCAGTTTAATATACTGGTCCCTCAATGAGGGAACTTTCAGATATTAAGCTGAAAAGAACAGATACTACACTTTGATCTTAGCCAAAAGGCCGAGAAGCGATAACTACACTTTTCATTCTGAGGAACCTGATTCGAACTTTCGAGAATCATAACACCGACATTTAAAAATGACATCATACTATCACTGACATCTGTTATGTAGTCAAGGTACTACTAGTAGAACCGCATGGTGGCGGGCGGCTTCTCTGTAAACACGAGTGAGTTAAGACTTAACTTCTGAGAGTTGTACTGTCAAAACCATCCCTTTTTTATTACTCAGTAATTTCTAGTACCTAACAGTGTCCATTGTTAATTATTAAATACTTTATAGGTTAAAGTCTACAGTACCTACTTATTTCAAAGTCCAAAATCATATTTTGTCTTCTCCCTTGCAGCCATTTTATCATAAATCGATTATTGACTAAGTCAATTCATTCATATTTATTGCAGAAAAACAATTTTTAATTGACCGGTTCTTTTTAGTTAATCTGCACAACATTACTTTGAGTTTGAATATCCGAAACGAATTAAACAAGACCGGGCCACACTACACGATAAGTAATATAACAGTTTAATCAAGATAAACAAAAACCACTCAGACAGCGACAACACCCCACTCTCCCCCGTGAAGGGGAGCGAACGATCATCGAGGGCTGATAGTAGGTCTACTATCGCCGGCCTCACGCTCAGGGTGCCGCGCCACATCACATCAACGTGGCTTTCGTGGACTCACATGAAGTGAGAGTCTCGTGAAGAGCTTACTATAGAAATGATCCTATGAAGTAAGGTCTTGCCGAAAACGGCCGGCGTGCGGCCCCTCACTTATTCGCGGAGAATCCCCATATCCAATTTTAAACTGTGACGTCATTTACACAACGACATCTATTGACAGTTTGCAAATCACAAAATCGCTTGTTTATATTACTTGTTTAAATATAGAGGTACAGAAAATAAATGATCAAACCATTTCAACAACAAAGACCGAAGAGGTTGAAGCATAAATTGTTATAGAAAAAAGAAAAGAGCCATGTAAAGAAGGGCGTGTTTCTGTGTTGTCTTTGCGTGTTGTGTGAAGATAAAGCAAAGGTCTTTGAAAGAATCGAAGCAAAGAATAAAACGAAAAATGCTAAAACATTCTGTGATGATATGATTGCACAAATAAACAATTTTTGCGCTTAGAATATATTGATTGATTGATTGATTATATATTGGTCATTTATTTATTTAGTTAAAAAAAAAGCTCTCAGAACACATCCTACGCAACAATTTGTAATTTTCTAATTTATACTTCTATACTAATATTATCAAGAGGTTAAACGCCTGTGATATTGTTAAAGGGGCACTCTCTGGATCTACTGAAACCGTTTTCAAAATTAATTACACATCTTAACCTAAACTTGAAAAAATTGTGGATTTAAAGTAAATTAATTTCGCGAAGCTTATTTATTTAGCGCATATGGTATTAATCTATATCTTAATATATATATATGTCAGTTAGAACGCAAAATTTAATGTAGAATATTTGTGCCTAGCTTCTCATTTTAAATATAAATTACGTGTCACTTATTTGTTTGTCCACGGTGGACGCCTAAATTGCGTAGCCGATTTTATTTTATTGCCAATTATTTGTTAACTCCAAACGATTGCGTGCAGAAGGCCCTGTTACTATCTGTTGACTGGATTATTCAATAGATGCTATGTTAAAAATGCGTTTCATATACACGAGACTGTGAAAATAAATCTATATGATAAAATTTGAAATTATAAAATGTGTTATTTTTGTGATTAACTCACCGACTAGATATGTTTTATACATTTTTTTAAATAACTTGATCGCTGGGTTATTAACATTATTTTTCTTTCTTCTTACTAGTTGAATCGGCATCCCGATTAGCAGAATAACTATTAAAAAATATGAATGTGATTTATTTGTTGACTATTAGAATAATATGTTTTGACATTGTGTAATTGCTGGCTGACCTGTGACCCGGCGACCCGATTAGCAGAAAATGTATTAAAAAAAATAACGAATCGACTGTTAGCCGGTACGAAGTTTGCAGGTCAGCAGGTCTATATAGGACCCATTTGTGAATGAACTCATCAGGTACCTACTATAAGACCGACAGGCATGAAAATTAGCAGGAGTATTCCTTACGCGGTGTAACTGTTAGCTAAGAATGGATTTCAAGAAACTCCAGCAACAAAGGGGATTAAGGAGGCGTTGAAAAAACACGTCATTCAAGTGTTGCTTTCATAACTTTCATTGAATCTTGATAAACTTATCATGTTTGGCGTCATTATGATCACTAACAAGTTTGTTAGGAGGCCATGCTTTTCGACGAAATTTTGTGTGCATATCGGGTAGGTCTGAGAATCGGCCAACATCTATTTTTCATACTGTTTGATGTTAATAGTGGTCCACCGCCTATTTTTTGGACAAAACAGCGTTTGCCGGGTCAGCTAGTATCTTATAAATTTAATATCATCAAACCCTTGATTATTTGATACTGTCGCCACGCCCATTACTAATGTGGACTCTATTGTGGACGCCTGCGCTTAATAAAATAGCAGCGTGTCTCTACTCAACAAATTATACACAGAGATTAGTTAGGACATGGGTAATAGAATAGATGAACTGTGAGAGTAATTAAAAAGTCGTATGTATGCACATTTTTTGTTTTTTTTATTAAAATTGGTACTGTTTGTTTCGTACAAACATACATATAATAAAATCGTATTTATTTGAGATAATTCGGCGGATTCCTAGAAACCATACGAGGAGAAATTAAAAATCCCTATCATTCAATACAAAGGCGAGAACAGAAAAGGAGTTTGTAATCGAAATATTAAAGATCCACGATAACACATCCCAGTGTGCAACAAAAGCGCTTCGAAATGCCTGATTCACAAATGTCATGAGTTCACTTAGCCAACTTCAATTAAGGTGTCATGGTGACATATGAAAAGATATTCCTCCATCACGAGTATGCGTCGAGTCAACCACATAGCTAAATGAGTTAATATTTAAACTTGAACCTAATACACCATTCAAATTATGAGGGGACAGCGCGTACGCAGTCCCCACTACCAAAAATTGCGCATCCGAGTTATCCACATTAGGGATAATCGCAGGGGTCAACCCTATCGCAGTTAGGGATATTCGATATACATCGATGCATCGTCAACATCGATGTTTACAATGCATTACATCGAATCCATCCGATGTTTTGAAAAGCCGTCGATATACTCGATGTATCGATATTTTTTTATAAAACATCGAATCAATCACTTCTTCTAGAAACTTCTTGAAGTATCAAATGAAACAGCATATTTCATCAAAATCATCAATTAGTACGACTACGTAATATACCTGTGTATTATTTTACAATAATTAAATTTTACAATAATATACATGTATATTATGTAGTCGTACTAATTGATGATTTTGCTTGAGGAGGAAGCTGAATCTTGAGTATATTATTTATTTTATAATAATATATTCTCATGATAGCCCCCACACTCGGAATCGGGCCGCTCGAGGCGATTGCGTCCGTGTCCTTTTTTGTTCCACGTAGGCACTTACCACAAGCGCTCGTGTTTGTATTTAATTTTAAATAACATGATAACTGTACTTGTTGACTATTTTTAAGTGTCTGTGAAGACCTATAAAAATAAAGTTATTTTGACTTTGACTATACCTAATTATTTTTGTTGCTACAATCGACTGGACAATCTGCCACGATCGACAAGTTAAAATAAAGATTTTTCTCATTTTTTTTTTTTTTTTTTTTTTTATGGGATAAGGGGCAAACGAGCTTGCGGGTCACCCGATGGAAAGCAATCACCGCCGCCCATGGCGTCTGCAATACCAGGGGCATCACATCAGCGTTGCCGCCCTTTCAGATGGGAATAGGCTCGTTTCTTGAAGGTTCCTAGGTCGTAGCGGTCCGGAAATACCGTCGCCGGCAACTGGTTCCATGAAGGAACAGTGCGTGGCAAGAAGTGCCTGTTAAAACGCACTGTTGTCGACCGCCAACCATTCAGCCAATGCGGGTGGTAGCGTTGGCGCGTCGAACGGTGGCGGAAATCAGCTGGCGGTATTAATCCGAACAATTCCTCAGAGCACTCCCCGTGGTATATGCGGTAGAGGATACATAGAGATGCCACCTCTCTCCGCAACGCCAGAGGATCAAGCCGATCAGTAAGAGCTTGGTTGTCGACAAGCCTAACCGCGCGTCGTTGGATGCGGTCAAATGGAGTAAGCTGGTACTGGGGTGCCCCCGCCCAAAGATGTGAACAGTATTCCACGTGAGGACGGACCTGCGCCTTGTAAAGTTGCAGGCGATGACCTGACGTGAAATACTGTCCCGCTCTATTGAGCACACCAAGCTTTTTGGAAGCCAATTTGGCCTTGCCCTCCAGATGACCGCGGAACTGGACGTCACTCGACAAGTCGACACCAAGAATTCCGATAGCGGCTGAGGCGGGTAAGGGAGTGCTCTCAAAACAGGGAGCTACGACAAAGGGTGTCTTTTTAGCGGTAAACGCGCAAACCTGTGTCTTCTTAGGGTTGAATTGGACTAAGTTTAGTCGGCCCCATTCCGAAACCTGACTAAGCAGAGTTTCGATTTCAGACACAAGTTTATTCCGGTGCTCGTCGACGTTTTCCCGAGAAATACGCGGGTGGCCGGTATATAAGGCATCCCCGGTACTGTCATCTGCATAACAATGAAGATTGCTGCTAAGCAGCATGTCATTGATATGCAGAAGAAACAGCGTAGGGGATAGCACACAGCCCTGGGGGACTCCAGCATTCACAGGTTTTAAGTCGGAGCATGACCCGTCGACAACAACTTTAATGCTCCGAGCCGTGAGAAAGCTGGAAACCCAATCGCATAATTTCTCGGGAAGCCCATAACATGGAAGCTTCGAAAGAAGTGCTTTGTGCCAAACCCGATCAAAGGCCTTCGCTACGTCCAAACTAACGGCCAGCGCCTCTCCTTTACTCTCAACCGCTTCCGCCCACCGATGGGTTAAGTACGCTAAAAGATCACCAGCTGAGCGACCTTGACGGAATCCGTACTGACGGTCACTTATCAACTGGTGCTCTTCTAGATACTTAAGGAGCTGGCGGTTGATGAGTGTTTCCATTATTTTGGAGAATAGGGAGGTGATGGCGATAGGTCTGTAGTTGGACGGATCTGAGCGGTCACCTTTTTTTTTTATGGCTTTTATTATTTTATTATGTTTATTAAAAAAATAAATGCCATATATGAGAAAAATCTTGTTTTGAATTAATAACGGAAATTGTGTAGAATTAGTTTAACTGATCTGTGTCCTGTGAAAAGTCATATATACGATGGCGGGCTTTTTTAGAAAAAGTACTCGATGTTTACAAAACATCGATGTTTTTAACCGATACATCAAATGACATCGATGTACAGTTACGATGTATCGATTCGATAAAAACATCGATGTTTTTTCAAAATGGACACCACTGATCGCAGTGCAATGAAAGGGCCTCGCCCTGGGGGAACCGCCTTCTTGATCACGGTATCCCCTATGCCAGGTAAGTATGCTTGTCCCGCAGCGATGTCGGTCGACTCACCTAACTACGGAGAATCTTTACATCGACTCAGAGTTATTGTATGCCGCCATCTAGTGCAATTTTACTTCCAGTAATTATTGTTGCTTCGTATTAGAGCTAAGAGTCAAAAGTACGCAACAGAGGAGTGAGGACATTTTTTATAACTTCACGCCTTTTTCTACCCGAAGGTGTAGGCGGCGGCCGTTAACTGTCGAGTCGCAGGATTTTTACGTTCCAAACGGAAGGTAGCGAAACCTAACCGGCCATGGGACAGCAACAAATAATAGTAAAATAATAAGAGTTTGTCTGATGCCTATGGACAATTATTAACAAGAAGAGGGTTCTCTTTTTGGACAGTGCTGTGGATTGGTTGTGAAAGGCTCGTTTGCAGTCAAACAGTATAAAATTATCTGTAATAGTTATCTGGCAATACAACACAAGTTCGAGTAGATGGCGCTGCATTAACCACTGGAACGCGCTATGGTTACGTTTCCGCAAAACCATTATAAATCATACTGAACTATTTGGCTAACGTATCTCTGGTTTCCCTTCAAAACGCATAAATCTTTCGCCTTTTACTAAAGATTTCCGTGGAGGGGAACACTCAAATGAGTCTTCTCTATTTTTGAAGCCCCGCTATCAGTGGGGATGCGCTAACCATTTACATGATCAACATCAGACAAACAATAACATACCGTGACAGAATGATTGATGATAATTGCTACACAAACATAATACTAACTAAACAAACAAACATAATAACCTCATTATATTAGTGGAAAATAGAGGAAATGTGAACAAAAAAGATATAATTAGTTATTGTGATTATTTATTGTCTCTCAATCTAAATAGTACAATTTTGTTCACATTTCCTTACTGTAGGAAGCTGCCAGAGGCGGAAAATAATCTTAGGCATAAGTTAAATAATGTACTCCATACAATATGTACATATAATGATAAACTTCATCTGATTGATACTAACAGTTTTGTTAGCAACAAATTATACAATCTGACAAGAGGTAGATATTACCTCACTAATAGTTTTAAGCGACAGATAGCACTTTCGCTATCCTATTTTTTTGATATTCTAGCCAATAATCTGGCTACTAAATATTCTATTGGGAAGACTATTGATATAGAATCTTCCTTTAAGAGGTCTAGTGACATAGAATCTTCTATTGATTATTCTAGTAATAATGACATTCATAATAATTTAGCTTCTTTTGAGCATAACTCTGACATTTCTTTTAGTCATTTAAATTAATTAATGAGACAATAGAGGTAAATACTTCTAGCTCAAACTTATTACATTCCCAGTTAATAAATTTGGCCATACAGTCAAACAACAACTACAACAGGTCACTACGACTACAAAAATGTAATTCTGATAATACAAATAATGATATTAACCTGGTGCATCAGAATATATATTGTATGACTGAGGGTAAACAACTAGAACTGGAATTATTCATGAAATCTGATAATATTAGTATTATGTGTATTACTGAGCACTGGTTGAAGAGGCATCAGCTCATGTTTAATTTCAGCAACCACCGGGTGGGTAGTTCATTCTGCAGGACCAACACAAAACATGGGGGGTCGCTAATTTTGCTAAAAAAGAAACTGAAATTTAAAGAACGGAAAGATATTGTGTCTCTCTCTGTAGAATGTTCTATAGAAATATCCTGTGTACAATTAGAGCAGTTCATTATTTTATGCGTATATAAACCTCCTTCCGCTGATCTTAATTTATTTATTGAAATCATGGATGAAGCCCTAGCCAAAGTTAGTAACTCTGATAAAACTATTTTAGTCTGCGGGGATTTTAATGTCAATATTCTTGATAATACAATTGCTTCCTGTAAAATTTTAAGTCTTTTTAAGTCCTATAATTTAGTAAATTTATTTATGGAGCCTACTAGAATTAGCGCCACTAGTGCTACCTGCTTAGATAATATATACACAAATATTAGTCCAACACAAAAAAGTATTATTAATAAATTAGATTCTGATCATTGTGGGCAAATGATTAGTATTAAAATAAAAAATAAAAAAGAAGTAAAAAAAACAATTACTTTTGTGCCAGTAACAGCTAGTCGCTTGGAACGTATGAGAGTTAACTTATCTAATAACTTGCCGTTGTTTGATGATAACTTAGAACCCAATTTGATGTATAGTCTATTTTTTAATTCTTTTCTTCGCGAATTTAACTCAATATTTACTTCCAGGGAGATGACTGTTACTAATACCCCTGTCTTTGGGGACTGGGCAACCATAGGTATTCATAAGAGCAGGCAAACTTTGTATATGTTATACTATGAAAGACAATTCAATAGCAGTGAACAGTTTGGAAATCATGTAAAATTATATTCAAGGATTTTCAAACGCGTTTGTCAAGTCGCGAAATCTAATTTTATTAAATCTAAAATTAAAAATAGCAGTAATAAGATCCAAGCCACTTGGACAGTCATCAATGAAGAGACTGGTAGGAGTCGAATCAGGGACTCAGAATTTACGTTAAATATTAATGGACATGTTACCAAGTCAGATTGTGAGGTGGCCAATGCCTTTGATGATTTTTTTTCTGTTTTCCCTGTCAATCTTACTAGTGCTCTAGGCTCTTCCACTTCCATTGCAGAGTCTTTGCTTAAAGATAACGTGCCTGAATTTTTTAACGATTTTCACTTCCGTCATGTTAATGGGTGTGATTTAAGTAACGCGTTTAAATCAATTAATATGAAAAAGACAGCTGATTTATGGGGCATCTCTGTGCATATTATAAAATCTTTATTTGACACTATTGTTCCCGCCTTAATTCTGATATTTAATAGATGTATTGACTGTGGTGTGTTTCCTGACTTGATGAAATTAAGTAAAATCATTCCATTGTATAAATCGGGTAGTACATTAGACCCCACTAACTTCAGACCAATATCAGTACTACCGACAATAAGTAAAATTTTCGAAAAGCTTATCCTCGCACAGCTACTAAAATACTTTAATGATAATAATCTGCTGCACAATAAGCAATTTGGTTTTACGCGCGGACGGTCAACATGTGATGCGGGGATTAGATTATTAGAATGTATATTTGAAGCCTGGGAGGAGTCACGGGATGCCTATGGAATATTTTGTGACTTGTCTAAGGCTTTTGATTGTGTGCAGCATGAAACTCTGGTCAGAAAATTACACCACTACGGTATAAGAGGCATCGCTTTGGATCTTCTCATTTCTTATCTGAGTGATAGGATTCAAAGAGTATATGTTAACGGGAAGCTATCACATGGATCAGCTGTAGCAATGGGAGTGCCACAAGGCTCTATTTTGGGACCTTTCCTGTTTCTTTTGTACATTAATGATCTGCCATATCTTGTGAAAAATAATCATGAAATAGTTTTGTTTGCAGATGACACTTCTTTAGTTTTTAAGGCAAATAGACAACAGACAGTAATTGACGATGTAAACAATGCTCTTTCAAAAATTGTAAACTGGTTTAGTGCTAATAATTTGCTTTTAAATAGTAATAAAACCAAATATGTTAAATTTTTTACAAAAAATGCTAAACAAGTAAAAACCAGTGTAGTGATGGACAATGAGAGATTGGAATTGGTCAATAAGGTTGTCTTCCTTGGTATAACATTAGATTCTAAATTACAATGGGGCCCACATATAGAAACGTTGTCAGACTAAGCTCAGCAGCTTACGCTGTAAGGAAAATACGTCAGCTAACCGATGTTGATACTGCGCGTTTAGTTTATTTTAGCTATTTCCACAGCATTATGTCGTACGGCTTATTGCTTTGGGGTAGTGCCGCGGATGCAGATTCAGTTTTTGTGCTCCAGAAACGAGCCGTTCGTGCTATCTATATGATGAGTCCCAGGGATACACTAAGAAATAAATTCAAAGAAATAAGAATTATGACATTTTATTCACAATATATTTATGAAAATCTTATCTATGTTCATAAATATAAAACTAAATTTAAGAAAAACTGTGATGTTCATAAACTAAATTTAAGAAATAAAAACAAACTCGCTGTGCCCACTACTAGGCTCCATAAAATCTCTAACTCGTTCCCAGGTCAATGTATACGCTTTTACAATAAACTCCCAAACGACGCGATTGAATTATCCATGGGAAAATTTAAAAATTATATTAAAAGTAGATTATATCAAAGGGCTTATTATTGTATCGCAGACTATATAAACGATAAAAAAGTTTGGAATTGAACTGCTCCTTTTGTGTTGTATTGATTGTACTTATCACTATTTGTTACTGGATATTTGAAAAGAGTCGGCCTTGAGTTTCTTGCCAGTTCTTCTCAAGAAGCCTTGACGCCGGAACTGGCACTTAGATTCGCTTTCACATTCAAGACAGTGTGATGAAAGGGAATCTAAGCTCCGTGTTTTTTTTATGTGACGATTCTAAGTACTTTATAAAGTCTATGGAATAAAGATATTTTGAATTTGAATTTGAATTTTAAAACCAAAACAGTAGCTGTAGACAGTTTAGAGAGTATAGAGTAGAGTCCGTATTACTTTCTCTACCAATAATGATATCTCGACGGGACGTACTCGTTTCTGGTGTTTCAGTCGCTATTGCGATAGTGTAATTGTTTACAACGGGACAAAACAGCTCAACAGTATTTTAAATTGATGAGAATCGTGAGCGGTTGCAGTTTCAAGCACGACGCACGACAGCTACCGTATCAAGAAGTTGATACGAGATGGTGATGACCAATCATCACTGATTAACATTGTGGTAGCGCTTTGAAGAGGAGATGCAGACAAAGCGTCATCGCACCTCATAAGATGCACAGCTCAGATTGTGTGGGCCGATCCCGGCGGCACTGCAATGCCGGGCCGACCCGTGACGGGAGTGGAGCGAGCCCCGAACATCCCGTCGAGTTACAAAAATCAGTTTAATATACTGGTCCCTCAATGAGGGAACTTTCAGATATTAAGCTGAAAAGAACAGATACTACACTTTGATCTTAGCCAAAAGGCCGAGAAGCGATAACTACACTTTTCATTCTGAGGAACCTGATTCGAACTTTCGAGAATCATAACACCGACTTTTAAAAATGACATCATACTATCACTGACATCTGTTATGTAGTCAAGGTACTACTAGTAGAACCGCATGGTGGCGGGCGGCTTCTCTGTAAACACGAGTGAGTTAAGACTTAACTTCTGAGAGTTGTACTGTCAAAACCATCCCTTTTTTATTACTCAGTAATTTCTAGTACCTAACAGTGTCCATTTTTAATTATTAAATACTCTATAGGTTAAAGTCTACAGTACCTACTTATTTCAAAGTCCAAAATCATATTTTGTCTTCTCCCTTGCAGCCATTTTATCATAAATCGATTATTGACTAAGTTAATTCATTCATATTTATTGCAGAAAAACAATTTTTAATTGACCGGTTCTTTTTAGTTAATCTGCACAACATTACTTTGAGTTTGAATATCCGAAACGAATTAAACAAGACCGGGCCACACTACACGATAAGTAATATAACAGTTTAATCAAGATAAACAAAAACCACTCAGACAGCGACAACACCCCACTCTCCCCCGTGAAGGGGAGCGAACGATCATCGAGGGCTGATAGTAGGTCTACTATCGCCGGCCTCACGCTCAGGGTGCCGCGCCACATCACATCAACGTGGCTTTCGTGGACTCACATGAAGTGAGAGTCTCGTGAAGAGCTTACTATAGAAATGATCCTATGAAGTAAGGTCTTGCCGAAAACGGCCGGCGTGCGGCCCCTCACTTATTAGCGGAGAATCCCCATATCCAATTTTAATCTGTGACGTCATTTACACAACGACATCTATTGACAGTTTGCAAATCACAAAATCGCTTGTTTATATTACTTGTTTAAATATAGAGGTACAGAAAATAAATGATCAAACAATTTCAACAACAAAGACCGAAGAGGTTGAAGCATAAATTGTTATAGAAAAAAGAAAAGAGCCATGTAAAGAAGGGCGTGTTTCTGTGTTGTCTTTGCGTGTTGTGTGAAGATAAAGCAAAGGTCTTTGAAAGAATCGAAGCAAAGAATAAAACGAAAAATGCTAAAACATTCTGTGATGATATGATTGCACAAATAAACAATTTTTGCGCTTAGAATATATTGATTGATTGATTGATTGATTGATTATATATTGGTCATTTATTTATTTAGTTAAAAAAAAAGCTCTCAGAACACATCCTACGCAACAATTTGTAATTTTCTAATTTATACTTATATACTAATATGTATTATCACGAGGTAACGTCTGTGATATTGTTAAAGGGGCAATCTCTGGATCTACTGAAACCGTTTTCAAAATTAATTACACATCTTAACCTAAACTTGAAAAAATTGTGGATTTAAAGTAAATTAATTTCGCGAAGCTTATTTATTTAGCGCATATGGTATTAATCTATATCTAAATATATATATATATATATATATGTCAGTTAGAACGCAATATTTAATGTAGAATATTTCTGCCTAGCTTCTCATTTTAAATATAATTTACGTGTCACTTTGTTTGTCCACGGTGGACGCCTATATTACGTAGCCGATTTTATTTTATTGCCAATTATTTGTTCACGGTAAATCTTTATGTCATGTATACTTGAAGTGTAATAGTTCATTTTGTATCGGATAGATGGCGTTGGTCATATTAGTTAAAACATGTTAGCAAGATTCTCGGATTGTAAATGACCTCACCAAGTATTTATTGATCGACAGATCACAACACAGATCGGGAGATAGGATACTACTAGTACTTGTCTACCATTGGGTTAAGTTCATTATCTGGGATAGTTATATTTCAGGTAACAATATAGTTCTGGTGAATTCTATATGGTTTTTTATTCCCGCCATTAGAAATGCACCCCAACCTGTCGGTTGACAGCCTCGGCCTGACACGAGATCAAAATGATCTTTGAACAAGGTCCTTCGAGCCGGATTGGGTCTTGTCAGGAGACTAGACTCAGGTCCTGGTATCGTGCCGACCCAGTAGTGGATCGCTACTGATGGTGCGAGTGTGCTGATCAGCGTTACCAACTCGAAATTCGTCAAGGTGGGAGATAGGGTTCTACAAGTTGGTAGTTTCCAACAAACCCTACTATGAAAAGTTGGTAGATCTACCACCCATACTTTTCAAGTCTTTTAGAGACCCTCCAATAAGAATCTGGCATCCTTAATTTACTTTTCGATTGGATGAGACATATTTGAACTATTTTTATTAGAAATCTAATGATAAAACAGAATTACAGACCGCTAATATTCAAAATATCAATAGAAAATAGTCATAATTGAAAAACGAATAATTATGAGTCTATGACTTCAACCAAAGCATAGTTTATAAGTCACTTACAGATAGTAACTAATATTAATGTTGTAAAACTAGGTTTAATTAAACATTGACAACATCCAATAAAATTAATCTCAAAATAGAAAATAGATCTTCTCAGATCACAGAAATGATTAAATAATAATATTCAATAACAAAACAAACATCATGGCGGCGTTAGATCATCTAACGCCGCCATGATGTTTGTTTTGTTTTTTTTTTATTAAGCCGCCATGATATGACCTGTACGGCTGTACATCAACCTGTAACGCCCTCTATTTTCGAGTAAATTCGATGGATCCATCAAAGGGTAAAAAAGCAAGAGAAAGATTACGAAAAATGAAAAAAAAATTATAGTTTCAATATTATTTTCATGGAGGTTTGATTTGGGATTTTTGAAAACTTTAAAAGTTGGTAGATTTTTGGTACAAGGTGGTAGGTTTGACTACGACACTAAAAGTTGGTAGATCTACCGAAAAGTTGGTAGAGTTGGCAGCACTGGTGCTGATATGCACAGAGTCCGTGTTGGATTGAGGCTTGCACGACAGGTGGAAAGGCAGTTCAAGAAGTGGATTACTCAAACGATTTGGAGTAATAAAGGTCACATCGAGTTGGTCAAGATCGTGACTAGCGAAATTGTTATACGAAGACAAGGATCTCAGTAGTGAAGATAATAATATATTCGTGTGAGTGAGTGTACCAAGGATAACAGTGAGTACTTTTAATGTTTCTAAACCTTTGTGCATACAAGTCAGAAGATCTTTGAACATAGAAGAAAATTTAAGTAATTAATTCCAAACATAAAGTTTCGTAGATTAGGACTTAGAATAGTTTTAAGAAAAGTGTATACACGGGGAACCTATGCCCGATTTTTTCCAAATATTATTTGTTTCAAAACACTTGTAAAATTTTCATGGATAAATGGGACTTAGAATAGTTTTAAGAAAAGTGTATAGGGGAACCTATGCCCGATTTTTTCCAAATATTATTTGTTTCAAAACACTTGTAAAATTTTCATGGATAAATGGGACTTAGAATAGTTTTAAGAAAAGTGTATACAGGGGGAACCTATGCCCGATTTTTTCCGAATTTTATTTGTTTCAAAACACTTGTAAAATTTTCACGAATAAACTGGACTTAGAATATTTTGTTATAAAGGTGAAACTCTCAGTTATAAATAATACTTCACTTTATTGTCTTGTAATAGTATAATATGCAAAAAGATATATACAAATAAAATGGAATCACTATTGAACTTACAAGTAGATATCAAAGCTAGAATAGAAAGATCAAAAATTAATTACAAAAAATCACCAAAGGATAGGCTTACATTGAAACTAGATTGCAAGGGTTAGAGGAACAATGGTTAAGATTTAATGATACGCATACTAAAATAATTACAACAGCTACAAAGGAAGACCTTAAAGGTTCATATTTTACATCTGAATTTTATGATAAAACTGAGGATATGTACTTTAATTTCAAGTCAGATTTAAAGAATTCTCTGCAACAATTTTTAAGTGAGGGTCAGCACGTAGTTTCTCATGGTAGTAAAACAAATAACATTGCATTACCGAAAATAAATTTACCCAAATTTTCTGGAAGGTATTCTGAATGGATAAGTTTTAGAGATTTGTTTCGATCATTAGTACATAATAACAAAACTATTGACAATGTTCAAAAATTATATTATTTAAAAGGCTCGTTAACTGACGAAGCTGAACAATTACTAAGACAGATACCCATTACTTCAGCAAATTATGATGTCAGTTGGGCAACATTAGAATCTAGATATAATAACAAACGTCATTTAGCCAACAACATTTTACAACGTTTGTTCAATCTAAAGCGTATTAGTACAGAGGATTCAAGTTCATTAAAATATTTGTTAGACACTACAATTGATTGTATGAACGCATTATTTAATTTGGGTATTGATGTGACTACGTGGGATATCATAGTGATCTACTTAGTATCATCGAAACTTGATGTAGAAACCCGCAAACAGTGGGAATTAAAGGTTGCCTCGGATAGTGCAACAGATCTTCCGACTTTGGAACATTTTAAATTATTTTTAGAAAGTCGATTTAGAGCACTTGAGTTCGTAGAACCTCGTAGGTTCATAGTTCAGAGTACAAATAAGCACAGAGTTATGATAGCTACAAAAAGGGGATGTTCTAACTTGCGTTGCGAATATTGCAATGGAGTTCATAAATTGAGCTTCTGTAAAAGTTTTCAGGAGTTAGGAATAGATCAAAGAAGACAATTTGTTAAAGGCAACAAGGTTTGTTTTAATTGTCTTGGGGGTAACCATATGGTGGGTCAATGTAGATTGTCCACAAGTTGTCGGGTATGCAATAGGAGGCATCACACTCTTTTGCATAGCAACAATAAAGACTATGTGCCAAAACATGTAGAGAACGGTCAGGCTGGTAAATCTGATAACGTTAGTTCAATTGAGGGTAAGGAAGTTGTATCTTGCTTCTCAACCAAGGGCGATCACTCTGGTCAAGTTTTACTAGCCACCGCGTTGGCAAAGGCACAAACAGCCGTGCATAATTTTGAAATAGTTCGAGCCTTATTGGATCAGGGTTCTCAGGCTTCCTTTATTACGGAAGCCGCAGTTCAGTTTTTGCGATTAAAAAGGATTCCAATCAGGGGAATTATTTCTGGTATTGGCAATGAGAAAACTTCTCTTGCCAAATATATGGTTACGATGGTAATTCAATCGGTTACCGATCCTAGTTTTGAGATAGAGATTAACGCTTATGTTTTAAAGAAAATTACGTCTTATTTACCAGAGCGTCAATATCCACCAATAGAATGGCCAGAGTTAAAACACCTAGTACTGGCAGATCCATACTTTGACAAACCTAATAAAATAGATTTGTTGTTGGGGGCTGATGTATACAGTCAAGTATTAAATCCAGGTATAAAGAGGTCCCCAACAGGGTTTTTCATAGCTCAATGCACTAGTTTAGGTTGGATTCTTTCCGGCACAGTTCAACAAAAGGGCAAGGTTAACAGTACAAACAAGATCGCGGCAATGTATGTACAATGTGAGGACAACAATTTGCTCAAGAAATTTTGGGAAATCGAAGATCAGTTGCCGAATACAGAACGTATAATGTCCAAAGAAGAAAAGGAATGCGAAACGTTGTTCAAAACAACGACTAGAAAGACAGAAGATGGCCGCTATGTGGTGAAATTACCATTCAAGGAACAAAATCCGTCCTGTTCGGGTGGTAATAGTAGAGAAATTGCTTTGAAAAGATTAAAATTATTAGAAAGAAAATTCAGCCAAGATCAAAATCTTAAAAATAAGTACACAGAGGTAATTAAAGAATATATACAATTGAATCACATGAGAGAGATAGAAAAGGATGAGATCGGAAGAAACCAGGCAGTGTATCTACCACATCATGCAGTCATAAGAGAAGATAAAAGCACCACGAAGCTAAGGGTGGTATTTGATGCTTCGTGCAAAAATGAAAATGGAGTATCTCTAAACGATACTCTCATGATAGGTCCTACGCTACAATCAGACCTTCGACACATTGTTCTTCGTTGGAGAACACATAAGATAGTTTTAATAGCGGATATTGTGAAAATGTACCGACAAGTCAGAGTAGCACAAGAAGATGTCCATTATCAAAGAGTTCTATGGAGGGAAAATCCCAATGATGATGTGCGAGACTACTCATTGACAACGGTAACTTTTGGGACGGCATCTGCTCCTTACTTAGCAGTCAAGTCATTGCATCAAGTTGCAATAGATGAAGGAGAGAAATACCCAGTAGCGTCTAGAAGAGTTCCAATCAGTTTTTATATGGATGATCTGATGACAGGTTGCAGAACAGTTGAGGAAGGAAAAATATTGTATAAGGAAATGAGAGATTTGCTGAACAAGGCTGGATTCGAATTACAAAAAATGGAACAGTAATAATGAGGTCATTTTAGGCGAAATTAATGGTTGTAAGGATAGAATTTCTAGAGATAACATGAAGAATGAAAAGGATTCAAGGGAAGACGTAGAAATATTTGAAAGTGCAAAAATATTAGGACTTAGGTGGTGTCGTTCTTCAGATGAGTTCAGTTACACAGTACAGTTACCGACGAAATCTAAAGCTACCAAACGCTACATCATATCTGATATAGCACGCTTGTTTGATCCGTTAGGCTGGTTAGCACCTAGTATTATATGTGGAAAGATATTAATTCAGAAGCTTTGGTTAACTGGTTTAGACTGGGATCAGGAGGTGCCAATTGAATTAGAGAAAGAATGGGAGAATTATCGAGTTCAATTATTAGATTTATCCAAGGTGCGTATCCCACGATGGTTAGGAATAACAGGTGAGGATAGTTATATTGAATTACACGGTTTCAGCGATGCTTCAAAATCGGCATATTCCGCAGTAGTATACACTAGAATTGTTAGTAATTACAATAATGTACAGGTTTCTTTATTAGCAGCCAAGACGAAGGTAGCACCGATAAAGCAGATCAGTATACCTCGCCTTGAACTTTGTGGAGCTGTCTTGTTGACTAGATTGCTGACAGATATAGTAAAGGCTATGCATATTCCCAAGGGAAATGTACACGCATGGACAGATTCAACAGTGGTATTGAGTTGGCTAAATAGTCACCCGAGTAGATGGAAAACTTTCGTGGCGAATAGAGTGTCGGAAATTCTAAGCACACTTGATTCAGATCAGTGGGCACACGTATCATCAAAGGAGAATCCAGCGGATTGTGCTTCCAGAGGCATTCAGCCTAGCCAACTTGCTGAAAATAATATGTGGTTTAACGGACCACAGTTTTTACATAATGTCGATATTATCTATAGCAGACCTATACATCGGGACTCTGTTTTGGAAGAGTCAGTGAAGGTTCATGTCACAGTGGCTGAGGATGAAACTCCTTGGTCAAATTTTAGTTCATTATGGCGAATGCTGAGAGTTATTTCGTTTTGTAGAAGATTTATGCATTTTCAGAATAGAAAAAATAGACCTAATTATTTACAAAGTTCAGAAATTCAGGAAACACTGAAGTGTTGTATAAGAAATTGTCAGAAAAGAGAATTTAAAATCGAGTATTTACAATTGAAATGTAAAACCAGTATAAAGAAGAAGGGAAGTAAAATTAAATCATTGTGTCCTTTTATTGATCAGGATGATTTGCTCCGAGTTGGTGGTAGATTGCAGAATGCACCCTTATCTGAGCAATCCAAACATCCTATAATATTACCTCATGATGCGCATCTCACGAAATTGTTAGTCTCTGATGCACATGATCGGACAGTGCATGGGGGTCCTCAATTGATGATCGCTTACTTACGATCGGCCTACTGGATCATTGGGGTCAAAAGCCTTGTCAATCAGCATGTTCGTAATTGTGTAGTATGAATGAAGTCAAAATCAAAGAACCAAAGATCCCAATCCGACCGCGCTGGTCTTCAGTTACCGGTAGCAAAGATACACCAGATTTTGAAGAATAGAAATTATGCACGTCGTATAAGCATAGAGGCATCAATACAATTAGCGGCAGCTATCGAATACTTCGTAACTGAAATCCTGCAAATAGCAGCAGAAGTAGCTGTGCAGTTTAAAAAAACCAGAGTGCTTCCCAGACACATATTATTCGCTATTAGACACGATGAAGAACTTGACCGTATGTTCTCTGATGTGACGATAGCTTATGCAGGTGTAATACCGGGAATAAATCCTGTACTGCTGCCCAAGAAGACCATGAATAATGATAGTGATGATGATAGATGAATAATGATAGTGAAGAAACAAATGTGATGACCGATTTACGATTTGAGCATATTGTAATGCATAATATTGTGCCATTTTATTAAAATCTGATATGTGTATAGATGGTCAAATTAAATATAAATAAAAGTACCCTCAAAAAAAAAAAAAAAAAAAAAAAAAAAAAAAACATGTTCACGGTATATCTTTATGTCATGTATACTTGAAGTGTAATAGTTCATTTTGTATCGGATAGATGGCGTTGGTCATATTATTTAAAACATGTTAGCAAGATTCTCGGATTGTAAATGACCTCACCAAGTATTTATTGATCGACAGATCACAACACAGATCGGGAGATAGGGTACTACTAGTACTTGTCTACCATTGGGTTAAGTTCATTATCTGGGATAGTTATATTTCAGGTAACAATATAGTTCTGGTGAATTCTATATGGTTTTTTATTCCCGCCATTAGAAATCCACCCCAACCTGTCGGTTGACAGCCTCGGCCTGACACGAGATCAAAATGATCTTTGAACAAGGTCCTTCGAGCCGGATTGGGTCTTGTCAGGAGACTAGACTCAGGTCCTGGTATCGTGCCGACCCAGTAGTGGATCGCTACTGATGGTGCGAGTGTGCTGATATGCACAGAGTCCGTGTTGGATTGAGGCTTGCACGACAGGTGGAAAGGCAGTTCAAGAAGTGGATTACTCAAACGATTTGGAGTAATAAAGGTCACATCGAGTTGGTCAAGATCGTGACTAGCGAAATTCTTATACGAAGACAAGGATCTCAGTAGTGAAGATAATAATATATTCGTGTGAGTGAGTGTACCAAGGATAACAGTGAGTACTTTTAATGTTTCTAAACCTTTGTGCATACAAGTCAGAAGATCTTTGAACATAGAAGAAAATTTAAGTAATTAGTTCCAAACACTTATAAAGTTTCGTAGATTAGGACTTAGAATAGTTTTAAGAAAAGTGTATACACGGGGAACCTATGCCCGATTTTTTCCAAATATTATTTGTTTCAAAACACTTGTAAAATTTTCATGGATAAATGGGACTTAGAATAGTTTTAAGAAAAGTGTATACACGGGGAACCTATGCCCGATTTTTTCCAAATATTATTTGTTTCAAAACACTTGTAAAATTTTCATGGATAAATGGGACTTAGAATAGTTTTAAGAAAAGTGTATACAGGGGGAACCTATGCCCGATTTTTTCCAAATTTTATTTGTTTCAAAACACTTGTAAAATTTTCACGAATAAACTGGACTTAGAATATTTTGTTATAAAGGTGAAACTCTCAGTTATAAATAATACTTCACTTTATTGTCTTGTAATAGTATAATAAGCAAAAAGATACAGTGTAAACTCTTTATAACGAAACTCGAGGGACTGAGCATTTTTTGTCGTTATAGAGAGTTATCGTTATATGGAGTGAACAAAAAAAAAACGCCTTCCAACGTCACTTTTCTTTTCTCCCTTTTCAATCGCACGTATCACACAAACTTTTTCGTCAACACTAATCGCTTTCCGTTTACTGGCCATGTTAACAGTTTCTAAGTAGGTTTACGACTGATAATACGATAGGTAACCAATATGCTTGGTCGAAGACCATCACTTCCGAGAAAACAATGCGTCATACTGCACGTGTACAAGGCAATTAAGGATAACAAAAGCTAGACCGACCTCGGATGTTTCGGAGCTTCAAAGTCTTTTGTTACCTGATAACATAACATAAACAATAATACCGATAATAAATATTTACATATTTACATAAGTCGTATAAGGGCTACATTTGTGTATTTATTTGTATGGCCACTCGCGCCATACATCTCGAGGTGGTGAGTGACCTTAGCACCTCAGGTTTTTTAGCTGCATATCGTCGATTTGTAGCAAGAAGAGGACATTGTGCGCAAATATGGAGCGACAATGGTACGAATTTTGTTGGTGCGGCGCGTGAGTTGAAAGAGCTAATAGCTACACAACAAACTATTGCCGAACATCTTGAGAGTAGGGGTACAGTTTGGCATTTTATACCGCCCCATGCTCCGAATTTCGGCGGATTATGGGAAGCGGCCGTTAAATCTTTTAAATTTCATCTCAGGAGAGTTATAGGCAACTCAACACTTACATATGAGGAGATGAGCACTTTGCTCACTCAGATCGAAGCTTGCCTGAATTCTAGGCCAATTAGTGTCATTAATGGTGAAAGTCTGGATGAACCAATACCTTTGACACCGGGACATTTTCTAATTGGTGAACCGTTGCTCAACGTTCCAGAACCTAATCATAAGTTTTTGAACATTAGTCCTTTAAATCGATGGCAACTTGTTCAAAGGCAGTTGCAGCATTTCTGGCGGCGTTGGTCGACAGAATATTTAACCACGTTAGTTCATAGACATAAATGGTCTTTTCAAACACCTGAACCTAGAATCGGTGATATTGTTCTCGTTAAAGAGACAGATTTGCCTCCAGCTCGTTGGATGCTTGGTCGAATAGTAGAAAAACACGCGGGTGCTGATGGTATTACCCGCGTAGTCACATTAAGGGTTAAGGGAAATCTATTAAAACGTCCCACATCCAAACTATGTATGTTACCAATAAACGATTAGAGTAATTTTAGTTTTTGTAAGATTTACATGTAAGTCAGGAGTACAGTTTTTGTTTTTTTTTTTTTTATTCAACAAATCGTTTTAAATATTGTATAATTGACAGCGTTTCCTTTTCCATAATAAGATGGAATAATAATAATAAGTCCATTTTAAGATATGTGTCTCATAAAGAACATAATATATGTTAATTTCAAATTTTCTGTTCACTGTTTCCGTAATAAATGTAAAAAAAAAATGTGTCAGGATATTTATGATAGTAGTACCTAAAAGAAGGTGTTAATGTCAATTGTTTTACAACTTGGTTAAGCAGTTATTGTATGGTATTCTGTTATAGTTTATTGGCCGTCAGTGAGATGTAAGACGGGACAGAACGATGTTAGTAGCGATATTGTTAGTTCTTTAGTAGATAAGTCTTTATGTTATTCAACCACCACAAATGGTATCATTTTAGCAAATTCAAATTGTATAGTTATTAAGGACACGTTCTTCGATAGTGTCCTTGGTGGGCGGCATGTTCACGGTAAATCTTTATGTCATGTATACTTGAAGTGTAATAGTTCATTTTGTATCGGATAGATGGCGTTGGTCATATTAGTTAAAACATGTTAGCAAGATTCTCGGATTGTAAATGACCTCACCAAGTATTTATTGATCGACAGATCACAACACAGATCGGGAGATAGGATACTACTAGTACTTGTCTACCATTGGGTTAAGTTCATTATCTGGGATAGTTATATTTCAGGTAACAATATAGTTCTGGTGAATTCTATATGGTTTTTTATTCCCGCCATTAGAAATCCACCCCAACCTGTCGGTTGACAGCCTCGGCCTGACACGAGATCAAAATGATCTCTTGAACAAGGTTCTAACTCCAAACGATTGCGTGCAGAAGGCCCTGTTACTATCTGTTGACTGGATTATTCAATAGATGCTATGTTAAAAATGCGTTTCATACACACGAGACTGTGAAAATAAATCTATATGATAAAATTTGAAATTATAAAATGTGTTATTTTTGTGATTAACTCACCGACTAGATATGTTTTATACATTTTTTTATATAACTTGATCGCTGGGTTATTAACATTATTTTTATTTCTTCTTACTAGTTGAATCGGCATCCCGATTAGCAGAATAACTATCAAAAAATATGAATGTGATTTATTTGTTGACTATTAGAATAATATGTTTTGACATTATGTAATTGCTGGCTGACCTGTGACCCGGCGACCCGATTAGCAGAAAATGTATTAAAAAAAATAACGAATCGACTGTTAGCCGGTACGAAGTTTGCAGGTCATAGGACCCATTTGTGAATGAACTCATCAGGTACCTACTATAAGACCGACAGGCATGAAAATTAGCAGGAGTATTCCTTACGCGGTGTAACTGTTAGCTAAGAATGGATTTCAAGAAACTCCAGCAACATAGGGGATTAAGGAGGCGTTGAAAAAACACGTCATTCAAGTGTTGCTTTCATAACTTTCATTGAATCTTGATAAACTTATCATGTTTGGCGTCATTATGATCACTAACAAGTTTGTTAGGAGGCCATGCTCTTCGACGAAATTTTGTGTGGATATCGGGTAGGTCTGAGAATCGGCCAACATCTATTTTTCATACTGTTTGATGTTAATAGTGGTCCACGGCCTATTTTTTGGACAAAACAGCGTTTGCCGGGTCAGCTAATATCTTATAAACTTAATATCATCAAACCCTTGATTATTTGATACTGTCGCCACGCCCATTACTAATGTGGACTCTATTGTGGACGCCTGCGCTTAATAAAATAGCAGCGTGTCTCTACTCAGCAAATTATACACAGAGATTAGTTAGGACATGGGTAATAGAATAGATGAACTGTGAGAGTAATTAAAAAGTCGTATGTATGCACATTTTTTGTTTTTTTATTAAAATTGGTACTGTTTGTTTCGTACAAACATAAATATAATAAAATCGTATTTATTTGAGATAATTCGGCGGATTCCTAGAAACCATACGAGGAGAAACTAAAAATCCCTATCATTCAATACAAAGGCGAGAACAGAAAAGGAGCTTGTTAATAAAATATTAAAGATCCACGATAACACATCCCAGTGTGCAACAAAAGCGCTTCGAAATGCCTGATTCACAAATGTCATGAGTTCACTTAGCCAACTTCAATTAAGGTGTCATGGTGACATATGAAAAGATATTCTCCTCCATCACGAGTATGCGTCGAGTCAACCACATAGCTAAATGAGTTAATATTTAAACTTGAACCTAATACACCTATACACCATTCAAATTATGAGGGGACAGCGCGTACGCACTACCAAAAATTGCGCATCCGAGTTATCCACATTAGGGATAATCGTAGGGGTCAACCCTATCGCAGTGCAATGAAAGGGCCTCGCCCTGGGGGAACCGCCTTCTTGATCACGGTATCCCCTATGCCAGGTAAGTATGCTTGTCCCGCAGCGATGTCGGTCGACTCACCTAACTACGGAGAATCTTTACATCGACTCGAGAGTTATTGTATGCCGCCATCTAGTGCAATTTTACTTCCAGTAATTATTGTTGCTTCGTATTAGAGCTAAGAGTCAAAAGTACGCAACAGAGGAGTGAGGACATTTTTTATAACTTCACGCCTTTTTCTACCCGAAGGTGTAGGCGGCGGCCGTTAACTGTCGAGTCGCAGGATTTTTACGTTCCAAACGGAAGGTAGCGAAACCTAACCGGCCATGGGACAGCAACAAATAATAGTAAAATAATAAGAGTTTGTCTGATGCCTATGGACAATTATTAACAAGAAGAGGGTTCTCTTTTTGGACAGTGCTGTGGATTGGTTGTGAAAGGCTCGTTTGCAGTCAAACAGTATAAAATTATCTGTAATAGTTATCTGGCAATACAACACAAGTTCGAGTAGATGGCGCTGCATTAACCACTGGAACGCGCTATGGTTACGTTTCCGCAAAACCATTATAAATCATACTGAACTATTTGGCTAACGTATCTCTGGTTTCCCTTCAAAACGCATAAATCTTTCGCCTTTTACTAAAGATTTCCGTGGAGGGGAACACTCAAATGAGTCTTCTCTATTTTTGAAGCCCCGCTATCAGTGGGGACGCGCTAACCATTTACATGATCAACATCAGACAAACAATAACATACCGTGACAGAATGATTGTTGATAATTGCTACACAAACATAATACTAACTAAAACCAAAACAGTAGCTGTAGACAGTTTAGAGAGTATAGAGTAATAGAGTCCGTATTACTTTCTCTACCAATAATGATATCTCGACGGGACGTACTCGTTTCTGGTGTTTCAGTCGCTATTGCGATAGTGTAATTGTTTACAACGGGACAAAACAGCTCAACAGTATTTTAAATTGATGAGAATGACAGCTACCGTATCAAGAAGTTGATACGAGATGGTGATGACCAATCATCACTGATTAACATTGTGGTAGCGCTTTGAAGAGGAGACGCAGACAGAGCACTCTAGGATCTTCCACGCGGACCCTTTACGGGGTCCCGGGGTAACTGTTTCCGGGCATTGGCCCGTTTCAGTAGTGGCAACGCCGTCTGCTACTACAGACGGGTCACTGGATGGGAACCGTGGTTCCGAGTTGTCCGTTGAGGTGCGGGGCGGTGACACGATCTGCCGGTTTGGCGATCGGCTGGCCGCGCCCTCCTTGTCATTTATGTATGTGGGCTCCGCCTACTGCCGCTGTGTGGGCGTGGCGTAGCGGTTTCTTGTACGAGGTCAGGGGCGTTCCCTGAGATTAGATCTCTAGGCAGTCCTTTCTTGTCTGGCGGGCGCCGATGGTATGGCGCGATGTCACGCAGGCTGCGTGACTGCGCTCCGTCGGCTCGCTCAAACATTGAGGTGCTCAGACGTTTGATGAAGTCGTCGAGGCTCTCCATGTGTAGATCTCTGGCGATCACAGAGTTTCGCACGTAGCGCGGGGCGTCGGTTATTCTGCGCAGCGACAGTGATTGTTGTGCGCGTAGGCGGGCCCGGCTGGACTCGCTTGTGAGGGCGTACCAGGCCGGGGCTGCGTAAGTTAGGCGTGACCGGATGTAGAGTTTGTACACCCCGAGCTTCGCGCGGAGAGGTAGGCTGGATGCCAGGACCGGGTGCAGAAGAGCGCGCGCCGCGCGCGTCTGGTCGACTGTGTGTCTCACGTGGTTTCGCATGCTGAGGTTGCGGTCGATTATTACGCCGAGATATTTCGCCGTTGCCGACCATTCGATCGGCTCATCTAGCAGCCTCAGCGTGGTCGTGGGAATATGTCCTCCCATTGAGATAGCTTGGGTCTTGGCCACGTTGACTTTCATCCTCCAGTTCTTCAGCCAGGAGGGGAGTGCGTCTAGGGCTCGCTGCATCTTTACCATCGCGTGTTCGGTCGACAGTGATGTTGTGATGAGGGCGGTGTCGTCGGCGTACAGCGCCAGTAAGGCACCGCCCGCCACTGGGACGTCATTTGTGTAATGCGAATAGCAAATCGGCGATAGGCAGCTTCCCTGTGGCACGCCGGCGCGGATCAGGCGCTCCGAAGACATAGCGTCTTCAACCGCCACGAAGAAGCGTCTGCTTTGAAGAAAGGTGGCCACAGTCTTGACTATTCGACGAGGAATAGTAGACGTGGCCAGCTTATATAGCAGACCGGCGTGCCAAACGCGATCGAACGCTTTTTCCATGTCCAGGAACACTGCTACAGCGCGCTCTTTTTTGTTGTGGGCCGCCGCCAGGTGGTGTAGCACCCTGGCGACCTGAAGAGTGGTGGAGTGTTCCGCGCGGAAGCCGAACTGTTCGTCGCGTGGCTGAAGGTGGGACGTCATATGCGGAAGTAACAGTTTCTCGAAGACTTTCGAGACGGTCGACAGCAATGTGATGGGCCGGTAGCTTTCAGGCAGCATAGTGTTTTTGCCCGGTTTCGGGAGCATGATGATCCGTCCCGTCTTCCACGCAGAGGGGAAGTGGCCGGAGCGGAGGATGGAGTTGAAGAGGCGCGTCAGCGTCGCGAATGCACGCGGAGGTAGGTGGCGCAGGGCTTCGTTCGTAACTCGGTCCGGGCCGGGGGCCTTCCGTAGCTTCGTGTGGCGGATCATGCGTTGAATTTGACCCGGGGAGAACACGATGGGGTCTTCTGTGGGGGCTATCGGTGTCTCGAAGAATGTCTTCAAGTGCTGCTGGACTTCTGTTGTGTGTTGTAGGTTGTCAGTGGGGTATGGCCGAAACTGCATTTCCAGGTAGTTGGCAAACAGCTCTGCGCGGTCTTCGGCACGGTAGCGGGGGGTCCCGTCATCGGCCTGAAGGGGTCTAATCGGAGCTGGGCTCCCTGAGATGCGGCGGCAGAGGCGATGTATGCCCGTCCAGTCGTCGCTGACTCGCTCGATGGTGCGCTGCCATGATTCGGTCGCGACTGTTTCCAGCGCGTCCGATATCTTCGCGGCCAGAGCATTGAGTCGCGTCTTCTGGTCCGGGCAACGGTTGCGTTGCCAACTTCTGCGTAGCCTCCTCTTCCTTTCGATAATGCCTAGAATGTAGGCTGGCAGCTGAGGCGGTCTTCTAGAGGCGGGGGCATCGATCTTGGACACTCTGAGTGCTTCCGATATGGTCGCGCTGAGGTCTGTGGCGAGGCGGTCGATGCCTTCCGGCGTGTCCGCTCGGCTGGTGGGGGCGTGGTCAGCCATGTGCCTGGTGAACGTTGGCCAGTCATGGCGTGATCGGGGAGGAGGAGGCGTCATCAGTTTCGGTGGTGTCTTGAGCGTCATCAGGATTGGCTGGTGATCGGAAATGAGGTGATCGTCGAGGACGTCCATCGTCATTGCGGCTGATATGCCGCGAGTGACAGCTATGTCGAGGACGTCCGCGCTGTAGTATTGGTAGCGCGGATAGTACGTCGGGACCTCTGGTCCACGTACCTCATATCCCGAGCGGTCGGCGTCGTCGAAGAGGCGTCTGCCTTCCGGGCATATCCGGGTGGAGTTCCACGCCGTGTGCTTGGCATTGAAGTCGCCAGCGACGATCGTGGGCAGCGGCGAGCCCAACAGCAAGTGGACGTCAGTTACTGCGAGTCGAGTGCGGGGCGGCTTGTAGAACGCGTACACACGACTGGGCGTGCTATTGGTGCAGATTTCAACTCCGAGGGCATAGGATGAGCGCAGAGACGGCACTGGTAGCACTTGGTGCAGGATTCTCCGACGCACAAGGATCGCTAGCCCCCTGTAAGCAACCCCTGCTGGCGAGATGTTGTCCTCCCTGTAGACATGGTATCCGGGAACCTTCAACCGGCCTCCAGGGCGTAGATGCGTCTCGTTTACCAGGCCGATATCTACTCGGCGCTGGGACAGCACGGTTTTGAGGAGACGGATCTTCTCGGGTGAGAGCCCGTCGGCGTTCCAGACCAGGATCCGGAGCTCATGCGTATGCATTGCATAGCTCGGTCATGCATCTTAGGATGAGCGGGATAGGGTCCCGCTTATCCCTGATCGCCTCTAGCACTTGTTGTAGGGTGCCGATGACGGTGGTGATCTTGGAGTCCAGAGGCATTGACCGCTTCGCCTTCGTCCCCTCGGGAGGGGCAGCGACCACGGTCGGCTTGGACTTGGGCGCAGCTGGATGTGCTGCGGGGGGCTTCGTCCTGGGGGCAGGCACGGGTTGCGGGGCGGCGGGTTCGCGTTTGACACGCTTACCGCGGGGCCTCCTCCTTGGCTTGCTTGATGGCTGGTTTGCGGCAGCCATAAGCGATCCTGGGGCGTCGCTTTCCGCGTTGACTGCCGCCGCCGGGGTGGGGGCTGCAGTGCGGGCAACGGTGCCGGCCCTCTTGTTCCGGACCTCCTTCCGGAACACGGGGCAGTTGGCGTTGTTTGCAGTGTGTGCTTCCCCGCAGTTGGCGCAGGTCGGCGGTTCTTCAAGGGGTCGCGGGCAGTCGCGGGCGGGATGTCCTTCCCCGCATCTCACGCAGGCGATAGGCCTATGGCAGTTGTGAGAGGAGTGTCTGAACTGCTGGCAGCGGTGGCACTGCGCAGGTCCTCTTCTGCCCCTCCAGGCCTCAATTGTGACACCTGGCATACAGAGGAGCTCGTGAACCTCGTATATTGCCGGTGTCAGGTTAGGCGTCCGTTGCAGCTGCGCGAACATCAGGCATCCTGGTCTGCCTGGGCGCGCGGGGATCGCGCGCACATATTCTGGAGTAAACCCCAGCTCACGCAGTTCGGCTTCGACCGCCGATGGCTCCGTATTTTGCGGCAGCCCTCGTATCGCCACCTTCAGGCTCCGTTCCGCAGGCAGCGAGTAACAGAACCATGAGATTCCGGCGTCCTTTTCCAGCTGCGATAGGTAGCGCTGGATCGCTCGGAACTCATGGTCCGATCTTGGGATGAACCGGACACCCTTCCCGAAGGGGCGTCCATTGGGCGCATGACCTAAGGCCTTCTTCAAGGCCTTAAAATGCGTTGGCCAGTCTGGCAGTACCTCCACTATAAGCGGGGGGTACCGGGGCGTCGTCTTCGTTGCGTTGGGTGGTCCTCAGCGGTACTGGCGGCGTCGGGTGCGGTAGCGGAGGAGGCCGCTGTTGCTTCCGGGTTGGCCTGAGTCGGAGATGCCACGATCTTGGCCCATGAAGGCCCAGGGGCGGTGGTGCCTGCTGTAACGGATGCAGGGGAACGTGCCGTCTTGCTCGGCCCTACCTCCATGGGTGAGGGCGGCGACAGCAACGAGGGGAGCGACGGTTTCGGTGACGTCGTGGGACGTGGGGACTGGCGCGTACTGGCCGCGCGCGGGTCCCTCTGAGGGAGTGGCCTCTCGCGGAGCGCTGTGAAGGCCGCTCGGGCTGCGCTCGTAAGAGGATCGTCGCTCTGGGTGAGATCGCTCACCAAAGAGCTCGGCGTCGGAGTCCGTGTGACGGGGCTGGCTGCGAATCGCTCCTCGCCGCCTCCGAAGTCCGGGGGCGCGGTCGGCGGCTGTGCGGGACGCGGTGATGTCAGCGTCGCAGCGACCAGTTGGGAGACTGCAGTCTCCAATGGCTTGATGGTGGCGCCAGAGCGCACGAACGTCCTCCCTCGAAGAGGGGTCGGGCGCGTGGCACGGCGCGGTGGGATGGTGGGCGCAGGCGGTGGCATTTCTGCCCCCCTGCGGTGCAGTTGTGTGCTTGTGGGTGCGTACGGGACGGAAACCACTCAGGAGCGGTCCATTCCACGCCCTCGGCACGTCGGACCCTCCGGGCCGGGCCCCGGGGCTTGCCGCTGGTGGCAGACCGGGAACCGAACACCAGAACGAACGACGCGTGAGTCCTTAGGCGTGGAAGGTCGCTGGCTGGCAGAGAGGTGTCACAGGTGCGGCGCGATGCGTAGCAAACTGCCAACAACAGATGGGGACCCGAGCTCCGGCGATGCGTGTGTGCGCGTGGAGTGTTCGAGCCGTCTGCAGACAGAGCGTCATCGCACCTCATAATATGCACAGCTCAGATTGTGTGGGCCGATCCCGGCGGCACTGCAATGCCGGGCCGACCCGTCACGGGAGTGGAGCGAGCCCTGAACATCCCGTCGAGTTACAAAAATCAGTTTAATATACTGGTCCCTCAATGAGGGAACTTTCAGATATTAAGCTGAAAAGAACAGATACTACACTTTGATCTTAGCCAAAAGGCCGAGAAGCGATAACTACACTTTTCATTCTGAGGAACCTGATTCGAACTTTCGAGAATCATAACACCGACATTTAAAAACTAAAAAAGAAGTCGGTTACAAACAAACCTACAAACCTACAAACATACAAACATACATACAGGTGAAGCTAATAAAAAGCTAATAAAAATGACATCATACTATCACTGACATCTGTTATGTAGTCAAGGTACTACTAGTAGAACCGCATGGTGGCGGGCGGCTTCTCTGTAAACACGAGTGAGTTAAGACTTAACTTCTGAGAGTTGTACTGTCAAAACCATCCCTTTTTTATTACTCAGTAATTTCTAGTACCTAACAGTGTCCATTTTTAATTATTAAATACTTTATAGGTTAAAGTCTACAGTACCTACTTATTTCAAAGTCCAAAATCATATTTTGTCTTCACCCTTGCAGCCATTTTATCATAACTTATTTATCATGAATCGATTATTGACTAAGGCCCGTAAGATCAATCATAGTTAAAACTGTCGATTTTCTAAACTATAGTCAATTTTAATCTAGAGTTTAAACCTGCCTCGTAAGATCAACAGCGAAATGGACATAGATTACGTAAACTAAGTTTAGTTTTCGACAGATGGCAACATTTGGTTATTTAATGACCATATTTCGCCCATCATTCACTCTTTTGTACATTGTCTGTGGCATATTTCGTGAAAAAAACTCTTTTTCTCTTTCTTTTATGAAGTTTTATAGTGTGACCATAGATTTAAGAAAAATAGATCGGCAATAGTCACCCAAACAACGTGACCAAAAATGGATTGTTAATGTGTGAGTGACATTGGTAAAACTACCGGCTGCAGCACGGAGGTCGGGGGTTCGATTCCCACCCGAGCACAAATATTTGTGACAAACATGAATATTTGTGCGGAGTCTGGGTGTTTTTCTATGTATTATAAGTATGTATTTACATAAGAAAAGTATATATGTATTAGTATCCGTTATCTAGTATCAATAGCACAATGATTTAGTTGCTTAGTTTGGAACTGGAGGGCGCTGTGTGATTTGTGTCCAAGATATTATTAATATTGTTATCAATGTGCGTAAAAAGCGCTTCAAAACGTTAACTTTTACAAAGTTAATGTTCATGTGTGGAAATGCAAATAAAATATACGCGGTTCCCAAAATCTAATATACGCGGTAGCGCTGTCAGTGATTCGATGCTATTAGTAAATTTTTCCTGACATGTGCCATCTATTGTAGTCTATGCTAAATCTATGTATGAACCCACAATCGTTGTGTCAGATGTCAGCTGATAAACGACCGCCATTTTTAAACTAGGCAGACCACGGTTTAAACGGCAAAATCTCCTGGTGTAAGCTAAACTATAGTTTAAACTGTTATTGGAGTTTTATCTAGCATTGATCTTACGAAATAAACGACAGATAAGGTTTAAACTAGGTAAAATAGTTTAAACTGTGATTGATCTTACGGGCGTAAGTCAATTCATTCATATTTATTGCAGAAAAACAATTTTTAATTAACCGGTTCTTTTTTGTTAATCTGCACAACATTACTTTGAGTTTGAATATCGGAAAGGAATTAAACAAGACCGGGCCACACTACACGATAAGTAAGATAACAGTTTAATCAAGATAAACAAAAACCACTCAGACAGCGACAACACCCCACTCTCCCCCGTGAAGGGGAGCGAACGATCATCGAGGGCTGATAGTAGGTCTACTATCGCCGGCCTCACGCTCAGGGTGCCGCGCCACATCACATCAACGTGGCTTTCGTGGACTCACATGAAGTGAGAGTCTCGTGAAGAGCTTACTATAGAAATGATCCTATGAAGTAAGGTCTTGCCGAAAACGGCCGGCGTGCGGCCCCTCACTTATTCGCGGAGAATCCCCATATCTAATTTTAATCTGTGACGTCATTTACACAACGACATCTATTGACAGTTTGCAAATCACAAAATCGCTTGTTTATATTACTTGTTTAAATATAGAGGTACAGAAAATAAATGATCAAACAATTTCAACAACAAAGACCGAAGAGGTTGAAGCATATATTGTTATAGAAAAAAGAAAGGAGCCATGTAAAGAAGGGCGTGTTTCTGTGTTGTCTTTGCGTGTTGTGTGAAGATAAAGCAAAGGTCTTTGAAAGAATCGAAGCAAAGAATAAAACGAAAAATGCTAAAACATTCTGTGATGATATGATTGCACAAATAAACAATTTTTGCGCTTAGAATATAGATATTGGTCATTTATTTATTTAGTTAAAAAAAAGCTCTCAGAACACATCCTACGCAACAATTTGTAATTTTCTAATTTATACTTCTATACTAATATTATCAAGAGGTTAAACGCCTGTGATATTGTTAAAGGGGCAATCTCTGGATCTACTGAAACCGTTTTCAAAATTAATTACACATCTTATCCTAAACTTGAAAAAATTGTGGATTTAAAGTAAATTAATTTCGCGAAGCTTATTTATTTAGCGCATATGGTATTAATCTATATCTTAATATATATATGTCAGTTAGAACGCAAAATTTAATGTAGAATATTTGTGCCTAGCTTCCCATTTTAAATATAAATTACGTGTCACTTTGTTTGTCCACGGTGGACGCCTAAATTGCGTAGCCGATTTTATTTTATTGCCAATTATTTGTTAACTCCAAACGATTGCGTGCAGAAGGCCCTGTTGCTATCTGTTGACTGGATTATTCAATAGATGGTGCTATGTTAAAAATGCGTTTCATACACACGAGACTGTGAAAATAAATCTATATGATAAAATTTGAAATTTTAAAATGTGTTATTTTAGTGATTAACTCACCGACTAGATATGTTTTATACATTTTTTTATATAACTTGATCGCTGGGTTATTAACATTATTTTTCTTTCTTCTTACTAGTTGAATCGGCATCCCGATTAGCAGAATAACTATTAAAAAATATGAATGTGATTTATTTGTTGACTATTAGATTAATATGTTTTGACATTGTGTAATTGCTGGCTGACCTGTGACCCGGCGACCCGATTAGCAGAAAATGTATTAAAAAAAATAACGAATCGACTGTTAGCCGGTACGAAGTTTGCAGGTCAGCAGGTCTACATAGGACCCATTTGTGAATGAACTCATCAGGTACCTACTATAAGACCGACAGGCATGAAAATTAGCAGGAGTATTCCTTACGCGGTGTAACTGTTAGCTATGAATGGATTTCAAGAAACTCCAGCAACAAAGGGGATTAAGGAGGCGTTGAAAAAACACGTCATTCAAGTGTTGCTTTCATAACTTTCATTGAATCTTGATAAACTTATCATGTTTGGCGTCATTATGATCACTAACAAGTTTGTTAGGAGGCCATGCTTTTCGACGAAATTTTGTGTGCATATCGGGTAGGTCTGAGAATCGGCCAACATCTATTTTTCATACTGTTTGATGTTAATAGTGGTCCACCGCCTATTTTTTGGACAAAACAGCGTTTGCCGGGTCCGCTAGTATCTTATAAACTTAATATCATCAAACCCTTGATTATTTGATACTGTCGCCACGCCCATTACTAATGTGGACTCTATTGTGGACGCCTGCGCTTAATAAAATAGCAGCGTGTCTCTACTCAACAAATTATACACAGAGATTAGTTAGGAAGTGGGTAATAGAATAGATGAACTGTGAGAGTAATTAAAAAGTCGTATGTATGCACATTTTTTGTTTTTTTTATTAAAATTGGTACTGTTTGTTTCGTACAAACATAAGTATAATAAAATCGTATTTATTTGAGATAATTCGGCGGATTCCTAGAAACCATACGAGGAGAAACTAAAAATCCCTATCATTCAATACAAAGGCGAGAACAGAAAAGGAGTTTGTTAATAAAATATTAAAGATCCACGATAACACACCCCAGTGTGTAACAAAAGCGCTTCGAAATGCCTGATTCACAAATGTCATGAGTTCACTTAGCCAACTTCAATTAAGGTGTCATGGTGACATATGAAAAGATATTCCTCCATCACGAGTATGCGTCGAGTCAACCACATAGCTAAATGAGTTAATATTTAAACTTGAACCTAATACATCTATACACCATTCAAATTATGAGGGGACAGCGCGTACGCAGTCCCCACTACCAAAAATTGCGCATCCGAGTTATCCACATTAGGGATAATCGCAGGGGTCAACCCTATCGCAGTGCAATGAAAGGGCCTCGCCCTGGGGGAACCGCCTTCTTGATCACAGTATCCCCTATGCCAGGTAAGTATGCTTGTCCCGCAGCGATGTCGGTCGACTCACCTAACTACGGAGAATCTTTACATCGACTCAGAGTTATTGTATGCCGCCATCTAGTGCAATTTTACTTCCAGTAATTATTGTTGCTTCGTATTAGAGCTAAGAGTCAAAAGTACGCAACAGCGGAGTGAGGACATTTTTTATAACTTCACGCCTTTTTCTACCCGAAGGTGTAGGCGGCGGCCGTTAACTGTCGAGTCGCAGGATTTTTACGTTCCAAACGGAAGGTAGCGAAACCTAACCGGCCATGGGACAGCAACAAATAATAGTAAAATAATAAGAGTTTGTCTGATGCCTATGGACAATTATTAACAAGAAGAGGGTTCTCTTTTTGGACAGTGCTGTGGATTGGTTGTGAAAGGCGAGGTCGAGTAGATGGCGCTGCATTAACCACTGGAACGCGCTATGGTTACGTTTCCGCAAAACCATTATAAATCATACTGAACTATTTGGCTAACGTATCTCTGGTTTCCCTTCAAAACGCATAAATCTTTCGCCTTTTACTAAAGATTTCCGTGGAGGGGAACACTCAAATGAGTCTTCTCTATTTTTGAAGCCCCGCTATCAGTGGGGACGCGCTAACCATTTACATGATCAACATCAGACAAACAATAACATACCGTGACAGAATGATTGTTGATAATTGCTACACAAACATAATACTAACTAAAACCAAAACAGTAGCTGTAGACAGTTTAGAGAGTATAGAGTAATAGAGTCCGTATTACTTTCTCTACCAATAATGATATCTCGACGGGACGTACTCGTTTCTGGTGTTTCAGTCGCTATTGCGATAGTGTAATTGTTTACAACGGGACAAAACAGCTCAACAGTATTTTAAATTGATGAGAATGACAGCTACCGTATCAAGAAGTTGATACGAGATGGTGATGACCAATCATCACTGATTAACATTGTGGTAGCGCTTTGAAGAGGAGACGCAGACAGAGCGTCATCGCACCTCATAATATGCACAGCTCAGATTGTGTGGGCCGATCCCGGCGGCACTGCAATGCCGGGCCGACCCGTGACGGGAGTGGAGCGAGCCCCGAACATCCCGTCGAGTTACAAAAATCAGTTTAATATACTGGTCCCTCAATGAGGGAACTTTCAGATATTAAGCTGAAAAGAACAGATACTACACTTTGATCTTAGCCAAAAGGCCGAGAAGCGATAACTACACTTTTCATTCTGAGGAACCTGATTCGAACTTTCGAGAATCATAACACCGACATTTAAAAATGACATCATACTATCACTGACATCTGTTATGTAGTCAAGGTACTACTAGTAGAACCGCATGGTGGCGGGCGGCTTCTCTGTAAACACGAGTGAGTTAAGACTTAACTTCTGAGAGTTGTACTGTCAAAACCATCCCTTTTTTATTACTCAGTAATTTCTAGTACCTAACAGTGTCCATTTTTAATTATTAAATACTTTATAGGTTAAAGTCTACAGTACCTACTTATTTCAAAGTCCAAAATCATATTTTGTCTTCACCCTTGCAGCCATTTTATCATAACTTATTTATCATGAATCGATTATTGACTAAGGCCCGTAAGATCAATCATAGTTAAAACTGTCGATTTTCTAAACTATAGTCAATTTTAATCTAGAGTTTAAACCTGCCTCGTAAGATCAACAGCGAAATGGACATAGATTACGTAAACTAAGTTTAGTTTTCGACAGATGGCAACATTTGGTTATTTAATGACCATATTTCGCCCATCATTCACTCTTTTGTACATTGTCTGTGGCATATTTCGTGAAAAAAACTCTTTTTCTCTTTCTTTTATGAAGTTTTATAGTGTGACCATAGATTTAAGAAAAATAGATCGGCAATAGTCACCCAAACAACGTGACCAAAAATGGATTGTTAATGTGTGAGTGACATTGGTAAAACTACCGGCTGCAGCACGGAGGTCGGGGGTTCGATTCCCACCCGAGCACAAATATTTGTGACAAACATGAATATTTGTGCGGAGTCTGGGTGTTTTTCTATGTATTATAAGTATGTATTTACATAAGAAAAGTATATATGTATTAGTATCCGTTATCTAGTATCAATAGCACAATGATTTAGTTGCTTAGTTTGGAACTGGAGGGCGCTGTGTGATTTGTGTCCAAGATATTATTAATATTGTTATCAATGTGCGTAAAAAGCGCTTCAAAACGTTAACTTTTACAAAGTTAATGTTCATGTGTGGAAATGCAAATAAAATATACGCGGTTCCCAAAATCTAATATACGCGGTAGCGCTGTCAGTGATTCGATGCTATTAGTAAATTTTTCCTGACATGTGCCATCTATTGTAGTCTATGCTAAATCTATGTATGAACCCACAATCGTTGTGTCAGATGTCAGCTGATAAACGACCGCCATTTTTAAACTAGGCAGACCACGGTTTAAACGGCAAAATCTCCTGGTGTAAGCTAAACTATAGTTTAAACTGTTATTGGAGTTTTATCTAGCATTGATCTTACGAAATAAACGACAGATAAGGTTTAAACTAGGTAAAATAGTTTAAACTGTGATTGATCTTACGGGCGTAAGTCAATTCATTCATATTTATTGCAGAAAAACAATTTTTAATTAACCGGTTCTTTTTTGTTAATCTGCACAACATTACTTTGAGTTTGAATATCGGAAAGGAATTAAACAAGACCGGGCCACACTACACGATAAGTAAGATAACAGTTTAATCAAGATAAACAAAAACCACTCAGACAGCGACAACACCCCACTCTCCCCCGTGAAGGGGAGCGAACGATCATCGAGGGCTGATAGTAGGTCTACTATCGCCGGCCTCACGCTCAGGGTGCCGCGCCACATCACATCAACGTGGCTTTCGTGGACTCACATGAAGTGAGAGTCTCGTGAAGAGCTTACTATAGAAATGATCCTATGAAGTAAGGTCTTGCCGAAAACGGCCGGCGTGCGGCCCCTCACTTATTCGCGGAGAATCCCCATATCTAATTTTAATCTGTGACGTCATTTACACAACGACATCTATTGACAGTTTGCAAATCACAAAATCGCTTGTTTATATTACTTGTTTAAATATAGAGGTACAGAAAATAAATGATCAAACAATTTCAACAACAAAGACCGAAGAGGTTGAAGCATATATTGTTATAGAAAAAAGAAAGGAGCCATGTAAAGAAGGGCGTGTTTCTGTGTTGTCTTTGCGTGTTGTGTGAAGATAAAGCAAAGGTCTTTGAAAGAATCGAAGCAAAGAATAAAACGAAAAATGCTAAAACATTCTGTGATGATATGATTGCACAAATAAACAATTTTTGCGCTTAGAATATAGATATTGGTCATTTATTTATTTAGTTAAAAAAAAGCTCTCAGAACACATCCTACGCAACAATTTGTAATTTTCTAATTTATACTTCTATACTAATATTATCAAGAGGTTAAACGCCTGTGATATTGTTAAAGGGGCAATCTCTGGATCTACTGAAACCGTTTTCAAAATTAATTACACATCTTATCCTAAACTTGAAAAAATTGTGGATTTAAAGTAAATTAATTTCGCGAAGCTTATTTATTTAGCGCATATGGTATTAATCTATATCTTAATATATATATATGTCAGTTAGAACGCAAAATTTAATGTAGAATATTTGTGCCTAGCTTCCCATTTTAAATATAAATTACGTGTCACTTTGTTTGTCCACGGTGGACGCCTAAATTGCGTAGCCGATTTTATTTTATTGCCAATTATTTGTTAACTCCAAACGATTGCGTGCAGAAGGCCCTGTTGCTATCTGTTGACTGGATTATTCAATAGATGGTGCTATGTTAAAAATGCGTTTCATACACACGAGACTGTGAAAATAAATCTATATGATAAAATTTGAAATTTTAAAATGTGTTATTTTAGTGATTAACTCACCGACTAGATATGTTTTATACATTTTTTTATATAACTTGATCGCTGGGTTATTAACATTATTTTTCTTTCTTCTTACTAGTTGAATCGGCATCCCGATTAGCAGAATAACTATTAAAAAATATGAATGTGATTTATTTGTTGACTATTAGATTAATATGTTTTGACATTGTGTAATTGCTGGCTGACCTGTGACCCGGCGACCCGATTAGCAGAAAATGTATTAAAAAAAATAACGAATCGACTGTTAGCCGGTACGAAGTTTGCAGGTCAGCAGGTCTACATAGGACCCATTTGTGAATGAACTCATCAGGTACCTACTATAAGACCGACAGGCATGAAAATTAGCAGGAGTATTCCTTACGCGGTGTAACTGTTAGCTATGAATGGATTTCAAGAAACTCCAGCAACAAAGGGGATTAAGGAGGCGTTGAAAAAACACGTCATTCAAGTGTTGCTTTCATAACTTTCATTGAATCTTGATAAACTTATCATGTTTGGCGTCATTATGATCACTAACAAGTTTGTTAGGAGGCCATGCTTTTCGACGAAATTTTGTGTGCATATCGGGTAGGTCTGAGAATCGGCCAACATCTATTTTTCATACTGTTTGATGTTAATAGTGGTCCACCGCCTATTTTTTGGACAAAACAGCGTTTGCCGGGTCCGCTAGTATCTTATAAACTTAATATCATCAAACCCTTGATTATTTGATACTGTCGCCACGCCCATTACTAATGTGGACTCTATTGTGGACGCCTGCGCTTAATAAAATAGCAGCGTGTCTCTACTCAACAAATTATACACAGAGATTAGTTAGGAAGTGGGTAATAGAATAGATGAACTGTGAGAGTAATTAAAAAGTCGTATGTATGCACATTTTTTGTTTTTTTTATTAAAATTGGTACTGTTTGTTTCGTACAAACATAAGTATAATAAAATCGTATTTATTTGAGATAATTCGGCGGATTCCTAGAAACCATACGAGGAGAAACTAAAAATCCCTATCATTCAATACAAAGGCGAGAACAGAAAAGGAGTTTGTTAATAAAATATTAAAGATCCACGATAACACACCCCAGTGTGTAACAAAAGCGCTTCGAAATGCCTGATTCACAAATGTCATGAGTTCACTTAGCCAACTTCAATTAAGGTGTCATGGTGACATATGAAAAGATATTCCTCCATCACGAGTATGCGTCGAGTCAACCACATAGCTAAATGAGTTAATATTTAAACTTGAACCTAATACATCTATACACCATTCAAATTATGAGGGGACAGCGCGTACGCAGTCCCCACTACCAAAAATTGCGCATCCGAGTTATCCACATTAGGGATAATCGCAGGGGTCAACCCTATCGCAGTGCAATGAAAGGGCCTCGCCCTGGGGGAACCGCCTTCTTGATCACAGTATCCCCTATGCCAGGTAAGTATGCTTGTCCCGCAGCGATGTCGGTCGACTCACCTAACTACGGAGAATCTTTACATCGACTCAGAGTTATTGTATGCCGCCATCTAGTGCAATTTTACTTCCAGTAATTATTGTTGCTTCGTATTAGAGCTAAGAGTCAAAAGTACGCAACAGCGGAGTGAGGACATTTTTTATGACTTCACGCCTTTTTCTACCCGAAGGTGTAGGCGGCGGCCGTTAACTGTCGAGTCGCAGGATTTTTACGTTCCAAACGGAAGGTAGCGAAACCTAACCGGCCATGGGACAGCAACAAATAATAGTAAAATAATAAGAGTTTGTCTGATGCCTATGGACAATTATTAACAAGAAGAGGGTTCTCTTTTTGGACAGTGCTGTGGATTGGTTGTGAAAGGCGAGGTCGAGTAGATGGCGCTGCATTAACCACTGGAACGCGCTATGGTTACGTTTCCGCAAAACCATTATAAATCATACTGAACTATTTGGCTAACGTATCTCTGGTTTCCCTTCAAAACGCATAAATCTTTCGCCTTTTACTAAAGATTTCCGTGGAGGGGAACACTCAAATGAGTCTTCTCTATTTTTGAAGCCCCGCTATCAGTGGGGACGCGCTAACCATTTACATGATCAACATCAGACAAACAATAACATACCGTGACAGAATGATTGTTGATAATTGCTACACAAACATAATACTAACTAAAACCAAAACAGTAGCTGTAGACAGTTTAGAGAGTATAGAGTAATAGAGTCCGTATTACTTTCTCTACCAATAATGATATCTCGACGGGACGTACTCGTTTCTGGTGTTTCAGTCGCTATTGCGATAGTGTAATTGTTTACAACGGGACAAAACAGCTCAACAGTATTTTAAATTGATGAGAATGACAGCTACCGTATCAAGAAGTTGATACGAGATGGTGATGACCAATCATCACTGATTAACATTGTGGTAGCGCTTTGAAGAGGAGACGCAGACAGAGCGTCATCGCACCTCATAATATGCACAGCTCAGATTGTGTGGGCCGATCCCGGCGGCACTGCAATGCCGGGCCGACCCGTGACGGGAGTGGAGCGAGCCCCGAACATCCCGTCGAGTTACAAAAATCAGTTTAATATACTGGTCCCTCAATGAGGGAACTTTCAGATATTAAGCTGAAAAGAACAGATACTACACTTTGATCTTAGCCAAAAGGCCGAGAAGCGATAACTACACTTTTCATTCTGAGGAACCTGATTCGAACTTTCGAGAATCATAACACCGACATTTAAAAATGACATCATACTATCACTGACATCTGTTATGTAGTCAAGGTACTACTAGTAGAACCGCATGGTGGCGGGCGGCTTCTCTGTAAACACGAGTGAGTTAAGACTTAACTTCTGAGAGTTGTACTGTCAAAACCATCCCTTTTTTATTACTCAGTAATTTCTAGTACCTAACAGTGTCCATTTTTAATTATTAAATACTTTATAGGTTAAAGTCTACAGTACCTACTTATTTCAAAGTCCAAAATCATATTTTGTCTTCACCCTTGCAGCCATTTTATCATAACTTATTTATCATGAATCGATTATTGACTAAGTCAATTCATTCATATTTATTGCAGAAAAACAATTTTTAATTAACCGGTTCTTTTTTGTTAATCTGCACAACATTACTTTGAGTTTGAATATCGGAAACGAATTAAACAAGACCGGGCCACACTACACGATAAGTAAGATAACAGTTTAATCAAGATAAACAAAAACCACTCAGACAGCGACAACACCCCACTCTCCCCCGTGAAGGGGAGCGAACGATCATCGAGGGCTGATAGTAGGTCTACTATCGCCGGCCTCACGCTAGGGATGATCAATATTAATCGATGTTGAATTAACATCGATGTTTAACTATAAAAGATCGATGTTTTAACATCGATAGGTTGACTTCGATATCATTGAAACATCGATGTTACCTGAATAAAATATCGGAACGTCACTTATTCTTTTGGGCGCGATCTAGCGTGCAGTAGGTGTACTAGCTTCAAGTATAAATATTGCATAGTCATTAGCAGATGATCAAGTTTCAACTATTTTCCACTAGATGACACTGATCAAAATAATTGTAGTAAGCTCACAGCCGTACGAATAAGTTTGTTTTAATTTCATAAGAGATTAAAAAAAACTGTCACTGTCACACACTTGATGAGTGAGGTGTTGTTAAAATTCCATCTAATGGTCAATCTTTTTAAACACAGTGCTTCTCTTATCACTTGACTTGAATTTTGGCGGTAACGTGAAAGAGACGCGTCCCCGCTTTATATTATTTTTCGAAACTTGGATTTCAATGGACGTTATTGAATAAAATTCGTGGCGTTTTAGTTAATAAGTGTTCGTGTATATGTGCAAGTAGAGAAAATGATATAAATGTTCTGTAGCATGCTCTTCCACATTGTCCTCAAAATTCCTTGAAGACTTCATTAGATTAGATTAGATTAGAATATTCTTTATTGTACACCAGTTAATTTACAGTGAGAACTTAATTATTAAAATAGAGTTATGTACAATGGGCGGTTTTATTGCTTATAGCAATATCTACCAGACAACCTTTGGATGGATTTGTTGGACAGGGTGAGTGAGGTAGTTTTGGTGCACTTTTGAAATTTTGAAATAATTATAAAATATTACTAGAAACTAAATATTATTATTAACTTATTGCTAATATTATAACTAACTAGTCAAATAGATAATGAGAAAACTAAAATAGAAACACACATGTAATGAATAGAAATGAAAATAAAAATGTATAGAAACACACACACTTCATGTAAAGTGCCACGGCTTTACGGAAGATTGACAGACTGACTGACTGACTGACCGACTGTGTTAGGAAAATGATGTGAAATATTATACAAAATAAAGACTTGCCTTAAAGGTCTAGAAACCAGGGCATAAAATCTATAAATAAATAATAAATAATCACTTGACATTGGCGGAATCACTGCGCTTCCACGCGCGCGACCGAGTCCAAATATAAAAAAAAGTGAGTAAACTTGCGAAGCGGTAGCAAATTCGATTTTACTATTGATTTGTGAATAATGAAACTTCGAAAACGAAATAACAGGTAAGGTAACATAATTTATATTCTGTATTATATTATGATATCTTTCTCCAGTAAATATTGTTGTAACTGACCTGCTAACTGTATTCAATTTTAGGTTATATTGTGAAAAAAGTGGATTAACTACGCGAGATTAAATTTCGTGCTTGCTATTTTATTTTGCACTGAAGGACTGCTAAGGATTCTTTTTTCGGTGTCGTTGGCTTTGCATGCAACTGAGTGAATTACTAAATTCTAAACGCTTTTTGTACTGCACTGCAACCTGAGCGAGTAAGTAGAGTTGGGAATGGGCGATATTAATCAATATTTGAACTTCTGAACTTTGAACTAATCAGCTTTGAAAATTTTTTGATATTAATAAGAGCCACTATTTCATTTTAAATTCAGCAATTTTTCTCTCAGTACATAGTGTTTCCTTGTAATTAATTTATTCAACGCATTTTATATTATGATAAATAAGTAGTTATAACATAGAAGATACAAAAATGTAATTATTGTTTCATTTTCATTGAAGGTATTATAAAATGCCACCAAAGAGCCAATACTGGAAATATTTTGAAAAAATAAATGATACCAGTGCCAAATGTCGTTCTTGTGGAAAAATTTTAAAAACTGCTGGTAACAATTTGAAATGTCATTTAGATAAAAAACATCCGAGTTTAATACCCAAGTACGAAACTATGAGGACTACACCATGTTCAACTCCAACAACTTTTAAAGAACCTAGTGTTGTGCCTTCAACTAGTACTGCTACTAATGTTACAATAGAAATGTCTGAATCAGGGAGCGATTGTGATTCTGAAAAAAGTTACACGGATAGTGTCAAAAAATTATTCTCCCAACCAACTCTAAACTCAAGCTTTAGTAAAATATCTCAATATGGTGATAGGGGCTCAAAGGGAGTTCAGTTGACGAATAGTATTTTATACATGATCTGTAAAGACTCACAACCTTTTCAAATTGTAGAAAATGAAGGTTTTCTGAATTTAATGAAAACCGCTTGTCCATTGTACAAGGTGCCTTCACGATTCACTTTGAAAAGGATGTTAGATACCAAATATGACATTATTAGAGAACACTTTAAAGGGAAACTTCAAAACGTGAGTGGTTTGACTTTAACGACAGATATTTGGACAGACACGATGCAAACTAGAAGTTTTTTAGGAGTGACTGTTCTATTTTGTAATGAGGAGGACATCTTAGAATCTGTATCGTTGGGAGTATATGATTTAACGCAATCTCATACTGCGGAATATATAGCGAATACATTATTGAAGACCTGTAACGAGTGGAATATTGAAAGCAATAAAATTGTGGCAGTTGTCACTGATGCTGGCGCCAATATTGTAAAAGCAATAGAAACTGCATTTGGTAGAAGTCGTCATATACACTGCTATGCCCATATGTTGAATTTGGTGGCACAAAAATCTATCGAAAGAACGCCTAATTTGCCTGACCTAATATCTGCAGTTAAAAGAATTGTAACGTGGTTTAAGCAATGTGTTGCTGCAAGTGATGAATTGAGGCGAGAATCCGATTTGAAACTGATTCAAGATGTGTGCACTCGTTGGAATTCAACATTTTACATGATTGAAAGGTTTTTAAAACTGCGCCCTGCTATCAATAACATTATTAATTGCCACACCAGTGCACCAGAAATGTTGAATGCAAAACAAATTATCGATTTAACTGAAGTTTGTGAGATTTTACGACCAATAGAAATAACCACTCGTGAAGTCTGTGGTGAAAAATATGTAACATGTAGTAAAGTTATCCCCCTTACCAGATTACTTACTATAAAAGTGACAGGCTTCGAACCAAAACAGATAGTTGGAGACAATTTAAAAAATAACGTCATTGAAGAAATAAAAAAACGATTGCTACAAACAGAAAACGTTAATATCCTTGCTGTCGCCACACTATTGGATCCTCGTTTCAAAAATATACATTTCCAAGATGCATTAGCCTGTTCCAGAGCCATTAGGAGTATCAAAGAATTGATTTCAGATATTGAGACAAATGAAAAAAATGAAAATGATCAAATAATAGAGACAAGACCAGTCGAAGAAGAAACTGTAGATATATGGCAAGACCATTATAAACTTGTCAACGAAAAAAATAATATTTTGTCTGGTCAACGAGATACAAGCATGCCTCTGGAGTTGCAAATTTATTTAAAAAGTCCGGTGGCTGATCTAAAACAAGATCCTTTACATTTATGGAAAGTACTAGAATCCACCTGCCCTAATTTAAAAAAAATTGCTCTCAAATATTTGTGTTGCACGGCAACATCCACAGCCTCGGAAAGGCTTTTTTCCAAAGCTGGTCACCTTCTGTACCAGCAACGGAACAGACTGAAAGGAAAAAACATGTCAAAGTTAATATTTTTACAAAGTGTCCCTAAAAAATACTGGGAATGTTAATTTTTTTATTATTTTTGTTATTTCTAGTGCATTTATCTAATAATTAAAACTTTTCATAAATATAATAGACAGTTTTATTTGTTTCCAAAAACATCGATGTTTTAAAAACATCGATGTCTTTCTATCGATATTTATCGTACACTTACACTTTTGATTCGATGTTAGCATCGATGTCTACATCGATGTTTTCCTAATATCGATCATCCCTACCTCACGCTCAGGGTGCCGCGCCACATCACATCAACGTGGCTTTCGTGGACTCACATGAAGTGAGAGTCTCGTGAAGAGCTTACTATAGAAATGATCCTATGAAGTAAGGTCTTGCCGAAAACGGCCGGCGTGCGGCCCCTCACTTATTCGCGGAGAATCCCCATATCTAATTTTAATCTGTGACGTCATTTACACAACGACATCTATTGACAGTTTGCAAATCACAAAATCGCTTGTTTATATTACTTGTTTAAATATAGAGGTACAGAAAATAAATGATCAAACAATTTCAACAACAAAGACCGAAGAGGTTGAAGCATATATTGTTATAGAAAAAAGAAAGGAGCCATGTAAAGAAGGGCGTGTTTCTGTGTTGTCTTTGCGTGTTGTGTGAAGATAAAGCAAAGGTCTTTGAAAGAATCGAAGCAAAGAATAAAACGAAAAATGCTAAAACATTCTGTGATGATATGATTGCACAAATAAACAATTTTTGCGCTTAGAATATAGATATTGGTCATTTATTTATTTACTTAAAAAAAAGCTCTCAGAACACATCCTACGCAACAATTTGTAATTTTCTAATTTATACTTCTATACTAATATTATCAAGAGGTTAAACGCCTGTGATATTGTTAAAGGGGCACTCTCTGGATCTACTGAAACCGTTTTCAAAATTAATTACACATCTTAACCTAAACTTGAAAAAATTGTGGATTTAAAGTAAATTAATTTCGCGAAGCTTATTTATTTAGCGCATATGGTATTAATCTATATCTTAATATATATATGTCAGTTAGAACGCAACATTTAATGTAGAATATTTGTGCCTAGCTTCTCATTTTAAATATAAATTACGTGTCACTTATTTGTTTGTCCACGGTGGACGCCTAAATTGCGTAGCCGATTTTATTTTATTGCCAATTATTTGTTAACTCCAAACGATTGCGTGCAGAAGGCCCTGTTACTATCTGTTGACTGGATTATTCAATAGATGGTGCTATGTTAAAAATGCGTTTCATACACACGAGACTGTGAAAATAAATCTATATGATAAAATTTGAAATTATAAAATGTGTTATTTTTGTGATTAACTCACCGACTAGATATGTTTTATACATTTTTTTATATAACTTGATCGCTGGGTTATTAACATTATTTTTCTTTCTTCTTACTAGTTGAATCGGCATCCCGATTAGCAGAATAACTATTAAAAAATATGAATGTGATTTATTTGTTGACTATTAGAATAATATGTTTTGACATTGTGTAATTGCTGGCTGACCTGTGACCCGGCGACCCGATTAGCAGAAAATGTATTAAAAAAAATAACGAATCGACTGTTAGCCGGTACGAAGTTTGCAGGTCAGCAGGTCTATATAGGACCCATTTGTGAATGAACTCATCAGGTACCTACTATAAGACCGACAGGCATGAAAATTAGCAGGAGTATTCCTTACGCGGTGTAACTGTTAGCTAAGAATGGATTTCAAGAAACTCCAGCAACAAAGGGGATTAAGGAGGCGTTGAAAAAACACGTCATTCAAGTGTTGCTTTCATAACTTTCATTGAATCTTGATAAACTTATCATGTTTGGCGTCATTATGATCACTAACGAGTTTGTTAGGAGGCCATGCTTTTCGACGAAATTTTGTGTGCATATCGGGTAGGTCTGAGAATCGGCCAACATCTATTTTTCATACTGTTTGATGTTAATAGTGGTCCACCGCCTATTTTTTGGACAAAACAGCGTTTGCCGGGTCAGCTAATATCTTATAAACTTAATATCATCAAACCCTTGATTATTTGATACTGTCGCCACGGCCATTACTAATGTGGACTCTATTGTGGACGCCTGCGCTTAATAAAATAGCAGCGTGTCTCTACTCAACAAATTATACACAGAGATAAGTTAGGAAGTGGGTAATAGAATAGATGAACTGTGAGAGTAATTAAAAAGTCGTATGTATGCACATTTTTTGTTTTTTTATTAAAATTGGTACTGTTTGTTTCGTACAAACATAAGTATAATAAAATCGTATTTATTTGAGATAATTCGGCGGATTCCTAGAAACCATACGAGGGGAAACTAAAAATCCTATCATTCAATACAAAGGCGAGAACAGAAAAGGAGTTTGTTAATAAAATATTAAAGATCCACGATAACACATCCCAGTGTGTAACAAAAGCGCTTCGAAATGCCTGATTCACAAATGTCATGAGTTCACTTAGCCAACTTCAATTAAGGTGTCATGGTGACATGAAAAGATATTCCTCCATCACGAGTATGCGTCGAGTCAACCACATAGCTAAATGAGTTAATATTTAAACTTGAACCTAATACCTATACACCATTCAAATTGTGAGGGGACAGCGCGTACGCAGTCCCCACTACCAAAAATTGCGCATCCGAGTTATCCACATTAGGGATAATCGCAGGGGTCAACCCTATCGCAGTGCAATGAAAGGGCCTCGCCCTGGGGGAACCGCCTTCTTGATCACGGTATCCCCTATGCCAGGTAAGTATGCTTGTCCCGCAGCGATGTCGGTCGACTCACCTAACTACGGAGAATCTTTACATCGACTCGCGAGTTATTGTATGCCGCCATCTAGTGCAATTTTACTTCCAGTAATTATTGTTGCTTCGTATTAGAGCTAAGAGTCAAAAGTACGCAACAGAGGAGTGAGGACATTTTTTATAACTTCACGCCTTTTTCTACCCGAAGGTGTAGGCGGCGGCCGTTAACTGTCTAGTCGCAGGATTTTTACGTTCCAAACGGAAGGTAGCGAAACCTAACCGGCCATGGGACAGCAACAAATAATAGTAAAATAATAAGAGTTTGTCTGATGCCTATGGACAATTATTAACAAGAAGAGGGTTCTCTTTTTGGACAGTGCTGTGGATTGGTTGTGAAAGGCTCGTTTGCAGTCAAACAGTATAAAATTATCTGTAATAGTTATCTGGCAATACAACACAAGTTCGAGTAGATGGCGCTGCATTAACCACTGGAACGCGCTATGGTTACGTTTCCGCAAAACCATTATAAATCATACTGAACTATTTGGCTAACGTATCTCTGGTTTCCCTTCAAAACGCATAAATCTTTCGCCTTTTACTAAAGATTTCCGTGGAGGGGAACACTCAAATGAGTCTTCTCTATTTTTGAAGCCCCGCTATCAGTGGGGACGCGCTAACCATTTACATGATCAACATCAGACAAACAATAACATACCGTGACAGAATGATTGTTGATAATTGCTACACAAACATAATACTAACTAAAACCAAAACAGTAGCTGTAGACAGTTTAGAGAGTATAGAGTAATAGAGTCCGTATTACTTTCTCTACCAATAATGATATCTCGACGGGACGTACTCGTTTCTGGTGTTTCAGTCGCTATTGCGATAGTGTAATTGTTTACAACGGGACAAAACAGCTCAACAGTATTTTAAATTGATGAGAATGACAGCTACCGTATCAAGAAGTTGATACGAGATGGTGATGACCAATCATCACTGATTAACATTGTGGTAGCGCTTTGAAGAGGAGACGCAGACAGAGCGTCATCGCACCTCATAATATGCACAGCTCAGATTGTGTGGGCCGATCCCGGCGGCACTGCAATGCCGGGCCGACCCGTGACGGGAGTGGAGCGAGCCCCGAACATCCCGTCGAGTTACAAAAATCAGTTTAATATACTGGTCCCTCAATGAGGGAACTTTCAGATATTAAGCTGAAAAGAACAGATACTACACTTTGATCTTAGCCAAAAGGCCGAGAAGCGATAACTACACTTTTCATTCTGAGGAACCTGATTCGAACTTTCGAGAATCATAACACCGACATTTAAAAATGACATCATACTATCACTGACATCTGTTATGTAGTCAAGGTACTACTAGTAGAACCGCAAGGTGGCGGGCGGCTTCTCTGTAAACACGAGTGAGTTAAGACTTAACTTCTGAGAGTTGTACTGTCAAAACCATCCCTTTTTTATTACTCAGTAATTTCTAGTACCTAACAGTGTCCATTTTTAATTATTAAATACTTTATAGGTTAAAGTCTACAGTACCTACTTATTTCAAAGTCCAAAATCATATTTTGTCTTCACCCTTGCAGCCATTTTATCATAACTTATTTATCATGAATCGATTATTGACTAAGTCAATTCATTCATATTTATTGCAGAAAAACAATTTTTAATTAACCGGTTCTTTTTTGTTAATCTGCACAACATTACTTTGAGTTTGAATATCGGAAAGGAATTAAACAAGACCGGGCCACACTACACGATAAGTAAGATAACAGTTTAATAAAGATAAACAAAAACCACTCAGACAGCGACAACACCCCACTCTCCCCCGTGAAGGGGAGCGAACGATCATCGAGGGCTGATAGTAGGTCTACTATCGCCGGCCTCACGCTCAGGGTGCCGCGCCACATCACATCAACGTGGCTTTCGTGGACTCACATGAAGTGAGAGTCTCGTGAAGAGCTTACTATAGAAATGATCCTATGAAGTAAGGTCTTGCCGAAAACGGCCGGCGTGCGGCCCCTCACTTATTCGCGGAGAATCCCCATATCTAATTTTAATCTGTGACGTCATTTACACAACGACATCTATTGACAGTTTGCAAATCACAAAATCGCTTGTTTATATTACTTGTTTAAATATAGAGGTACAGAAAATAAATGATCAAACAATTTCAACAACAAAGACCGAAGAGGTTGAAGCATATATTGTTATAGAAAAAAGAAAGGAGCCATGTAAAGAAGGGCGTGTTTCTGTGTTGTCTTTGCGTGTTGTGTGAAGATAAAGCAAAGGTCTTTGAAAGAATCGAAGCAAAGAATAAAACGAAAAATGCTAAAACATTCTGTGATGATATGATTGCACAAATAAACAATTTTTGCGCTTAGAATATAGATATTGGTCATTTATTTATTTACTTAAAAAAAGCTCTCAGAACACATCCTACGCAACAATTTGTAATTTTCTAATTTATACTTCTATACTAATATTATCAAGAGGTTAAACGCCTGTGATATTGTTAAAGGGGCACTCTCTGGATCTACTGAAACCGTTTTCAAAATTAATTACACATCTTAACCTAAACTTGAAAAAATTGTGGATTTAAAGTAAATTAATTTCGCGAAGCTTATTTATTTAGCGCATATGGTATTAATCTATATCTTAATATATATATATGTCAGTTAGAACGCAAAATTTAATGTAGAATATTTGTGCCTAGCTTCTCATTTTAAATATAAATTACGTGTCACTTATTTGTTTGTCCACGGTGGACGCCTAAATTGCGTAGCCGATTTTATTTTATTGCCAATTATTTGTTAACTCCAAACGATTGCGTGCAGAAGGCCCTGTTACTATCTGTTGACTGGATTATTCAATAGATGGTGCTATGTTAAAAATGCGTTTCATACACACGAGACTGTGAAAATAAATCTATGTGATAAAATTTGAAATTATAAAATGTGTTATTTTTGTGATTAACTCACCGACTAGATATGTTTTTTATACATTTTTTTATATAACTTGATCGCTGGGTTATTAACATTATTTTTCTTTCTTCTTACTAGTTGAATCGGCATCCCGATTAGCAGAATAACTATTAAAAAATATGAATGTGATTTATTTGTTGACTATTAGAATAATATGTTTTGACATTGTGTAATTGCTGGCTGACCTGTGACCCGGCGACCCGATTAGCAGAAAATGTATTAAAAAAAATAACGAATCGACTGTTAGCCGGTACGAAGTTTGCAGGTCAGCAGGTCTATATAGGACCCATTTGTGAATGAACTCATCAGGTACCTACTATAAGACCGACAGGCATGAAAATTAGCAGGAGTATTCCTTACGCGGTGTAACTGTTAGCTAAGAATGGATTTCAAGAAACTCCAGCAACAAAGGGGATTAAGGAGGCGTTGAAAAAACACGTCATTCAAGTGTTGCTTTCATAACTTTCATTGAATCTTGATAAACTTATCATGTTTGGCGTCATTATGATCACTAACAAGTTTGTTAGGAGGCCATGCTTTTCGACGAAATTTTGTGTGCATATCGGGTAGGTCTGAGAATCGGCCAACATCTATTTTTCATACTGTTTGATGTTAATAGTGGTCCACCGCCTATTTTTTGGACAAAACAGCGTTTGCCGGGTCAGCTAGTATCTTATAAACTTAATATCATCAAACCCTTGATTATTTGATACTGTCGCCACGGCCATTACTAATGTGGACTCTATTGTGGACGCCTGCGCTTAATAAAATAGCAGCGTGTCTCTACTCAACAAATTATACACAGAGATTAGTTAGGAAGTGGGTAATAGAATAGATGAACTGTGAGAGTAATTAAAAAGTCGTATGTATGCACATTTTTTGTTTTTTTATTAAAATTGGTACTGTTTGTTTCGTACAAACATAAGTATAATAAAATCGTATTTATTTGAGATAATTCGGCGGATTCCTAGAAACCATACGAGGGGAAACTAAAAATCCTATCATTCAATACAAAGGCGAGAACAGAAAAGGAGTTTGTTAATAAAATATTAAAGATCCAGGATAACACATCCCAGTGTGTAACAAAAGCGCTTCGAAATGCCTGATTCACAAATGTCATGAGTTCACTTAGCCAACTTCTATTAAGGTGTCATGGTGACATGAAAAGATATTCCTCCATCACGAGTATGCGTCGAGTCAACCACATAGCTAAATGAGTTAATATTTAAACTTGAACCTAATACACCTATACACCATTCAAATTGTGAGGGGACAGCGCGTACGCAGTCCCCACTACCAAAAATTGCGCATCCGAGTTATCCACATTAGGGATAATCGCAGGGGTCAACCCTATCGCAGTGCAATGAAAGGGCCTCGCCCTGGGGGAACCGCCTTCTTGATCACGGTATCCCCTCTAGGATCTTCCACGCGGACCCTTTACGGGGTCCCGGGGTAACTGTTTCCGGGCATTGGCCCGTTTCAGTAGTGGCAACGCCGTCTGCTACTACAGACGGGTCACTGGATGGGAACCGTGGTTCCGAGTTGTCCGTTGAGGTGCGGGGCGGTGACACGATCTGCCGGTTTGGCGATCGGCTGGCCGCGCCCTCCTTGTAATTTATGTATGTGGGCTCCGCCTACTGCCGCTGTGTGGGCGTGGCGTGGCGGTATCTTGTTCGAGGTCAGGGGCGTTCCCTGAGATTAGATCTCTAGGCAGTCCTTTCTTGTCTGGCGGGCGCCGATGGTATGGCGCGATGTCACGCAGGCTGCGTGACTGCGCTCCGTCGGCTCGCTCAAACATTGAGGTGCTCAGACGTTTGATAAAGTCGTCGAGGCTCTCCATGTGTAGGTCTCTGGCGATCACCGAGTTTCGCACGTAGCGCGGGGCGTCGGTTATTCTGCGCAGCGACAGTGATTGTTGTGCGCGTAGGCGGGCCCGGCTGGACTCGCTTGTGAGGGCGTACCAGGCCGGGGCTGCGTAAGTTAGGCGTGACCGGATGTAGAGTTTATACACCCCGAGCTTCGCGCGGAGAGGTAGGCTGGATGCCAGGACCGGGTGCAGAAGAGCGCGCGCCGCGCGCGTCTGGTCGACTGTGTGTCTCACGTGGTTTCGCATGCTGAGGTTGCGGTCGATTATTACGCCGAGATATTTCGCCGTTGGCGACCATTCGATCGGCTCATCTAGCAGCCTCAGCGTGGTCGTGGGAATATGTCCTCCCATTGAGATAGCTTGGGTCTTGGCCACGTTGACTTTCATCCTCCAGTTCTTCAGCCAGGAGGGGAGTGCGTCTAGGGCTCGCTGCATCTTTACCATCGCGTGTTCGGTTGACAGTGATGTTGTGATGAGGGCGGTGTCATCGGCGTACAGCGCCAGTAAGGCACCGCCCGCCACTGGGACGTCATTTGTGTAATGCGAGTAGCAAATCGGCGATAGGCAGCTTCCCTGTGGCACGCCGGCGCGGATCAGGCGCTCCGAAGACATAGCGTCTTCAACCGCCACGAAGAAGCGTCTGCTTTGAAGAAAGGTGGCCACAGTCTTAACTATTCGACGAGGAATAGTAGACGTGGCCAGCTTATATAGCAGACCGGCGTGCCAAACGCGATCGAACGCTTTTTCCATGTCCAGGAACACTGCTACAGCGCGCTCTTTTTTGTTGCGGGCCGCCGCCAGGTGGTGTAGCACTCTGGCGACCTGAAGAGTGGTGGAGTGTTCCGCGCGGAAGCCGAACTGTTCGTCGCGTGGCTGAAGGTGGGACGTCATGTGCGGAAGTAACAGTTTCTCGAAGACTTTCGAGACGGTCGACAGCAAAGTGATGGGCCGGTAGCTTTCAGGCAGCATAGTGTTTTTGCCCGGTTTCGGGAGCATGATGATCCTTCCCGTCTTCCACGCAGAGGGGAAGTGGCCGGAGCGGAGGATGGAGTTGAAGAGGCGCGTCAGCGTCGCGATTGCACACGGAGGTAGGTGACGCAGGGCTTCGTTCGTAACTCGGTCCGGGCCGGGGGCCTTCCGTAGCTTCGTGTGGCGGATCATGCGTTGTATTTGACCCGGGGAGAACACGATGGGGTCTTCTGTGGGGGCTATCGGTGTCTCGAAGAATGTCTTCAAGTGCTGCTGGACTTCTGTTATGTGTTGTAGGTTGTCAGTGGGGTATGGCCGAAACTGCATTTCTAGGTAGTTGGCAAACAACTCTGCGCGGTCTTCGGCACGGTAGCGGGGGGTCCCGTCATCGGCCTGAAGGGGTCTAATCGGAGCTGGGCTCCCTGAGATGCGGCGGCAGAGGCGATGTATGCCCGTCCAGTCGTCGCTGACTCGCTCGATGGTGCGCTGCCATGATTCGGTCGCGACTGTTTCCAGCGCGTCCGATATCTTCGCGGCCAGAGCATTGAGTCGCGTCTTCTGGGCCGGGCAACGGTTGCGTTGCCAACTTCTGCGTAGCCTCCTCTTCCTTTCGATCATGCCTAGAATGTAGGCTGGCAGCTGAGGCGGTCTTCTAGAGGCGGGGGCATCGATCTTGGACGCTCTGAGTGCTTCCGATATAGTCGCGCTGAGGTCTGTGGCGAGGCGGTCGATGCCTTCCGGCGTGTCTGCTCGGCTGGTGGGGGCGTGGTCAGCCATGTGCCTGGTGAACGTTGGCCAGTCATGGCGTGATCGGGGAGGAGGAGGCGTCATCAGTTTCGGTGGTGTCTTGAGCGTCATCAGGATTGGCTGGTGATCGGAAATGAGGTGATCGTCGAGGACGTCCATCGTCATTGCGGCTGATATGCCGCGAGTGACAGCTATGTCGAGGACGTCTGCGCTGTAGTATTGGTAGCGCGGATAGTACGTCGGGACCTCTGGTCCGCGTACCTCATATCCCGAGCGGTCGGCGTCGTCGAAGAGGCGTCTGCCTTCCGGGCATATCCGGGTGGAGTTCCACGCCGTGTGCTTGGCATTGAAGTCGCCAGCGACAATCGTGGGCAGCGGCGAGCCCAACAACAAGTGGACATCAGCTACTGCGAGTCGAGTGCGGGGCGGCTTGTAGAACGCGTACACGCGACTGGGCGTGCTATTGGTGCAGATTTCTACTCCGAGGGCATAGGATGAGCGCAGAGATGGCACTGGTAGCACTTGGTGCAGGATTCTCCGACGCACAAGGATCGCTAGCCCCCTGTAAGCGACCCCTGCTGGCGAGATGTTGTCCTCTCTGTAGACATGGTATCCGGGAACCTTCAACCGGCCTCCAGGGCGTAGATGGGTCTCGTTAATCAGGCCGATGTCTACTCGGCGCTGGGACAGCACAGTTTTGAGGAGACGGATCTTCTCGGGTGAGAGCCCGTCGGCGTTCCAGACCAGGATCCGGAGCTCATGCGTATGCATTGCATAGCTCGGTAATGCATCTTAAGATGAGCGGGATAGGGTCCCGCTTATCCCTGATCGCCTCTAGCACTTGTTGTAGGGTGCCGATGACGGTGGTGATCTTGGAGTCCAGAGGCATTGACCGCTTCGCCTTCGTACCCTCGGGAGGGGCAGCGACCACGGTCGGCTTGGACTTGGGCGCAGCTGGATGTGCTGCGGGGGGCTTCGTCCTGGGGGCAGGCACGGGTTGCGGGGCGGCGGGTTCGCGTTTGACACGCTTACCGCGGGGCCTCCTCCTTGGCTTGCTTGATGGCTGGTTTGCGGCAGCCATAAGCGATCCTGGGGCGTCGCTTTCCGCGTTGACTGCCGCCGCCGGGGTGGGGGCTGCAGTGCGGGCAACGGTGCCGGCCCTCTTGTTCCGGACCTCCTTCCGGAACACGGGGCAGTTGGCGTTGTTTGCAGTGTGTGCTTCCCCGCAGTTGGCGCAGGTCGGCGGTTCTTCGAGGGGTCGCGGGCAGTCGCGGGCGGGATGCCCTTCCCCGCATCTCACGCAGGCGATAGGCCTATGGCAGTTGTGAGAGGAGTGTCTGAACTGCTGGCAGCGGTGGCACTGCGCAGGTCCTCTTCTGCCTCTCCAGGCCTCAATTGTGACACCTGGCATACAGAGGAGCTCGTGAACCTCGTATATTGCCGGTGTCAGGTTAGGCGTCCGTTGCAGCTGCGCGAACATCAGGCATCCTGGTCTGCCTGGGCGCGCGGGGATCGCGCGCACATATTCTGGAGTAAACCCCAGCTCACGCAGTTCGGCTTCGACCGCCGATGGCTCCGTATTTTGCGGCAGCCCTCGTATCGCCACCTTCAGGCTCCGTTCCGCAGGCAGCGAGTAACAGAACCATGAGATTCCGGCGTCCTTCTCCAGCTGCGATAAGTAGCGCTGGATCGCTCGGAACTCATGGTCCGATTTTGGGATGAACCGGACACCCTTCCCGAAGGGGCGTCCGTTGGGCGCATGACCTAAGGCCTTCTTCAAAGCCTTAAAATGCGTTGGCCAGTCTGGCAGTACCTCTACTATGAGCGGGGGGTACCGGGGCGTCGTCTTCGTTGCGTTGGGGTGGTCCTCAGCGGTACTGGCGGCGTCGGGTGCGGTAGCGGAGGAGGCCGCTGTTGCTTCCGGGTTGGCCTGAGTCGGAGATGCCACGATCTTGGCCCATGAAGGCCCAGGGGCGGTGGTGCCTGCTGTAACGGAACGTGCCGTCTTGCTCGGCCCTACCTCCATGGGTGAGGGCGGCGACAGCAACGAGGGCAGCGACGGTTTCGGCGACGTCGTGGGACGTGGGGGCTGGCGCGTACTGGCCGCGCGCGGGTCCCTCTGAGGGAGTGGCCTCTCGCGGAGCGCTGTGAAGGCCGCTCGGGCTGCGCTCGTAAGAGGATCGCCGCTCTGGGTGAGATCGCTCACCAAAGAGCTCGGCGTCGGAGTCCGTGTGACGGGGCTGGCTGCGAATCGCTCCTCGCCGCCTCCGAAGTCCGGGGGCGCGGTCGGCGGCTGTGCGGGACGCGGTGATGTCAGCGTCGCCTGTCCGGCAGCGACCAGTTGGGAGACTGCAGTCTCCAATGGCTTGATGGTGGCGCCAGAGCGCACGAACGTCCTCCCTCGAAGAGGGGTCGGGCGCGTGGCACGGCGCGGTGGGATGGTGGGCGCAGGCGGTGGCATTTCTGCCCCCCTGCGGTGCAGTTGTGTGCTTGTGGGTGCGTACGGGACGGAAACCACTCAGGAGCGGTCCATTCCACGCCCTCGGCACGTCGGACCCTCCGGGCCGGGCCCCGGGGCTTGCCGCTGGTGGCAGACCGGGAACCGAACACCAGAACGAACGACGCGTGAGTCCTTAGGCGTGGAAGGTCGCTGGCTGGCAGAGAGGTGTCACAGGTGCGGCGCGGTGCGTAGCAAACTGCCAACAACAGATGGGGACCCGAGCGGCCGAGCTCCGGCGATGCGTGTAGGCGCGTGGAGTGTTCGAGCCGTCTACGGTATCCCCTATGCCAGGTAAGTATGCTTGTCCCGCAGCGATGTCGGTCGACTCACCTAACTACGGAGAATCTTTACATCGACTCAGAGTTATTGTATGCCGCCATCTAGTGCAATTTTACTTCCAGTAATTATTGTTGCTTCGTATTAGAGCTAAGAGTCAAAAGTACGCAACAGAGGAGTGAGGACATTTTTTATAACTTCACGCCTTTTTCTACCCGAAGGTGTAGGCGGCGGCCGTTAACTGTCGAGTCGCAGGATTTTTACGTTCCAAACGGAAGGTAGCGAAACCTAACCGGCCATGGGACATGGAATAGTAAAATAATAAGAGTTTGTCTGATGCCTATGGACAATTATTAACAAGAAGAGGGTTCTCTTTTTGGACAGTGCTGTGGATTGGTTGTGAAAGGCTCGTTTGCAGTCAAACAGTATAAAATTATCTGTAATAGTTATCTGGCAATACAACACAAGTTCGAGTAGATGGCGCTGCATTAACCACTGGAACGCGCTATGGTTACGTTTCCGCAAAACCATTATAAATCATACTGAACTATTTGGCTAACGTATCTCTGGTTTCCCTTCAAAACGCATAAATCTTTCGCCTTTTACTAAAGATTTCCGTGGAGGGGAACACTCAAATTAGAGGTGGGTCGTACTTGCATATTCGCGTACCAGGGCTTCAAAGTACGTACAACAAAAAATACCAGGGTCAAAAACCAAGTTTTTAAATACTTCCAAGTATTTAAAGGGAATTTTGTCCGGAGTTCCCTGTATTAAAATTACTTATTGCACCATCTAGTATCATATTGCACAAGTTTTATTACACTTCTTGCAACGCCATCTCAGAGGTATATGCCGAACTACTAAGATATGGCATTCATGAAACGTGCATATGGTTTGGCGAAAAAAATTCCTTCAAGGTATTTTAAAACGTTACACGATTATGTTCCGTATTTCTATGAAGCGTAAGCCTAATGTTCCATGAAAGTATTTAAAGTATTTCGAGTGTGACGTATTTGAACGTAAATACTTGCAAAGACCTTTGAGCCAAATTGACCTCTTGCTACTAGATATTAGGTATGAAATGGTTTGGCAAAAAAAAAACCTTCAAAGTATTTGGAGTAACTTACGCGATTATGTTCCTTATTATTATGCCATGTAAGCCTAATGTCCCATGAAAGTATTTGAGGTATTTCGAGTGTGACGTATATAAACGTAAATACTTGCAAAGACTTTTAGGCTAAATTGACCTGTTACCACTGGATATTAGGAATGAAATGGTTTGGCAAAAAAAATCCCTTCAAGGTATTTTTAAAACGTTACACGATTATGTTCCTTATTTTTATGACGTGTAAGCCTAACATCCCATAAAGGTATTTAAAGTATTTCGAGTGTGACGTATATAAACGTAAATACTTGCAAAGACTATGAAGCGAAATTGACATATACATCGACGAAAAGGTTTTTTTTTAGTTTCCAAGTCCATATACGTAAATTGTAAGTAGGTATTGAAATAAATACAAAGTATCATAAATAATCAAATACTTTAGAGTTTTTAAATCAAATCGATCATTTATCAAGCATTGGGTTATAACTGAAATTATTATATCTTATTAGATATTATTTACAATTAAAAAGTAATTATTATACTACTATTGACTACATTCACAACGATTATTAATTAAATTTATATTAATTAATTGTAAATTCTAAAACAGCGAACGAACAATTATACAAAATAATAATACGTCTCTAGTAAAAATTAAACTTATGTAAGCTAGGACCGTGTCCGATTTTAATAAAGCTCCATCTGTGACGAAATGCAACAAATTTCACAAAAAGTATGTATGTGTACTACGCATCAGAAACAAACTTCGGAAACAAAAACTACTCAACATGTAAATAAGTAAATTGAAGGCACTGTCGGTATTTAATAAACAAAACTACATATTGCACCATCTAGTATCATATTGCACAAGTTTTATTACACTTCTTGCAACGCCATCTCAGAGGTATATGCCGAACTACTAAGATATGGCATTCATGAAACGTGCATATGGTTTGGCGAAAAAAATCCCTTCAAGGTATTTTTAAAACGTTACACGATTATGTTCCTTATTTGCATGACGCGTTAGCCTAATGTCCCATGAAAGTATTTAAAGTATTTCGAGTGTGACGTATTTGAACGTAAATACTTGCAAAGACTTTTAAACTAAATTGACCTCTTGTTACTGGATATAAGGAATGAAATGGTTTGGCAATAAAAAAACCTTCAAAGTATTTGGAGTAACTTACGCGATTATGTTCCTTATTTATATGACGTGTAAGCCTAATGTCCTATGAAGGTATTTGAAGTATTTCGAGTGTAACGTATATGAACCTAAATACTTGCAAAGACTTTTATGGTAAATTGACCTCTTTTGTCTAGATATAAAGAATAAAATGGATTGGCAAATAAAATCCCTTCAAAGTATTTGTATTAACTTACAAGATTATGTTCCTTAATTATATGACGTGTAAGCTTATTGTCCGATGAAAGTATTTAAAGTATTTTGAGGAAATACCAGGGTGTACGTACTTCTATCAGATACCAAGTAAAAAACCAGGGATGGTATTTACGAACCACCTCTAACTCAAATGAGTCTTCTCTATTTTTGAAGCCCCGCTATCAGTGGGGACGCGCTAACCATTTACATGATCAACATCAGACAAACAATAACATACCGTGACAGAATGATTGTTGATAATTGCTACACAAACATAATACTAACTAAAACCAAAACAGTAGCTGTAGACAGTTTAGAGAGTATAGAGTAGTAGAGTCCGTATTACTTTCTCTACCAATATATATCTCGACGGGACGTACTCGTTTCTGGTGTTTCAGTCGCTATTGCGATAGTGTAATTGTTTACAACGGGACAAAACAGCTCAACAGTATTTTAAATTGATGAGAATGACAGCTACCGTATCAAGAAGTTGATACGAGATGGTGATGACCAATCATCACTGATTAACATTGTGGTAGCGCTTTGAAGAGGAGACGCAGACAGAGCGTCATCGCACCTCATAATATGCACAGCTCAGATTGTGTGGGCCGATCCCGGCGGCACTGCAATGCCGGGCCGACCCGTGACGGGAGTGGAGCGAGCCCCGAACATCCCGTCGAGTTACAAAAATCAGTTTAATATACTGGTCCCTCAATGAGGGAACTTTCAGATATTAAGCTGAAAAGAACAGATACTACACTTTGATCTTAGCCAAAAGGCCGAGAAGCGATAACTACACTTTGAATTCTGAGGAACCTGATTCCATTTCCGAGAATCTTATCACCGACATTTAAAAATGATATCATACTGTCACTGACATCTATTATGTAGTCAAGGTACTACAAGTAGAACCGCATGATGGCGGGCGGCTTCTCTGTTAGGGATGCAAAGATGCACCGTTTTTATTCAAACATCGATGTATCGTTTATGAACATCGATGTTCAAACATCGATGTTTAAACCTGAAACATCGACGATACATCGCTCTTCATAAGCGAAGTTTTATGAACGATATTTTATCATAGCGCCATCTTCCGTCCTAGCTGTGATTTACAGCTACAAACCTAACTGACACTTCGCGCAGCCGACCAATGTCAAACTGACAAAAATAATCGGTTAACCGTTGTATTTTGTGACCATTTAATTTAGTCGGGTTGAAGATATTATCGCTTTTAGCGCATTTGCGACCGCGGCATCAGTCACAATCGTTGATTTTTTTATTTAGCGTTTTGTTCCCTCTGCAGTACAAATAGGTAAAGACGTTAGCAAGCGCAATACGGAACTAACGCACAATTACATCAAAAATAAAACTAAAGCAGAAACAGAATTTCACATGTTCATGTCATCACCTGATACTCCTATAAAAGGAGATGCGTTGGGGATGTGGGATGACATGAAGGGGTTATTTCCGGGGCTTCTTATACTAGCCATGATCTATTTGCCTATTGTGGCAACTTCGGTACCCAGTGAGCGGTTATTCTCAGAAGCTGGAGCTACAATCAACCAGGAGAGAAACCGCTTACTGGGTACCAGGTTGTCAAAATTGTTATTTTTAAATTCTGTTTAAGGGAATAAACGTAAAAATATGTTGAAATAATACTTTTGTTTCTTTGGAACGAAGTTCCTTATCGCGCGTTGTAAAAAGGGGCTAGACGGAAAAAATTGTCACTTTTTCCATGCCAAACTGCACTCTCAAGTATCGATTTATTTAGAAAAATGTATGACTACCCAAATGGTTTAGTTGCTGCCCTTTATATCAAACAGTACATCTCTCTAAATGGTTGTCTGGAAGAAATCGCCGTGCGCGATAAGACCGCCCATTGTATAACCAATAAGCAAATGTACAATATGGTAAATTATATATATAATAAATGGTGTACAATAAAGAAATAAATAAAAGAAATAAATATAGGACATAAAAATGTAACGTGATAGACTGATAACTACAGTATCTAGGCTTACATCACTACATAGTATAAAACAAAGTCGCTTTCTCTGTCCCTATGTCCCTTTGTATGCTTAAATCTTTGAAACTACGCAACGGATTTGGATGCGTGTTTTTTTTAATAGTTAGAGGATGTCAACGGGGTGGTTTTGATCTATAATTCATGAATAGTGTAGTGAAAAAAAATTTTTAAGGCCTTAAAGAAGTTTCACTTCTTACGTGTGTACTACGTGTACTAGTACACGCACACATTTTTTGTTATTATTATTTTTATCAAAGAACAAATGTAATGTAATGTTATGAATTTTAATATTACATACATACATACATACATACATAACTTCACGCCAAATCCCTTGCGGGGTAGGTAGAGAGAACAGAGCGCCATAGGGCACGATTCTTACACACCTCACTCGCTTCGTTGACTTTCATAACTCTTTTCATGCACGCGCGTCGGTATTTAATATTAAATATAGATTATACTTTAAATTTACATTTAATTGCAATTACTTTTAATCCTGTGGTAAAAAAAAATAGTTTAGTTTATACTTTATTGTACACATAAAAAATAAATAAAACAGATTTACATAAAAAAAACAAGACATAATAAATTCATGTTTATGGGCGAGCTTAACTCATTATTGAGTTTTCCACCAGCAAACCCCTTAAGTTATACAGGAGAATTCAAAAATGCAAAGTAATTAAGTGTAAATACTTAAAGTTTCTCCATTAAATTCTTGAGTTTGTGGTAAAAGATAGCAAAACGCAAAATGCTTAAATACAGCCATCTCACGGAAATAATATGCAGCTGTTCTGAGCTGTCAAATGCTGGCGGTACAGCTAAATTGTAAGCACTTTCTATTGTTCATGTTAGTAGTAGTATATTTTGTAAGATGGCGCTATATAACAATCAATTTAGAACGAGTGTTTATTAAATTTTAATAATATTTATCAAGTATTTTTTAATGATGAGTATGCTAGATAACTATAGAAATTATTCTTCCTCTGCCTCCTCTTCCTGGATAGATTCTGTGGTAACAGTAGTAGTAGTTTTTCTTCGGCTCTTTCGACTTGGCTTTTTACTAATATTTAATCTCACCTTGGTGCTGTTGCTAGAAATTTAGATTTATATTTATACATTTTTAAATTGTTTACCCGTCACTACACATCCATATATAGTAATTATTACATGATAGGTAAGTATATGTATGTACGTACGTGTGTATACCGTACCTACTTACCGAAAGTGAAAGTACTCTTCGTCTGAACCAACCGATGGCGCGTAATAAAAAAATGTGACGCGTAACCGAAAAATGTGACGCGTAACCGAAAAATGTGACGGTAATTTTTTTTCCAACGCCGATAAAGAAGTTTCACTTCAATAAATGGTGTACAATAAAGAAATAAATAAAAGAAATAAATATAGGACATAAAAATGTAACGTGATAGACTGATAACTACAGTATCTAGGCTTACATCACTACATAGTATAAAACAAAGTCGCTTTCTCTGTCCCTATGTCCCTTTGTATGCATAAATCTTTGAAACTACGCAACGGATTTGGATGCGTGTTTTTTTTAATAGTTAGAGGATGTCAACGGGGTGGTTTTGATCTATAATTCATGAATAGTGTAGTGAAAAAAAATGATAATTTTCAAGATTTAAAACTTTAATCGAAAACGCTGCCTGAACCCTAACTGATAAATCAAAACAATGTACTACATTATTATACACCTTTAAAAGGTCTATAAAAAAGTCCGCGAGGGCATATGTCTATGTCTTAGGGATAACCCACAATGGCCATTATTATTTTTTTACTTATTACGAGAAATAATGGCTTATTTACGAAGGAATTTTAAACATTACAGCACTAATTTTCATCCAATTAAGTGTCTTAAATAGATTGTGCTTTTAATCTTATATCTTTAAACGAGCAATTCTTGTATATATATATGTATATGTATAATTGGAATCTCGGAATCGGCTCCAACGATTTTCATGAAATTTAGTATATAGGGGGTTTCGGGGGCGATAAATCGATCTAGCTAGGAATCATTTTTAGAAAATTTCATTTTATCGTGTTTTATCGATAATCAACTTAAACATCAACTTACTTTTTGGAATTCCTGACATCTATTGGCGAATGCTATAATTATTTTAAATTGTGAGCAACTAACTTGCTTTAACGACAACAACACTAAAGCTATTCCAGCAGATGGCGTTGTTTATAAAAAAAAAGAAAATACCGAGCAAAGCTCGGTCATCCAGATATATAGATTAATATAGCCATTCACAGCATGTAATTTAAACTAATATTTACGAAGATATTACAGTATTAACATAGCGATACATAGCAGTTGCGTTTGCGCGCCAAAACGCGTGCCGATAAATAGCACAAATTGAACTTTTTAAGATCCAAATATTACTAATTTATTTCTTTTGATGCGGAACGAAGATCGCCGGGTCAACTAGTTTACTACATAAACTAAAAGCAAAGCTGAAGAGCCAAGCTGCTGCAAAAATAAGTTATATCATTACATAGTATTAAAATAAAGTCGCTTTCCGCTGTCTGTCCCCATATATGCTTACAGCTTTGAAACTACGCAACAGATTTTGATGCAGTTCTTTTCAAATAGAACAGGATGGATTTTATCTATAAATCATGTATGATGTACTAAAGAAAAAGTGATATATCAAAAGTTTCCTTACTTAACGGTAGACCCCAACAGTGGCAGAGTCAAGCAGTTTGCTGCATGAAGGGGTCGGCTGGACCGGTAAAATACCACTACCTCTCGCAAGATTGACGTAAAGTGGCTCATGTTGCGTTTCGTTCGGTGAGAGAGGTACCCGGAGGTCCAGCCCCCTCCCCCATCCCTTCCTATCCTACTCCTTTATAGTCGGCAACACAACTGTAGCACTATATGTATTGCAGGTGTCCATGGGCGGCGCTAGTCATTTACCATCAGGTGACACGCCTCCTCGTTTGCCCTCCTATCCCATCAAAAAAAACTTTTGATTCAGAAGAAAGTTCGCCAGGTCAACTAGTTATAGTTAAGATGTACATTTTGTACATTGTATTTAGAATGATAGATAAATTACTTAGGTTATTCATCGCTTTTTAGTTATGTTGGTACTATTTTTGTCTGCTTAAGGGTTTTGTTCTTTGTGTTTCTTTAAATTGGTTTAAATTGTTAATTTCTAGTGTCCGACCGAAGCGTCGGCTTCGGCCACCTTCAGCCAAAAATCTATCTTCGGTGAGATCTTCGGCTTCGGCCCAGAATCCGGTCCCGCCGAAGGTCCAAGAACAGTCGGATTAAACAAACTGTTAAGAAAGAGTGACTGACTGACGGAACGAAATGCACTTAGTTAGTTCAGTGCGGATACCTCTATCATCGACAAAAAAGCGGCATGAGCCACTTTACGCCGATATTCTTCTTTAGCTATGGATAATATTGAAGAAAATGATTAAATTACTAATAGTTTATAAACCTTCGGCGTCATATGAAGGTTGTAGAGATTACCGATTAATCGGCTTTGGCTTCGGCCAAAAATAGACCTTCGGTCAGACACTAGTAATTTTATAGCATCGTTGAACAGGAAACATCACCAAAACAGTTCAGTAAATATTTATTAATATAAACTTCATGCAGAAATCTTTTAATTGTGTAGTTTTTGTTAAGTACAGAAAATAGGAAATAGGACAAAAATAAATTAAATTACATGATCATACAAGTGCTTAGAAAACCATCATAAGCCCCTAGACCTACAGCAATAGGTTCATCATCTATTTTCTTAACACAATGATTTGGTGAGTTGAGGCTTTACAGCCACTACCTACGTTTCACCTACCTTCAAGTAGAAAAAGGTGTAAAATTATAGTGTATGGTATATTATATATATATATATACCTAACACTTAGACATGACTTTATTTTAAGAAGATATCCTGGTTCATGGAACCATTTCTGTACAAGATCCTAATTTGGGTAGTAGTATATAGAAATCATCATTATTTGTTTTTTTTAAATTATCCTGTCACTGTGCTGGATACCATACTCCAAAACATGTGCACTGATTCTCATTAAATTTTGTATGCATATCTATTTTTACCTAAATGTTAAGGGTAACCACAGCCCTTAAATGTTTCTTTTAATTTTTACATACATTTTTTTAATTTAATATTTTTATGAAACAGCATACAAAATACATACAAAAACCCAAATTTTAATTTTCTCTTTGATTAACTCTTTTTTTTTTGTTGTTCAAAAACTTATTTTTTTTGGCAAGACAATGTTTACTGGGTCATCTAGTATATGTATAAGTTGCTTAGTCTAGGTATTAGATGTGATTATATGTGAACTCCATTAATGGTAGTGCCAAGGAAGATTAAAATAACTTATTAATTATATTTCTCCTAATACATAATATACAACTTTATAAATTTACTACCCAGTTTGGTACCAGATTTCCAGAGAGAACTTTCTTTTAAATACAGCATTTCTATAGTTATTACAGTAATGAATTATTTAACTAATATATAAATAATTGTTCATAGTATAATATTTAATATGTTTGTATTGAACAAGAAATAGCTTTGAAAAAGCCATGCTTAGGCTGAGGATGATGCTTTGAATAATTATTGTCTTGGTCTAATAGTATTTTGTGGTTCTTTAAATGGGTTTCAAGATCTATTTTTAACATTATTTTATTATAATGTGATTTGAAAATCAGCTTTTACTAGTAACAGAAAAGTTATTAAAATAAACTTCAAACTTCATCATTATTGCTAACTTGATGAAGACATAGTAAAGACAGACCTCTTTAGAGAGACAATAGACAAATAAAATTGCGAACACACTAGAATATTTCAGTTAACAAGATATTAAATAAATAAAAGAATAATAGATAAAAATCAGTCACGAGCATCTATCATCACATAAAATGGAAAAAACTAATACGATTGTAATTTCATATAAAAAGAAATTGATATAAAAATACCAAAAAAATAATTATTAGATGATTGCTAAATCTATATTAGCGAATATGTTAGTGTACTTACCTGAAATTGGATTGCAATTATTTCAATGTATGTTTCCAAAACTCCGATATTTTTTATAAAATTATAAAAAAATACCACTGAAGACCAACGAGTTCTTATTCCATGTTCTTCATTTTACCGGGCTTCCCCTAAGCAATAAACAGTGCACTGATTACACAATAACTCAAACAAAACAACTAATACGCGGTTGGAGTTCAAACTGACGATATTATGGAAAACTGAAAATATTCAAATCGACGACAATGTTTCACGGCGAGAAATAAACTAAAATACCTACTCCTACTATTAAACTAACAAACAAAAGTACTTTTTCTCAGCTCAAAAACGCGGCATAACTGAAGTACGTACTCAACTGAATTAAATAGGAAAAATACATATTATTTGTACGATAAAATAAATAATATTAAGATAGAAATCTGTGAAATCACTTTTAAGAAAGTTTATTCATTATTTCCGATTTCGAATATTCCGATATACTTACCCGGATTTAAAAAAAATAGTATTCAACTGAAATCCTTTATTATCCAATTAAACACTAATAAACGCATATTTAATGAGAAGGTGAATTTTTTAATTTGAGTAGTTTAAATATTAATTGATAATGTATAAAGTTATTTAATATTTAATCTAAAAAAATAACCAATAGTTCACCATATGAAGACGTACAAACAGGTGTATAGCCTTCGATCAAACGTGAATTTCATGAAATGTGAATGTTATCTAATTCGGCATTGGTAAAGAGAGTCAAGCAGGTCTTAAATTTTTTGTATATTTTATTCTTTAAATTGTAATGTTCTTAAATAGATAAATTATACATGAACTTGTAATAGAATAACCACAAGATGCGCGACTCTCGCTGTCTTCTATTCACGATCCAGATAAAGTTTCAATTAATACTGGCAGGTAATAATCAAATAAAAATATTTATTTAATATTTTTAGTTACGTCAAATTCTACAATTACTACTAGTTATGCCCAAATCTTCGTTTGCGTGGAATTTAACAATTAGGTACATACGTAATTCAAACCAAGGCCCGATACAATATATGCAGGATAGAACGGAGCGCAAAAAACGTAATGGTGTAATTTAATATATAAGTAACTATTCTGCAATAGAAATAGCTTTGGCTGTTACTTTTGAAGGTACGGCCAGAAACAGACAAAAAATTAATTCATTTTTAAAGACATCGCAGTCGCGTTTACTATTTTGAAATACTTGTTTATTACGTAGAGAACATTACATTTCTAATATAAGAAGGCTGTGAGACTCAAAAGATCTTATCTCATTTTTTCAAGCTATTTCATAGTTATACACCGAGGAACGCATCTACTATAAAAACACTATGGCGAGCCTTTCAGAATTCTCTCCTGTGGCACTCCTTTCTGCTACACTTCTTAATGTCTGTACTATTCCTCTTATTAGCACATATATTTTATGTTTTTGCCGCTTAAATAAAACTAAATTTAAGAAAAACAGTGTTAATCAATAGTCGTAGTCTTGCAGTTCGCTGCATGAATGGACGAAATACCACGACCTCTAACCGGGCCTCCAAACGACTAGGAAAGTTGTACGGAGTTGGGCGAACACGAGCATGTGGGAAGGCACTTCGCCCAACTTCGTGCAACTTTGCCTCGCCTCGGACTACTTTCGGAAGTTGATCCGACCGTCCACACGGCTAGGAAAAGTTGTACGGAGTGGAAGTGCTTGTCGTGTGGGAACGCACTTCGCCCTACCTCGTCCAACTTTGCCTCGCCTCGCTCGACTTCCATTTGTTGTCGGTTTTTTAGCCCGAGTCAAAGGGCCCGAGCATAGATACCTATTACCTACATAGTTTTTTGTATATTTATATATAGTTATTGCACATGTGCGTACACACTACACGATATGAATGACTACACTTCAGTAGTAAATCAGACGTCGTCTGAGCACGTTGTGTTATGCAGATCTGTAAAATTTCTTTAAACGAATAAACCATTTGAAGAAATTTGACAGATATTTGTATAAGTCGATGTGTGGTATGAATGTATAGTTATTGTCTTCTAATTGTAGGTACATATTAGTAAGTATATATTATAACGCAATTTTTGCACTTGATTACTATTAAAGTGTGTGATTGTAATACATATAAACATGAATTTTTTTTTTCAATTTTTACGTATCCGTCTGATTGTTTCGGGTAATCTCTGAAATGGCTGGACCTATTTTGACGGAACATTTATTTGCGAGTTATTTTAGAGAAAAAATATTTATATATTACTTCCGAGGCGAAACAAAGTTCAGCCGGTTCAGCCTTTACCTAATAAAGTTACAGCAATTATTTTTTAAAGAATTATCAAATCAACATATTTTATTCCTGCTACTATATTACCTACCACTAGAGATAGTTTTTGTAAAGGAACTTTTGGTCGTCTCATTCATAATTTACCTACATAGTTTTTTGTATATTTATTTACATATTTATTTACATAGTGCGTTCACGAAATAAATGACTACAATTCAGTAGTAAATCAGACGTCGTCTGAGCACGTTGTGTTATGCAGATCTGTAAAATTTCTTCAATCGAATAAATCATTTGACGAAATTTGACAGATATTTGTATAAGTCGACGTGTGGTATGAATGTATAGTTAATGTCTTCTAATTGTAGGTACAAAATAGTAGGTGTATATAAGACAATTTTTGCACTTGATTACTATCAAGTTATTATCGTCACAATGTAAATATAAACATATAAATAAAATTAAAGTGTGTGTTTGTAATATTGAAATAACTGCATTCTACTACATTCATATGAACATAAAAAGACTAAATTTTTTTTTTAATTTTTACGTATCCGTCTGGATGTTTCGGGTAATCTCTGAAATGGCTATTTTGACGGAACTTTTATTTGCGACTTATTTTAGAGAAAAAAATAATATTTATTGTTCCCGAGCCGAAACAAAGTTCAGCCGGTTCAGGCAGTACATAATAAAGTTACAGCAATTATTTTTAAAGAATTATCAAATCAACATATTTTATTCCTGCTACTATATTACCTACCACTAGAGATAGTTTTCGTAAAGGAACTTTTGGTCGTCTCATTCATAATTTACCTACATAGTTTTTTGTATATTTATTATTATTTATTTATAGTTATTGCACATAGTGCGTTCACGAACTAAAATGACTACAATTCAGTAGTAAATCAGACGTCGTCTGGGCACGTTGTGTTAAGCAGATCTGTAAAATTTCATCAATCGATTAATCATTAAAAGAAATTTGACAGATATTTGTATCAGTTGACGTTAATGTCTTCTATTTGTAGGTACTTACTAGTAAGTATATATAAGACAATTTTTGCACTTGATTACTATCAAGTTAATATCATCACAAATCTAAACATTTATATAACATTGAAATGCGTGTTTGTAATATTGAAATAACTGCATTCTACTACATTCCTATGTATCATAATGTATAATGAATCATAATAAATATATGTTTTCATATGAATAGTCTTTTTCAATTTTGTCCGTCCGCCTGTTTGTTCCGGGTAATCTCTGAAATGGGTGGACCTATCTTGACGAAACTTTTATTTGCTGGTGTAACAACGAGTAACTTAGGCGAATTATTATTATTACTATTTCTCCGGGTCAGCTAGTACCTGGTAAAAATAGTAATGGTTTTTTGAGAATTATCAATTTAATTAATCAATCAATATTTTATTCCGGCTACCCATATTACCTACGAATAAAGATAGTTTTCGCAAAGGAAATTTTTGAGCGTCTCATCGAAAGAAGCTAATCATGAAAATTCAGTTTATTAATTTTATATCTTTAGGTACTACTTCTGTCGAGCATAATGCACCGCTTGGTTTGATAATATGAAAGTTAGGTTATAATAATACTAAAAACATAACTTCACGCCTTTTTCTACCAGAAAAGGTGTAGGCAGTGGCTGTTAAAGCCTTGACTCGCCGGACACAAAAATAATTGGTATACGTCTGGAATCGAACCCACGGCTTCTGTATCAAAAGACTATATAAATCAATTAAAAAAGAGCAAAATTAATTCGATACATGTTGGAAAAAGGGGACTCTTTGATCAGACCATTTAAATTTTTAGGACAAATATTTATTCAAATAATTTAAATATTTATCTTAAGATTACTAGAGAACTATCAGTTACTATAATTTTTTTTTGTAAAAAGATCAAATTAATCACATCTTAGTGTGATATATATTCACGTAATTAAAATACGCGAACAACGGCAGCTGCTACTTGAGCGTCCATAACATACGTGCACAAGCGATGGGCACCGTAGAGCGACTGAGAACTTTCGGAAGTTGTACAAGAATCAGCGTTACCAACTCGAAATTCGTCAAGGTGGGAGATAGGGTTCTACAAGTTGGTAGTTTCCAACAAACCCTACTATGAAAAGTTGGTAGATCTACCACCCATACTTTTCAAGTCTTTTAGAGACCCTCCAATAAGAATCTGGCATCCTTAATTTACTTTTCGATTGGATGAGACATATTTGAACTATTTTTATTAGAAATCTAATGATAAAACAGAATTACAGACCAATTACAATCAGTAATCAAAAATTACAATCAGTTATTTATTGATTGAATCGCGTTAGATATAGAGTGTAAGCACAGATACGTAGAAAGAGTTTTAAGATCTAAGTTAGATCTTAAAACTCTCTAAAAAACAAAACAAACATCATGGCGGCGTTAGATCATCTAACGCCGCCATGATGTTTGTTTTGTTTTTTTTTTTTATTAAGCCGCCATGATATGACCTGTACATCAACCTGTAACGCCCTCTATTTTCGAGTAAATTCGATGGATCCATCAAAGGGTAAAAAAGCAAGAGAAAGATTACGAAAAATGAAAAAAAAATTATAGTTTCAATATTATTTTCATGGAGGTTTGATTTGGGATTTTTGAAAACTTTAAAAGTTGGTAGATTTTTGGTACAAGGTGGTAGGTTTGACTACGACACTAAAAGTTGGTAGATCTACCGAAAAGTTGGTAGAGTTGGCAGCACTGACAAGAATGCACAAATGCACCGCTTGATTTGATAATATGAAAGTTAAGTTATAATAATACTAAAAAAACATAAATTCACGCCTTTTTCTACCAGAAGGTGTAGGCAGTGGCTGTTAAAGCCTCGACTCGCCGGACACAAAGTTGTCAGTCCTCGATATTAATAATTTTCCAAAAAAGTCCGAAAAATGATTGGTATGAGTCTGGAATCGAACCCACGGCTTCTGTATCAGAAGACTATATAAATACTAATCTATTAAATAAAGATTAATTTAAATTTATTAATTCGATGAATGTTGGAAAAAGGGGACTCTGATCAGACCATTTAATTTGTAGGACAAATATTTATTCAAATAATTTAAATATTTATCTTATGATTACTAAAGAAACCATCAGTTACTATAAAAATTTTAATAAGAAGATTAATATTCACGTAATTAAAATACGCGAACTACGGCAGCTGCTACTTGAGCATCCATAACATGCGTGCGCAAGCGATGGGCACCGTAGAGCGACTGAGAACTTTTGGAAGTTGTACGAGAATGTGGAGAGCCACTTCGAACTTTCTCGAAGTCGCACGAGGAACTTTTTCCGAGCACTCCGCTATAATTTGGACGCTCCATAAGAATATCGACGGGAAGTAGCTCGTGCCGCGTTTCCTTCGGTCAGAGAGGTATGTGGAGGCCCGATCCCCTTTCCCATCCTATTCTTATAAGGATGGCAACGCACCACTGTGTTCATGGGCGGTGTGAAATTACTTACCATTAGGTGACCCACTTGCACGTTTGCACCTCCTATCCCATAAAAAAAAACTCGTTCCTAAGTATACGCTTCTACAATAAACTTTCAAACGACGCGGTTAAATTATCAACGGGTAAATATAAGAATTATGTTAAAACTGGACTAAATCAAAGGGCAGTAAGTGGGTTTAGTCTATTTTTAACATATTTCCTAACTTTACCCGTCCACAATTTTTAGCTATTTAGTTAGATGCAGGTAGCACAGAACCTACGTTCAGCAGTGGACAGATCTGGACTAATGATGATGATGGTCTTAAGTTAGATTTATTTTATACCAGATTACATAAATGATAAAAACGTTCAGAATTTAATTGCTCCCTTTGTGTTATATTGATTGTATTTATTTACTATTGCAACATTGTTATACTGGTTTAAAGAGTGGTAGAGCCAAGCAGTTCGCTGCATGAATGGGCCGGCTCGACCGGTGAAATACCACCACCTCTCAGAAGATCGACGTAAAGTGGCTTATGCCGCGTTTCGTTCGGTGAGAGAGGTACCCGGAGGCCCATCCCCCTTCCCCATCCCTTCCTATCCTACTCCTTTAAAGGTTGGCAACGCAACTGTAACACTATATGTGTTGCAGGTGTCCATGGGCGGCGTTGGTCACTTAACATCAGGTGACACGCCTGCCCGTTTGCCCTCCTATCCCATAAAAAAAAAAAAAAAAAAAAACTGGCAACTGAAAAGAATCGGCCTTGAGTTTCTTGTCAGTTTTTCTCAAGAAGCCATTACGCCGAAACTGGCACTAAGATTGCTTTCACATTCAATCATTCAATACAGCGTGATGAAAGGGAATCAAAGCTCAGCGTATTTTAGGTATAAGTACTTTATAGGTATCTCATATAAAAACCGCATCAAAATCCGTTGCGTAGTTTCAGAGATCTAAGCATATAAAGGGACAGAGAGCGTAAAGCGACTTTGTTTTATTCTATGTAATGACTTCATACTTAAAATGACTTTACGCCTTTTTCTACCCGAAGGTGTAGGAAGCGGCTGTCAAGCCTCGACTCGCCGTTATATTTATAGGTGGCGAACGTATTGCCATTTGCCATACACCGGGCATATAGAAGTTACGTGTGATAAATATCGATTTATCACTGACACTGGCACTCATAAAACAGCAATGCTTAGATTGGAACGCTCCCAGAGGGCAGTCTTAAAAGTGATGATGGGTAGGACGTTTAGATACCAGACGCTGAGTGTAGTGTTCTAACAGTTAGACAACTATTCATCTTCCAATCTGTCCTGCGTCGTCACGGTATAGAGGAGTCTCCCACATGGGCTTCTGCGAAACGACGTAGGGCCAAGCCATGCCCTCTCGATGAATCCAGAACTATTGCAGCGGGTAGACAATATAATAATATGTTCATTGGTGACTTTTTATATAACAAAATTGATAGTATCCTTAAAATAGTGAACCTTACTAAATACAAGCTCAAACTTGCTCTAAAAGTCTGGCTTATGAGCTTGGATTATTCAGAAACCGAACTGCTATTAAGTAAAAGTTGATTGTGTTTGATTTTAAGGTTGTATTATAATTATATTGACTAGCTGACCCGGCGAACTTTGTTCCGCACCAAAAGTGTTAGCTGCTGTCCCCGCTATGTTAATACTGCAATATCTTCGAAAATATTTGTTTAAATTGCATGCTGTAAAGGGGCAAGATCATCTATATTACATGCACAATCCATTTCAGATACTTAATTGAATGACAATTAATACTATAATATTTAAAATCGCTTCGTAAATAGGCCATTATTTCTCGTAAAAAGTAAAAAAATTAAAATGTTCATGGTGGGTTATCCCTAAGACGTTATCCCTACCCTTTAAATTAATGTAGTACGTTGTTTTGACTTATCACTTAGTGTTCAGACAGCGTTTGCGATTAAAGTTCTAAATCTTGAAAATTATTACTTTTTTTACTACACCATACATGAATTATAGATCAAAACCACCCAGTTGACACCCTCTAACGCAAAAAAACGCATCAAAATCTGTTGCGTAGTTTTAAAGATATGCGCATATAAGGGGACAGACAGCGGAACGTGACTTTGTTTTATAATATGTAATGATAAGTGAAAAAACCCCCCATGATTGAGCGGACCGGCAGTTGTGACGCTCTATGGGGGAAGCCTATGTCCAGCAGTGGACCTCAAAATAGGCTATCTAAGTATTATCTTTGTTACATACAAACAAATGTGTTACACACAAACACGCATACACACACGCGCACACAAACACACGCGCGCGCACGCACGCACACACATGATGCCTAATGTTATATGGTCTTCTAATTGGTTTTACGGATGATCACTGTCTCTAATGATACAGAATACATATTTATAATCTAGTATGGGAGGCAGAAGATTTCTTGCTTGCATGTGTATATCATTTATATGTGTATGTAGAAAGGGTGTTTTACTATTTTATTGTAGTAAAAAATGCTTTATTTATATGATATATTATAATATGATTTGTTTAATGTTTAAAAGTATATATTATTGTTATTTATTGAAACTTATTTTTATATGCTAAATCAAATAAATAGTCCTTCCCTAATTTCATTATTTCAAATTTGGCGCGCGACGCCCGGAATGTCAGTCTGTCAATAAAAGTTCATGGGGACGCAGCGCATCGGAGCGCCGAGCGACGCTATTTAAAAAATGGCAAGTTAATGTGCGGATTGCTTTTCACTATTAATTGTAGTAGCTTGGTGAGAAAATGATTGAGGAGACTATATTAGTATATATTAAATGTCGTTTCTTTATATTTTCAGTTACGAAAGTGTCAATTGTAATAGAAATGAGAAATAAAACAACTTCAAATTTTCAGAGAAACAATTATCTTTGTTTTTGGAAATCCTCAATATTAATCTTAATATAATCTTAATTATCTTATTAAATATATACATAGATTTATCATAGACTGTAGTAGATGGCACATGCCAGTAAAAATAGCATAACATAACTTCACGCTTTTTTCTACCCGAAGCTGTAGGCAGCGGCTGCTAAGACTCGTCTCGCCGTTGTGTGTTACTTAGAACCATTATGTTTATTCCCCAAATGGAATAGGTGGCGAACCTATTGCCATACCGGGCATAAGGTTTTGTCACACATAACTTACGAAAATAATTTTAAAAATTCCACCAACTACCAAATACCACGACCTCTCAGAAGACCGACGTAAAGTGGGTCATGCCGCGTTTCGTTCGGTGAGAGAGGTACCCGGAAGCCCACCCCCTTCCCCATCCTTTCTATCCCCTATCCCTTAAAGATCGGCAACGCAACAGTAACACTATATGTGTTGCTGGTGTCCATGGGTGGCGTTGGTAGCTTACCATCAGGTGACACGCCTGCTCGTTTGTCCTCCTATCCCATAAAAAAAGTTATTGGTTTGAGCAATGCAAAATGCAATGCAGCTTTCCAATGGTAGTTTTTGAGTTATTCATTACAAACACACACGCAAATATGCACGCGAAAGGTTCGCGTGCATATTTGCGTGCATAGTGCCTTTTAGTAGAGACTAGTAATTTAGTGTAGCCGTATTATATTAAATTATATTATTAAATAAGAGATTGTAATTTAGAAAGACAGGAGGACGACCAACAAAGCGAGATAGAATGTTGCTTCAAGTTGGTATTAAGAAGTTTGACCTCCATATTACCATAGGAGTCTCCAAGTGTTTGAAGTATGCTGAATGTCTGACTAGCTATCTCTCTTACGTTCATGTCGATTTTGAAACTCCGCATGAGAGTAAGAGAGATCGATAGATAGCTAGTCAGAAAGAAATTGTAGAATTCTGGCAAATCTAATCAGGATAATCAGATGTTTTGATTAAATTATTGCATTGTCCTGGGTCTCTTAAAAAAATTAGTATCGGTGATAAAACGGTTCGTTTAAAGTAGGAAAAATTGAGCATTATGAGTTTGATTACTTACATACATTTTCGCATACATTCAAATGTATCTCATATACTTACACAAGAGGGGCAATAATTGCTTAAAAATTATTGGTATATAACCATTCATTAATCATAAATGAATATATTACTGTTATTACAATAAAGATTCCAAACTAAAAATAAAATCTTCTTGAATTCAAAATTTAACTCTCTGTTCTCTCTGCCTACCCCGCAAGGGATTTGGCGTGAAGTTATGTATGTAACTCCCTCCAAAATCGATCCAGGCTTTAGCCTGTCTTAAATGGCAGAATGGAAAAAAACTTTTTTAGTTCTAGAAACACAGGTCGCGGCCATATTAGAAAAAGAAAATAGTGTTTCGGAAATTATCGTCTGCGATGGAGTCATATTTATCAAAATTTGATTATATTGTTGAGAATTCACCAAAATTATGTCATTTGTCTATCGCTGCTCTCTCCAGTCGTGGTCATTACAGAAAAGCTTCGATCGTTTGACAATATTTGCTTGAATATTGTTTGTTTGAAATTGTTGATTTATTCACTGTCGACTCTGGGGACATCTTGTGATAAATCTACATTGCAGTCTGATTTTGTCTTCACGTGAAGAGCAACAAATTTAGATTGGTGCTACTCAACGTTCGCAATCATGGATGTGTCGTGGGGTAAGTGTATGTTAGACTTACTATCCATCAGTATGTGTCGAATTTTGTAATTAAACCATGATGTCATTGTACAAAAATTTACAGACGCGGATAATTTTGAGCCAAAACTACCGACCACGTTGACCCCTTCGAATAAGTGGGAAGGTGAAGATGAGGAAGAGACCGTGAAGGTAACGTACGCTTTGCCAATATATCTATTTTTATCTTTGTCACTTTTATTACTGTTGTGTGTAAATGTGAAGTGCGAACTTAGTACATAACCTCAATCTCTGCGCATATGTGTTGACGTCAGTAGTTTTTCAGGAAAGTTGGGAAGACGAGGAAGAAGAAAAGAAAGATGAAGAAAAAACTGAGGTGCCTGTGGCACCCGCAAAGCCTAAAAAGAAAATTCATGACAAAATAGCAGAAAGAGAGGTGAGTTTGTATATTTTCTCGAACATATGTGATCATTTTTTACTATGTTGCGATGAATGGAATGTTACAAGGACATGCTAAAATTATGCTATGTCATCAATATTTATGTCTAAGTTCTGTATTCTATCGCTTCATTCACCATTTGTCTCAGATTCTTTTCATCTTAGAACAGCTGTCTTACAGTTATAATAGTTAATTAGTGTCTATTATTTATTTTTTCACACTATCTCCAATTTACGGCTTTTTAATAGTTTTATTAAAACATGATTTATTTTTTAAATCAAGACTTTTTGAGAAAGTTCAAGGCTATGTACTATGTTAAAGGAGCTATGTGTGTTGTTTATAAATCCACATATAGCTACTGCTCAGTTCAAGTTAATCTTGATAAAGCTCTTGATAATACATGCCCATGACAATAATTATTCCGGACACCTCTCTCGCCAAGCAAAATGCGGCATGAGTCACTTTACAATGATATTTTGAGAGTGCATGATATTTTATCGTTTGAACTGGAGCATTCATTGAGTAAACTACATGGCTTTTAACATTTTAGTACAAGTAATGGCTCATTTACAAAGTGATTTTATACATATCAGCATTAGTCCTTATCAAATTAAATACCTAAAATGCATTGTACATTTAAGGCATTTATTAAAGGATTTACCAGCTGACCCAGCAAATGTTGTCTTGGCATAAAAATAACGGTTTTTATCAACAAAATAAAAATAGGGGTTGATTGTAGAGAGGTGAAAATTTAGAGTTGTTTGTATTTTTGTAAGCTGTCAAAAAAAATAAATATCTTAAAGTTAAAAAATATAAAGTGGTGGTGGGCTAGCCTTAATATTTAGGGTCACGAAAAATAGATGTTACCCTATTCTTAATCTACCTGATATGCACACAAAATTTCATGAGAATTGGTCTAGCTGACATGAGACTCATATATTAGGAGATTTGAATGTTACCTTATGGGGTAGGAAAAAGAACAGCATTCACTTCTTCGACTTTCATAACTCTTGTTAGAATTTTGTATATTAGATTTGGCTCTTTGCAGCATATAATTGAAATGAGAATTTTCGATTATGAAACTGTAGGCTAGCCTTAGTAATTGAACTTAATGAAATTCAAATTTTACTAAATTTGTATGTATGCAGTGTTTGTATTTGTATGTTTGTTTGTGGTCAAGTTTGTTGCTTGTATTATTTTTATAGTAATTTAAAGTCCTGTCCTTACATTCCACTTATAACTGTGATGTGTTGGTTGGTTGGGTATCATGCAGAAATTATGATCATATGTATATCCATCTAACATCCGATGACTTGTAAAAACTTTTAAGTTATATTGGCTTAGTTGTTTCGGAGAATAGATGTCTAAAATTAAAAAAAAAATTGTTATAGCGTCAAGAACGTGAAAAAGCAGAAAGATTATCTGTAGAGAGGACTGTTGAAGAGCTGTCACCTGAACAAAAGATGGCGGAGAAATTACGCCAACAAAAGCTACAAGAAGAATCTGATTTGAGGCTTGCCATGGAAACATTTGGTGAGATATTTAAATTATTTTATTTGTGACATCAATTATAGTACCACCACCCACCACTAGATGTCTCTTTATGATTTAACCCTACGAGGCATGATTTTTTGTAGGTGGTAAAAAAAAATATATTTGATGTAGTTCGCCATTACTAAGCAGGGTAAAATAATAAAAAAAATGAAAAACAAATATTTCTATAGAAAATGTTTATTTTTGATTCTGTTCCCGATAAGGGACTCTGTGCCTTAACATATATTTTGGTATATCCTAATCATGATAATATGTGAAAAATTTTATCTTTGTGCAAGCAAAGTTCTATGAGACATTTTTCACAAGTAATGAAAGTTTTCTTATTACATCCCGGACCTTTGACGTTTCAGACCCCATATTGGAAAATGCTCAAAACCGTCACGCCTGACGTCACGAGGAGGTAGGATTGCCGTTTGGCGCTTAGTCCTCTTCTGCTCAATTTCATCATGCATGCAGCTGATGGCCTTCCTCTTTTCTTATTGATTGATAGACCACTCATACAAAGACTTTCGCAACTTCAAATTTGAAGTCTCTCAACCTTAGAGGTGTCAGCGCTCCTTTCTGCTCTCCAACTCTTCTGTACAGTAACCAACTATTTATCACCACAACGTCTAAAAGGTGATAAAATAGTCTTAAATACCATTTCCTGGTTCTTATTTTATATTTGCCCAAGAATGAATCGAGTAAATCCACTCCTCCCATACGCTGATTATGGCGGTATGACTGTCTCCAGTAAACTGAGAATGACTTACTTGAAAACGCATCTTTTTCCAGATGAATTTCCTTTTTTTTCTTTTGGAGACTGCAGATTTGACTTTTTGGTTGGAAAGAGCAATATTTACAGAAATCGATGATGGTCTGCCTCGTCGTAATGGGCGAGCAACTCCTAAAGTAGGTTCTACAATCACACCTGAAAATCTACTGAGTTGTGGGCTTGGTATTAGTACCTCATTATTATGGTGCGAACTTTGATTACTTGACGGCGATCCTAAAGTTTCCTTATCGCTAAGAGATTCCGATATATGTTTGAAGGTGGATAAAATGCTTTCATTGTCTTCGTCATTATCTGCACCGGAAGAATCCTCGCTATCTTCACTGCCTGATGGTATACTCAAAAAATGGGAAATTTCTTCATCGCCTAATCTGTTTCTATCCATAATCGGCAAGTAAATCAACATATATGTTAGTAAAATAACTGTCAAAAGGAAGGTTAGGGCTGTGTACCGTGTCGGGAATGTATAAACTAATTATATTTTACATTACGCAAACTATAATAAATACAAAATCAAACTTACCTTAGTAAATATGACACTATTTTCTAACGAATAATATTTATTTTTAGTCTCAAAACTCTAATATAATATTTTTTTTTTTTTAATCCTTACGCAATACGATGATGCAAATTTTGAAGACTTGTAGTTGTACAACAAATACTAGCACCACTTACACCACACCACATAATGATTATACTAGTAAAGCTTCCTTTAAAATTCGATACCACTCTAATTAAAAGGTGTCGCGTCAGTTGTGCTCGACTACTGTGATCGCATAGAATTTCTTAGTTAACTTGTAGGACGTTGATTTTAATTTGGTTGGATCTTAATTGTGAATGTCGAGTATTCTGTTTGCTACACCTTTTATTCACCAACCTACTGATTTGTTTTCAGTAGTAATAATAATATTGTTATTTATTTCAAATGGTTTGAAAAGAGTATTTGGCACATGAGTTTCTTGCCCGATTCTTCTCATGATAGCCCCTACACTCGGAATCGGGCCGCTTGTGGCGATTGCGTCCGTGTCTTTTTTTGTTCCACGGAGGCACTTTCCACAAGCGCTCGTGTTTGTTTTTATTTTTTATTTTATTAAATTTTAAATCATAATGTTATCTGTACTTGTTGACTATTTTTAAGTGTCTGTGAAGACCTATAAAAATAAAGTTATTTTGACTTTGACTTTGAAAGATGTCTATATCAGTTTTAATTAAAGTATAGGGAGTGATTTATTATCTGTTCCTGATGAGCCACTGGGTGCCTTGTAGGGTTAAATTCAAGCTTAGGAATGTATGGAAGTTAGCTATTATATTGACCAGTATATACCCTACTATTATGTGTTACCTATAACCATGTGTGGGTGTGTTAAACACTTGCAAGATGCATTAGGAGTTTGACTTCAACATTTCTCACTTCTTCATTTTATTAAAATACTAGTTGACCCAGCGAACTTCGGTTCGCCTCAATTAGAATTAATAATAACAAACTTTCAAACCCTATTTCATGCCCTCACAGGTCGAAATTGCAAAAACGCTAGAACTAATGTTTAATTATTTCTTATTAAGTGCTTAAATATAAAGTTTCATGGTTTTTATTTTAAAATTAAGAAATCCCATACACACTTACAACCTCTACTTCAACCTCTTTTTCACTTTTTTAATTATATAGTAAATAGTAGGGATTATAAATATTATACATCAAATAAAATTAACTGATTCATGGGTGGAGTTAGTTAAAAATTACTTAATGATATGAAACCACTGCTTGCTACTATCTACTTAATATGATTGACCATAATTGTAGTAATCACATTTTCCACATTTCTCGTAAGGCTCAACTATTTTTTATTTTAATATTTCACCCTTTGCAGGCATACAAGAAGGTGGTGTTGGTAAAATTGATGGTTTCTCTCCAACCACAAAGGCAGAGTTCACCGAGTTCACAGACCTCTTGACCAAGAAGATCAACTTGTATAAAGCGAGAGATGAATTCCCCGGATTTGTTGATGACCTAGTCAGAAATATCCTTGTTCAAAGTAAGTAAATTATGTCTCAACTGAAATTTAATATCTGTTCAATTATTTAATTGGGTGGGTAATGTCTTTTACACTGATGTGGTTTTACTGTTGTCTATGATGAGGTTGAGAGGCCTTTTGAGTCTGAAGAAATACAAATTTTCATCAGTTTTGAAAATATCTAGTAATCAACAAGATCTGTTATTCATTTTGGTATACAGAACTTATTTTTTAAATAAAACAAATATTCTTTTTTTTGTGGAAGTTTAGAGCTTCACACCTTTGCTTCTAGAGAGCTGCAGGTTGCCAACTGTCTCGTTTATGATGTTTAAGCTGTCACTAAAATAGTTTTGTCCATATTTTATCATATATACTTTTAACTAGCTGACCCGGCGAACTTTGTTCCTCATCAAAAGTAATATGTATTAAAAAGTTCAATTTGTGCTATTTATCGGCTTGAACTGCTGTCCCCCTATGTTAATACTGCAATATCTTCAAAAATATTCGTTTGAATTACATGCTGTAAAGGGCCATGATCATCTATATTACATGCACAATCTATATAAGATATTCAATTGGATGAAAATTAATGCTGTAATATTTAAAATCGCTTCGTAAATAAGCCATTATTTCTCGTGAAAAGTAAAAAAATGAAAATGGTTATTGTGGGTTATCCCTAAGAGATAGACATATGCCCATAGATGGACTTTTTTGTAGAGCTTTTAAAGGTGTATAATAATGTAGAACATTGTTTTGATTTATCACTTAGGGTGAACCCTGTGCCTGAAGGCAGTGTTTGCGATTAAAGTTCTAAATCTGGAAAATTATCACTTTTTTTTTACTACACTATACATGAATTATCAAAACCACCCCTTAACACCCTCTAACTATTAAAAAAAAACGCATCAAAATCCGTTACGTAGTTTTAAAGATATGCGCATATAAGGGGACAGACAGCGGAAAGTGACTTTGTTTTATACTATGTAGTGATTTATAGTGTATAATGTGTTTTATTACATTTTTACAGTGCCATCGGCAGATATAAAGAGGATAAAACTGACAGTGGACAATCTGTATATTGAGAAACAGAAAGCTGAGAAAAGTGATAAGTCCAAAAAACCAACCAAGGGCAAAGGGAAGGCTAAACTAAAAGTTGAAGGTGACAATGTAAGTCCTCCACCACCGCCCGTTTTTTGTGCCCGTTTTTCATTCCATTTGGGGCGTAATAACGCCGAGTCGAGATATAAAACCCACTGACTACACCTTTAAGTAGAAAAAGGCGTGAAGTTATGTTAAAATTTATTTTTAGTGTGGTGACTGACTTTTGTTCGCCAGTCAGTATTATTGGCATATATGACAATATTTCTGTTAACTATTCTTCTGTGTTCTTTACGTTTCATTTATTTTCCTTCCAGGCCCATCTCAATCAATACGACGCATATGGCAATTACGACGCTGAGTACGACGATTTCATGTAAAATAATTGATTTGCAGCATATCCTACAACGGAATTGTTTTGTAAACAAATTGATTCATTTCGCCAAAAATAATAATAATATATACTACAATGTGTACATTAAAAATCGATTTTATGTATTGGCGATACGAATCAATTGTTTTCATACAATTGTGGCAGATGATGAGTGACTATTTTATGTAAAAAAGTACCTGGTGTCAAATTAATTTTTTTGGAAGGTCATTCATATTCATTGAACATTAAAATAAAGGAGATTCATATCGATTTTATGTAATTTCCAATACGCTATAATGGTCAAAAAGTACCCACAAACTTAGAGGGTTACTTAATAATTAAGTAACCCTAGGGGTACATAAATTATTTATGTACCCCTACTGTTGGTTTCACGAGTTAGGTTTGTTTTTTATTAAATCCATCCTATATATTAATAGCATGTGTAAGGTACATACATAAATATTTGAGTTATTATTTTTCATATGTCTTTTAATTTTTACATGTATGAACTTCTAATGGGGGCTGATTTAAGAACCCGGCATCAGAATCAAAAAAGAATTTTAGTCATGTCTATTCATTCTGTGAAGTTATACTGTGAAAATAAAAAAAAAAAATTGTGCTCCAAATTTACTGTGTTAGAACAAGGAGGGTTATGTTTTAGAGTGTATGATTGTATGTATATTCTTTTGGAGCTTGTAGTCTTAACGGCTGGATCGATTATGGTTTAAAAGTTCTTTAATATTGTCTTAATTAAAAATGTTAATGGATTTTTCTCGTAGTCCGTTTGTTGTATCATATTCTTTAATATTTGTGTTATTCTGCTTTTGTTTACCTTTTGACACCAAGTTCTTGGCGCGTTACATTAATGTATGGAAATATTTGTAATTTTACGAATAAATCTTAAAAGTTTTTATTAGTTTTCATTAGTAAATGCTCGAGAGGACTGATTTTTATTGAGAGAGAGTTATAAAACTCGAATGTTTTTTTGTAGGCAAGACTTAGTATTTTTAAAAGGCTCAAGAATATTTTTTAATCTGTTTTATTGTTATTTTTAGTGCTTAGTGAGTTCTGACATTAAAATTAATATGTCTTATCTAGTGTGAAAATATATCTTTTAATAAATATAATATAGAATATAGTGTAATCGGCCATGTCCAAGAGTGATAATAGTCAGCACAAGATTCTTGATCTGTAATCTGTTTTTTTTTAAAAGTATATGGTTTGTGATATTTTATCTACAAAACACATATTTTTAATATGAGCTATTTATACTCTTGAGCAAGGGGCTTAAAATGAAACTCTGGGTGTATCTAGGTAAAATTTATACTCTTGACAGTTCCAGCCTAAAAGTGTTGTATTCATAGGTGTTAATTTTTTTTTCTTTTAAATATTTCTACAATTAATGTGACGTGCCCAATGTCATGTATAGCCTAATAAATATATATATATATTATAAATATACAATGTAATATACAGTTGGTTTCATTCTACGGTTATGGTCCGATGTTATGTTATATAGATAATAAATTTTTTTATTGTGATAACTTTGCAGTTTTATTTGATTGGAATTTTTTTGCTTGTTTGAAAAATTGACTGTAACAAGTAAAAAAAAGTTAACTATAATAATAGTACCTGTTCTTTTGTGTATTATTAATAGTAGAAACTAATACATTTAAGATAACATAAATTCACGCCTTTGTTACCCGAAGATGTAGGCAGCGGCTGTTGAGCTTCGTCTCGCTGTTATGTTTACCTCCCAAGTGGCGAACCTATTGCCATACCGGGCATAATCACAACTTCAGAAAACCATTTCGAAAACTCATTGGTGTGAGTCAGTGTCAGGATTTGAACCCGGACTTCTGGATTAGAAGCCGTGTGCTCGACCACCGAGACTATAAATACATTTAAAGAATTCTCGTGTCAGTGTTCGTTACGGATGACATCTATTAACTAGAGTTCGACCGAAATTGGTTTTCCGGCCGAAACCGAAACCGAATGTTCGGCCGTCACTTTAGTTTCGGCCGAAAACGAAACTCATGTGCTCAAGTTTCAAATGCCTTAAATTACTGAAATTTGATACATTTTCCAAATTATTTTGCATTAATTAGAACATGAAATGAAAACAATAGGTATGTATCAAATTTGTTGCATTCAGCTTACTTCACGCCTTCTTCTATGCTAAGGTGTAGGCAGTGGCTGTTAGGCCTCTCGAATCTCGTCGAATCCCAAATGGAATAGCTAAAAACAATATTCAAAACGGTAATTGTTTTTGTTTCATGAAATACTAAGTCAATATCATTAGCCTATTGCAGCCCACTGCACATAGGCGTCTCACTTAGGCCAATTTGCGCCACAACATCCGATTCTCTGCCCATATAGTTTTTCCAGCAGCCTTTATTAGGCCGTCTAACTATTGGGCTGGTGGGCCCGTGGTCCTACACTGCGCTTACCTAGTCGCGGTCTTCACTCTATGACCTTCTTGCTCCATCAAACATCGGTCCTTCCGCAGATGTGACCAACCCATTGCCACATCGGCGAGCTTATTCTACGAGCTGTCTGTTATTCAGTTCTCTGTCGGATATACTCATTCCTGAGTTTATATTTCAGAGATACCCCGAGTATAGATAGCTCGGTCCATAGCTCGCTGAGCGACTTGAAATTTGTGGACTAGCCCTACCGTAAATGGTCATTATTAGTAAGACGCAATGGTCGAAGACTTTGGTTTTCAGGCATTGCGGTATAGGTAAATTGAAAACTCGACGCAGTTTGCCGAATGAGGCCCAACCCAGCTGAATCCTCCTGTCATCTTCGTTCTCGAAGTTTCGTCTACCTAACTGGATAGCTTGGCCTAGGTAGACGTATACACGTAGACACGCCGAGAAGATTCGTCTAGGCTGCACAGTATTCCGCTTAACAGTACCATCAACCCTACCATTACAACGGTGTCGTCCGTGAATTGAAGGTGTACTCACCATTCAGGTTGACACCCTGTCCTGTCCAGTCCAAGGTTTAAAGACGTCCTCCATAGCGTTGGTGAAGAGTTTGGGAGATATCTATATAGAGATATATTTGGGAGATCTCCCTGTCTTACACTTCGATTCGGTTCGATGGAGTTCGTCACTTGGTTCTGGATCTGGACAACCATCGTGGCGATGTCATACAAGCATCTCAACACCTCGCTATAACGCTAGTCAATCGGACATCGCTGCAATGCAGTGAGACGATTCGTGACGACCCTCGACAACAGCTTGTAGATATGGCTCAGGAGTGAGATGGGTCTGTATTTCTTCAGTAAGGTTTTATCACCTTTTTTGAATAACAGCACTACCGCACTTCTCCTCCAAGCCTGTGGAATATAATGAAAATAAAAAGACTTTCTAATTCCTTTAGAACAGGAGTCCCGCCGGGTTTTATTAGAAGTTCTGTCGTAATTTCGTCATCACCGGGTGCCTGTCCCCTTAATTGCTTAGAACGATAATGCGGAACAAAGTCGCCGGGTCAGCTAGTTTATATGTAATATGCTTTGAGAATAATTGTGTTAGGTAGACTTCTCTTGACAAGTTGACCTCTACACGGGTGGTGTATGAAGGCGTATGTGTATTTGCATTAAAAATTAATGTCAATATTCATTAAAAGATACTAAAAATACCTTTTCTTGCATATGTTGAAATACTGTCCTTGTATTAAAGTGTAGGCAAAATATTTCAATCGCTATCTACATTTATCAACCGCCTACATATATCTCTGTATGGCTATTGTGCTAGCTAGCTAGATTTTTTATTGTAAGTACAGTTTCTTTGATAAACAATCTCAATGAGGTTAGTTTTTAGCCGACTTTGAAAAAAGGGAAGGTTTGTAGGTTTGTTTGTGGTGTGTAATTTCTGGATGACAAGGGTGGTGACCCCACAAATTTCAAGATATGCTTCTGTTGACCCATCCCACATGTCACTAAAATAAAATTGCGTCCTCTAAGAAATGCAATAAGTATTCGGTCATAAAATTTTAACATTTCAATGGACTATGTATGAAAGCGATAAAGAGAGTGGAGTGGAGGAAGTAAGAAATGTGTATCAGGATCGTAGCAAAAGGAAATAAATAGTCTCTGCCTACCTCCATGGGAAAAAGGCGTGATTGTATGTATTAAGGCTGTCTAAGTATATCTAAATATTACACACCATTCAGATATACTTAGACAGCGTGCGGGTTATGATGGGCAATTGGAAAAACTAAACGACGTCTTTTTAGAAAATTCTCGAGTAACATAACACAACTTCACGGCTTTTTCTACCCGAAGGTGCAGGCAGTGGCTGTTAAGCCTCGACTCGCCGTTATGTTTACGTTTCAAATAGAATAGGCGGCGAACCTATTGCCATACACCGGACACAAAGTTTTTAGTAATCGATATTTATCTCACATAACTTTCGAAATTAATTAATTTCGAAAAATCATTAGTGTGGGCCTGGATACGAACCCGCAACCTCTGAATTCAGAAACCCTCTGCTGGATTACTGGACCACCAAGACTATTCTCGAGTAGTTCTGCAAATTTGATATCTACAATAGATAGTCTTGCTTCGCAGTTCGCTGCATGAATGGGTCGGCTAGCGGAATATCGGTGTGAAGTGGCTGGCACCGCGTGTTTCGCTCGGTGTTTTTTTTTTAATAAAAATCCTTTGATTTATTGCTTCTGAGGCGAAACAAAGCTCGCCGGACCAGCTAGTATTCCATAAATCTGTACAAGTAAGTCTTCTATCGTCCAGATGTTTTATAATCTTTGATGTTGAAACCAGACATGACAAATAGCTTTGAAGGTCCGGCTGAAGTTATTACTAAACCACTCAAACATACCAAAATGTTAATCCTCTTTAGTATTTAGTGTTGAAAGAAATAATCCCATTAACACATTCGTTCTTAAGCAGCAAAGGATCTGTTGACAGTGCTAGAGCTACGCAATTTTTTGCATGAATGGACCGGTTCGACCGGTGAAAAACCACTTATAGCTCATGCCGCTTAGGTATTTGTCTAAAGGAAGCATCCGGAGGCCCACCCACTTCCTCCTCCTTTCCCATGCTACTCCCATGAAGGCTGACAACGCTTACCACCAGGTGAGGCTTGCTCGTTTGGCCTCCTATCCTATAAAAAAGGTATTTTTTATCAAAATGTAAATAAATTTCGTGTAAATAAATCTCGGTGGTCCAGTGGTCGAGCACCCCGCTTCTAAATTAAGAGGTCGCGGGTTCGAATCCTGGCTCACACCGATGACAATTCGAAATCTTATGTGTGATAAATATCGATGACTGTAAACTTTATGTCCGGTATGACAATAGGTTCGCCACCAATTCCGCTGAATGAAATATACCAAATGTTGGGTGGGTTTTCGACTTCTGCCTGCCATGTGTAGTCGGCAGTTCGAATCCAATTTGGGTCAGGTAAAGAGACATTACTGTTTCATTTTGGGCATTCATATTTCATAAAATAAACAACCATTACCCACCTTTTTCGGTTGTAAATAGGATAACGACATGGTTAAATCGCACGCAGCTCGAGTTACGACCAATGTTACATCAGAAAATACGCGTGATTACGATAATCTCTATATAATCGTATTATTTTGAAACTAGCTATTCGCCGCAACTTGGACTAGTGTTAAATCTATTTTTTTTTTCAAATTCGATATACAGACTTAGACAATTACTTATATAAAACCATAGATTTACCTATTCACCCCACTGTACCTATTCTTAAATCTGTGCTTATAACAATCACTTTTACTCTCGTTTGCCAACTATGGTTTTAGTATCTCCCCGAAGAATTTAAATAATCTTATCGGGTACATTGTAGTAATTAAAGTGTGCTGTGAAGATCTATGATATAAAAATAAGGATCTTATTTTGTAGCTAACTAATAGGTACGTATCCATTTATTTTTAAGATAGATGGCAAACTTACAGATACTTAACTACACAGATAGTGTTACAAATGGCTTGGCGATGGATCTGTGACATGTGCCACTGTACATCTACATAATATATGCTGAGCAGTCGTGTTATTTCTACGGTCAAGACTGCCCATTCCTTCAGCGAACTGCGTGGCCCTACTGCGGTTTTAAGTTTAGATCTACGTGCATTTATGAATCCTACAGAAGATTGTACTTCAACTAAATTGGACTAAACGTGAGAACACACACGTTAAACCCCACAAATTGTTTTTTTTTTTAAGGGTTTTAATGACCTGGTAACTAAGACCTTTAAGTCAACCACAAATTGTTTTTAAAATATGGAACATCCAGGAAGATGATATTTTAGTATATTTCCTACACAGATTAGTAATCTACCAAAACACCACGGTTATATTATCATACAGTATTGTAACTCGGATGAATGTTTGAAATCAATGCCTGTATACTAGTGCGCAGTATGTAATCATGAGATACCTAGTTCTTTTTATGGGCAATCGAGCTTTATATAACGGGCCGATGGTAAGCAACTTCACACCGCCCATGAATACCGTGGTGCGTTGCCGTCCTTTATGGGAGTAGGAGGGGAAATAGGATAGGGCCTCCAGATACCTCTCCCATTTTACGTCGTTATACGGAGAGGTCGTGGTATATTACTGGTCGAGCCAGCCCATTCATGCAGCGAACTGCAAGGCTCTTTCTCTAGTGATGACCTCATCCAGCATTTTAATTATATTTCTGTACTTTGTGTTTCTATTTAGTTATATTATCAGGTGATATATTTTTATATTTAACATAACATAACTTTACGCCTTTTTCTACCCGAAGGCGTAAAGAGGCTATTAAGTCTTGACTCGCTGCTATGTTTACGTCCCGAACGGAATAGGTGGCGAACCTATTGTCATACACTAGACAAAAAGCTTTTAGTCATCATCAATTATCACACATAACTTCTGAAAAGAATTTCCAAAAGTCATTGATGTGAGCCTGGATTCGAACCCACGAATTCTTGATTCGGAAGCAGGGTACTCGACCACTGAACTTCGGTAGTTCAGACTTATTTATATTTTATATACAATGTAATGAAATAAAATTCTTTGTGAATTTATGTACTTGTCAATTCATATCATAATATGACCTAACAACTTTTTCTACCTGAAGGTGTAGGCAACAGCTGGTTAAGCCTCGCCTCCGTTGTGTTTACGTTCCAAATGGACTAGTTGGCGAACCTATTGCCATACACCGGGCACATATCTGTCAGTCATCAATATTTATCACACATAACTTCCCTATGCATCGCTCTCGGTCCGTCTGTTTGTAGGTATCTTGTTAGAATACTGTATATATAATATTACCGTAAGAATACTTAGATGACATAATTCCCTTACAACATTTTGTCAAATTACACTAGATAAATGTATTTCGTTATGTATGCCGTTGGAGTCACCGTCTAAATACGAAAATGACTCATATACTTAATGTCTCCATCTTGAGGCATGCGACATCCTGCCTGAGACAGAGAGACACATCTTTGTAGTGAAAGTATCACCAAAACATTGTAACAGTGGCAGAGCCATGCAGTTCGCTGCATAAATGGGCTGGTAGAACTGGTGAAATTCCAATTAATCCGGAGGCCAATCCCCTTTCCTCTGGGAATATCGAAATCAAGTGGCTCATGTCGCTTTTCGTTTGGTGAGAGAGGTGTTCAGAGCCCAAACCCCTTCCCATATCGCACTCACTTTACTATCTTAAAGGCTGACAACCCAACTGTTTTTCAGGTGTCTATTTCCGAAGGTGCAGCGGCAACTATGCTTGGACTAATAATCTAATTTTTTTTGAACCCAAGTTGTCACACGTGGCGAGGCACCTATTGCAAGAACAATTTTTGACAGATATTTGATAACTTCGTAAAAGATTCAAGATTATCATTGGTGTATGTATGACTTCTGATTCAGTAACCGACTGCTACACTTTTAAACTAAATGTCAAATTGTATTATGAAACAAATTAGTAGTCAGTAGAAACAGGAGCAACGCCCTAATATTATGCATACTTGGTTTGTAATAATTAGTGACATACATACATACATTCATACGACAGTTAGAAAATTAATTAAAACAATAGAGTCAGCCCGGAAGACCGGAACAATGGCGGCGCAAACATGACCGGCGACCGTCTCCGTAGTTGTGTAACAATAAAGCTGTTATTAACTGCAAGATATAATATCAAAAATAATCAATTATAACATTCCAAAATCGATTTTTTAAGTTATTACTATTTATAGCGGTATATTACAGTTTAGCCAGTTAAGGCACTAGTCTCTTTGGCTTCTCTTTCTCTCGCTTCTACAACAGCGGAAGGCAGACTACTCTTTCCTCAATCTCTTATAGTATTAGACGTATTTGGGACAGACGCTTTTAGTGTTTGGTGTGTAATTGATATTATTCAACATATATTAGCTTAATCACTTCTAAGCTTCCAGGGATGCACTTTTTTATTTTTAGCAAATGTTTATTATGCAGTTTTGATGCAAATTTTACGAGTATACACCGGTTGACCGGTGATTGAGTAACAAATACTTAGACATCTTCACATACTTTCACATTCATTTTAAGTAAGATATTGAGTAACATTCATTCATAATATACTAGACAGTGAGTCGCTTCGCTTGAAAAGAATAGACGATGTACGCGACTCGCGTACAGTAAGTAATTTTATATATAAAATATATTTTAATATGTCATATCCCATTATCTTACAAAGATCTTGCAAAGAGGCTGATCGAAGCCTCTCGCGACCAGAGGGCTGGTCTATTCTTCACACAGAGGATTAGCATTGCCATTCAGCGAGGCAATGCGGCCAGTCTTCTGAGCACGCTGCCAGTAGACCGAGATGCGGAGAAATTTGATTTCAGGTAGTTTTTTAATTGTATATAATGTAATTTATTTATTTCTTCTTATTTTTGTGAATTAAATAATATAATGTTTAACTCATATCTTATAGTGTGAAGTAAGGTTTAATTTAGCACTTCTTAAGCTTCCTAGATCACAATCAACTGCGGTGACCGTTTTGAGAAAGTCATACTGAACTAATTACATTGTTATGTTGTTTAAGTACCCAAACACTTTGTCGCATACTTTGTTAATTAAAGTTTGCGTTGAACAAAGCTTTTGTGTTGTTCACCTCTTTTATTTGTAAGCGGCACATAATCTTCAGCATCTGGGATGTCCTGTTGATTATATAGTAATCTAGACAGTGTTTGGTATTTTTTTAGTTTATTACAGAAGATATTTTTCTGGGTATTGTGGCCGGATAGAGATCGTTACTCTATGGTCGTTACGTAACGAAGGATTTTATCTTCCTTTAAGAAGTTTTCATTTGAATAAACTTTTTTTACGGGATAGAGGGCAAACGAGTGTTTCACCTGATAGAACAAAATATGATAAGTTTTGAAATGTTTTTATTTATGGTATTGGGAGGCAAACGAAAGGGCGTGTCACGTGATGGTAAGCAACAATCGCCGCCCATGGACACCTGAACAGAAATAGTATTAAAGTTGCGTTGCCAGTTCTCACAATGAAATGTGGAAGGGGTCGGAAGGAGGGGAAGAAGACTGGGATAGGGGTTGGGCGGAGACCCGGAGTTATCCGGATAGGTATTCGAAGAGGTATCCGGAGGATACCTCTCTCACCGAGAGAAACCCGGCCAGAACCAGTGGCTCGTCAGTGGATCGTCGTCGATATTCTCAGAATGTCGACGACGATCGAATATAGAATAGGGCCGTTTCACCTGTCGAGCCGGCCCGTTCATGCAGCGGACTACGTGGCTGTACCACTGTAAGAACTGCTGTGCTTATTAAGCTAATTGTTAGTGTTATATTAACAGACAATGCGATTAGATTGAATATCTACATCAAGTAATTTTCATCATTACATCAAGTCGTTGGGTAAGAAATTCGCAATCTCCCATCGCTTCTTCTCAATTTTATCGCGATCAACAATGACAAGTCGTATATTTTGCGAATGTTACGAAAACTAATAATAATATATAACACACGGCGATTGCTACCAATTGTACCATTTAGTAGGAAATCTGGAACATACAACAATGGAATTACAAAAGAAATACGAGATTAAAGATGGCGGATAAAGATGGCGGATCCCCGCGTGGAATGAATGACGGATTCACACAAGCCCCGCAAAATAACAAGATGGTCTGTCTGTCTTTTGCAACTATTTCGTTAGAAACATCACTACGAAATTCTAATAAATTGATTTTAAGTTGTATTGTGTTTGATAAAATCTTAAAATAGGTAGATATATGAATTACAATACGACTTTGGCCTGTGAAAAATTCTTTTAGGTAGGTAGGTATTGTGAAATGTTTTGTTAACTTGGAAAATGTCCCTTTGGCTAATACGTATTTTAATATATATATAATAATATATTATATAATATATATTTTAATTAACTTCCAAAAGTTGGAGATTCTCCACATTTTTAGAAGTTAATTCGTATCTATTATTATTTTATTATTTCTAGATTCGACATTTGTCGAGGTGGAATATATTTAAAAAAAGGAGGAAATCTCACATGCAATTAGCTTATGCTACTCGTTATTTTTTCAGCTGTCCCAGTAAAAGCGCTATTGATATAGATCCAGCGGTTTCAGAGATAAGCCGAAACAAACAGACAGTCAGACAAGGGGACATTTAGTATGAAAGAGGTTATTTCGATATTACAAATAGAGGTTTAATTTCATTTATTTCTGATAACTTTCAAACATAACTCGTTGAAACAGTTGATTAACAGTGACAGAGCCAAGCAGTTCCTTCTATGAATGGGCTGGCTCGAGTGGTGAATTACCATGGACCCTCAGAAGATCCACGTAAAGTGGCTCATTCCGCCCACCTCCCTTCCCCATCCTTTTCTATCCTACTCCCTTATAGGTCGGCAACGCAACTGTCACACTATATGCGTTGCAGGTGTCCATGGCGGCGTTGGTCACTTACCATCAGGTGACACGCCTGCTCGCTTGCCCTCCTATTCCCCAAAAAAATAATAAATACTAACTTGCAACATTATTTTTCATTAGTTGATTAAACTTTTTGAATTACAAATAGGTTGTGTAAAATTAATCATTTGTGACAGTATATTTATGATCTGTGCCTTATTTCAACACATCCATAGATCTACTCTGTGCAATTTGAAGGTTGTTCTTTTTTTATTTTAAAAATATTATTTTTTTCTCCATATCTATTTCTAACTGTATATTCACGCTAATTACAAACAAAGGCCGCAGACCATTACAAGTATTGTCTTCGTCAGGTTTACTAAATGTATCTATAGAAAGGTAACCATTAGTAACGTTACTACAATACATTAAATTAAGTGTCGTATGTAGTAATACTACGCCAAAGTTATAAATTAACAAGATTATTGTTAAAAGAAAATAATAAATAAAAGACCTTCAATCTTTACGAAATTCGTAGCGAGCGAGTTGAAACCATTTGGAACTAAAAAGAACTAAAATATGACTTTTTTATCAGAAGGATTATTGAATTGACAAATCGGAATTGGCCATTTTTTTGAAAGTCGGTTAAAAATAAAATTAACTATTTGATATCAATTTTAGTTCTAAGAATGCGTGTGATATCTTCTACGCCAAATCCCAGGCGGAGTAGGCAGAAACAAAAGTGCGTTATACTTTTATTACGCGATTCTTACACACTTCCTTCTAAGGTTTTTAAGGCTCTATCTACCTCTCAGACGATGACATCACCTTCCGATTGGACTCTTTCAATATGGTCATTAAAAGTTTGTCACATATACTCTCTTCGGCGCCGTTATCCATCCGCATTTGTACTGTATATGTCCCCAGTCACTCTTAAATACATATATTATGTTGTATATAAATAAATATATTGTTTTTTTATTTACTATCATTATCATTACATAGTAAAAAAAAACATACAGACGAATTGAGAACCTCCTCCTTTTTTTGGAAGTCGGTTAAAAACAAAGTAGCTTTCCGCTGTCTGTCCCCTTATATGCTTAGATCTTTAAAAGGACGAAATAGTTTTTGGTTTTAATAGATAGAGGGTGTCAACAAGGGTATCAAGAAACAAATTTAGCACTTTAATTGGAAACGCTGGCTGAACCTTGAGTGATAGATCAAAACAATGTACTACATTATTATATACCTTTAAGAGTCGGCAAAAGTCGGCTATGGTATGTCTATTTATCAAACTTCGCTAGGTCAACTTGTAGGTAATATTTTTCTTTATGGGATAGGACGACAAAAGAGCAAGCGTGTCACCTGATGATAAGTCTGCTCTGCTGTGGACACCAGTAACACATATAGTGACACTGCAGCGTTGCCGATCTTTAAGGGAGTAGGATAGGATCGGGAAAGGGGGTGGGCCTCCGGGTACCTCTCTCATCAAACGAAACGCTTCATGAGCCACTTTACGTCGATCTTCTGAGAGGTCGTGGTGTTTCACCAGTTTCACCAGTGAACTGCTTGGTTCTACCACTGTTAAAATATTAATAATAAATCTAGTAACTTGAAAGTAAAGTGTAAATTTCTTCTTTTTTAAATTTTATTCATTGCCATGAATGCAAAAGTGTGAATTACATTTAAATTATTACACAGAGTAATACAATAAGATTAATGCCAGCGAATGTAAAAAACGAAAAAGACTAAGAATTTAGACTGGCTTGGACTGTCAACAATGTCTGCTTCACAAACCAGTTAGTGCGAAACATTTCTGAGATATAAGTAAGAGGCTGTAAGACACAACCTGATCTCAACTTATTTAATTGTATAAGTATCATTATGTAAGACATAACATAACATAACTTTACGCCTTTTTCTACCCGAAGGTATAGGCAGTAGCTGTTAAGCCTCGTCTCGCCGTTATGTTTACGTTCCAAATAGAATAGATGGAGAACCTATTGCCATACCGGACACAAATTTTTAGAGTCATCGATATTTATCACACATAACTTTCGAAATTAATTTCGAAAAGTCATTGGTGTGAGTCAGTGTCAGATAAGTAAGAAGGTAACTTCCTCTCCAATTACTCTATTTATTGCTGGTGACGAGATTAATATCTGTTGTATAGTTGATAAGATCTAAGTATCTTTATTTTACGCTTTGTTATAAAGAAGATTACGCATATCTTCAAACAATTGATTTATTAAATTACGTAACATCATTAAAACAATATAAAATATTTATACTTTCCAGAAATAATAATAAAATAAAAAAATAACATCAAATGTTACATGAATAAAATATAACAAAATTAATTCGATACGCACATTTTAACGGATATCTTTTTTATTCAGTTAATTAAAAATTTTTTACTAGAATCTTATATTTGAAAAAAAAATTATAACTCTTGTTTGTACAAATTAACTTTTCGATAGGTTAGTTATTTTAACACAAAAACTCAAAGGTTCGAATCCTGGGCTGCTTCGGAAAACCTTTTCGAAAATCGTATGTATGTGTATGTATGTACAATACAGTTATGATTTTCATAAGTTCAACTTTTGCAGTGGTAGAACGCAGTTCAATATCCAGAATATCAACGTAAAATGGCTCATGATGCGTTTCGTTCGTTGAGTGAGGTATCTGGAGGCCCAACCCATGCCCTTCAACCCTCCTCATTACACTTCCGACCCTTCCCAATCTCATTTTAACGGCTGACAACGCAACTGTAACAGTATTGTGATGTTGGTGTGATGGGCGATATTAGTTGCTCACCATCAGATGACAAGCTTGCTCCTTTATTATCCCATAAAAAATGCCTTTTTGTACCCGAGGGTGCAGGCAGCGGCTGTTAACCTCCTGTTGAAAAGCAACTACCGCCGTCCATAGACTCATGCAACACAGATAGTGTTACAGTTGCCTTGCCGGCCTTAAAGGGAGTGGGATACGAGGGGAAGTTATTACAGGCATTTCTTCGAAAGCTAATCATTTTGAACTTTGACTTTTATACATACATAACTTCACGCCAAATCCCTTGCAGGGTAGGCAAAAAGAACGGAGCGCCATAAGGCACGATTTTTACACACCTCACTCTCTTCGTTGACTTTCCTAAGTCTTTTCATGTACACAGATTTTTGATTCTCCTAAAATCACCCTCCGTTATATTTGGTCATGGTATGGTGTGTCTTGGCCGTCCTCGACTCATCCATCCGTTTTTGCATTGTATATCTGCTTAGTCAATCTTGCATCATCAATCTTTCTACATGTTCGAACAATCGGAGCATGCCCTTTCTCACTTTTACACCGACACTCTTTCAATCCGACTTCCGTCCTTACAACCTTGTTTTCGACTCGGTCAGCGAGGGTCATTCCGCACATTTTGCGCAGTGCCCTCGCTTCGACCGCGTTTATCCTATTTTCGTGCACACTCTGCTATACCTAACTCTCGCTTCCATAAGTTAGCGTTGGGATCAGTACAGCATATGGAAAATGCCTTTGAGATGTTACTAGCTTGGCACCTGACCCAGGCGGCACCTGACCCCGGCTGTGTAGCAATTACCGGCATCGTTAAAAACTCAATTTGTTTACAACTTTTGTTGTTTGTAACTTCAGTTCTTTAATTGTCCAGCAGTTGTGTAGGCAGCGTAAATAATATCTCGGCACGCCGGATACATTTTCTAGTTCCAAATTTATTGGGTGATGTAACCTATTGCCACAAATCTGTCGCAATTTTCTTAATTCTCGATATTTATCACACAGTGGTAGAGCCAAGCAGTTCGCTGCATGAATGGGCCCGCTCGACCGGTGAAATACCACCTGTCAGAAGATCGACGTAAAGTGGCTCATGCCGCGTTTCGTTCGGTGAGAGAGGTACCCGGAGGCCCACCCCCTTTCCCCATCCTTTACTTTCCCCTGTCCCCTAAAGGTCGGCAACGCAACAGTAACACTATATGTGTTGCTGATGTCCATGGGCGGCGTTGGTTGCTTACCATCAGGTGACACGCCTGTTCGTTTGCCCTCCTATCCCATAAAAAACATATCCATTGAAAAGGGATTTGACGACAACATTGATATTTCACTGCATGAATGCACCGGCTCGAATGGTGAAATATCACGGTTTCTCAGAAAATCGACGTCAAGTGGTTCATTCCGCGCTTAGTTCGATGAGAGAGATGTGCAGTCGAGAACCCCTCCTTCACAGTCCCTGTTAAATACCACTTCCTATCCTATCTTAAATGCCGGGAACGTAACGTAACGAGAATGAATTTGCTTCTGAATCAAGAGGTTGCGGGTTCGAATCCTGGCTCACACCAATGACTTTTCGAAATTAATTTAAAGTTATGTGTGATACATATCGATGACTGAAAACTTTGTGCCCGGTATGTCAATAGGTTCGCCACCTATTCCATTTGGGACGTAAATATAACGGCGAGTCGAGGCTTGACTGCCACTGCCTACACCTTCAGGTCGAAAAAGGCGTGAAGTTATGTTATTATCATGTAACATATGGTTGTATAGGAAGTACCAGCGAATACTGTATATTGTACATATGTCACAAGGACACGCTTTGCTTTCACTGTATACCTTTCTATTCAGCTCGCGTCTGCGCAACCTCACCCCCTCTGTGACCGAGCCTCTCTTCAACGCTGCTCAGGTTAACTGGCCTTCTTAAGAAGTTTTTACTAACTAGATTATTTAAAACTAGCTGACCGGGCGAGCCTTATATTGACTTGGAAGCAATATATAATAATTTGTTTTTTCTAATAAAAGTAGCCTAAGTTAGTCCTTATCACACCGGCTACCTGTCAATAAAAGTCCTGTCAAAATCGGTCCAGACATTCCAGAGATTACCCGGAACAAACAAACAAAAATAAAAATATTTCGGTGTATCTACCGTATATTATTATACTGTAGTAGAAAGCAGTTATTTCAATATTATAAACAGACACTTAAATTTTATTTACTTAAATGTATAGATAAAATTCATCTTTATAACATAGGTTTATAAGTGGTTTACAACGGCAGGTTCTGATTAAACTGTCTAAGAATCGCATCCTGCCACGATTTTTTTCGACTGTCACAGATAAGTGTGATAAGTGTCCATTACTGAAAAGTTTAGACTGAGTGTCCTCATTCGACCGCGTTTATCCTACTCTCATGCACCCTCTGGCATACCCAACTTCCATAAGTTTTTTTTTGTGGGATAGGAGGATGTCACCAAATGGTAAGCAACCTGCGCCACCCATGGACACCAGCAACACATATAGTGTTACTGTTGCGTTGCCGACCTTTAAGGAAGAAGGATAGGAAAGGATGGGGAAGGGGGGTCTCCGGGTACCTCTCTGACCAAACGAACCGCGGCATGAGCCACTTTACGTCGATCTTCTGAGAGGTTGTAGTATTTCACCGGTCGAATCTGCCCATTCATGTATCGAACTCCTTGGCTCTACAATCTCTCCTTGGTTTGGATCAGTTACCGCATTATGATTACTAGCTGGGCTTTCTTGCTAACATTCTTTGCACCATATTTATTACACAATAATATTATTTAAACAGACATTTTATTGTATGTATTACATAAAATAACATCGGCCATGTTTCTCACGCACATCTCCACTTTTACAGTTATTAACTAAACCAATAATTATCGGTTTCAAATCACGTTATATAATAACACTGCAATGTAATGTTTCTCTATGTAACAGTTATTTTTTTAATTTGTTTTGTGGCATTCGAATTCTGGTCCTTCGGTCAGTATATTTATTTATATAATTATATTATTTCTTTGTAATTCTGTACGTGTGTCGACAGTGATCTCCTTCTAGGCGGCTGGATCGTTTCGTATGATTTTTTTCTTAAATCTATTTGAGCACATAAATTTAAACTGGTCCAGTTTAGAATAAATTAAACAAACACTATTGGATATAACGATTTGCATACATACATACATAACTTCACGCCAAATCTCTCGCGGGGTAGGCGGAGAGAACAGAGCGCCATAAGGCACGATTCTTACACACCTCACTCGCTTCGTTGACTTTCATAACTCTTTTCGTGCACGCGCGTCGATTTTTGAGGCTCCTAACATCATCATCTTGGCCGTCCTCGACTCCTACATCCATCCGCTTTTGCATTGTATATCTGTTTAGTAAGTCTTGCATCATCCATTCTTTCTTACTTTTACACAGACACTCACGGTTATAACGATTTGTTTTTTTAAATCAAAATAAAGAATAACAAAATTATAATATTATTTGAGTTTCATTTCTCACTTTTTTATATCCTTGTCGCCTAGTATGATAGCATGCAGGACCACAACTGGCTTCGTTAGTATTAATATTACCACTTGAAGTAGAAATGACTGTAATATTACTACTAAATTGTTTTCAAATTAAGAAATTGGGACTATAATTAAGGCCTTTATTTATGTATCGTATCATCATCATCATCAGCGTTGTGATCTTCATTGTTGGACGTTGGCCTCCCACATGGAACGCCACAGCTTAAGGCCCTGCGCCTTCCACTTCCAGTGGCTCCCAGCGATCTTGACTATGCCGTCACTCCATCTACTGGCGGGACTTCCTACTTCACGTTGATCAGTTTGTGGTCGCCACTCAAGAACCTTTCTTTCCGAACTGAAAAAAATATCAATCTTCCCACCTCAGAGGTTTTCCATATTTAGACAAGAGGATACTTTTAGTACTAAATAGCTGATATTCCAAGAGTTGCAACACAACTTGGAGCAATCTGTTGAATATATTGGAAGGAAGGATTTCAAAAAGAGTGAGAGAAAAGTTATGTTTGATTTTTAACAGTAGTAGAGTATTGCTGCATGAATGGGCCAGCTAGACTGGTAAAATATACGGAATATCGGCGTGAAGTGGATCGTCCCGCGTCTTGTGAGAGAGGTATCCGGAAGCCCAATCACGTATCCATTTCCTTTCGCCTCCTACTTCCTTAAAGAACAGCAACGTAGTTGCTTACAATCAGGTGACCCACTTGCCCGTTTGCCCACAAAAACACCTACTAAATTTAACACCTCATTTCCTACCATCACCTTCACACCATTAATACCCGAACGTGTGGGTAGAGACAAATATGCCTTGACCCGCCGATTAAAAACTGTATTGGCGTTGAAGCCAATTGCCACACATCGAAAACAAATGTTGTCAATAATATTTATTTTTGGAAAGGTTAATAATGTACCTAAATACAAACTTCAGACCTCTCAATCAGAAGTCCGAGAGGTAATGCTCAGTACAATAAGTATAGACAAAATAGATTGTAATATTAATGCCATATTACGCCATTTGCACCTCGACTATACTATTTGGTAAGTTAAGTATTATTTTTAACTGAGTACCTTCGTGTGAACCAGAATACTATCATCGCCTCTCTATTCTTACATCACTTCTTTACAATAGACATAAGATACAGTTCTAAATTGTAGGTCCGCTTATTGTTTATATCTTTATTAATAAGATTATTAAAATAATATCTAATATATAAAATTTTCTGTGTATTGAACTCTCCCAAATAGCTTTACTAATTCTCGTGAAATTTTGCTAGCATATCGCTACTCGACTGACAACATTGTGCCCGGTATTTCAATAGTTTACGCCACCTATTTCATTTGGTAGGTAAAAATTCGCCATGTCGAAACTTAACAGTGGATGCTTACACCTTCGGGTAGAGAAAGGCGTGAAGCTATAAAATAAGAATAAAAATAAAGCTCATCTTCATTAATCACAATTTAAACAGCACTGATAGGTCATTAAATTCTGAGGCCGGTTCTTTAATTGCTACTATTGTAATTGTTACTTTACACATTTCAAATCAGAAGGAGTAGGCAGCGGAAAGTTTGCTTGTTTATTAATAATAATCAATACATTGTATTTCCAATAATATCCAACTATAAATCTAATAAGTGACGATTGCTATTGCCATATATATGATACAAGTGTGTTCGTAAATAAATGTAGTTAGGATTCATTTCTTTATCCACATATTTTGCTGAAAAGGTTTTCTTTGGTAACAAAAAATTCATATCAGTATTTGTAGCAGAAGTTTCACATTTTACGTAATCAATGAATGACCCCTAATGTGTCAAACCAATGTCACAATTATAAAACTACGCATAGATCCATGGGAAACGAAACAGACTTCATCAGAAAGGCATATAAATTAAAATAAATTAACACATACCATAAATTCTTCCATGTGAATGAAGTCGGTTCTAGCAATAGGCAACACACAATAGCCGAAACGACCGTGTCGTCTTTAGATTTCAACAATTTAAAATTTATTGGAGTCTCGGACAGGCGCCATTGTTCAAGTTATAACTTTTACTTTCCCTGTAATAAATATCAATAAAAATGCTATTACCTTTAACGAAGTGAATTTGACAGCATATTGATTTGAAGGTCCCTGTTAGAAGAAGAAGTTAGAATCCTGAAGAAATAACTTTCATGAATCAGAGTTTTTTTTTGCGGTTAATTACATTTTAGACGAAAAATAAATTGGCGTCATTGACGCTGCCTCCACACCTACGGATAATAAGGTTCATGAAGTTACAATTACAAAAGAAATTAATATCTATACTCGGCGTATAACTATTCGGTTGACTTCGAGGTAAATCCAACAGATGTCGATGTGGACATTCCAAAAACATTAACCTGTTTCTCGTGCACTTCGTAAATCGGCTTGCATATTTATTTAGTTTTGTAGCCGAAGCTTGACTGGTCTCGGCTTGATAGAGTACAAATTTCTAACTGAAATAAAAAGAGTTGTATGAATCAAGTTAGTTTTTTTTAAAGATATTTCTTTGTATTAGTGTTACATTTCATTATACGGTTAAATATTTTATTATCGTGATTTGTAGTTTTAAATAAGAATATAAAAAATTGTCATATCGTTCGTTTGATTCGTTTGTTTCGTAGAAGATTTTTGTTTGGTACAAAAGTAGAAAAAAACATGATTAATGGACAGCCCCTAAGACGGCAGTATTACGAAATGGGCTCCCGTTCAAACTAAATAAGTATTGAGTGAAAGGATGGCCTAGAAGAGACTTGATCACTATTATTAAATATTGTATGCCTTTTGATGCTTTAAAATAGAGTTTAATAAATATCCGTCTATTGAACGGGGCTTTTAATAGACGTGTCTAATTAAGTAATAACATTTTTTAGTTATGACTCTAAATGTTGCCAGAACATCGCCGTCTAGTTTTAAGATTGCTAATTATTTTTTTTTGCTATGGAACCATATCTGGATAATATTATATATATATATTTATATATATTTTATATATATATTTTTTAGTAAATATATTTGAATATACTATTAATACGTAGAAAACATTCCAATAACCATAATAATTTCTAAAATAATAAACCATGTGAATTAATGACTATCATCATCTTCCCGCCCTATTTTCATCATTCATTTATTGTACCAGTTCGCCATTCGCACCTACCTTCATAATCATGTCGTCTTTCACACAATCCATGCATATCTTCTTATGGCTTCTTCGTCTTTTATTTCCTTCCACATTCAGGTTTATCATTCTACTTGCAACATGTGTACCATCCCTCCTCATCACATGCCCATAGCACGCTAGGCGATTTCTTCTTATCCTCTCAGTTATTGACGCAACTTTCAAGCTTCCTCTTATAAACTCGTTCCTTATTTTATCCATTTTTATCACTCCACACGTCCAATGCAGTGTCCACAAATCGCAATTATGATATATTAGGTCGGGGAAAAAGTCTTTTCGCATAACGTAGGTATAAACTTATTATAAAATTTCTTTGACTGTACTATTTGTGTCTGGCTGGTTTTGGTAACATTAAAAAGGTTACATTAAAAAGAAAAGAAAAATATAAAAAAAAAAAAAAAAAAAGTTGTTTCCTGCTATTTTTCATTTGTTTTTCTCTGCGTAAAAATGAGTGAATCTAATGAAGAAATTCGATACATTTTAAAGTTTTATTATAAAAAAAGGCAAAAATGCAACTCAAGCAGTGAAAAAAATTTGTGATGTTTATGGACCTGATGCAGTGTCAGTAAGAGTAGCACAAATTTGGTTCAAACGTTTTCAGTCCGGAAATTTTGATGTTAAAGATGCACCTCGCTCTGGTCGCCCTGTTACGAATAAAATGGACGCCATTTTTGAAAGAGTGGAGCAAGATCGGCATATTAGTAGTTACGATGTAGCTGAAGAACTGGGAATTGACCACAAAACAGTTTTGACCCATTTGAAGAAAGCTGGTTATACAAAAAAGCTCGATATTTGGGTGCCACACGAGCTCACTCAAAGAAACTTAATGAACCGTGTACTCATTTGCGATTCATTATTGAGACGTAATGAAACCGAGCCGTTTTTGAAGAGATTGATAACTGGCGATGAAAAGTGGATCACGTACGACAAGAACGTGCGAAAAAGGTCGTGGTCGAAAGTTGGCCAGGCTTCACAGACTGTGGCCAAACCTGGCCTAACACGAAATAAGGTGATGCTGTGTGTATGGTGGGATTGGAAGGGCATTGTTCATTATGAGCTTTTACCGTCCGGCAAAACCATCGATTCTGATCTTTACTGCCAGCAACTGATGAGATTAAAGGAAGCAGTCGAGAGAAAACGGCCGGAATTGATCAACAGGAAGGGTGTGGTCTTTCATCACGATAACGCTAGACCACACACATCTTTAGCCACTCAGCAAAAATTAAGAGAGTTCGACTGGGAGGTCCTAGTGCATCCACCATATAGCCCTGACCTTGCGCCTTCAGATTTTCACCTGTTTCGGTCTCTTCAGAATTCTTTAGGTTCTGTAAGGTTGACCTCAAGAGAGGACTGCCAAAACTATTTGTCCCGTTTTTTTGATCAGAAGTCCCAAAGTTTCTACAGTAACGGGATAATGTCTCTGCCCACAAAATGGCAGAAAGTTATTCAACAAAACGGTACATATATATTGTAAATAAATGTAAATTAACTTTGAAAAAAATGTCTTGACTTTTCATACAAAAATACGAAAATACTTTTTCCCCAACCTATTACTATGACGCCTCTGAGTATATTTTTTATATGGAATAGGAGGGCAAACGAGCAGGCGTGTCACCTGATGGTAAGCAACCAACGCCACCCATGGACACCAACAACACATAGTGTTACTGTTGCGTTGCGGTGGGCCTCCAGGTACCTCTCTCACCGAACGAAACGCGGCAGGAGCCACGTCGATCTTCTGAGAGGTCGTGGTATTTCACCGGTCGAGCCGGCCCATTCATGCAGCGGACTGCTTGGCTCTACCACTGTTAGAATTGAAGATTATTGATGTGAATTTATATCATAAAATAGAAATTAATATATTAATAGAAATATAATATACAATAATTCTAAAAATTTAACATTTTATACAACAGACAGACGATATTATCAACGTGACGTAAGATGTATAAGGTCAGGCACACACAAGCGCACAGAATGTGACGCGAATAAATCACGAAAATCTGTTCTACCGGCTTTTTAAAGGACATCAAAAAAGGGGTAGGCAAGTTATGTGTTCAGCTGTAAATGAAGGAAAAATTAATGAATAAAAAGAGTAAACTTTTTACGATACTTTAAAAATTCTTCTTTTATTCTAAAGAGTAAAATCATCATCAATCGAAGTTATGTCTGAAAAATATCGATGACTAAAATTTTTTTTTTTATGGGATAGGAGGGCAAACGAGCAGGCGCGTCACCTGATGGTAAGCAAGCAACGCCGCCCATGGATACTAGCAACACACATAGTGTTACTGTTGCGTTGCCGACCTTTAAGGGATAGGGGATGGGAAAAGATGGGGGGTGGGCCTCCGGGTACCTCTCTCACCAAACGAAACGCGGCATGAGCCACTTTACGTCGGCCTTCTGGACGGACGTGGTATTTCACCGGTCGAGCCGGCCCATTCTTGCAGCGAACTGCTTGGCTCTACCACTGTTGTGGCCGGTATTGCAACAGGTTCGCCACCTATTCCATTTGGGACGTAAACATAACGGCGAGACGAGGCTTAACAGCCGCTGTCTACACCTTTGGGTAGAAAATGGCGTGAAGTTATGTTATATTATGTTATTATCACCCAGATCTGTCCACTGTTGAACGTAGGTTTCCTCTTACTTTAAGTCCCGGTCCTGTTCCGCTAACATCCATCTACTCCCTGCTGTTGGTCACGGGTCGTCAGTCCATCTAGTGGAGGGCCTTCCCCTCTACTCTGCGCAGTCCAGTCCGTGGTCGCCGCTCTAAAACCTTTTTCCCCCATCGTTTGTCGGTTCTTCAAGCGATGTGGCCTGCCCACCTCCACTAATGTCGTGCTAATTTTATGGGCTATGTCAGTTACTCCCGTACGTCTACGAATGTCCGTATTTCGAATTTATATGTATTATATTTTATTTTTAGAAAACGATTGATATACGACGAAATAATATCTTACAAAATTTTCAAGAACTACCAAAAGATTCCCCTTATATCCTGAACAGAGAAAGATTATGCAGAGATCGAATTATTCGGATTATTTCTGGTCTGTACACATCTTAATCTTCAACGTATGATGTCAGAATATGTGCCTGTGATGCGTGGAAATCAACTTTCCAGCAATATAGGTCGCAGTTAGTGTGTTGATATTAAATGATTATTATAAGAACATAATTTAACTTAATATAGTAATCTCGATTGCTTCCTAACTTAGAACCTGATGTAATATTATAATGTTAAGGGTTATGAGCGGGTTCGATCCCCACCCGAGTACAATTATTTGTGACAAGCATGAATGTTTGTATGGCGTCTTGGTGTTTTTCTATGTATTACAAGTATGTAGTTACAAAAAAAGTATATATGTATTAATATCCGTTATCTATTATCCATAGCACAAGCATTTAGTTGCTTAGTTTGGAACTGGAGGACGCTGTGTGATTTGTGTCCAAGATATTGTTATTATTATTACTCTGCAGTATGTAATTAGTGCGTCAGTTAATAAATCTGATACTAAATGATATAAGTATTTAGACGGACCTCGTGATGCATTGGTAAAACCTTCCGACTGCAGAATCGAGGTCAGCAGGTTGGACCCCATCCGAGTACACGAGATTTACTTATGTTATGATAAACATGAATGCTTGTGTGGCGTCTGGGTGTTTTTCCATGTATTATAAGTATGTATTTGCATCTTTAACATACGCATTTACTTAACTTATTTGGAACTAGAGGGCGCTGTTAATATTGTTTCCGCAATACATAATAATTATTACTATATTACATACAACTATCATGTAACATTAATAATATGTGCAATAAAATATTTTTCCTTTTATCTCATAACACTTTTATAATAAATAAAATTAATTAATTAGCATTCTAGGGCGACGGCTTTTAACTTAAGAGTAATTAGTCAAATTGAAAACATATGGTACATTATTTTGTACACACCGGTTACAGCAAAAACTTCACTTTCCGGCAACTCCACCTTCCAGAAACGAGCGTATCCTATATTAAATGCCAGCAACGCTAATGTGACGCCTCTGGTGTTACGGAGGTCCAGGCGGGCGGCGTTGGTCGCTTTCTGTCAGGTGATAGAATTGAGTGACACGAGATACTATTCTTACATACCTCTGGTTATAAAAATATCAATATGAATGCCATTTATGACCTTTAAAAAAATTACACTGAATTCCATTGACACATTTACTAACCAGATATACGAGTACAATGCAAAAGCGGATGGATGTAGGAGTCGAGGACGGCCAAGACACACATTCCATGACCAAATAGAACGTGTTCTGGAAGAAGGTGATGTTAGGACTTTAGGAGCCTCAAAGTTCGACGTGCGTGCATGAAAAAAGTTATGAAAGTCAACGAAGCGAGTGACTCGTGTAAGAATCGTACCTTATGGCGCTCTGTTCTCTCTGCCTACCCTACTACTACAAATAATATACTCACAGTAAACTATGAATTGCATACTTCGAATTATCACCTTTTTATACCCAATCATCACCTTTGTATTTTAATAGGTCTTTAAAGACTGACATATATCATGAGAAGAACCGGTTAAGAAACTCATGTGCTACTCAAATATGCTTATAAATATCAATGTGCCAATAAGTAAACATAATTAAAAACGGGTCGGTGCCATCAATGCACATATATTCGACCGTATGTTTTCATATTTCTTCCTAAAGATCTCAGTTAACGTGCACATTTCGATGTCGTACAGTTAACCCGACGAGTTAACCTTTTCTTGCTCAACGGTTACGTAAATGAACTTAGCTGTAAATTTTACAAAATATGTTTTTAATGTATACCTATTATTACCTATACGCTCAAAGTTGTGTAATCGCAGACTTTTACGTTATTTACTGCATTTAATACTCGTTTTCTGCCGTCCAATATATCTGGACAAATCTGATAGCGTAAGGTAAGACTTAATTAAAACTTAAGTAACATAACATAACTTCACGCCTTTTCTACCCGAAGATGTAGACAGCGACTGTTAAGCCTCGTTTAAGTTCCAAATGGAATAGGTGGTGAACCTAAAACTTCCGAAAACAATTTCGAAAAGTCATTGGTTAACTAACCAATGACTTTTCGAAATTGTTTTCGAATCCTGGCTAACTAGCCAGGATTCGAATCCGTGACTTGTTGATTCAGAATCAGGGTGCTCGATCACTAGATCACCGAGACCTTAAATAAAAAATTATCTAACTGATTTACGGCAATCTGATGTACATTTGACAGATGTTTTTCCGTTCATTCATTCAATATGTTCTTAACATTCAATCAATCCATTCATTAGATTTCAAACGGACTATGTCCCTTTTGGCTGTTGAAATAGTAACTCTCAAAATATTTTTAGGTTTTTATTTTTATCATACGCTGGTAATTGCCTGTAATCCGAAGGGCCGCGTGCTTAGAAAATTATAAATTCAAAGTGTCTATACCCTAAGGTATATAAAGTCGTGAATTTATAATACTGTAAGTATAATAATACCACTGGAAGTAGTCGACAGGGAAGTACATATGGAAGTGAAGACAAGTACTCCGGCCCGACCTCTGTGATGGGAACTGGGCAAGAAGATCAACGAACAAAGAGCAATAATTTCTGAACGTAATCTTTTTGTAAGCAAATTACTTACTCGGCAACAACAATGCCGCAGTCGGAACACAATAATCGAGGTATATTTATTTTTTTAAGTCTTAATTCTATGATAAATATCTAATAACTAATTAGATAAATGTTACATAAACTATTTTTCGATCGTACTAACATCCTTAAAGAAATGGAGACGTCGTTAGATGGCGCTGTTTTTAAGTTACTGAATTAATGCATTTAATCATTTAAAAAAATAATGAAACTTTTTTTAAATTTACGAATATAGAGGCTAGGTAGCGAGCGTAATGTTGAACGAATGGTCTGAATATTCGCCGGAAGAAGGCGCTATCTTTCGAGAAGCTGAAATCCATTTGTCGTCGTTGACAGCTATGTTAAATACTATACGCTACATACGTAATTAATCATCGGTGCGTCCGAAATTTTAGCGCAGCCAGTGGCAGAAAAGAGAACTAAGATCTCAGTTTATAATTGTGTACATAAATAATTTGAAAAAGCCTAGACCGTTCGGATACCTGTGTATCTATACTTCGTGTAACAAACCGAAGCGGAGATTGTAACGTATTAAGAAATAGCCCGCGAAATTAGAATGCTAGTTTTTTTTTTCATTGTGTCACAGATAACTATTAGTTGCCAGTTCTTTACGTTCTAATGGTGTTACTGTTAAAAATAAAACAATATCATGTGTTCGTAATTTATAATAGCTTTTCCAAAATGTAATGCGATATTATTTCACTTTCATATCTATTTTTATTTATCCATACAATATAACATATTACATAGTTTACATAGTATAGTTAACATATTATATATAGCTACAACATTTAACCCCTTGTGAGGTGATGGTATCTGCACTAGGTTGCCCTGTCACGCAGATTACCAGTCCTCTTTTGGAGTTTTTGAGAAAAATAAGACATGTTATTAAAAGTACATTATGTCACTTTATAAGTACATATATGTATATGTTTGCGTGTGAGTAGTGTTGGTTTGTATTTGTGTGTGTGTGTGTATATCTGTGTGTTTGTGGGAATATATAAATATACAATGCTACTACATATATATATAAAGATAAATAAGTAAATTATTTAGATACGTACTATTTCCAACTATCAAGACGCCACAGTTATTAATTGCTCAGTGCTGTCATAATCTAATTTCTGTAAATATACATGGAGTCCTCTTTTACATTGTGATTTAGTTAAGGGGTATATATTCAGTAGCATATTTATCTTATTATATAGGTAATTACTAAGGAAAGAATAGGATCGATGGGCTAGACTGTATCTATGTGATATTATTGGGCAAACTTTAGTTTTAATGCGATCTTGGGAGCGTACATTTAGATCATAGGGTAACAGCGAATGTTTGTGCAAAATGATTTGTGAAATAAAGAGTTGACGAACGGTAAGGACATTTCAAGTAGAGTATAGGTCTGTGGTAGGATGTAGGAATGGAAGATTGTTTGAAACTTTCAAAACAAGTCTTTGAGCTCGTTCAAGTTTCAAAAGATGAGTTTTCGCAGCACCTCCCCAAACCAATAAACAATAACTGAGCAAAGACTGGCAGAGTGCAAAATAGATGGGTTTCAGTATCTCCCAGTTCGCCACATTTCGGAGGTTTTTGAAAATGTAAATGATTTTTCTTAGACGCTTGGATACAAGATCAATATGTTTATCGTATCTGAGATGACTATCGAGGACTACTCCTAGGTATTTAATGTCCTGAACTTTTTGAATTGTGGGACATACACATGAAGTAGCTGGATAATTAGAGCATGAATGGGCTGTAATAACATGATTTGGGTTGCATGGTTGGAGTGAGTTTGATAAAGTAAAAGTTATGTATTTAGTTTTATCCGTATTTAATGATAATGAATTGTCTTTCAACCACATCGCTACCCTAGAGAATCCAATCTGGGCATGATGGTAAACATCCTCCCACGAATCCCCATAGAAAAATAGCGCTGTATCATCGGCAAAAGAAATTATTTTCCCGTTAGTTAAAGGCAGCTGACAAAGATCGTTGATAAAGACTAAGAATAACGTCGGACCTAGTATACTGCCCTGTGGTAATCCAATATTAGCAATAGATTCATCGCTAACCCAGTTATCGACGACCACCCGTTGGGTACGATTGCTCAAGTAGCTCTTAAACAAAGTTAATTGAGTGCCACGTATTCCCATTAGTTCTAGTTTTTTTAATAATAGAGAAGGGGATATAGTGTCGAACGCCTTGGCCAAATCGATGAAAATTGTTAATATTTTTTTATTTCCTTCGAGTTTGCCAACTATATTATTAGTAAGTTCTAGAACAGCATCGCGGGTAGATCGTTCATGCCTAAATCCATATTGATTGTTAGACAAGAGATTATTGGATTCTAAATATTTTGTTAGCTGGGTATTAATCACTTTCTCTATGATTTTGGAGATCGTGGGTAAAATCGATATGGGACGATAGTTTCCGATTTGATTTCTGATACCACTTTTATAAATGGGGTGGATGATGGACTTTTTGTAATCGTCGGGAAATATACCTGTGGCAAAGGAGGTGTTACAAATATGGGTAATAGGGCCTATTAATAAACTGGCGTATCTTTTAATGAGAGTACTAGAAATATTGTCGTATCCAGATGTGTGGCTGGTTCTAAGGTTAGCAATCAATGTTCGTATCTCATTGGTATCAGTGGGTAATAAGACAAATGAGCGTAGACTTGAGTGTGATGGTACATTTAAATGAACGGGAGAATGGGTTCTAGGGATGGATTGAGCCAGTAACCTACCAACATTACTAAAATATAAATTTATGGTATTTACTGAATGTTGCGGGTTTTGAGAATCTATCAGGTCAGTCGCCGGTGTACGTTTCTTAGTAGAGTACGTGATATTTTTAATAGTGGTCCATAACTTTTTTGCATTGGTTCCACAGCTGGCTAATTCGGCTTTGTCATATTCACGTTTTATGTTTTTGAGTAATTTATTACAAAAATTCCGATAGCGAGTGTAAATTAATTTTACTGTAGTGTCTTCTGGGTTCTTTTTACATTTGAGATGTAACTTATCCCTATTACGCATACATCTTAGTAGCCCTGGTGTAATCCAGGGTTTTAGTAGTCGTTTACGTCTCGATGTAATGTATATCCTGGTGCATTTTTCTATATTTTCGGTTATGGTTGTCTGTAAAAGGGCGGTCGCATCATTTGGATCGCTAATGGAATATATTGAATTCATGCAAATATTTTTAATTTTATCATCAAACGCATGGTAGTGGAGTACTTTAGTCATAGTTTTTGGTTTATAAGGTGAACGGTTTAGGGTGATGTTTATGATAATAGAATGGTGGTCCGTTAGTGTAGTATGGGCTACCAGGCTTATTACGGGAAGTCTGGATTTGATAATGACATGATCAAGACAAGTTTGAGTATGTGTTGGTGTATAGAATGCAGGTAGCATGCCATGAGATGCTAAGAGATTAAGGTAAGGTTCTACTCGGTTATCGGCCGAAGATGTAGATATATCAATATTTAGATCGCCAGTTAAGAATACATTTTTGTAACAGGAAAGGGAAGTTAGTAGACTATTTAAAGACTCGAGAAAATTGGTAATTTGCCTTTCACTTGGTGGGCGATACACTGCTATCACAACCGAGTTAGGGTTTAGTTCGATCACCAAACAGTTAGCGTCAGTTAGAGGGAATTCTGATATTTTACATGCGAGATGCGACCTGTAGTAAACAATTACACCCTCATTTTGGCTTCGGACATAATTTGTGTGGACCGATAAGTATCCACTGATGGGAGGTATAATAGGGTTATTATATAACCAGCATTCGTTCAAGATTATCAAGTCCCAGTCGATACCGGATCGATGCAGCAGAGTGAGCAATCCCGTTAAATTACGTTTTATACTTCGGATATTCTGAATAATCATGTTTATGGATGAACTATCATTATTAATTAATTTAGGACAAGTTTCAATATCACAAGTAGCAGTTTCCGCAACAGTTAATTCGTCCAATTCGTGATTTAATATATTATTTGAAATATGATCGAAGATGACAAAGAATAAAATAATCATTATAATGTCGTATGTGTATAAATATCGACAACCATGCATACCCTATATATACTGAATTAGATATACTTTTCGCTAATATTTTGATAGAAATAGAATAACTGTAATAGTAAGTCTTATATCCCAAGGGTAAATATATATGATACATATATCTTAGAACCTTAAGTGATATATCTGTATATTTTTGTTGATAATCTTTGTATGAGAATGTGTATGGAGTATAAATGCACAAACAAACAAAATTAAATATAGAAATGGGGTAGTTGTACACAAAGCCACGCTCACAATATATAATGTTATTTGTATAACTATTACAAAGATCCGTTAGAAGAATAAAAGATGAAGAAGTGGTATGAGGGTATTTGTATAAATAAATCAAGAGTAGGCGATTGATGTACATAGGTGAAAAAACCTGTTGTTCAGCCCTGGCGCACACTTGGCCGATGTTTAACGAAGTACGCCGAGCGACCACGATCGTCTCACAGAACACAGCTGTTTTTGGTATCGCACTTTGCACCCCGCGTTCACACAACAATTTGTAAATGGATAAGCTCGAGTCTATTTCCTTGGATGGGTTGATATTGGTACCACCTATAAAAATAAAATATTCATAAAATATAATTCTTAATATAATATTTATCCTTTTGTCCATACTGTGGTATATCAATGCCAGTAATTGAATGAATTGTTTTCGGAGGGATTTTAAGTTCAGGTATTGAATGTTGAAGGCAGTAGTAATAAGTAGTAGTTCAATTTCTTGAAATATAATGTAGTCCATATCGTTGTTGTCGAAAATATTGTTTATGTTATGGAATTTTATTGTGGTTTGTTAATCACATAGTGTGGTATCTAAGATTGTACGGACGTGACTACATATTTGTAATGACATTATTGTATAGCAACTTGATATCATTTTGAGTTTTGATGCGTGTAATCTTCTCATTTTCACCCTTTTTTACCAAAATGCTAGAATTTTGTATCCAGATATATTTGTAAATATTCTTTAATTGAGTTTTAGTTTCATAGAAAAGTTGTTTAGTCGCTTTGGTTAAGTCCTCGTTTATGTACACGGGCATTTTATTTTCTGTTCCGTATATTTCACCATTTGTTAGGTGAATTTTACGTTTTTGTAACCATTGGTCCCGGGCATACTTAGATCGCAGTTGGACTACGATAGGACGCGGTCTGTCTGCTACCGGTAATTGTGTTCCTACTCTTTCTACACTTTCTATATCTGCAGGGTTTAGTTTAAGCTTCAATGCAAGCTTGTTTACGACTACTTTTATATCCTCGTTTTCAGTTATTTTCTGTAGGCACGCAATTTCGATATTTTTTTCTTTTTCTTTTTTTTCTAGTCGTACTACCCTCTCTTCTAGGGCAATGTTGCACTTTTCAAGGTAGATATTTCTTTGTTCTATTATTTTTATCTTATTTTCGGCACTTTTCTTAAAATCAATCATTTCTTGATATTTTTCAGCATAAAAATCTACCGTCTCAGTGAGGTCATCCAGCTTTTGTTCCAGTTTGAAGATTATTTCCAGCTTCTTATTCATTTCCACGAGCAGCGTTTCGACCGTGATCTTATGTGGATCGATATCTAGAATAGGCTTCTGAGGCTTTTGTATGGGACTAGACTTTTGGCAGTCACCACACATCTCAGTCTGCAGGAAATGCTTCTTAACGCATTTTTTATGATATACATTTTCACATTCTTTGCATTTCACAACATCGTCTTTTGATGTTGACAAAAATAATTTACACTTTTTACACTGCACCATTGTAGGAATAATTTACAGCGTGCAACAGGGCTCGTTTAATACGTCTACTCTCAGAGCGCGCACCAGACGGAATGGAATAATGAAACCAGATGGAATATCTATACTAACATTATGAATTAGTTTGTTTGTTTGAATTAGTTAATCGCAGCAAAAACTGGTTTGAATTTAAAAAAAAACACTCTTCTGTTGGATAGTCCATTTATTGAGGAAGACTTTGGGCTATATATCGTCACGCTATGATAAATAGGAGCGGATCACTAATCTTTCTACCGGTAAAAGATTAGGTATAGTATACACGCGCTATGGGAAGTAATACCATACAATAATATAACTCTATATTTAATTTACCCGCGAAATTGTCTATTATGGCATGAATATAGTAACGATGGAAGTATAAATCTTATTTACTCTTAATATGGATAATCTTTAATAATATGTACCTAGATATCTTTTCAATGTTCTGGTTTCGGTTTTTGATTTAGAAGCGAAGTGCTGTAGAGCCCTCATTATGCCCAGTGTATGACAATAGGTTTCTTCACCAATTCCATTTGCGAAGTAACTAAAAAAATAAACTATAACATCTAGATTAATAACTATTTCGTACGTATCTACTACTCTTATATACCAAGACTTACCACCATGTCACCGGGTCCATCATAGGAAGTCAACCGAGCCAGTTCATCATTATGCAATCCTCATCACAACTCCGAATCACCAATATTTCATCAGCAAGTGAACGTATCATGATACGTGTGAGAGAATGTAATCAAATGAATCTTATACAAGTATCAAGATTAGTAATTTGTAATAGAAATAATATAGTTTATATGTAACTGTTATCGTAATTATTACATATGTAACGCCACGCCGTCAATATTGGAAGGTGCAGACAGCGACATTATGTATCTTAAACAATAACATAACATAAAACAGTGGTCGAGCCAAGCAGTTCGATGCATGAATGGGCCGGCTCGGCCGGTGAAATACCATGACCTCTCAGAAGATCGACGTACAGCGGCCCACGTTTCGTTTTTGTTCGGTGAGAGAGGTATCTGGAGAGTGGAGGCTCACCCTCCTTCCCCATCCTTTCCTATCCTACTCCCTTAAAGATCAGCAACGCTACGGTAACACTATATGTGTTGCAGGTGTCCATGGGCGGCGCAGGTTACTTTCCATCAGGTGACACGCTTGCTCGTTTGCCCTCCTATCCTATAAAAAAATCACGCGTTTTACCCGAACGTGTAGGCAAGGGCTGTTAACGTCCCAAATGGAATAGGTGGCGGAAACTATTGTCATTGTTGTACACCAGACACAAAGTTGTTAGTCATAAATATTTATCATCATACATAACTTCGGAAAAGAATTCCGAGAAATCATAAGTTAAGACCGGAATCGATGCCACGACTTATGAATCAGCATCGCGGAGATGGACCACCGAGATTATGTCTCTACAAGACAATTATTTGATTCTTGTCTGTCAAACATCAAGAACGATTTCATGCGTCCTCGAAATTTTGTATCATATTATTTTCTACAAATTCATCATCAGTCAAGATTGATCATGATTTATTAAGAAACTAACACATCCAAAAATACAAAATGGCGATTGAAGTTTGAGAAACAAAGAGACGCCGCGCCGGATAAATTTTCTAGTTTCAAATAGGTCTAGTCATCGTAATTCATCATACCTAACTTCCGGAAAGTCATTGGCGTGAGTCAGGATTCGAACTCGGACCTCTGATGGTTTTTTACGCACTTTTGCAATATATCTTTAAATACTATGTCAGAAATTTCTTGTTACGAAAAAAAAGGGATATAATAATATGGACATGGTCATAAATATATTAAATATTAGTATCAAGATGACAAAGAAAATATATTAGCATGGATATAAAAAGTTTTATAAAGTATTAATGCCTATTGCAAAGATGGCGCTTAGAGGACGGTACACGGTAAGGTACGGTATTTATCACACATAACTTCCGAAATGAAACTCGAAAATGACGAAAACTTATTAAAAAATAGCCGTACGCGACCTCGGGACTTTTCTGACATTATTTGTGTTTAATATTACTTTATCTTGTAAACTAGATGACATTTCTTGATATAAAAGCCCGCCTTTCAGCCGAGTGCCAAATAAGACGACTGGGTTCTTTTTTTTTTTAGAAATCGCATGTATTACACAATATGCCAATTAATAAGCCGTTATTAATATTTAGCAACGTCTAATGGCATTACAAGATGCGTTATTGTGGCTCTTAAGAGAACGAAACGAACCAAAACACTCGTATACGGTACTAATAATTTCAATATTATTGTTATACTGTTAGATCACCATTTTTTATTTGAGTGAAGTTTAATAATTTAATTTGCATATGTAAATGTAAATTTTTCAGTATAACAATTAAAAAATAATTACCTACTTATACTTTTTATTTATGCCGACTGGCAGATATTAATTTTTAAATGAGGACCGACACCTGATCGCTAGTCAGCAGTTAGCACTTTGGTCGGATCGACCGGTAACATAACCACGACCTCTCAGAATATCCACGTAAAGTGGCACATGTCGCGTTTCGTTTGGTAAGAAAGGTGTCCGGATGCCCACCCCCCTTCCCACATCATATGTCCCACGTCCTATCCTACTCTCTTAAAGGCTGGCGACGCAACTTATCGCTGACGCGACAGTATCAGTGTTACAGGTGTCTGTGGGCGGGGCTAGTTGCTTATCATCAGATAACATGTTTGTTTCCTATTCCAAATAAAAAATAAGATATCACTATGGATGCTGATGATTGTTGGACTCCCCTTTTAACCACACACATGGACGAGAAGGTCTCGATTTATTACTGTACAACTTACTTATCTTGAATCTCGTAATAATGAAACAGGACTTCGGTGTGTCTGTTTACTTAATCTTTGGGTTTCCAAAAATGGGAAATGATGCCAGATTTATGCGTGGTGCGTGGAATCTTCTATGGTCTCCTGAACTACTTGGAGTTCATAGACATGTGACTGTATGTCATTGGTGAATTGTATCATCATCTACTTACTATCTATATATAACAAAAGTAACAGGACTTGTCTGTTGTAAAGATAACATAACTTCACGCCCTTTTCTACCTGAAGGTGTAGGCAGTGGCTGTTAAGCCTCGACTCGCCGTTATGTTTACCGAAAAGTCATTTGTGTGACCCAGGATTCGAAACCGCAACCTGATTATTCAGAAGCGGGGTTCTCGACCACTGGACCACCGAGACCTTAAATTTCCATCTGTTGTTAAGATGTTGTAGAAAAACTAATATATGTAGCTAATAATAACAACAAATAAATTAATTACATTATTTACAATATATACAATTAAAAAACTACCTGAAATCAAATTTCTCCGCATCTCGGTCTACTGGCAGCGTGCCCAGAAGACTGGCCGCATTGCCGCGCTGAATGGCAATGCTAATCCTCTGTGCGAAGAATAGACCAGCCCTCTGGTCGCGTGAGGCTTCGATCAGCCTCTTTGCAAGATCTTTGTAAAGTGCACGAGCACTCGGACCCCATGTGTAGCATAAATTAAAGCATCAGAACTCTGTCTGTTTAATATTTAAAATTCTCGTGTCACAGTGTAAGTTACCAGATTTCGGAAACGCCTTGAATTTTGTATGCATATCGGGTAGGTCAAAGATTCGTATGTTAAGGGTAGCCCAACCTTAATTTTTTTTTAAATTTTTAAATGTATATTCTTAATTTTTTTTTATGAAACAGCGTACAGAAATCCAAAAACATATAACCCCAAATTTTCCTCAACCCTTATTTTTTATATCGTGTTCAAAAACTGTATTACTTTAAGACAAAGGTTTGCTGGGTCAGCTACTAATCTATAAAATTAAAGACCAGTAGCCTTCACCTAAATGACCATAAACTACACTAGGTCAAAATTATGATATATAATTAAATATAAATTGAATGACCTATAATATTTGTCTGCAGAAAATTAATTCGGTATAATTACGACTGCCTTCACATTCCGACATTAAATGCGTGAAGTTCCAGTAACGTATTAGATTGCATTAGTCATAATTACATTAGTTATAAATAATATAATTATTGCATGTTTGCGTATTAACTAAATACGCAAGAGAATAATCTTTTGCAAAACTCTCCTCATATTTACAAATCACTGTCAAGCCAGATTTTAATTTTGTAATGTAATTTAACACAACTTCACGCCTTCTCGAAAGTGCAGTGGCTGTTAAGCCTCGACTCGCCGTTATGTTTACGTCCCAAATAGAATAGGTGGCGAACCTATTGCTATACCGGGTACAAAGTTTTCCAGTCATCGATATTTATCACATTTAACTTTCGAAAATATTTTCGAAAAGAAATTGTAATTGTGTAAATCTTAACTAATAACTATGACTTTGAGATAATAATGTATAGTAAATTATTTTTGGGACAGACAATTATACTGCACGCCTGATGGTAAACCATTTTTGAAATCCTACTGAAATCATCAACATATTATCTTATATCTTTAAACTCTTTAATATAAATTGGAATCTCGGAATCGGCTCCAACGGATTTCAAGAAATTCAGTATATAGGGGGTTTCGGGGGCGATAAATCGATCTAGCCAGGAATCATTTTTAGAAAATGTTATTTTATCGTGTTTTATCGATAATCAACTTAAACATAAACTTACTTATTTATTTCTCACACTTTCGCGAATCTCACTCATAGATTAAAACAACTTTTAGGATTATATCGCGTTTATTTATTACTTATTTTTATTTATTTCCCGACGTTTCGAACTCTTTACAGAGAACCTCGTGAAAATGATATCTGTAAAGAGTTGGAAACGTCGGGAAATAAATAATAAGTAATAAATAAACGCAATATAATCCTAAAAGTTGTTTTAATCTATAAACTTACTTTTTTTATTGGAAGAAATATATAAAAAAAGGTGGCGTTTGTGTAGTCCCAATTTAAATTGAAAAATATGACTCTATATAATTTCTCTTGTAGGGTGGCTGATTAAAAGAATGAGTGACTTTGATATCATATATTAGAAAAATAAGGTTTTTACAAAGCATTCGTAAGTAATCAACATAAACTAGGTGATTGACGATAATATTAATACTTCTTTCAGAATGATTGCGTATATGGCCGTCGCGCTCCTTGCGGATCTAACATAGACTTTGGTGTAGACTGCATATGTCGCTATCGTACTCCTTGGCCAGGCGTACTTGAGGACTGCATATGTGGCGATCGCTCAAGTCCACTTCCTAGCACGTGCGATGCGCACTACACTTTCGCTTTCGCGTTACACTCTATATAATTTCCAAAAAACACAATTTAATAAAAAAAAATATTGGTGGTAACAATGCTGGTCGGTCATCCAGGTATTTATATACTTACACAAAATATTGCCTTTAACCATTTGGGATAGTATACTCCCACAAGACCACGAATGACGACTAGAAAATCTTATATGATCGCAATGGATTCCAATACTTTTTACAGTAAGCAGTTCGCTGCATGAATGGACCGGCTCGACCGGTGAAATACCACACCTTCTCAGAAGATCGACGTAAAGTGGCTCATGCCACGTTACGTTCAGTGAGAGAGGTACCCGGAGACTCACCCCCCTTCCCCATCCTTTCCTATCCTACTCCTTTAAAGGTCGGCAACGCACTGTAAACTGTAACACTATATGTGTTGCAGGTGTCCATGAGAGGCGCTGGTCACTTACCATCAGATGACACGCCTGCTCGTTTGCCCTTCTATCCCATAAAAAAAACTTCTCCGGACTTAGATACATATTATTGTAATTCAATCTCTTTATATCTATTTTATGTGCCTCTAGCTACCGGTTTTACGGAACGAAACGCGACAAGTGCTACATTACGTCGATATTCTAAGAGGTCGTGGTATTTCAGCAGTCCAGCCAGCCCATTCACACAGGTAACTGCGTGGCTCCGTGACTTCCTCCCAATATTGTTACAGATAAATAATGTTTTTTTTTTACGCGATAGGAGGGCAAACGAGCAGGCGTGTCACCTGATGGTAAGCAAGTAACGCCGCCCATGGACACCAGCAGCACATATAGTGTTACTGTTGCGTTGCCAACCTTTAAGGGAAGGGGATAGGAAAGGATGGGGAAGGGGGTGGGTCTCCGGGTACCTCTCTGACCGAACGAAACGCGGCATGAGCCACTTTACGTCGGTCTTCTGAGAGGTCGTGGTATTTCACCGGTCGAGCCGGCCCATTTATGCAGTAAACTGCTTGGCTCTACCACTGTTAGAAGTGTGCAATTGTGCAATTGTAATTAACCATTACTGCATAAATTTTGCTCAATAACTTTTATTAATTAGGTAGCAATGATAAATTGAGTAATTGTGTTGCAGATGTGCTCATGAGTTTCGCAGCCAGTCACTGGCATTTGTGATGACATGTAATATTTTCCTTTAAAAGTTTTCTACTAATTAGAAATACATACATAACTTCTCGCCAAATCCCTTGCGGGGTAGGCAGAGAGAACGGATCGCCATAAGGCACGATTCTTACAGGCCTCACGCTTCTTTAACTTTCATAACTCTTTTCATGCACGTGCGTCGATTTTTGAGCCTCCTAACAGCACCTTCCTCCAGGACACGTTCAATTTGGTCATGGAATGTGTGTCTCGGCCGTCCTCACCTCTTACATCCAACCGCTTTTGCATTGTATATATATCTGCTTAGTCAATCTTGCATCATCCATTCTTTCTACATGTCCGAACCATCGGTTATTTAGAAATTAGCAAATAACGATAATTAGAAATAACGCATTCATTAATTATTCTAAGACAGTGTTAGTTTTTAATTTAAAAGGGGTATTTTTTATTAGACATAATGGCAAACGAGCAGGCGTGTCCTGATGGTAAGTAACTAACGCCGCTAATGCACACCTGTAACACAGCTAGTACTATAGTTACATTGCCGGCCTTTAAAATAGGATAGGAAAGTTGTTGGAAGTGGGATAACTTGAGAGGGGAAGGGCTGGTGCCTCCGGGTGCCACTCTCTTTTTCAGTTCACGTCGATATTATGAGAGGTTTTGGTATTTCATCAATGGAGCTGGCCTATTAGTGCAGCGAACTGCGTGGCTCTGGCACTACATGATATGTCCATCAGACCGGACGTGTGGATAAATTGGAAGACCCGAGACTAACCGAGCAGATATTACACCATACAAAAGACCACGTCACACTTGGATTTGATTGGTAGTGCCCTATAGGAAGATGACGTCAGTAGCTTCCAAAACAAGCGCGCAGAAAACCGTTTTGAAAGTTAAAATAACGAGTAACGTATATAATTATAGCGTCATAATTCGCTCTGATCTTTCTGCCTACCCCGCAAAAGACTTGGCCTGATGTTGTAAATACATAAATAGTCATCTAAGTTATTATATTGAAAGTCTCTATAGTCTCAGTGGTCTAGCGGTCGTGATCCCCGCTTCTGATCCAGAACATATATTATTATGCTTTATCTATGATTCAGAAGTCATGGGTTCGATTCCGTACTCACATCAATCATTTCTCAGTATTCTTTTCATCAGTTGTGTGATAAATATCGATGAATGACAGCTTTATGTCCGGTGTCTCGCAACGTGACGATTCGGCGAGCCGAGACTAACAGCCTCTGCCTACACCCATCCAGCAGAAAAACGCGTGATGTTTCGTATTGAAAGCTAAATTAGAATTAAATAGAATTTTCGGGCAAAAGTATCGTCTCCGTTAATAAAAATAAAAAAAGGATTACGAAGCATTCCGTCACGTATTTTATCGTCGAGAAGGAAAGTAGGTATCCATGTCATTAACTTTTACTTCGAGGTTAAAAAGGATGAAAGTAGTTACAATTGGTATTGAACTGCTGTTATTTTTTATTTACTTCATACTTTAGTATTAGCAATCTCGTGATATACATACTGAATAAAAAGATCGTAATAAACCAATAATCGTAAAACTCTGTGTTTTCAAGAGAAAATCTTTTGTGGTTTTTAGATTTATCTTTTCAGAGTAATTATTAAAAAGAGTTTGAAACGTCGGGAAATAAATAGAAATTAAGTTCAAATAAACGCGATATAATCCATAAAAAGTTCTTTCAATGTTATGAACGTGATTCGCGCAAATGTAAGAAATAAATATGTTAAATGTACCAAATAAATTTTTACGGTATTATTTATATTAATTAAATATAAGTTATTATTATTTAACTTATATTCATTTAATTTAATATCAGTCATTAAATTTAAAAAGTAACAATGTTAGATTTTTTTTTGTAGTGTAAAAATGCATTATACGTTGCGTGTAATAAAACTGTCATTGGTAACATTTTTCAAATTAACCGGAGAATTAAAAAAAAAACTACAAATATGAGTCCTAGCCGACTATGTCAAATTTGAAATAAAAAAACAGTAAAAAGCTATTACTGGGTTATTGCTTGGGCGCATCGACGTGTATCTTCCTAACAGTGGACCAGAGAGTTATGATAGTTACCACAGAAAGCCACAGCATTATATTACTTCTTCTCTTTCGAGATATGAGAAAAGTTTCTGGTCTTCATGAGGATTCGTTAAGTGGACAACAGAATACCAGTGTATCTTTAGCGGTTAAAGTGTTTAGTGAAGCATCCGATACTAGGTCTCGGTGATCCAGTGGTCGCCGCTTCTAAATCCACATGTCGTGGGTTCGAATCCTGTCTCACAACAATGACATCTCAAAATTAATTTCGAAAGTTATGTGCGATACATACAGATGACTGAAAATTTTGCGCCTAGTATGGCCAAAGGTTCGTCACCTATTCCATTTAGGACGTAAACATAACTGCGAGACGAGGCTTAACAGCCACTGACTTCGGATAGAAAGTGGCTTGAAGTTATGTTATGTCAAAAATGAAAGCAGCGAATGAGGTGTGTAAGAATCGTACCTTACGGCGCTCTATAGGTACTGTCTGCCTACCGCACAAGGGACTTGGTATGAAGTTATTTATGTTATATATATTACATTTACATTGAAATGTTTTATCTAACTTGTTATTTATTGTCATACGAAAAGACCACCAGATGTCAAAGGTGTTTGAACTTTAACAGCTGTTCGTGTACTGCAATTACATACAACATAGCATTTTAACAATCGATTATGTACAGATAGAATCATCAAGCGAATGTTCACTCGATTTATAAACGATATGTTACGAACAAATCGATTTTAGTTGATGACGCGGCGTCTTTTAATCGTATTTAACGATTTGTACATCTGCCAATATGTAATACGTTTATAATTAATAATTTGCTTTGTAAAGGTGTGTACATATAATCTTTCTTAAATATTTTTACTTCAAATATAAAAAAATATAAAAACAAAATAAAACAATAATATTTTCTTTCTTCATCCCTCTCCCCTCTCCGTTTTTCTTTCTCTCTCTAAATTCATTTGTTTGTGTCTTCATAAAGATTAAAGTGTAAATGTCGTTTAGAAAGGCTACTAATTGTGCATCTTCTGAAATCCATCAAAGTATTATCAAGAGTTAGGCAGACATTCGTGGGTTTGTTTAAATGTCAGGAATATTCTTCAGAATCACTGTATTCCATTGAAAAGTCTAAGATAATTCTCCGAGCGAGAAATAAGTTATATATATTTTTTCAATTAGATATCTACTCAGTTATATTTTTTTTTTAATACTGTGACAAAATGCAAATCTATACTTACATACATACATATATAACTTCACGCCAAATCCCTTGCAGGGTAGGCAGAGGGAACGAATAATATTCTATACTTCTCCAAATATTATATAGATGAATCGTTTATTTTGGCGAGGGAGGCGATGGCTGAGATATGGGTCATGCTCGTGAACGGGTGCTGTTTGTGGGGACTGGTCTGTTCAAGCGTCCAAAGAATATTAACGTACTGTTTTGACGCGAGGAACCTCATTTTGCTCTATAAATTATTCTAATAATTTGTAATTTAGTTTACTTATAATTAAGTAAAAAGAAAGGACTCCCCTGAGTTTCTTGCCAATTCTTCTCAGGGCGTGAGTAATCGAATTGGCGGATTGAAAATATTGACCTTCATAAGTGTCTTTAATGACTTGAATTGAATAAATGAGATTTTGATTTGATTTGATTTGATTTTGAACTAATATCAAGACCTACTAAATTGGCTATCCTAACATTATAAGAATTTTTTAAATAGATTATATTTTAAGTCTATTTTATTATATTAATTTTAATTCTATTTTATTTTCTATTATAAGAATTTTTTAAATAGATTCTATTTAAAAAATTCTTATAATTTTAGGATAGCCAATTTATCAACTAAGGTCGGCCATATTTTAATACGTTACGACCAATAGGAGCGGAACACTGACATTTTTAGCGCTAACATTGTTTTATAGGATAGGAGGGCAAACGAGCATGCGTGTCACCTGATGGTAAGTGACCAGCGCCGCCCATGGACACCTGTAATACATATGGTGTTACAGTTGCGTTGCCGACCTTTAAGGGAGTAGGATGGGGGAGTAACGTGGGCATCCGGGTACTTCTCTCACCGAACGAAATGCGGCATGCGCCACTTTACGCCGATCTTCTGACAGGCCGTGGTATTTCACAGGTCGAGCCCATTTATGCAGCGAACTGCATCGCTCCAAAAACTACTTTCAATCAAGTTTAAGATAGATAAAATATGTTAGAAGTGCAAATAAATAATAATAATTATTAAAATACCAAATGGATGTTGCTTTACAAACTATCTTACCATATGGTCAACTATAATTGCCAGTTACCACTTTGCCACGTTGCGCAAATGCTTTCAAATTAACGTATCGGCCCTGAAAGTCACAGTTCGGATCGATTTAACCATCATCTGGTCAAAAGCACACTCGAAGTAGCTTAGTGGTTTAGTAATCAGCATATAGAATGCATACGATTTGGCGTTCAGACTGCATTTTGCAATATCACATGCAAACTGATGGCCTTGTGTTGATTTCAATGAGATAACTAATGAACATTTTTAAGAAAAGAACACTATTTATGTTTAAAAAAAAAAAAATAACAATAAGAGTTGGTGACATACAGTCTGTTCTGTTCGTTAGTCTACTTCTGATTCATAGTCCTCGAGTTCGATTCCGGGTACAAGCCATAACATAATTTCACGCCTTTTCTACCCAAAGGAAGGCAGCCGCTGTTAAGCCTCGTCTCGCCGTTATGTTTACGTCCTAAATGGAATAGGTGGCGAACTATAGCCATACCAGGCACAAAGTTTTCAGTTATCGATATCTGTCATACATAACTTGCGATAATAATTTTGAAAAGTCATTGGTGTGAGCCTGGATTCGAAACCGCGTTTTCTTGGTTCAGGAGCGGGGTGCTCGACCACTGGACCACCGAGATCTTAATACCACACCAATGACAATTTGGAAATATTTAGGAAAAGTTTCGGATATATACGAGACATAATATATTCCGCCACCCAATTATTCTAGCCGAAAAATTCCAGAAGTCGACGCATAATTGCCTCTACCTACACCTTCAGATATTCATATCAATGACGTTTAATTCTTTATAAAATTTAAAATAATATATTTTAATTTTTTATTCAACATAATTTCGTTAACGTTCTCGAACTTACCAAAGTTTCGTTGATAAGAAAATAGATGGCGTTGTAATTTGCTAGGCCGTAATTTAATTTTATATGAAGTACATCCATTTAATTAAGCCTTTCCTCAGGAAGTAAAATGTGTTTTTTTCCAAAGAAATATTTGCCAAGAGCTCACAGCCCGCCATCAGTAAACTGGTTCCACTGGCACTTTTTGGGCGTAGTACACTTTCTAATACCGCTTATGTAAAAACTATAAGTCTTCTATAGACAATATTAATAAATAACAATAAGTAACTTAACCGAGTAAAACCATTACATTTGACGGTCATTGAAATTTTGTTTTAAAGAAAAAGTCTGGAAATGGGGGCATAAGGGCTGGCGCTACTCAGCAACATCTGCAATCTGCATCTGAAACACCGAGAGGCTTTCGGTTGCGTTGGCGGCTTGTAGAGTGAAGAGAATAAGAAATGAGCCTCAGGATACCGAACGAAATGAGCCACTTCACATCGATTTTTTTATAGATACTTTCACTGGTTAAGCCGGCCCATTTATCACCGTACAGCGAGGCTCTACTACTGTTAAAAGTAAATTCGATTAAGTTCCTCAATTAATTTAAACAATTAAAACAAAGTATTAAAACTAAGTGCACTCACATACAATCTTTATTTTTTTGATCTTTCCGATTGTTTACAGTACAGTATACAGTCTCGGTGGCGCAGTGTCTAGTACCCCGCTTCTGATTAAAGAAGTAGTGAGTTCAAATCCTGGCACACACCAATGACTTTTCGGAGTTTTCGGAAGTTACGTGTGATAAATATCGATGACTGACAACTGTGTGCCCGGTATGGCAATAGGTTCGCCACCTAAACCCGGACGTAAACATAATGGCGATACGAGACTTAACAGCCGCTGCCTAAGCCTTCGGGTAGAAAAATGCATGAAGTTATGTTTATAAATATATTAATCTATATATATATATAAGAGATTTCCACCTATATATTGACTCATCACGATATCTCTGGAACTATAAGGCGTAGCGATTTGAAATTTGGTAGGATTATTCCTTTCGCCGAGTAGAGGTCAGCTAAGAACGGATTTTACGAAATTCCACCCACAAGGGGGGTTGCGGGGGTGTTAACAATGGAAAATTCCCATTTTTAACCTATAGCTGCTATCGACTTCAAATTTGTCGAAGATATTGCAGTATTAACATAGCGGGGCAGCAGTTATTACTTTTGATGCGAAACAGAGTTCGCCGGGTCAGCTAGTTCTTTATAAGCCTTTGTGTGTACTGAAATCGTCGTTAAATACACTAATCATTCAATTTAAATTCAAAACGAATATAGGCGAGCACATCCGTAGAAATTACGACACGAATTCTAGGTTAGGTTTATCATGAGAAGAACTGGGCTTGAAACTCTTATACAGCATAGATTCTCCTCATGTGCGTACGTTAAATAAAAGCTCTGGAGGTCGAGCAGCCTGCTGCAGAATCGAGAAGTCATGGAATCGAAGCAAGAATCACATCAATGACTTCACGAAATTATTTTCGGAAGTTCTGTATAATAAATATTGATGACTAACAATATTTTGCCTGATGAGTCGTGGCTTAACAGCCGCTGGCTTCGGTTCGAAAAAAATTTCAAAATAAATACAACTAATTATTTATGTATGAGTATTTATTAAATGAAGTAATCCAATACAACCACAAATAGTTCTACTTACATTGTGGGTTACCAGGGGGATTAAGATTTTTTGGGGGGCTCAATTGTGTAGGAGAAGGGCACGGACATGGTGGTGGCGACGGAGGAGGAGGCTCCTTTGGGGTAGGTTGAGCTTTCGGCATACATTCGTCTCTAACACATTTGTAGTAGCAATGACCATCCCACCAGTAAGGGAATCCTGGAGTGGGGAGCGTTGGGAATGTGATGATCTGAAATTGTAATAAAACCATTATCGCATGACTTTTCTAGTCTAAGACTTTGATAATTTTCTCGCGAGTCTTTCTGTTAACCCAGCTTCAAGTTGAATCCCCACGAAGAATTAATCATCACCATCGTTTTCCTGCCTTTATGCCACTTTGAGAGGGGTCGGCACATTAGGTCATCCTTTCGAACCCTTTCCATGTTGTCAAAAGATTTGGCTGTGTTTTTATGACCGGTCGTCTGCCTGACGTCAACTCTCCTTTCGATTGTTTACTGAATGAAAAGAATTGGGCTCTATAAAATTAATAAGATTACTTCCATCAAAGAGTTCAGAGCACAGAAATAGATCAAGATAGAACGGCGAATAGGCGTGGCAAGCGTGCCAAAACCCTGCACTATATTGCATGCTTTTCGAAACTCGCTCTCATTACGCAACGAGCGTTCCTGCCATGCGTTCAGGACGTAAAAAAATAGATAAGACGTCACATATATGCCTTATAATGCTGTGAAAAATTGTAAAAACAAAAGTAGTGAATCAAATATGAAAAAAGGAAATACTTCGTATGATCAGTAAGTACAGAAAATCAGTAGAAAGTATTTTTTTGGGATTATAAATTATTGTTTTACTTTTACTATGTTCAATAATTACGATCACAAGTTGTATAATTTTTCGTTATGATAAATATCCATTGCTGTCCGCATTCAACGCTCGTATACAAAAACATTGCGCGTATAAATTATACGCGTAATGTACGTCGAATCGAACGAAATACACAATACACCTGCCAGTTATCGCTGTGTCTGTTAATCGCTGTGATTCGAATGTTAGAGATGGGCACTCCATGTATCGTTGAGTCTTAGGACTTATCGATAAATTAATTCAATAATAATTTGAGTATCAGCTCATATCTTGCTTTGTCCCTACTTTATTCTAACACCACAAATTTCAACCAAAGTGTTTCGTAATTACATTGGCAGCAGTTTATTTGACAGTATAAGTTTTCACCAATTTGACCAATCGCCGATGGAAAATCATCTCGTTCTTCTCAAATGGGTAGTAACAAAGGTATATGTAGACGTTCGGCTTCGTTATTTAACCAGGACTGTGAGGCCAACCCTTACAAAAAGGCAAATATTTAATAAATATGTATAGTTTCAAGGACAGTAAAATATTTATAATTAAATTTTATATACTGTTGGAAAAATATGTTTTAGGTTTTAATATGTCGGATTGAAGTATTTAACATGTTTTACTTTCTATGATTATCGTTACAGAAAATCAATAAAGTTAGTAAAATATAAAAATAATAAAATTAACACACGTTGCCGATATTAACATCGATAATATAATGTGAGTGTCTCCTAACTAGTCGACCCGCTCAGAATGAAAATGACGTCACGCTGAGGGCGTGGTTTTTCAAAAAAGTGACACGCTCGAAATGTATGGAAATATGCCATCGCGGCCGTTCTATCTTGATCTATTTCTGTGGTTCAGAGACTTATTATAAGACCGTTTACCAATAACGATGATTATATAAGTCTGACTCGAATTTATAAATTCTAGAAAAAAATGTTATTGATTTTTGGTTCTATAAAATTGTATTCGATTCCCTAGAGCAGGCAGTGGTAGAGCCACACAGTTTTCTGCATAAATGGGCCGCCTCTCAAAATAGTGACGTAAAGTGGCTTATGTTGCGTTTCGTTAAGTGAGAGAGGTATTATAGGCTGGCAACGAAACTGTAACACTGTCTGTGTTGTAGGCGTATCATGAGCGGCGGTAGTCCCTTACCACCAGGTGACCATCATCATACTGAGACTTACCGTTTTGTTTACTGAAATATCTTCATCGCCACACTTTTTCAATCCAAGCGCAACTCGGCCTACAACTGGCGGATGGACAGAATTTAACGCGTTCCTATTGTAATAGTACTGGTTGGAGTATTTGTATTCTGGACCTCTTGGAATATCTGGTGGCGGTATGGACCGTGGAGCCAGCAGCGGATGGAACCTTCCGTGAAGAACTCGCTCACGGCCTAATAAAAAGTCACGAAGTTTACGCAACGCGTCGCCCACATCCCTGAACTTATATTTCATATTTGACATTGATAAATTTTAGATATGTATTAATAAAAATAATTTATATAATTCAAACTTTCGTTGATGACTTCTTGAGGCTGCAAATCGAATTGACAATTGTGACACTTGACTGATTGTTTTTTTTTTCGGTCCACTGTCTATAGTGTTGAATTCAGGTTGTGCGAGTTTTGGCGGGAATGTATTAGATTCATGTCCGTTCTTTGCATTATTTTCTAAATTTGTGTATTCAATGGATATTATTGAATAAACTTCGTGGCGTATTATTTAATAAGTGTACGTATATGTGAGCAAATGCTCTTTTATAATGTCGTCAAAACTCCCTTGGAATATTGTGTATAAAGTGCTACGGCTGTATGGATGATTACGTTAGGTTAGTTTAGATTATTTTATGTTAGATTAAATTTAATACTTCAGAAAAAAATATTACCACAGTTGATTCAGACTATTGAGTCGTCTCAATAGTCTGAATCAAAAGCTAAACATATTGATTTTGGGGTGTTAAATAATATTATTGCTGCAAGAATAAATCATGCTCGATATCGGGCAATAAGCTCTCTAACTATAATATAGATAAAACTTTCTGATATTATCTGTTTTGTTAAGAAATAGGTGTTTTGAGCTTGTCTAGAGAATACTGTATAGTGTGCTATAACTTGAGTGAAATAAATAAAAGAATATTTAATTGCAGTTTACGTTTTTAATATTACAAAATATTATTTTAATTGTATAGAGACGTAACAACCGTAACGCGTTACGGTCAATCAAAACATCACAACGCTCTATCTTGTCTCTAGATCGACTATATCTGTACAAATAAACTCATCCCACGCGAACAATTATTTAGTTTAAAAAAATAATAAAATGAAGCCATAATGCACTTGCGCTTTTACAGTTTACATAATAAATAATGTGAAGGTTGTACACTTTCTTTGGCGGGGAGGCTCTACATGTCGGCCAGCGAAGCCTCCAGTCGTGAGAGTAGCGCGGTCGCACGCGCAGTGCAGTGATAGTTGCTCTGAATTACAATTTAACTACAGGTGTTGTGTTTGGATAAAAATGAGGCTTTTAATTTGGGTAAGTTCAGGAAAAAACTTTTTTTTTCTTTTTGAAAAAAAAGCATCTGGTATTTTTTTTATTTCAAAAGTGCATAAGTAGTTATCATATGCATACTATACTTAAACTTTGACCTTTAATGAATATTAATAAAATTATATAATTGATGAATTTGAAAGTTAAATCAAGAGTCCTTTGATTTGTCCTCTTCCTAGAGTATCATAGACCAAGAGTTGAAGATTAATAAACGCATCATAATTTGATGCTAACTATCTATCTTATCTTGAATTGTATTATATGTTATTATATAATTATTCTGCATGTTTTGTGTATAATAAATATTTTATATATTATCATAATATTATATAAATAAATAATTAAACAATATAAATGCACATATATAATGATTGATCATTACATAGTATAGAACGTAGTCGCTTTCCGCTGTCTCTCTCCATAAATGATTAGATCTTTTAAACTACGCAACGGATTTTGATGCATTTTTTTTAATAGATAAAGTGTATGATTTATATGTATAATTCATTTATAATGTAGTAAAGAAAAAGTTTTTAATTTTCGAGATTTAGCGGAACAAAGTTCGCCGGGTCATCTAGACATGGATTAATCTAATTGTCTAAATGATATACCCTAAAATAAAACCTACTTAAAAACGATCGAAAGTAATTCCATTTTTATAGATATTTTGGCTTTCCTATAGGGGCTGAAGTGTAGGTAGTAGTTTATTCAAATTTGGTGAAATAATCAGTGTTATTTTAGACATTTATTGGATACATCCAAGTGTCATATAAAAATACACATATATTTAATTTACATTATATACACACACATTCATCACACAAATATTTGTATTGTATTGCCGCTCAAATAACCATCAGTCAATTTTAAATAAATGTACATTATTATCAAGTACATTATTATCTTTTGTACATTTGTACACTTTCCTATATAAATAATTCAATATCTGGATGACCGAGCTTTGCTCGGTATTTTCTTTTTTTTATAAATTTCGATCTTACCGACAGAATAATAAATATATACTAATATATACTATGTACTAACATATTATATTAGAAACAAATAGTAATTAGTTAACAACGCCATCTGCTGGAATAGCTTTAGTGTTGTTGTCGTTAAAGCAAGTTAGTTGCTCACAAATAATAGTATTCGCCAATAGATGTCAGGAATTCCAATAAAAAAGTAAGTTGATGTTTAAGTTGATTATCGATAAAACACGATAAAATGAAATTTTCTAAAAATGATTCCTAGCTAGATCGATTTATCGCCCCCGAAACCCCCTATATACTAAATTTCATGAACATTGTTGGAGCCGATTCCGAGATTCCAATTATATATATATATATATATATATATACAAGAATTGCTCGTTTAAAGATATAAGATATACTAGTTTATACATCTAGTAACATAATTCAAGTTAACATGTGAATTTTTGATTACATTTTAAATGAAAGGTAATTAATTAATACTAAATGATCTTGTATAATTGCAAAATGCTTATTACATAGATGATATCGTTTGAGATGTTTCGCGGATTTTTTTACATTTTACAATTATATTTTCACCAAAAATTTACACTTATTTTTCTGTAACTACACGTTGTTAATTCTCGCGGGTGTTGAGATCACTAATTTTGGTCATTTTAAGTGAAGTATTTTAATATTTTAAGGAACATAACATAACTTCATGCCTTTGTCTACGTGAAGGTGTCGGTAGTGGCTTTTAAGCCTCGTCTCACGGTTATGTTTCGTGTCTCAAATGGAATAGATGGCGAACCTATTGCCATACCGGGCACAAACTTTTCAGTCATCGATATTTATCACACTTAACTTATCGAAAATAATTTCGAAATGTCTTTGGTGTGAGCCAGGATTCGAACCCACAACGTCTTGATTTAGAGGCAGGGTGCTCGACCACTGGACCACTGAGACTTTACTAATGTTATATTATAACTTAGATGAAAGAACCAATTTATTGTACAGGAAATTAGTTTTTTTATTATCTGACTTCTCGAATCTAGATAACTAGCACATCGATTTAAAAACTCTTCAATCTGTTGCATATTAATAGCAACATTATGGAGATTTTAATATCGGATTAAAAGAAAACTAAGTTTGTCTGGTGCATCACTATTAACTTACAAATACTACTGCAAAGTTATTTAATTTCTTCAGGCATTTGTCTATGGTATATTATCTATATATGTGAATTGTAAATAATCATCATCATAATTCTCCTGTCTTTATCCTTCTTTAGATATTGTCCGTCATCGTGTCTTCCTTTTCCGTTCTTCTCTATGACCTCTACCTCTGTCATCTCTTCTCTTACTTCTCAATCATGTCTACTCATTCACAATCTATCAATAGTTTTAGTTTTTTCGATAATCGTCTTCTGTCTATCACCCATACCCATACCACCCATCTTCAAAGGTACCCTAGAGAGATACCCTTTCAGAGAGTCTCAAGTTAGAAATGAAAAATATTGAAACACTCGTCAGTGGTCTAGTAAGTCTTGATGCACCGACTTCTGATTGTGTGGATATGAGTTCAAATACAAGATTATACACTGTACACTAATAACTTTTCGTTTTTGTATCATTTATATGGCTGATACATATGCGACAATAGAGGCATAAAAAATTGCCGCTGCATATATCTTCTGTAATTAATGGCGTGAAAGAATAAAGTAAACCATTTGAACTTAACATTACTGACTATATTAAGATTACTATCAAGAAATATAAATCTAAGGTTTAGCGGTTTGGTCCGACGTTATTTTGCCATTTCCAAGTAAAAAAAAAACATTAAAAAAAAAAAAGAATATTGAAATCAATATAATAATTATATATAAATTTCACCAGCAACCGTGACGTAATTTTCGAATCATCTCAGATATATATATATGAATATACATATTACTCAACAGACCGACATCCTAAACGTTACGTAAAGACACAAGAAAAATGTACTGCAATGTGGGTCAAAGTGAGTAGCGGAGATTCGCGAACGGAACTCGAAGACGACGAAGTCGCGCCTCTCGCTCGACCACCAACAAGTTTTCACAAAGTATCTCTTTTAACTATACATTTATATATATATAAACAGACATACTCTCTACTGTTATAAATTGTCACAGTTGTTTTTTTTTAATTGAATATATATGACAGATTGAATGTGTCATAATATAGTCTATGGTCATTTTTGACAGTTTTGTTTGTTTTGTTTTTTTTTTATTATTATTTTTTTCAGAAATTTTATTATTAATAATAATAGAAATATTATTATTAATAATATCTTGGACACAATACTCACAGCGCCTTCTAGTTCCAAGCTAAGTAACTAAATGCTTGTGTTATGGATACTAGATAACGGATATTAATACATAATCTTTTCTATTGTAAATACATACTTTTAATACATAGAAAAACACCCAGACGCTACACAAATATTCATGTTTGTCACAAATATTTGTGCTCGGGTGGGAATCGAACCCCCGACCTCATTGCTGCAGCCGGTAGTTTTACCAATGCGCCACGAGGTCCGACTGTTGATCAAGCGTTGTCTTTTTATCGCTTAATCGATAAAATGTTAAGATGTAACTACAGAAATTAAGGGGAAAAGGTAATGTTTATTTATGCCCTCACGCCGTTGATACTCAAAGGTGCAGACATCACTTCCTCGAGTTGCTGAACATATTATTAATTTATTATACGATTTGTCAAGTACTCACTAAGCCATTGTAAAGTCTTTCGAAAAAAATGCCTCTGTATGAATTCAAATTAATAGCTAGGTATACTATAGAAAACTGAATATTTATATATTTTCTGCCTTTAACCATAGTCAAACTTCTACGATAATATTAAACTTCTCAAATAATTCGTTTTATCTCCACTAATAATTTTAATTTATGCAATATAAACAAAAAAATAAACTATGAATGAGAATTATTTATTTATATATTTTATAATACTTTATAATGAGTGTCTTTTACTAATAATTAATACAATTCAAAGAGCCAATTAATAATATATGTCAGAGTAAATTTTTTATATCGAAATTAATCATAAATAATAAAATCAAAAGATTATATGTACATAATATAAATAAATAAAACTTATTGTTTTAATTACAAATAAAAACAATATTTTAATTATAATTTGTGATTGTAAACCTCGTGGTTCAAAATCAGTTTAATATTTTATCTGTTAATCGTAATCACATGATTTTTAAATTTACCATCACCAATTTTCTTTCTCAATCGTCAGTGATTATTCTCTGTGGTCGAATTTCAAATTAAGAACACAATTTTTTTCTTAATGCAGCTTATAAAATCAAAATAATTATCAAATGTGATTGAAATTTTATTTGGGAATGTACAAAATATCAAGGTTATCGTCAAATATTTACTTAACAGTCACTTTTTAAGCAACACTAAGAAATATCCACCCACGCAATTGGTAGTGTCGACTATTAAACTTAATTTGAAGCCGTCAAGTATGTTAAAACAAATACTATGGATTTTGGAGATAGCTGTGGGTAATAGAAGAGACGGAAAAAAGGTTATAACTATTTTATTTAGTTAACTATTTATTTTAAGAGTATTATGTATGTATGTGTATTGGGGGTCATGTCAAGAGCGTGCACGTCGCGATCCCTGCCGTCCCAGTGGGACGCAATCTTGACCAAAGCAAACTCAGCCGGACGGGCTGCTAGGGCGTGCCCCGTAAGCGACGGGCACCGATTAGCCCCCGTCGGTGCGGCTGCATGCGCATGCGGCGAAGGGGGCCGCCACCCTTCACGCAGCGCCAATCCTGGCGGGACGAGGAGAGGGGAGTGCCGTATAGGCACGTGGAATGTTAGAGGTAGCATGGCAAGAAAGATGAATGAGATGATGGATGTATTAAATGAGAGATGCCTGGATGCCTTATGTTTGACGGAGACAAAGCGGAGGGGGAGGGAGACCGAGGACCTCCCCGGTGGCATGGTAGCCCTATGGTCCGGAGTGGACCCGGACGTCCGTGCCAGTGGGGGTGTTGGAGTCGTTCTCTCCTCCCGCTTTGCTTCCGGAGTGAAAGATTATGAGTTGGTAAGCCCAAGACATCTTTGGGTTCGAATAAAACTGGGGATCACGCGAGTTTTCCTGGTCGCAGCTTATGCTCCCGTTAGCTCCGCGGATCCCCGCGAACTCGAGGAGTTTTGGGAAACTGTTAGGGATATTCTGGATCTAGCTGAGGGAAATGAAAGGATAATTCTGTGTGGTGATCTTAATGGGTGGGTCGGAACCAAGCGAGACGGCCTGGAGGCTGTCCTTGGTCCGAATGGTGACAAGAGAGTGAATGATGCTGGTAAGCCGATATTGGACGTATGCCTGGAACGGAACCTCCTTGTGTCTAACACATTATTCCGTCATAAAGATATTCACACGTATACGTGGAGACGGAATGAGCAAAAGAGTATGATAGATTTGATTTTGATAGATAGTCGTCTCCGAAATACTCTAAGGGATACAAGAGCCTACAGAGGCCCCACTCTTGATACGGACCACTACCTGGTGGTAAGCCGATTCGTGGGTCTTTTCAAGAAGTGGAGACACTGGCGAGTGCGTACCCATTTCGGAGAGCTTGAAAGGATAAAATGTGAGAAATTAGAAGATGAAAGTGTACGAAGTATGTATGTAGGCCTAGTCAGTAAAAGACTCAATGAGACGAGTCTTTCTGACCTAGGTGTTGAAGAATGCTGGGAAAGAATGAAAGAAAGTATAGTGAATAGTGCAAAAGAAGTATGTGGTAGTGCAAAGAGGCATAAGATTCTGAGAGGTGACGCCTGGTGGGACGCGGATGTGAAATCCAGCGTCGAAAGAAAGAAAAAAGCATGGTTGGATTATGTCTCAAGTGTGAACCAGAATGATAGTATGACAGAGAAAAAGTATGAGAGCTACCGCCGCTGCAGGAATGTTACCAAAGCCTTAGTGAAAGAGAAGCGTGAAAGACTTGTTGCGAATGAGGAAGTGAGGTTGACGGAGAACTTCGAGGCGAATAACAAACTCTTTTGGAGGGAAGTTAGAAAGTCTCGGGGTTCTTCGTCAACATCCAGAATGGACAAAATTATGTCTAAGTTTGGTGACATTCTTGCAAACCCAAGCGATGTATTGGGCAGGTGGAGTGAGTATTTTGGGGAAATGTACGAGTATGTTCCGGATGTGGGCGCCGCGAGTGAGCCTACGGCTGACACCGCTGCGCCAACATCTGACGAGGACATTACTATGGAAGAGATTGAATGGTCGATACGAAGTATGAAAAATGGTAAGGCAGCTGGAATTGATATGATGTCTGCTGAAATGATCAAACACGGTGGATCCTGTGTCCGGGACGCTTTCCTGACCTTGAGCAATCTGTGCTGGAGGTCGGGTAAGGTTCCCATGGACTGGAGGCGCGCTGTCATCGTGCCCTTGTATAAAGGTAAGGGATCACGTATGCAGTGCGCCAGTTACAGGGCCATCAGTTTGATCAGTTTAGCAGCAAAAGTGTATGGGAAAATTATTGAAAGGAGAATGAGGGTGATATCTGATGGAGTGTTGTGGGAGGCTCAGGGTGGTTTCAGAAGCGGACGAGGGTGCATGGATCAGATTTTTTCTCTCCGCAACATCGTGGAGAAACAACTGGCTGTTAACCGGAAGGTTTTCTGCGGTTTTGTGGATCTGGAAAAAGCGTTTGACAGAGTGTTACGAAAGGATCTGTGGGATATACTCCCGGGCTACGGGGTGAGCGGAGCACTGCTGCGCGCTGTGCAGTCCACTTATGAGGGCTGCACAGCGTGTGTGCGTGTTGACGGCGGCTTGTCCCCCTGGTTTGACGTCAATATCGGCGTCAGACAGGGTTGCGTGCTGTCCGCTCGACTGTTCATCCTGTACCTGGACAGTTGTCTCCAGAGAATGAGATCGATGGATGTAGGGATGCGAATGGGTGAACTAGTCGTGAGCTGCCTGCTTTACGCAGATGACGCCGTGCTTCTAGCCGAATCGCCGTCGGACCTGCAAACACTAGTCACTACTATGAAAGATGATTGCATGATTAAAGGCTTGCAGTTGAATGCGACGAAAACGAAAGTTATGGTGTTTGAAAGGGAGGAATCCAGAACAGATGCAAGGATAATGGTTGATGATGTAGTGCTGGAACAGGTGAATGAAATTATATATCTTGGATGCGCTTTTAGCAGAGATGGAAGGTACACCGCGGATGTAGAAAGACGAGTGGCGATAGGAAATAGCGTAAACGGAGTGTTGGGCAGATTCCTGGGCGCAAAAAATATTAGCAGAAAGGCCCAGTTAGCAATCCACAATGCAGTCCTGATCCCAACACTAACTTATGGAAGCGAGAGCTGGGTATGGCAGAGTGTGCATGAAAGTAGAATAAACGCGGTAGAAATGAGGGCTCTACGCAAAATCTGCGGAGTGACTCTCGCTGACCGCGTAGAAAACAAGGTTGTAAGGGAGGAAGTTGGTTTGAAAGAGAGTGTCGGTGTAAAAGTAAGAAAGGGCATGCTCCGATGGTTCGGACATGTAGAAAGAATGGTTGACGCAAGACTGACTAAGCAGATATACAATGCAAAAGCGGACGGATGTAGGAGTCGAGGACGGCCAAGACACACATTCCAAGACCAAATAGAACGTGTTCTGGAGGAAGGTGATGTTAAGAGCCTCAAAAACCGACGCGCGTGCATGAAAAGAGTTATGAAAGTCAACGAAGCGAGTGAGGCGTGTAAGAATCGTGCCCTATGGCGCTCTGTTCTCTCTGCCTACCCCGCAAGGGATTTGGCGTGAAGTTATGTATGTATGTATGTATGTATTATGTATGTGTCGTAAATAATTATAGATGAAGGACAAAATTGTCCGTCGAATACGGCAAAAGGTTCCGTGGTCGAATAATAATTCGATTGGAATGTTGGGAGTACCGCTGCTGCTTTTTGGGTTTTGTGGGCTTAACATTATTACCGACATTTGATTTGTCCAGAAAAGAAATATTTTAATAATAAGATTCATAATTACATATCTACAAATGAGAAGTTCTTAATTCAGAATAAAATAATAATATACAATTATATGTTACGTTACGTATCTCTATGTATATAATTGTTTGTGTGTATAATATACAAATTATGGCATTACTGACATAATGACATAATTTCTCACGGACATGACATTTGACATATTAGTATTATGTCAAGTGCGTAGAATTTCCTTATTAAAAATTTGACACAAATAACAACATAGTAACCCACTAAATATATTACGTTCAAATAGTTTTAATAATCGAGAAAAATACTTTAAGAAAATATAATAGTATATAGTTTCGTAACAACGAATCGAGAGAAAGTGTAAGTTTCGTATTTAAAAAAAAAATTGCAATGAACGGACTGATGATGGACAATTATATATTAAAATGCCTCAAAAATGTACATTAAATATGCAAAAATTGTACATATAACGATTGTAATAATAATAAATCATGTTGTAAATATGTTTTAATAAAGTGTATGTAATTGTAAATTAATTCGTTGTATAATACGATTGTGTTAGTAATTAATTGTATTTTTATTATAAATACTACTATTTAATAAGTTTATGATATATTGTTGCGATATTTTATACGTTTAAAATGGTCAAAATAGATTGCTCCGTTTGCCTATAATTTTGTTCTAAATTCAAATATTGTCTCTGACTGGAACGGAATTTTTTTGTTTGTTATTAAAAAATAATGTTAATCTTTTTAATTTTGACGAACTCGGTTTGCGTAGATATTAGCCAGTTTGAAAAAAAATATCGTTTCGTTGTCGAGGCTATTATATCAATTTGTCAAATATGTACCTAAAAATATCGGGCAGACGAATTAATTTCTAGAATATTGTCACGAATACCCAAAAAAAGCACAGTTGAAAGTTTTGTAAAAGTTACCAAACAATTATAATCTTATCATGGAATGTCAACGGAAACCGGTATGTTAGTACAGTTTTTTTATTTATCCATCCATTCTCCTCCACTTTTGAGTTGACGAAAAGACTTGTCGTGTCATCTTGATGTTTTTTTTTTACCTGAGGGTAAACAAAATACAGGTGCAGCTTTGTGACTGGTGCTGGTGTGGCGTGACGAGAAATGACGTTGTCGGCCCCTTGAGCTTTTTGAATGAAAGTGTGAGAAACTTGCTGTAGTGATCGTACTTACCTTGTGTAACAATTATGAGTCCGAGTTTCTGTTTTCTTTTTCTTTTTTCATTTTTGATCACATTTTTGAACAGTAGCACATTGAAAATCAGAACCATAGACAAGTTATATTAAATTTGATATTTTTTTTAACACTGTAGGTATTATAAAAAATTCCGATTACTTGGTATGTAAAACATGGATACAAGGGTAAAAGTGATAGTGTATTCGAATTTTACTCGAGATACATTTATAAATTATAAAATATATATAATTCAGTTAGCAACCTTTATAATATTATCGGGGGCCACATAAATAAACAAGTGTCTGTATGTATGTCATTAACATACATTTCACTTCCTTATACCGATTTAAGGTTTATAACAGTAAAGGATTTATATCTGGGTCAGTAAATGCGTAAAATTATTGTGTGCAAAAATATATTTTATACCTTTTAATTGTCTGTACTAAAAATATTATGAAATACACTTTTTTGTGACTAATAGCCTATTATAGCCGCAGGTATTGGCAGCACATTTACCCGCTTTCGTAAATAATTCGGAAATATCAATAAATGTCAAACAGGATTCAAAGTTGAGACTTCTTGATTTAGAATCGAGGACGACAAATACTATTTTTTGACGATAATAAAGGTCTCGTATTTTAACGATACACAATCTGTATTCTTCTGTAAAAGTTTTTTTATCTTATCTTGCCTCCATCGATCATGGAAGAAACTGAGGACCCAGCCAAGCTTAAATAACTTCTGATTCATACACCGTGATCAAGTGTATCACAATCAAGATACAGTAAGTCTCATCCTTATACTATGGATATTTCTTTATTTATGAACAATCAAGGTCAAATGAAACGTCAAAAAGGTCAAACTTCAAAATGGCTTTTGACATTGATTTTGACGTTTGAAAACTTACGCCTCTATTGTTATATCGGGAGCTGTATTCGTTTGGTATTTATAATAATTAATGGTTTATTTAGAATTTAATAATACTAGTTGACCCAGGAAATTTGTTTCTCGAAAATTAACACTTTACTTATATTCATATTTTTAAGACACTATACATTAATTATAGATACAAACCACCCCGTTGACACCCGTTATCTATTAAAAACTAAACATATCAAAATCCCCTGCGTAGTTTCATAGATATAAGCATATAAGGGGACAGATAGCTGAAAGCGACTATGTTTTATACTATGTAATGATGATGAAATGTGAATGAAATGTTCTAGAAAAGACAGAAAATAACTTAATATTATGTCTTTTAGATGACTTAGTGGTTTAGCGCTTGAACGTCTATTAGAAAGATCGTAAATTTGAATCCAGCTGGTGTATTATGATCTCTTAATTCCAGCCAGCCTATGCGCTGCCTCGCAAATTCGTAGTTTCAGTGACTAATTTCAGCTAGACGGTGACGAGTAGTCACTGTCAAATTTACTCTACATTAGATTGTCAACGACTAATTCCATTTAGTCAGTGATGAGTAGACTAGACTAGCTGAAATTAGTCGTTGGAAATACGAATTTGTTAGGCAACGCGTAAGCTGTCTGCGATTAAGAGCTCATAGTAGGCCCCCAGCACATATAACGTCCAACATGTCGTTAGACGCAAGAGAAGAAACTGCATAAAATACGCTTATAAGTGTATTATAGCGTGAAGGCATAAAAATATTGAATTTAAATACTTTTCGTTCGGAAATAGCATTATGAGTCAAGTTAAGCTCTTAGGCTTGCGGTAATGTCTCGATTCACCTCGCTGAACACAACCTTGGCTTTGAGTGAAATGGACCATCAGAGATTCACTTTCTCCGTTAAGTAGTAGATACTAGACGTCTTTGAAGCTCCATTCATTAACATTACTCTGATTATAGAAGTCTGTTAAGATTTTTATCAAAATAAAAAAAGGATGTCGGTGATATTTTTAGTAATAAATGACATAATACAAAAAAAGTCAGTCTGTTTGTATTTTGTCGATTAGCTGGATGAATTTATTTCCAGTTTTTAGAGTGATTGCCCCGGAAAGTTGGAAGAAATAAAAAACCTTTAAGCAAATGTAAAAAGTTTTCCTAAACAGACTGAAATCAAACGTAGACTATTTTCGGTATTTTTTTCCTTAAAATAATTATATTTCGACAAAGAAAATTTAACATTCATCTTAAATAGTTTTAATGACTTAATAAGATACTTTTATTCTCGTCACGAATTTATCTTAACGTTCAATAAAAAGCCATTAAATTAACTACATATAATCATTAGTAATAGATATCTTCTGTCATGGCGATCGTTCTGATATATCTACAATAAATTAATGTATTAATGTTGTATGTTGCAACGCTGTGAATTATATGCTGCTTATCTCCTAAAATCGAGCATCTAAGGGCAATTAACTCGCATACCAAGATACATCTGGTGGTCCGGAGATCATTCTCTTAAGTGGACTGGTATCAAAATTGATATTTGGTATGCAATGGACTATATATCTAATTACTTATCGTAGATAAAAACAAATAGACAATTGACTATTGCCTTCTAATAATAAAAACTATAAATATCAATGGTAAATAGTTTTATGAAGTTTTAGATTCGAAATTATAGACTGGATGGATAATGTTTATTATTTATAAAACATAACATAACTTCACGCCTTTTGTTACCCGAAGGTGTAGGCAGCGGCTGTTGAGCCTCGTCTCGCCGTTATGTTTACGTCCCAAATGGAATAGGTGGCGAACCTATTGCCATACCGGGCACAAAGTTTTTCAGTCATCGATATTTAGCACAAATAACTTCCGAAAACAATTCCGAAAAGTCATTGGTGTGAGCCAGTGTCTGTAATCGAACCCGGACCTCTGGATCAGAAGCTGTGTGCTCAACCAGTATAATTGCAATTAGATATCTGTTTAAATAATACATTGTCGGTATGAAATTGAGTTAGTATAAAATTAATAATATCAATAATTATATTTCATATATTAATCGAAACAAATATTTACACAGTCGGATAAAAATTGTAAAAAATATTCTACTAGTAAACATAATTACGCTGCGCACACCTTCGGGTGGAAAAAGGCGTGAAGTAATGTTATATACCTACTGCTGCAGTTTAGAAAAGCAATCATATTTCACATATATTACATAATATTCATAAATATCACTGGCTAAATGGACGAGAATGAATAATATACAATTTCCAATCGAACAATAAGGAAGAAAATCTAAGTACCTACACAGAAGATACGGCTTAAGTTCAAAACTTTCTATGTAAGATCTATCTCCTAGTTTAATATTAAACAATATTACATAAATTTTAGAAGATGAGAGTTGAGATGTTCGTTAAAATTCGATAAAAGCCGTGCAGTTATTTTATTTATTTATATTATACAGTCGAAGATAATCGAATGTAATCGATAATAGTTGGACATAATCGATTATGGACGAAGACAATCGACGTTGTTGTGAATATGTCACCTATGAGTTGTATAATGTCATAAGTCCAGACGTGCTTGTTAAAATTTAACAAGCTGTCAATTAATTGAGTTTATTGAGTTACGTTTTTAATTCAGACGTTCGGAGTTCGAATTTGGGTAATGAAACAAATAAAAAATATCCTAAATCTTTGCGCAATCCATAAATTATGTTAACATTACAAATATTGAGCGAAATTAAAAAAAATATTATCTTACCGTGATTATTTTGAGTAGGCTTAAAAATTTGAAAATACGAAAATTGTTGTTTCGTTAAAAAAATATATTATTTTTATTGTATATATAGTCTCGGTGGTCCAGCGGTCGAGCACACGGCTTCCGACCCAGAGGTCCGGGTTCGAATCCTGACACTGGCTCACACCAATGACTTTTCGAAATTGTTTTCGGAAGTTAAGTGTGATAAATATCGATGACTGAAAACGACTTTGTGCCCGGTATGGCAATAGGTTCGCCACCTATTCCATTTGGTCGTAAACATAACGGCGAGACGAGGCTTAACAGCCGCTGCCTACACCTTCGGGTAACAAAAGGCGTGAAGCTATTTTATGTTATGTATATATTTGTAATAATTTAGTTATTTTAAATGTAAATCTGTAATTGAACTAACAAAGTACTCAATTTACTTGATGCTATCTATATCCGAATCGCATTACAATTCTTACATCAGAACTTTCATCATCTGAGCCAACATTCCGCAGCTCACAAATTATTTTAACAGAAAAAAAAACACATCACCAAAGAGTTCGTTCACATAACCAAACTCATACTCATAAAAAAAAGAAATGACCATCATAACAGTATTACTTACTTAATCTTTAAAACTACTCTATGTATTTGAAAAAAAAAGACATAGCCATATCGTAAATGTGATCTGAGTTCGGGGTTATTACGCAACAAACATAATTCTAGTGTCACTATGTTTTGCGCGACCTTCAGTGAAAGTTTAAAGGCACAAATTTACACATAGCGAATATAATAGAAAATCATCTTTTCTGTATTCACCACTGATATTCAAATATGTATCCTATGTTTAATATGTTAAGAGTTACGTTAATAGACTTTTACTTTTCCGAACGTTAATGCCTCGGCAAATAGTTGAAGATTCACTTTCGTCAGGTTATTTTTTTTTTACGAGCGGTATGTTTAATGGCCACGTAAGTAGGTACATAATGCCGTTTTTAAAATAGAATGTGGTATTTTATGAAAATATTCTGCTTTGTCTATAAACGATATTTTACTTTTTGGATGAAAAAGAAACACAGATTACTTAATTACTTGTAAAACCCTTGACCTCGCCGCTGGCATTGCTTTTCTTTAATTAATATATTGGTTAACGACGGCAAACAGCGAAGGTTTTGGAGTTAAAAAATAAATCTCTTTTTATAGGCACTTAAAATAAATAAATTAAACTAAATGGGTACAATTTAAAGCACTCTTGCACTTAACTAAAATACACAAACATAATTGAATTAAAACGCTTAAATCTCAGCAGATGCAGACTCGAGATAATTTTATAGATATTATTATATATTCTTTATAGATATATGAATAAATAAACTATGAATAAATAGAAAAAGATTGATTCAAGAGTAAGATTAGATTACTCTCTAATCAATCTATCTATTACAAAAAAGTGCATTAGAATTCGTTGCGTATTTTAAAAGATCATATAAATAAATACACAACCGGAAAATTTTAAAATCTTACGTATAAATAAAATATTAATTTGATTTTGATGAATTATCTACGTACTTCATTAACTAGTAGTGTAGTGTATTAGATGTCATAATTCAAAACTATAATTAAATCATTAATTATTTGAAGAAAAAGATATCTTTCCAACTCGTTAACACCTAATGTATTACTTCATCACTTCCAAATATATGCTTGCATTTGTCAAATGCAAGTTTTTTAATAACATTTATGTAAAATAGTTTTTATTCATTTGAAAAAAAAAATCATAGAGTTGTCATATTATCTTAATCTTGTCTCTGGTTTTCAAACTCTATTCGTAACTTGTGACATTATCTGTTTTGTAATAAATGTGTCGTCGTTAAAGTAAAGCCTTATTCAGATTATAACGATATGATGTAACATTTAAGTTTATCTTATGGAATTTAATGAAGACCAGACCCGAATAAATGATGCAGAATAGTAATGATAGCATATCGATATTATTTTGATAGTCGATAAAATAGTTATCTTTATACATAGTTTAACAGACTTACCCCCGAATACTGAACCGCCACTCAAATCTGGCAATCAATAAAGTGCAAGTAGCACTGCTCAAATTTTACGTATTCTGTCTAATGTGACAGATACTTAAACGCTTAAGTAGCGCTAACATATTTGAGTGGCCGTTCAGTATTCGGGCTTTAGGAGATGAAAAGCATTTTTTATGGGATAGGGGGTACAAACGACAAGGCGTGTCACCATAAGGTGAGCAACTAACGCCGCCCTGAGCATCGATAGTGTTATAGTTGCGTTGCCGGGCCTTACAATGGAAGTGGGACGGGAAGGGGTCTCCGATACTTCTCTCACTGAGCGAAATGCCACTACATGCCGATATTCTGAGAAGTCGTGATATTTCACCGGTCGAGCCGGTCCATTCAAGAAGCGAACTGCGTGGCATCTAAAATTTTTAAAATATGAGGATTATGATATGAATAAAGTTGAGTATTAAAGAGGCTTTTGCGCATGAGAGTTTCGGAGTTAAGAAGTTATACCACATATAAATTAATGTTTTACAAGTGCTTGAAAAAATTATCGTATTAAATATTTAAATAACTACTAAATATGTGTGGTAACAAATGTGGGCCAGCGAATCTTATGTCATTCGAAAGGTAAAGATATGTAGGTGCTGTGCCATAATTGGTGAGGTGCACTTCAAGTGAAAATATAAAAAGGAAATGAAAGGCCGACATTTAAAAGTTGTCTGATCGCTGATGATTTATTAAAAAAAATCATTGCAAATAATTAATTCTACCACGGGACATATAAATCTGAAATAAAAATGCCTACAGTCATTTTTCTCAAACTTCCATCTCCAACTGAAATAGACACGATGCCACACTTCATGGTTGACTGAAAGATTCGGACATATAGAAAGAATGGATGATGCAAGGTTGACTAAGCAGATATCACATACCTACTGTCCACGACCAAATCGAACTTGTCCTTAAAAATCGACGAGCGTGTATGACAAGAGTTATGAAAGCCGTAGAATCGAGTGAGGTGAGTAAGAATCCTGCCTTATGGCACTCTATTCTATGTCCCGTTCAATATATGTCCCGTAGAATATATCATAAGATGTTTGTATTGTTTACGCTTAATAAACAATACCTATACACACAATTTCATGCCCAATTCCCTTTAGTTACGCTTGCTTGTTATAACAAATATAAATAAATAAATATAAGTTATATAACATACACATACTTAAATAGACGCACATACCAATTACATAACCATACAATACCGCCGTAATAGATTCAAATAGATTCATAAAATTATAATTCATAATTTATTTATATTTATAATCATTACATAGTATAAAACAAAGTCGCCTTACATGCTTATATCTTTGAAACTATGCAACGTATTCTGATATGGTTTGTTTTAATAGATAGAGGCTAGTTTGTATGTATAATTTATGTATATTGTAGTAAAAGACGCGATAGTTTTCAAGATTAGCTGTGTGAAACCTAAGTGATAGATCAAAACAATGTACTACATTATTATACACCTTCAAAAGGTCTACAAAAAAGTCCGCGGTGATGTATGTCTATCTCTTAGGGATAACCCAAAATAAATTTTTATTTTTTCTTATTGCTTCTGAGGGCGAGGAAACAAAGTTCGCTGGATCAACTAGTTTGATATAAATCACAACTTATTGTGTTACTATTTCAAAGATTTAATACGTATAAATCTTGTTAATAATCTCTAGTCCTACAACAACGTTTTTATATGTATGATTAAAACGATTTTTAAAACTTTCACGATGCCACGAAAATATATTAAGTGACAGAGTTTATATATTTGTATGTCGTAATCTCAAGAACTATTCATCCGAATTGTAATTTACAAACTATGTTTGGATTAGATAGTCAGTTTATTAAAGAATGCTATAGACTATAGATTTTCGATCAAAAATACACATACATACATAACTTCACGCCAAATCCCTAGCGGGGTAGGCAGAGAGAACAGACCGCCATAGGGCACGATTCTTACACGCCTCACTCGCTTCGATGACTTTCATAAGTCTTTTCATGCACGCGCGTCGGTTTTTGAGGCTCTTAACATCACCTTCCTCTAGAACACGTTCTATTTGGTCATGGAATGTGTGTCTTGGCCGTCCTCGACTCCTACATCCATCCGCTTTTGCATTGTATATCTGCTTAGTCAGTCTTGCATCAACCATTCTTTCTACATGTCCGAATCATCGGAGCATGCCCTTTCTTACTTTTACACCGACACTCTCTTTCAAATCAAATTCCTTCCTTACAACCTTGTCTTCTACGCGGTCAGCGAGAGTCACTCCGCATATTTTGCGTAGTGCCCTCATTTCTACCGCGTTTATTCTACTTTCATGCACACTCTGCCATACCCAGCTCTCGTTTCCATAAGTTAGCGTTGGGATCAGGACTGCATTGTGGATTGCTAGCTGGGCTTTTCTGCTAATGTTTTTTGCGCCCAGGAATCTGCCCAACGCTCCATTTATATCGCCTATCGCCACTCGTCTTTCTACATCCGCGGTGTACCTTCCATCTCTGCTAAAAGCGCATCCAAGATATACAATTTCATTCACCTGTTCCAGCACTACATCATCAACCATTATCCTTGCATCTGTTCTGGATTCCTCCCTTCCCTTGGATCAAAAATATGAATAAACAATTAAACACTTCACATATCTGCCTGTATTACGCCTTTTGAACGATCAAACAGTGATCTGTATGAAAGGTATTATTTTTAAAATTAAATTATCTTTAAGCAATTTAATTTGATATAGAGATTTCTAGTTAATAACTAAACCGATTTTAATAAAGTATGTGTCTAATAATTTATGGGTGATGGTAGAAAGTGGTATTAACGCAATTTCCTCTCCAATTAGAAAACTTAATATAAAATTGCCGTTGTTTTTTTTTAAATACTTGAACAATTACTGACATGGTGTGACCGACCTTATCTGCCAAAAGTTCTTTTCTTTTTTATGTTTATCAAGAGACTCAGATCAAATTCTGCAGTTAGTTCCTGATAAAACGTGTTTGCTGTGTTGCTTTATATTTCTAAATTTACAAGAAAATCTAAGGTTTTCGATTCATCCCGTTCATCTGTCAGTGCGTCAAAATTGACCGTATTTTAGACAGATTCTGCCTAATTTGACGCAAATCTAAATTGTCAAAAAATTTCGCGCCGACAGATAAACGAATAGGTATCTATAAAGGTCCGAATTGTGTTAGAGGTTACCTACTTACAAAGGAGGCCATATACACACATACATATACATACATTATTAAAAAAGAAAACAAATTGAAAAGAGGTTTTAATCTAATTCAAGGTTAATATTGAGATAACCAAATAGCCTACATCCCACGGTGTTCTGAGGCTGGCACTGGTTTCTAGGGAAATCTCGGTCACTATGTAGATAATGTCTAGACTAAATGCCTAGTTATTACATCCATTGCTCTTGTGAGACAAGTTCTATGTCAAGGTTTAGCAACATAGGCGTGGTTTACTTCCGATTCAATACCATTAAATGTTATTTTATTTATTATTCATTAAGTAAATATGATATATAAATAGTCTCGGTGGCGCAGTGGGCGAGCGCACGGCCTCTGATCCAGAGGTCCGGGGTTCGATTCCAGACACTGGCTCACACCAATGACTTTTCGAAATTGTTTTCGGAAGTTATGTGTGATAAATATCGATGACTGACAAACTTTGTGCCCGGTATGGCAATAGGTTCGCCACCTATTCCATTTGGGACGTAAACATAACGGCGAGACGAGGCTTAACAGCCGCTGCCTACACCTTCGGGTAACAAAAGGCGTGAAGTTATGTTATGTTATGTTAAATATGATATATTTTTTATACTTCACGACATTAATATGATAGGCAGCATTTACAATCTGAATGAAATATTTGATCTTGTACAAATTAGTCAATCATAATATATGGACATAAATTTTGAAAACTATTCAATGTTTCTGCTTAGTATACAGATTTGAACCAGGTTTCTTTGAAACAGAAGTCTGACAATTAAACTACTAGTCACCTTATCTCCAGCTATACCTCAATGTCTGCTTTAAATATCTATATTATTATTATTATTAAGCTATAAAGTTGTTGTTGTTTAAACGCACTAATCTTGGAAACGATTGATACCCGTTTAAAAAAAAAAATAGATTTATCGTGAAAAAGTTCAAGGTTATAAACCGCTGCCAACCAATAGGAGAGGAACAGTAACTTTTATATAGGAAAACAACTGCTATATAAATTACAAAAGACGATTATTTTACACTTCCACCCAGAAGGTCTCTTTACAACCTTCAATTTGTCTTCATGGCTCAGTCACGTTCAGTATTTTGGTCGTACATAGTATTTAAAATAAATTTCGCATTCCATGTTGCTTTTCACCAGACAACTCTTTACGGGGAATAACCAAAACTGCCTTATTACGATGCGCGGCCTTACTCGCCGCGTAAGCTTTCTACGTACATTCCAGCCACCAGTCCAAGACCAGTCGAGCACCGCCGCGACTTCAATATCACTGGTCTGACACTATAAATAACTTTCCTATAGTATGCTATAATACAAAAGATCAAAACAAAATTTTGTCTATATTCTGGTAGTCGAGCAAACCCACTTTTAAATTAAGAAGTCATAAGATCAGATTCGGGGCTCTAACCAATGATTTCTCAGAATTATTTTGGAAGTTACCTATATATGTTAAATATGGATAAAAAAATAGAGAAAGTCGTGAAGTTACTATTAATATTATAAATATATAAAGAAAGAGGATTTAACTTTTTTTAATTATTAACTTAGTAATAACACATTGGTCTATATCTATTTTCCAGATCAAACTGTACGTGCTAAATGAATTCAAGAATGTTGTTTTAGTTAGAAAGCTGACCCTATATCCTTTAAAACACCGACTTCAAAAATAAAACACTTTCTACATTATATTGAATGTATATTACGTATTTACTATGCATTTATGTTTCACTTGAATTAGATTGTCGAGATATATACTACACATTTTTTTAAAAATAATAATAAGCCTCAATTATTTCCATATATGTAATAGATAATTTTAAAAAAATACAATTCATTAAAAATAAATACATATATATTTATAAATTTTAAACATAATTCTATTTTTTTAAAATAAATTTTATTTTTTTTATAATTAAAAGTACCTACACGGCGAGTACAGTATCTTTCTTTTCAAGAGTCTTATCTTTCGTCATTTTGAACTCTATACGGTAAACGAAATACAGGTAGATCACGAGAAAAGTAGATTGATAAAATAAATAGTGGAAAACAAACTAAAGTGGCACTCTTTAATAACTTATATATTTATAAGTAATAATATAAATCTGCAGAGTTAATTTCTTTGAACGCGCTAACCTCGGAAATTACTGGTTCGAATGGAAACAATCTTTTTGTGTTGAACAATCCAACTATCGAGGAAGGCTTTAGGCTATATATCATTACGCTATGATCAATAGGAGCGGAGCGTTAAGTGGCAAAATTGTAGAGGTATGAAGTTCGCTCGGTCAGTTAGTATATTTTTTTTTATGGGATAGGAGGGCAAACGAGCAGGCGTGCCACCTTATGGTAAGCAACCAACGCCGCCCATGGACACCAGTAGCACATATAATGTTACTGTTGCGTTGTCGACCTTTAAGGGATAGGGGATAGGAAAGAATGGGGAAGGGGGGTGGGCCTCCGGGTACCTCTCTCACCGAACGAAACGCGGCATGTGCCACTTCACGTCGGTCTTCTGAGAGGTCGTGGTATTTCACCGGTCGAGCCGGCCCATTCATGCAGCGAACTGCTGGCTCTACCACTTGCAGATTATATTACATATACTTATATTTTATCGTAAATCTCTATAGCGAAAGTAGTAGCTTATAAACTTGTCTGTAATACATTTACGCGATTGCTCATAGCTTGACTTGACGTTCTGATTGAACTTTCTAACGTAATCGAAGCATTTATTTTTATACATATTAAAATAATAATATGTTTACTAACTAAACTATTATTAAAAGGAAGTTGATAAGTATAGTAGTAGTACCTTTTTATTGATAGGCCTAATCTTGGTAACTTCACACCTTCTACACCCGAAGGTATAGGCAGAGAAATTATTTTTGTAAGAACTTCTAACAATCCAGTGAGCCAGGATTCGAAATATGTATAAACTTCAGATTCAGAAACAGGGTGCTGAGTCTCTTGGCCGACTTAAGTAATACTTATTTAATATGATTATTTAATATTATTATTTAAAAAAAAATTAGGCTATATGCTCACGACAGTAATGGAAAGGACGGAGTGGTAGTCGTAAATATCAAGAGAATCTAGGTCAAGTCGAACTGTCCAAAGGGAAACGGTTTGTGTATTTATCGCAAGAACTTTTATATATGGATGTACTTATAGTTATTGTTATATATTTGAAACTGTTGGTGTGAGAATTTAATATAACAATTGTAAAACAGAACAATACTAACAATGTAGACGAAATAGAGTTACTACACTTCCTATTGAATAAATGGTCGCCATCTTTAAAATACGTAGTATATACTATAGGTTAAATTCCGTATATAACTGGCACCATATACATGTGTTGATATTACGCGGAAAATTAAAATGCTATTCTTTTTTTTAAAATACACTGATTTAAATTTGTACTTTTTTTAAATCGTGCATTTTTATTCGTTTTATTCGATAAGTTTGCTGCAGTATTTTAAAAACAGAATTTAGTCGGGACTAAAGCTATTTCGTTCCACGCGCCAGTAAAATTATAAGTCTATGTCCGCCGTAAGCTTAGTTGCCGCCAATGGAAATTTGAAAAAATACAATACCACCGAAACAACTCTTTATAAAATGGTGGCCAGAGTCAATTTGTCATTATTATGGACATAATAACAAACAAATCTTTGTATAGGCAGTATTATTGACCACCCAATGCGCATACCGCCTATTAATATGATTAAGATATATCTGTCGGGCCGTTCACGCTGGGGACCATAGACAAAAAAAATATTAAGCCATAAATATTTTATGCTGCACAGTTTAGGGAGTCATTAAATGACCCCTGTGCCGTGGTAATAAAAAAATTAAAATAAAATATATCGTAATCTTCTCTAGCAGTGTATCTATATAAAAAACAGATCTGTTCCTACGTTGTTTCTTTGTTATTAAGTTTTTTTTTATGGAATAGGAAGGCAAACGAGCAAGCGGGTCACCTACGCCGACCAATGACCATAGTGTTACAGTTGCGTTGCTGGCCTTAAAGGGATTAGGATGGGGAAGGGAGAGGAAGGGGTGTGGGCCTTCGGAAACCTCCCTCACCGAACGATACGCGGCATGAGCTACTTTACTTCGATATTCTAAGAGGCCGTGGTACTTCACCAGTCGAGGCGGCCCATTCCATTATTAAGTAATACCCCACAATATTACTTATTAATTCATAAAAACCTTTCTCGCTTCAAGTATTAATGAATTAAATATTATTGAATGAATTGAATAATTTACCGCATACATATTACGCGTAATAAAATATTCTTAGCGTAAATATATTTATTATACTCATTAAATTTCATAAATAATCGTAATATTCTTGCTGTGCATAAATATTTTTTTTTGTTTTATCTTAATTATTAACATTTTTTTAGTTACTTTGTTAATAACTAACTTACAAATTTATAAACAAAATACTTTATAGAATACTAGTTGACCCGTCTAAATTCATTTGTTGATGATTATGATAAATATAAGAAATATAATGATAAGAAAAATAATTAATTTGATAAATACAAATAAATGAGCACAATAGGAGGTGCTTACGGGAACTAGAGACAATAAAAGAGGAAATTATACAAAATAATAAAAAAATAATTTATTTTTAAAATCAACGCAATTCAATCAAGTCAATTATCATTCCTTACATGTTTAATTGTTATTCTAAAATTGAGGGAAAAAGTCATGTTACTAGGAGATCGGAAAGAATTATTGTGTATTCAAGAGGTAGAGGAAGACCTATATTTTCAATAGTGGTAGAGCCAAGCAGTTCGCTACATGAATGGGCCGGTTCGACCGGTGAAATACCACGACCTCTCAGAAGATCGGAGTAAAGTGGCTCATGCCACGTTTCGTTTAGCGAGAGAGGTACCCGGAGGCCCAACACCCTTCCCCATCCTTTCCTATCCTACTCCCTTAAATGTCGGTCAAAAGGTAGGCGGCGCTGGTCACTTACCATCAGGTGATACGCCTACACGTTTGCCCTCCTATCCCATAAAAAAAAACGAAAAAGAGACGGATGGGTTGTGTAAGAATAGACGACGAGAAGACAATGAGAAACGATGACATTGTGCCGATCCCACCTATTGTGGTAAAAGGAAAAGAGGTATTAAAATAGAGAGATACTAAAGTAGTCCCGGACATGATAATTCTATTTACGTGACAACCCTAATTTCGCGTACGCACAATGCATGTGTAGGAGCCTCATTAGCTTTCCTTGTTGATAAATAAAACATCTGTCAGCGGTGAAAGTGTCGCGCGACATGTGATAGAACTGTTTACTGGTAGTTGGTAACCATTCAATGACACACTACCGAAATAACATTGAATAGCGTCCGTTTGTTAAATATAATGAGAGTTTCTTATTTAATTTCAATAATATTTTCTGATGAGTAAATAAGTTTAATTATTAATAATAAAAAAATAAAATAAAATCAACATTGCGCACATCATTCTAACAGCGAACACGATCCTAATGACGCCTAGGATTGGAAGCAGTTTCACGTGCATGCCAAAAAAATATGCTAACAATAAAATAAATGTTGGTCTTCCTTCTAGCGCAGTTGAATAAAAACTGATATTAACGTTTGATTGATGTGTTGAATCAGAAGCGATGTACGTATCCACTAGTTCATGGCAATACTGGAAGCCAGTAACATTAACAGCTAAAGAGACCCTGGACTCGATACCAACTTCCTCCTCTTGTATGTCCCAAACCTTGATCGCCCACAGAAATAACCCTTTCAAAAATTTTCATAGTAATCTGTAATGATTTTGAGTAAGATAAGTCTCACTCTCGCCTACCCCTATAAGCATAAAAGTGTATATATATATTTTATATACTTAAATAACAACATATAAAATACTCATCATATATGAACAATATGTAAAAGTGAAAATCTTGGTATTACCAACTACTGTGGTCAGTACAATATTTATTGATTAAACGCATGTGAAAGTCTCCTTACGTTTTACAAAACCTCAAAAATACTCTTAGTTTAATATTTTTTTCCTCGTCTATTTAAATTTAATAAATTCTTTTCAACTAATTATATTAATAACGTATGTCTGTCAGTCACGTCAAAATATGCGCATGCATTTTGTGAATTACCGGCAAGATATATTGGTGCTTAGGTCTGTGGCTAATACGCAAATCGAGTGCGCCATAATTAAAACAAAATAACATATCGGTCCACAGACAAACGAAACTTTTACACTATGTTATTTTGTCGTTATTATTTATTGTTTACCATATAATTGATAGTTAAAATAAAATCCACTGGAACCGGACATTTTTTATTGGAATTTAATAACAGCTAAAATATCATTTGAATGATTTATTTTACTAGCTTATGACGATATTCATTGGTTCAACTAACAGCACTCCTACATCTTCTTTGTCCATCCTATGTACCACGAGTGTTTCAATATTACCATACTACCAATGTACATCCAAGTGAAATCTATTTTAGCATAATATTCACATTGGTATAATAAATATCAGTCGTACGTGATTTAAAACCCTATTATATTTGTAATAGCGATTGCAGATACACATGAAAGTGTACTAAAATGAGGTAATCGGGTCTATTGTTATTTGTTTTTTTTTCTCTCACGATGAAGATTATTATGCCTTCATTCTTGGCAACACTCCTTTGGTATTTTTTTTTGCTCTGGCAACGAATGCTAATAGTGTTGTTTTGCATGACAATATTATGTTGTAATACCTGTAATATGATCTGTATGTCCAGTGAAATGTTATTTTTGGAATTTAAAAATAATTTCTCCAAGCATAAGTTATATCTGGCCCACACCAATGACTTTTCGAAATTGTATTCGGAAGTTAAGTGTGATAAATATCGATGACTGAAAACTTTGTGCCCGATATGGCAATAGGTTCGCCACCTATTCCATTTGGAACGTAAACTTATTGGCGAGACGAGGCTTAACAGCCGCTGCCTACACCGTCGGGTAACAAGAGGCGTGAAGGTATGTTATGTTTAAATACGTGCAGGACAACATCGGTTGGGTCCGCTAATTAAACTATAAAATTATTTGAAGAATAAATCCAATGCAAACCAATTAATTACTATTTATGTTAATGTGTACACATATTACGTAATATGTCAATATCATCTGTCTAGAAAGTATGAAGTAAAACAAATGTTTACACTTTCAATTGACAAATAGACGCTACGAATGTGTTGCTCAAGACGGTGACAGAGCAAACATGAGCATCGCTTGACCTAAACTTACCATTGCATAACATAATTTAGATAATAAAACACGTAATAAATAACTTTAAAATTTAGGAAATAAAAATATAATATTTCTAAATTTTGTTCGAATCGTCGAATCGAATCGTCTCGCTGCAAGACTCGACGAATTCCAGCCTCCGGAGCAGGCCGGGTTTCGAAAAGGCTTTAGTACCGTGGACCACATCCATACTGTTCGGCAGATTGTACAGAAGACTGAAGAGTACAATCAGCCGCTGTGTATGGCATTCGTGGACTACGAAAAAGCCTTCGACTCCATCGAAACTTGGCCAGTTCTGGATGCACTGCAGCGATGTCGGATTGACTGGCGTTATATTGAGGTGTTGAGATGCTTGTATGACACCGCCACGATGGCTGTCCAGATACAGGACCAGGTGACGAACTCCATCGAGCTAAATCGAGGTATAAGACAGGCAGATATTATATCTCCCAAACTCTTCACCAATGCTCTGGAGGACGTTTTCAAGATACTGGGTTGTACTGGACAGGGTGTCACCGTGAATGGTGAGTACATCTCGCATCTTCGGTTTGCCGACGACATCGTTGTAATGGCAGAGTCGCTGGAACAGTTAAACGGAATGTTGCGCAGCTTAGACTAGTACTCCCGGCGTGTCGGTTTGGGCATGAACTTGGACAAGACCAAGGTCATGTTCAATGAACATGTCGTGCCCGGACCGATAAGCGTCGAAGGGACTGACCCTTCGACGCTTATCGGATCGCTTATCTCTACGCTTATCTCGAAGTCGTAAACAAATACGTCTACCTAGGCCAAAATTATCCAGTTAGGTAGACAAAACTTCGAGAAGGAAGCCGAAAGGAGGATTCGGCAAACTGCGTCGAGTCTTCAGCTCGCCTATACCGCAATGTCTGAAGACTTTGACCAGTGACCGGTGATGACCTACGGTGCCAAAACGTGGACACTCACAGTGGGGCTAGTCCACAAATTTAAAGTCGCTCAGCGAGCTATGGAGCGGGCTATATTCGGGTTATCTCTGAAGGATAAACTCAGGAATGAGTATATCCGCCAGAGAACTAGAGTAACCGACATAGCTCGTAGATTAAGCTCGCTGAAGTGGCAATGGGCTGGTCATATCTGCCGAAGGACCGACGGTGGATGGAGTAAGAGGGTCATAGAGTGGAGACCGCGTCTTGGTAAACGTAGCGTAGGACGCCCACCAGCCCGATGGTCAAACGACCTCAGAAAGGCTGCTGGAAAAGACTGGATGCGGAAGGTAGAGAATCGGATATTGTGGCGAACATTGGGAGAGGCCTATGCCCAGCAGTGGACTGCAATAGGCTGATGATGATGAAATTTTGTTCGACCCAAATACACAAATAATACGTAAATCGTTATTTCTTAGATTTTCGCGAATCACATTCATAACATTGAAACAACTTTTAATGGATTATATCGCGTTTATTTAGAACTTATTTTTTATTTATTTCCCGACGTTTCGAACTCTTTAGAGAGATCATTTTCACGAGTAATGAACAAAAAGATGGTAGTCGTTCAGAAGCTATTTTCATTGATTGATTGATTCAAAATAGCTTCTGAACGACTACCATCTTTCGAAACGTCGGGAAATAGATAAAAAATAAGTTCTAAATAAACGCGATATAATCTATTAAAAATCGTAAATCTTTTTTTTTATCAAATAGGAGGGCAAACGAGCAGTAAGTGGTAAGTGACCAGCGCCGCCCATGGACACCTGCATCACAATGTTACAGTTGCGTTGCTGACCTTTCGAGGGGAGTAGGATGGGTAAGGATGGGGAAGGGAAGTAGGCTTCCGGATACCTCTCTCACCGAACGAAACGCGGCACTAGCTACTTTTACGTCGATCTTCTGAGAGGTCGTGGTATTTCAACGGTCGAGCCACCGCATTCATGCAACGAACTGCTTGGCTCCACCACTGTTGTTGTTTATTAAATCCTGTTCCTATGTGAATTCAGAGGAAACAATGTAACCTATCTCACTCTCATGGTTAAAATAAATCGAGCCACACCTTTCAAGATTAATATCTTGATTTCAGCTAAAGAAATATAATATTAGATATCTCGAACAATATTTTAATAAATATATATATAACATTTATATATCGAATACATCGCAACTTTGCAACTAAAATAGTAAATACTTATCAGACAAAGGTTGTTTTTTTTCATCTAAGTTACCTTCTACATTCCTCATTCCTGGCACAGATTACTACTCCATATCCTCGAAATATTTTTTTTATCTCACGCAATATTCATAGAAAGTGTTATTAATATAATTACATACACTAAAACACAATGGCGATTAAGTATACAGTCACGTTAATATTTAATAGCTGGTATTTAACAGGTATCACGATAATAATAGCCGGTGATAATAGTGATACCGTGATATTAACATGTCATATTGTCAATAGATTGTATCAATTCCATTCTGATAGCAATCATGTCTTCGGTATAGACGATTATTAATATAATGATGTAATAAAAATAATTTGGGATGAATAGAAAAAATGAATTAAACACAGCATGGTGTTAATTGATTTTTTTTTGGAGTTCACTTGTAATAAATGAGTTGTTATATGTCCAAGTTTTGATTAATAATCAGTAGATATTATGACACATAGATATGTAATAGTGATATGTGATTTTTTTTTCAATATTTATTATTTTGTGCCAGTATTATTGGTATTGTATTACGAATTGTATTTGAAACGTTGGATTCATATTTTAGTTAAAACTGAACAGGGCAATGAAATACACGGCGCATTTTCTGAGTTCATATTTTTGCCGCAAATTTTATGTATACATTTTTTTATCACAACATACAAATATATGTAATGGTTTTAGAATTACAATATTGTAAGGCAGACCAAATAAGAAATCACAGAAATAGATCAAGATAGAACGGCGAATAGGCGTGGCAAGCGTGCCAAAACCCTGCACTATATTGCATGCTTTTCGAAACTCGCTCTCATTACGCAACGAGCGTTCCTGCCATGCGTTCAGGACGTAAAAAAATAGATAAAACGTCACATATATGCCTTATTATGCTGTGAAAAATTGTAAAAACAAAAGTAGTGAATCAAATATGAAAAAAGGAAATATTTCGTATGATCAGTAAGTACAGAAAATCAGTAGAATGTATTTTTTTGAGATTATAAATTATTGTTTTACTTTTACTATGTTCAATAATTACGATCACAAGTTGTATATTTTTTCGTTATGATAAATATCCATTGCTGTCCGCATTCAACGCTCGTATACAAAAACATTGCGCGTATAAATTATACGCGTAATGTACGTCGAATCGAACGAAATACACAATACACCTGCCAGTTGATCGCTGTGTCTGTTAATCGCTGTGATTCGAATGTTAGAGATGGGCACTCCATGTATCGTTGAGTCTTAGGACTTATCGATAAATTAATTCAATAATAATTTGAGTATCAGCTCATATCTTGCTTTGTCCCTACTTTATTCTAACACCACAAATTTCAACCAAAGTGTTTCGTAATTACATTGGCAGCAGTTTATTTGACAGTATAAGTTTTCACCAATTTGACCAATCGCCGATGGAAAATCATCTCGTTCTTCTCAAATGGGCAGTAACCGAGGTATATGTAGACGTTCGGCTTCGTTATTTAACCAGGACTGTGAGGCCAACCCTTACAAAAAGGCAAATATTTAATAAATATGTATAGTTTCAAGGACAGTAAAATATTTATAGTTAAATTTTATATACTGTTGGAAAAATATGTTTTAGGTTTTAATATGTCGGATTGAAGTATTTAACATGTTTTACTTTCTATGATTATCGTTACAGAAAATCAATAAAGTTAGTAAAATATAAAAATAATAAAATTATCACACGTTGCCGATATTAACATCGATAATCTAATGTGAGTGTCTCCTAACTAGTCGCCGCGCTCACAATGAAAATGACGTCACGCTGAGGGCGTGGTTTTTCAAAAAAGTGACACGCTCGAAATGTATGGAAATATGCCATCGCGGCCGTTCTATCTTGATTTATTTCTGTGTAAGAAATTTTAGAAATTAACATTTTATTTGTACGGAACGAAATCGAACAGACCATACAACAAACCATATTTTGTTAACCATTAATTTATTGTTTCATAGTTTTATTGTTATGTGATTGTTAAATAATTACATGATGTGAGTACGTAACGAATATTTTATTTTGTAATACCAAGTTGTGATATAAAACAAGTATTTTACGGCAAGAAGTTACATAGTATTTTAAGAGCTTCTTTTTATGGGATCGAGGGACAAACGAGCAGGTGTGTGCTTGCTTAAATAAGTATTAGTAAACAAAATTTAATCCAGCACAATCTATTTCAAAACTTATCATAGATGCCACCAGAGAGATTTAACCGAACCATTTTTTTACAGAATCATACGTATTATAATAATCATAAAACAAGTCTAGACGCATAAGAAATGCAACCTTTACTTTTATTTAACCTTAAAGATTAAGTGAAATAGCACTTAATCTAAAGAAATCTAATGTATTACAAAATGGCAACCATTTTGTTTCAATATACTTCGAAAATACAGTGTTGACTTTTTTTACTATTGGATTTGAAGCAATAGGGTACAGTACAAATTAAAAAAAATGTGATTTGGTGTTCTTAGTACTTAGCATGATTTAAAAATAGAACTCCTTTTGTAATTTTTTAGTTCCAGTTTTAAATTATGGTCGAAAATGATTCTTTTTTCAAATCGGTAGGTACTACCTACTAGGTACCTACACACCCCATTTTGAATTTCGAATTGAACTAAAAATTTATGAAACCTATTATCTGTGGTAATAATAGTTTTTTCTGTCTTATGGCTGTGAATGAAATTAAATCCAGCCAGTTAGAATATTATTAACGCAGATAGTTCATTCACTACTAACGTGAATATTATAAATATTATTTGCGCCACAAAATAAATGTTACTTTCATTTCCGTGGCTTATGACTTTATTATTATTACGTTCACAGAGTTATAATAGTTATGCGAGATTTAAGTAATTAAAGTTACCACCATTAGCGTAATAAACGTTGGATTCGTGTTATAAACCTTTAGCGTTTATTTATTTTATTACACTTAAGCTTAGAATAATAATGCATAGAAGGATAGTCTCATACCTACAAAACGGCAAAAGTGAGGCACAAAATCAATTAGCGTGTGCGTGAACTATGTGTCGTTACACGCTACGACACACAAATGCGTCAAAATAATTTTAATAGTCATATTACCCCAAAAATGGGGCAATTGGAACACACTTACCTCGGCCTCGTACCTTTTGGGTACATTATCTTTATAGTCTTAGAGAATGATGAATAGATATATCAATTGGTAATATACTCTTATGTTAATGCGATAAAATAACATTAGCAATTGACCAAATTTGACTGTCAAATTCATTATGCATTTTTAGTGATCCCCAAAAACTAACTTTTTGGAATGTATTTTAAAATTAATGTATTTGAATGAATATGAATGTATTTTGAACGTCAGTAATATATAAAACATTAATATTAAAACATTGGTAAATTATTTTCTACATCTGGCAATACTTCTTGGAGAATGCAAATGGTTGGAATAATAATTTTCGATTTCAGTTTTAGAACAAAATACAAGTTAAAAATAAAAAATATAAATATTTACACATGAAATGTTTTATTGGAATCATTCTAAAGTCTTCCCGTTGTAATGTGACACCATTTTACAGCACAAACCGTCATTTTCAAATAAAATTTGGGAGATGTCACCGCCGCAACGTGACCTTGAGCACTGCCGCGGGTCGTTCGTTACTAGGTCATAAATGGCCTAGTAAAACTTGGCTCACTTGCTGCGCGTGAACTCGGTTTCTATGCGTTGTTATTCTATGCACTTAGGTGAAATCGGACATAGACAATAACATACCTGTACATTGCTTTGGCGATCTCACTTAACATATTAAGCGGCAATTTGGTCACATTGAGTTAGTTTTATTATGCAAAAATATATAAAAGTTGACAAGATCTATTGTCATAATTCAAAATCAGGCAAAATTTTATTCATCTTGTTTCGAAATTAATCCTGAAATTTATGTGAGCCAAGATTTAGAAACGTTAGACTTCAGATCCTAAAACTGGGTGCAATGCACTTTGGGATCGAAGAAAATCGTCGATGCGAGGAACAACTGCCGCTGAGAACACCGAATAGTAGGCGTGAAGATACAATAAAAACAACAATGCCCGCTTAAAGGCTATCACATATTCCATACGGCAATGTGGCGTGTGACTATTACCGTGGCTATAGGTACTTCTGCTGTTAGACGCGCTCGAAGCGGAAGAGGCAGTACAATTAAACTCGCAGTACAACGACATTACTTGTGACCTCTTCGTCACTCACACGAAATATTTCACCGAAATAATAAACTTGTTATAGTCGTGAAGATTTCATTTGATTTTTAAATGTTGACAGGTGAAGCTTATTTTGAGGTTATGGCCCATGTCCTGATACGCTATTGCCAGGTTTAAAAATTTCGATTATAATGAAGAAAACATGCTGTGAAATACTGTCTAATCCAGTGAAATTAATAACACTTAATTAGAGGTTATTTAGAGTCTTGTTAAATTGTTGTGCACAAAGAAATCCAGTTAAGGAAGGAAGGGTGGCTTTAAAATATGCGGTATGAATGAAGTCAGATCGTGGGATTGGAACAATTAATTCACTTACAGATTCTCATACAATCACTCTCGTTCGAATCTTTTAATTGCTAATAATTTCATTGTCTAGTTGCTAAATAAGATCTCATACATCTTTTTTTTTTAAATTTATTCAAACCTTATACATATCCAATTGTAAAACATATATAAATATTATGAAGGACGCATATATTAGCTTAATATCACATACTAGCAGACCCGGCGAACTTTGTTCCGCAACAAAAGCATTTTTTGTAGTGTTCACAATTAAAGTGCTAAATCTCAACTTTTTCTGTGCTACATTATACATCCATTATAAATAAAGACCACCGCATTGACAAAAATAGATATAGGGCTATCTTATCGTCTTTCATACTATGTAATAGAAAATCCTTAAATTATGATATCGGTTGGTCTCGTGTCCATAGTTTGAAGGTCGAGGGAACCCCGCTTCTGAATCAAGAAGTGTCTAGTTCGATGAGAATCAAGTGAAACTAATGACATTTTGGAAGTTAAAATTCACGTTAAAATTCGGCCTTTAAAGGCTGAGCATTCGTTGGGGTAGAAAAAGGCGTGTGAAGTTATAAATTTGGGGGAAAATTAAGTTATAAAGAAAGAAATGGTCTAGATAGAATCCCAGTAACTATAACCCGATTCCCGTTCATTAACAAGCTTTAAACAATCACGTTTACCTCACGCTCCAATTGCAATCCCGACTTCCCACGGTATAGGCAATTCACGGCAAATACTAGTATTCGAGTCCCAGTACCAGGTATGCTATTAGTGGTCTGTTGTAGAAAATAATAGGCATCTTTAAGACGTTCCGCTGGTTGCACTCTATACTTAGTTTAAAATTACATTGTGCCTTAAACATAACATATTAAACATAACTTCACGCCTTTTGTTACCCGAAGGTGTAGGCAGCGGCTGTTAAGCCTCGTCTCGCCGTTATGTTTACGTCCCAAATGGAATAGGTGGCGAACCTATTGCCATACCGGGCACAAAGTTTGTCAGTCATCGATATTTATCACACATAACTTCCGAAAACAATTTCGAAAAGTCATTGGTGTGAGCCAGTGTCTGGAATCGAACCCCGGACCTCTGGATCAGAGGCCGTGCGCTCGCCCACTGCGCCACCGAGACTGTGCCTTAAAATAAAATAAATATTAACTACAAGTTATCATTTATTTTATTTTAATCTTGTAGCTTTAGTTTTTATGTAATAATTCTTTTGACTTATAAATTATTATCATCTTTTTCTCTTTTGTCCATCAATTCCGATACACCTTTACCTTTTTAATGATCATAATATTTTTCACAGATTTCAATTTTATTTACATAAAACTTAACTGATTCCCCAAGCTAATATTAATAATTCGCTAACAATAGACGTATTGAAATTCTTCCAGAAATGACTTCCACCAGTCCAGAGCGGACATACTGAGACACAGACAGATAGAAAAGTTTAAATATATCCGTTTTAAATTGTTACCAGTAAGTACCTACTTATGTAACGTAACGTAATGTTGAACGAATGGTCTCCATTAAGTCGACAGAATTTTCGCTGGTAGAGGGCGCTGCTTTTAAGAAGTACTCGATATATCCTTACGCGGAAAATTTGTGGCTCTGTTTAATACTAAACACAAGTTTATGTCATTTAGAAATTTTCCGAGATTTTTTAGATTTAACTTTTCAAGGCGTGTAATAATAATAATATCATTGGTACGTCCTAAATTAGAGTTAAGATCTCAGATAAAATAATTATAATAATATGGAATATATTACGGACTTTTTGTATCTATACTGCGTGGTAGACACCATCTAACTGTCCTCATAATTTTTTTCACATAGTTATGCTTATCTTAAACTTAAGACATTATTTTATACTGATTTATAGTACATATGTAAATTAGTGCTAGTAATAAGTTACGTAGTTATAGATATAGATAAGTAATACCAGTATTTATGTCAGGTTAAATAAATTTTCCAAAGTATACCAGATTCTCGTACAATCAGAATTATAGTGTTTCCCAACAAAAATTTATGGTCCAGTCGGAGATATGAACACTTCAATTTCTTACGTAACTGTTGTATAAGTAAATAATATAACAAACTAGTTTTTCCTGTGGCTCCGACCGTTTGGGACCTTCTTAATTTTTCTTAGTTTTGTTTTTCTGTAATTGATAGCCGGAATAATAATTCTTTATGACACTTAACTAATTAAGTATTGCTTTTCTCCGGGAAACAAACCTTTTGATATTATAAACTAGCGGACCGCGCGAACTTCGTACCGCTATATTGTATGTAGCTTCCCGCCTCATGGTGTTACTCGCGTACAAATAAAATGTCGATGACGACGATGATTACACATAGCCTATATTACTCAGTGATAATGTAGATTTCTAAAGAAAAAAGAATTGTTAAAATCGGTCCAGTACTTTTTGAGTTTATTCGTTACATACAAAAATACAAATCTTTCCTCTATAAAATATTAAAGTAGATTAAATCGTCACATCGTTTTCTATAAGACAAAATACTGTATGTATTTTGTCTATCTACAGAAATACTTTCACGTTTAAAATTTTTAATACAATGTTTATAACCGGTACATATTACGAAATTATTATATTAATGATGATTAAACAAACTTTTTATAACTAAACCGAAAAATAACAGTCATTACAGAAAAAAAAACTTTACGCATATTCCAGTTTGATAGTTAAACTGATTCACTGTAAAAAGGCGGGTTTCATCATTTGAGGCGAGTGTTAACCGCAGCCTTCAGTGGCTGCTGATTCCGCCTTTCGATTCCAAAACTTTGAACGTTATATTGCGAAATATTGTACACACACTTGCATCGATATTAAACGAGATGAACTGTATGAAACTGTACAGATTTTGTTCAAGGTTCAATTTTAAACATTTGCTTTGCATTTGCAATTAATAAGTGCTAAGTTGCAACATCATAATAATATTATAAGTTAAGCACGGGCGAAGTTTGTCATTATTACACTTCTACACTATAGACATTATATTTGGATAACTTCGCAAGTAGTGTGGAGGGGTTATTACAATTGTTCATGTACAAAGCCTAGGATTAAGTATAAAATGAATAAGAATACAGAATTGAGAATTATAGCGGTTGTGATATAAGATTTAAAAAATAATATGTTACCTTATTTTACGACCTTCATGGTCGGTATGACCAATTTTATAATTTTTAAAATTATGTCTTCAAACCATCAACTCTCGACGGTGTAAGCAGCGTAATCCCGCGGCCAATACCTACCACTTGTTACAACTATTACAATAGATCTAACAATCTTCTAAGAATCATAATATATATTCGAATCTTGTTCTCGTAAACAAAAATTATGCAGAATTAATTTGTGTTTTTAATAGTAAATACATAATAATTTAAGAGGGGTATTTATAAAATTACTAGCCCATTACGTCACATTATTATGATATGTAGTTAAATTTAATGAATCCAATATATTTGATACACAAAATTTAATGACTCTATAACATTTCAAGTTAAATCTGAATCGATTCAAAACGGGTCACCCACTGCGATTGTGGTGATTACGTGTACCATCACGAAAGCAAACGCAAGTGTAGACATGTAATCGCCTCGTTTATGCAATCTTGTTTACTTGTGTACAAGCTTCAAAAATTTCCGTAATTTGAATGTAAACTTGGACGGTATCTCGCTCAGTATAAAAAGCTATATATTTTACATTTTTTTTTTAATGGAACGTTTCGCGTCTTTTTTGAAGAGTCCTGTTGATGTCAAATACAGGTATTTATTTATGATAAAATATTTATTAATTAATAAATTGTGCTCGATGTAATGAAGCATAACGTTCTGCTCCTATTACACATTAAAATTCAGCCTACACTATCGGCTAATATGATCGTAAATATATACAAAATCTAATTAATAATATATGTAGTCTCTTATTACAAAAACAATCAAAGTATTAAAAAAAGTGTAAGAGATGGCGCTTTACAAAAGTTTTCATAACTGCAACGGATAGAAACTGTTCTCGACAACACTATCATTACAGATGCGTTCATATTAAGTTAAAAAAAAACCTCATTTTTGCAATTTGTATTACGGAATATATATCTGTGTTATGTTATTGTGAATACGAATTTATATAGTTGTTATTTGCCAACAACTGTTAAGAAGACTATTGCGTGATATTGGCAATTCTAGATTTTATACCACTTACTGTTATGAAAAAAAAAATATCTTACCCGTAGAGTGATTACCTAACATCAATAGCAACACGATAGCAATCAGGATTTGTGACCTATGGCTTTGTATCACTTTTTGATGATGCTAATTTAAATTTAAAGACTAGGTAAAATAGATAAACAGACATTACCTAAGATTACACGCCTTTTTCTACCAGAAGGTGTAGGCTATTAAAGCCTGGAATCGCTTTTACGTTATGTTACGTTCCTAATAGAATAGGTGGCGAGCTTATAGCCATACACCGGGCACAAAGTTGTCAATCATCGATATGTATCACACAAAACTTCCGAAAAGAAAGCCCCGAACCAAACACACTACTTCTGAATAAGAAGAGGGGAGTTCGACCACTGAACCACTGATATATTTTCAACTTATTATTTTTGATATTCAAATTGTTTCCTTTTACCTAAAGATATATTATTTGTAATGATTTTTTCTAATAAGCCAAGACTATAATTAAATTATAAGAAAGTTTAGTAAATTTAATATGCTTTAATGCTGACATAACCAAATTTATTTATGTTACTATATTGCCCATCATGCAGATAAAACTAACTTCTTAAACTTAAATCAGAAATAAATTAAAACGTAGTAAGAATGGATGAGGCAAGATTGACTAAGCACATATACAATGCAAAAACGAATGGATTTAGGAGTCGAGGACGGACAAGACACCAAATAGAAAGTGTTCTGGAGGAAGGTGATGTTAGGAGCCTCTAAAGTCGACGTGCGTCCATGAAAAGAGTTACGAAAATCGAAAAAGCGAGTGAGGTGTGTAAGAGTCGTGTCTTATGGTGTTCCGTTCTCTCTGCCTATCCCGCAAGGGATTTGGCGTGAATTTATATATGTGTGAAACACAAATTTTGAATCGATTTTCTCTATAATAAAAACGTAACTATGTATATTTATTCATTTGCTTTTAACACTTGATTGATTAGCCTAGTTATTATTCCGAATGATATTAATTAAAAACCTTAGTGTTTTTCATAATTAATAACATTCCGACTTATTAACCTAATTAGCAAAACAAAAATGTATATATATACTTAAGTTTAATTTGCCCTATTATTGCTTACGTCATACAATACAATACACAGACTTAAATGAAGTTAAGTTGACTTCAATATCCAGATAAGTTGTGTCGTGTTTGTCAGTTGCAATAATATTTCAGGCAACCGCAGCCGCGGATAATTGCTAGTTTAATATGAAGCTGTCACTCAAAGTATATAATATCTGACCACCATAACTAACCAGTTTCAACCGGTTAATTAGTAACAGCGTGCCGAATATTACATAAAGCCTTCGCATCGAGGCTTGTCCGTTTAATTTGACCACATTCACTTCTGACACATCCCGCGAATCATAAACGGTTTCATACTCGTTCTTGATCGGTTCCGAACTTTTCTCTCGGTTCCGATGGCCTTCAAAAAACTGAGTAAACATCGGCCATCCATTTAACATATTTTAAACACTTTCTCCGCAAGATTCTTACGTCTTCGATGCCATACGTTTGGATATGAATTTATTTTTCAATATTTTATCCTCCATATTAGAGTTTATCATGAAATATCAGTCAAGATATTCCCAAGTTATGTTAGCTAATTCTGAATGAATCAAATGTACCGGATTTATGGCATTTGGATGGATCCATATGCCATTCCAGTTTCTCACGCATAGCAAAAAAAAATCCAAAGTAGATCCCAGCAGCCAGCGCCACAAGTAACTATGCTATAGAGTCCCAACTATGTACGTCAAAAACTAGATCGTATATTTATCTCAACAAAATCAGACGTCCATGTTTTGTTTGTTGGGTATCTCAAAAGTAAACACTTAACACAAAACTAATTTGTATGGTGTATTCTTTCGAGTCTATTGACCATGAAATTGATTGTGCTCAGTTTGTGTTCATTGTAGATGGAAGATTAAACAAGGCGGCTTTGAATAATTTCAACAATAGATTATGTTGTTAAAACAATTTGGATTGTTGTAAGCCTTAATTAATAAAAATATATAAGAATTGTTTTGATGGCGTTTCGTCTTCTTATTTCAAAGAATACCTAACAAATAATAAATTAATCATTTGATAACTTTAGGTGGAAATATAAGTTAATGTAGGCATTTTTAATTGTTTCAGGTCACAGCCTTCGCTGTGCTCAGCATAGCGTACGCAAAAAATTCGACGGCAAGAGCGAAGCCGAAACGACAACTTGACAACATACGAACACAACAGAACCTACAATACTCACTCGTACTTCCGCACTCGAGGGTACAACACTACAGAGCATTGACAAACAACCGACGCGTTTCCCATGGACCAATAAAAGGAAGACTGCCACCTTATGCGGTCCAAATGGAACCTGTCGTGCAATACTCACAAAAGGATCCTTTATATGACAGAAATCATGATAATTTGGATGATCGTAGCGTAAACAAAAATGAAATCTATGCGCAATCAAAAATTTTAAACGTACACGATGAACCCGTTGATCAATACGGACCACCATATGGCACTTTGCCGACTGCTCCCTTATACAGCCACGAACCACATCCTCATTACTACGAAGCTCCAGAGCCCATTATCGAGATCATCATTAAAGAATCGAATGAGACACTGCCTGCTTCGCCAGCTCCAGTAGTCCAAAAGAAAAAGAAAGAACCGGTACACGTTTTCTATGTGAAATACAGTAAAGATCCACATTCCAAGGATAAGGTCATTTATGAGAAACCTATTCCAGCTATCACACCTCCAAGCAATGAAGAAGATGAACATGAACATGAATATGTCACCGTTACTCCTGAACCATACGTGCCAAGAGAAACAACAACTTTAAGAGCTATCATAAAGCCTGAATCTGAAGTTTATCATAGTGACAGCAGTGTTAAAATTTCTTTCGGTAGCGAAGGACGTCATTATAGTGACAGGCGTGAAGGTCTTAATACACCCTATACAGAAGACCATGAAGAGACAGCACCAAAGCCTGCTATAGCTCATCCCAACCAGCCTCTGGAATCAGGTCACTCTAATCGTCCACAACTAGAGCGTTCTGCATCACCCAACCCACAACAAACTTTCGATTCCAATCCAAGACCTACATTTAGCCAACCTACACAACCTAGTTATGTACAACATAATTTCCATCCTGGTCCTCTTCAACCTCAAAATCGAATTCAATTCCAATCTCAACAAGCTCCTAGAGAGCAACTGCTTCCTAGGCAAAGTCCTTCTGTAGCACCGTTTAGACCACAACAACAGTCTTTGGGTTCCCGAATTCCTTTTGGCCCAACTCCGTCATTTAACGCAGCCTTTTCAAATGGCCCCATTACTCATTTTAATGGCCCTACTCCCCAAAGCCCGATAGGCCCAACTTTTTCAAGTGCTTTCCCGAGACCTAATATTAATCAGAACTTCCATTCCAGAAATAATCCGTCAAACTTTGGACAGAGGCCACAATTTAATGGGCCTCCAAAATCAAGTTTCCACTCAGGACCCACAAGACCTTTTCCAGGGCAAGGTAAAAATTACTTTGATGATCCAAAATATTTGCAAGAGAATTATCACACTATAACAACTGAACAAGTAGACCCTCCGAAACACCAATTATTACCAAGTAGACCACAACAGACTTTCAACTCTCTTCCTCAACCAAGTGCCAGCCCAAGTACAATTCAGTTCCAAGACCAGCGTCGTCCGCCTATTCTCCAACTAAACCAACAACTTCCTCAGCAAAGACCACACACGCAATTTGCCGATAGTATTCACAACAATCCCGGTTTAGCTGCAAGCCCAAGTCCCAGTTCTTCTCCGTTTCTAAATCTTAAACCTACACCTCCATTACTAGAGAGTCATCGTCCCTCATTTCAACAGCATTCAGTTCAACCACAACCCCAGCAACATTTTAGTTTCCACCATGGACCACAAGCTTTTCCGAGTCCGACTCAGCAAATTCCTTCTCAACAGCATCACTCATTTAGCCCGGTGTCTGCTTCTCCGACATCATTCCCTCAAACTCAATTTGTTCCACAACCTTCTTCCGTACCTCTTTACAATTTTCATCCTCAACCATCACCTACGCCAGAAGTATACCGGCAAAGTCCATCAGAAAGGCCACAATTCCTGCAAAATGGGCCACCAGAGAGGCCTTTTAATGAGCATCAACAAAATATTGGTTCTTTAGTACCAAACGGTGGGGAACTCGTTCCCTCGGTATCAAAATATGAACAGCATATCACCATTAATGGTCCAACCGTTCAGCCAATCAGTAATCAGGAAACCCAACACCCTAGTCAACCATCACCAACACCTAGTCAACAAGAACAAATTTATCAACAGCAATTTCAGCAACAACAGATACAAGAGCAACAACGTTTACAACAACATCAACAACAACAGTATCTCCAACAACAACAACATATTCAACAACAAAAGCAGCAACATTTCCAACAACAACAGCATATTAAACACCAACAACAATTAGATCAACAACAACGTTTACAGCATCAACAACAATCAGAACAGCAATATCAAGACGCTGAACAGCAACAAGTCCGATTGCAGCTAGCTAAAAACGTTCAAAAACAGCAGGAGGAAATTCAAAGACTCCAAGCACAATTACTATTGACACAACAGCAGCAACAACAGGCACAGCAACAGCAAATACAGAATAACTATCAGCAACAAGCCCAATCCACATCATCCAGGTCACAATATAGTCAAGAAAGATCACGTCCACAGCCTAATTACTCCACTAGTACGGCTTCTCCTCCTTATTTCCAAACTTCGCGTACAATAGAAATAAAACCAACTACTCAAAAATACGTATCCTCTACACAAAATTTAATCAGTTCGACAGCGGAACCACCCAGAGAAGAAAAGAAAAAGAAGCCTGCTATAGAACTCCCCGACGAGGTGCCTGATGATCTACGTGAACAATTATTATCATCTGGTATTCTAGATAATGCTGATATTAGTGTATTAGACTATGATAAGGTGGGAGAAACGCCTTTGGAATCCCTGCCTCCAGACCAACTCGCCAACTTCTTCGGTGCTGGTGGTGGTCAGCAATTATCTTCTAGCGAAAACAGGCCTGTATATGTTAAACCAAATGGTGATAGTATCGAATCTAGAATAAGTGATGAAGCTGATGATGATGATCAAGAATTTGCCGCTTCAGAAAACATAGCCACTTATGTTGCACCACCCAAAGACCAAGCTGTTGAAATGAAAGTTGTACATTTTAATCCTGAAACTTCCGAAGGGCAAAATTTGGCCAAAGAATATATAAAAGAAAATGCCACTCAAATAGATCCCGTGGCCTTAAATGATAAAAGATATAATAGATATTTGCCATTAAAAGTAAGCGGTAATCAATTTCCATTACCGGACATATTGAAAGGAAGGAAAATAACATCTGTAGTTGTGTTAGCTCCAGTAGAAACAGAAGCACTACAAGAATCTGGTAGAACTAAAAGATCAGCACCAACAGAAAACTTAAAAGGCATTAAATTCATTGCTGGCGACAGTTTGCAGGAATTGCTAAAGCGGCCAACAAAGGATAACTTTCAAAAATGGTTGAACGTCGAAAAGCACACTGCTGCTGATTTGCAATCTGTTGTATTGCTTGTGACTGGGTAAGAATATACTCGTATATGTCCATGTTATCTGATCATAGTTTTTTCTGATACATATTAGTTTCAGTTTTTACGTCTCAATTAATATAGGTGGCAGGCCCTATTGCCGTACACCGGGCACGATTTTGTCAGTCATCGATATTTGTTATCACACATAACTTCTTTATAAGTTAGCACTTTCCCACGGGCACTCGAGCCCGCACTCGAGTGAAATTCTTGATTCAGAAGTGCGAAAGTACATAACTTACATAACTTCACGCCTTTTTCTACCCGAAGGTGTAGGCAGCGGCTGTTAAGCCTCGTCTCGCCGTTATGTTTACGTCCCAAATGGAATAGGTGGCGAACCTATTGCCATACCGTGCACAAAGTTTTCAGTCATCGATATCTATCACACATAACTTCCGAAAAACAATTTCGAAAAGTCATTGGTGTGAGACAGTGTCAGAAATGGAACCCGGAACTCTGGATCAGAAGCCGTGTGCTCGACCACCGGGCCACCGAGACTCTAAAAGCGCGAAAGTAAATGTATTAATATGTTGATTAATTTAAATGTTCGGGATAGATAACTTTTTAGTAGTTTTTAGCTCTTTGTGAACCATTTCAATTTTTTGTTGCCTATTTGGACTAATACGGCATTTTTTAACTTTCTTTAATTTATTTTCCAGGGACAGCGATGCTACGGACGAAAAAGAAATTTTCATGTACGATATCGCATCAGGCAACGTCAACAAGCTCAGTGGTGATCTTTCGAATGCTTTTGTCCAAGCCGCGGAGAACAATTCCCTCAGTAAAGATATAGAGACATTGGCAATTGAAGGAGACGGTACACCGGAAGAATTCAAGAAAGATTCAGAGGATGATGTGGCAGCGGAAGGTTCTGAAAATGTGCCATTATTTTTAGATTTATCAGGACTAAGTTTAGACCAGGACAACAAGAACCGAGTGGCGATATCATCAGGTTATAGTAAAACAAAGCAAGGCAGATCGTTGAGGCGGCATTGATTTAAATAATGTAATTGTCATTGCCATTGCCAATGGCGAAAGACCCCCTGTAAATATTATAGTATTAGTATTACTAAATTAAATATAGACGCGTTTTTGCGTGTTAAAGTAGTATTGTTCTTTTTATTTTTAAAAAGCGATAATGGTTGTAAAATATAAAATAACTGCCTTTTCAATGAACTTTTTATTTCATCCTATCTAATAGTAAAACCTCATTGTGCTTAGATGTATGTGGTGTATATGAAAGTACTCTGTGTGAGTGAAAGGAATCTGTCTGAGTGATTCTAGGACCTAGATACACTCTAACAGATCTACAGGCTCTAAAAACGTACTAATCTAAAGGCTCTGACAGCCTCAACAGTGTATAATTAAATTAATTATTCCCTCAGAAAGATTAATCGAACTGTGAAAACTATATTAAAAATAATTAAAATATGTAGTTAGCCTGTTATTTTTTTCTATATCTTCAATGTACAAACAATGACACAATCGTATTAGAATTTTATTTTATATGCATTGTTGTTGTTTGTTGCACGTGTAACCTGTAATTGGTGTAACTAGACGCATGCAAAAGCATGCATGAGCCACTTTACATTGATGTTTTGAGAGGTCGTGGTATTTCACAGGTCGAGCCGGCCCATACATGCAGCGAATTGCGAGACTCCACCACTACTAAAGCTCTTCCTGTAAATATGTCCTTACTAAATCATTATTATTTCCCAACGAATATAATGTTAAAAATCAAAGGATCATTGTAAAAAGGCTATATTAGAATAGCAAGCTTCATTATCAGCTGTAGTGAAAAAAACTGCTAGTCTGGCACAACTGACATATACAATAGTAATAGTCTACACCTTCAAGTATAAAAACGGGTTTTTATTATTATTTTTTATTTATGGGATAGGAGGGCAAACGAGCAAGCGTGTCACCTGATGGTAAACCTGCGCCGCCCATGGACATCAGCAACACATATGGTGTTACTGTTGCGTTGCCGACCTTTAAGGGAGTGGGGTAGGAAAGGATGGGTAAGGGGGTAGGAAAGGATGGGTAAGGCGGTAGGGCCTCCGGGTACCTCTCTCACCAAACGAAACGCGGAATGAGCCACTTTACGTCGATCTTCTGAGAGCCCATTCCATTCATGCAGCGAACTGCTTGGCTCTACCACTGTTAAATTGGGGAAATTATAAAACATGGTTCCGTGTAATACTGTCTGCCAGCGCCATCTATGAGTACACGTCAGCACTTATATTATTATAATGAAACAAAATAATCTTACTTTGATGCTTTTGCATGCTAATAAAAATGCCATGAAAATTAATAAAAGAAAACGGGAGGAATGTTATCATTTTAGTTTTTCCTGAAACAATAGCAAATAATCCGCTACCTACCTAATAGAGAGAATTTCTGAATTAAGCAACAACGATGTACCTAAATAATGTGCGATTGACTTAACTCGAACGCGTCTTTCATACAAAATACACTCAAAAACTTAACAATTATTAATGGCTATTGCAAGTGATTCTGACTATACAATGAATATTTTAAGCAGCTGTTATTATCTGCATCAGTCAATCTACATACTGAATTCGAATATACATTTTTAGAAATTTATCTTTACATCTAAATAAAATTGTAGTGTCTGTTTGTAAAATTGAAATAACTTTCTAGCTAAATGAAATAGCTTTCTACTACGTTCGTATGAGTGTATATAAACGGTACATACACCAAAATAAGATTTGTTTTTAAATTGTATGTCTGTTTGTTCCGGGTAATATCTGAAATGGCTGGACCGATTTTGACGAGACTTTTATTGGCAGGTATCAGTACACCTTTACATTTCTTTTTAATGTTTTATTTATTTATTGCTTCCGGTACGAAACAAACTTCGCCGGGTCAGCTATTTACAATAAAAGCAAATCACATTATTGAAGTTCTTAGGGACATGGTCAAGAAATTTATATCTCATCCTCAAATAAGTCCTCGTAAAATATTTTCCAATACGTTTTAGGTGGTTAAAACTTAATTTTCTCTATTCGTCTATTTGGACAAGGTAAAACTTAAAAGCTAAATGTAGTACCACTTTAGATATTTTATTTTCAGTCACATGCTGTCATTTATTTAGTCCAAAATTATACTAAGATTTTTTAAATAAAATGACTGAAGTTTTACTTTAAAGATATAAATAAAAATTGTGTACCGTACCGGGACGCCTAGCAGATGTGAAACATCGAAAATATTTTCTACAATAGACACAAAAGTACAGATTATTTAACAGGAGCTAAACATGTCATGATAACAATACAATATTACGAATTTTCTACGGAAAATGACACTTTATTTTATATTCAACCTGACCTAGCGAACTTTGTTCCGCACCAAAAGTAGTTTTTACAGCGTTTACAATTAAAGTATTAAGTCTCAAATATTATTACCTTTTCTTTACTTACTTACACATGAATTATACATACAAAAATCCGTTGCTTAGCCTCATAGATTTATGCATTTAAGAAGACAGACAGCGAAAAACGACTTTGTTTTATACTATGTAATAATTTAATAACACTCTATTACCTACATTTCTACTACATTTATTCATATAGTGTATAATACCTCAATAACTTTTTAGAAAATAATCAAAATATTGTCTTCCACATTTCATTCACAACTCATTTACTTTACACCACACTTTAGCCGGTCTGAAGTTGTCATATAATTAAAAAAAAAGATTGCAGCCGTCAATAATTCTGTCATAACTGTCAGTGTCAGTAACGTCAATCACGTATGGATTATTTTTTGTGATATGGATGGATACTGGATAGTGCCGCAGTGATAATTTATGTGTCTTTTTATTATTTTCATGTTTTTTGATATCTGTTTTTGAGTTGTAATCATGATGGAAGGTTCTCTGAGTAAATGGACGAATGTGATGAAGGGTTGGCAGTACCGGTGGTTCGTGTTAGATGAAAATGCTGGTCTCCTATCTTACTATACGGTGAGTGACGTTTCAAAATATTATCAATGTGTACAGTGAAATTTGTAAAGTTAGGTACATAAATGTAGTAGCTGTTAAATATTTAAAAAAAATACTAAATAATACTTAAAATTGGTACCGTTAGATTGTCTATAGTAATTTAGTTTTACTGCCGTTACCAGTAAGGTTTTGGAGTAGCTATTCAATATAAATTAATCATAATTTTAGGCTTTAATCACGACCCAAATATTTTTTTAGTTTAGAATAATGACAATGCGTCATTATTTACCTGTTACAGCACATGGGATATCAGTTGAGTCATGCTTACTAAATTTTATTGTCAAAGTTTGTAATGTTTATATCAACAAATATTTAGATAAAATCCTATAGGTGGTCCTCTTCAGGTTGTTTATGTCCCTGTAAGCTTGTTTACAACTTATTACTACATAAAACATAAATATATTACTACTCAACCAATCAAACAAACATATGTTCATATTTCAATAATTTATTTTATCACACTATACATTACATATTCTTTTTATTATTTAGTACATAACTGTGTAAAAATGTATTTATATATGAAAACATTATACTAATTTTAGTATACTGTGTTTGAAATTATTTTCTTTTTGTGCACCCAGTTGAAGACTTTGCCATACTGTATTCAGATGTTTTATTATGATTGCCATTTTTCTTGGCATAATTTTGTTTGTAAAAGTCATAGAACATGTAGTAAACAGATATGACTGTAGGAAAATATAAATATGTAATGCCTTTAGGTGCTGAACAATTCGGCATGAGCACTTGTACTGAATGTATAAGCATTACGGTGAATTGTACCTGAAAAAAATAATGTGATATCAATATGGTCCATGCTAAGATAGTATTAATAAACATTATATATTATTTTTTCATTAACCCAATTTGGACAGGCTAAAGCTTCAAAGTTATACTGCTTATTATGCAGTATAAATAACCTTTTTTATGGTTACAATAAACATACATCATCATCTTTTCTGTCCTGTTCCTATCATTTGGGGTCAGCGCAACAGGTTTTTCTTTTCCATGCTTTACTATCATTCGCTTCTTCCATACTGATATCTTCCACCTTCCCCACTAACCTTTTCTTGACATATAATCTTTCACACAATTCATCCATGTTTTCTTTGGTCTCCCTCTTCTCTTGTTTTCTTCCATGCTTGGGTTGATCTTTTCGCAACATGTGTATATGCCTCAATATATTTATATACCCACCATTTGTAAAATGGTCAGCCATTTTTTGTACTTTTTGAGGGTAATTTTAATTTTATGACTACCCTCAGCAGAAAGTAAATAGTAACTGTACATGACAACATGTACAGAGTTATTTAACATTGGTGGAAATGTTGTCATACCACCTGCAACAGATTAAAAATGTTTATCAATACAATATCCAAGACAAAATGGCCGGAGTTGATATATCTTTAGAATTTATATGTTTTGCTCAATTGATGATATTTATTGAGCACCCTTCAGTATTGCAAGTGGTAGAGGAAAGCAGTTTGTTGCATGAATTGGCCGGCTAGACCGGTGAAATACCACAACCTCTCAGAAAATCGATGTAAACTGGCTCATGACACGTTTCATTTGGTGAGAGAGGTACCCGGAGGCCCGGGCACCCTTCCCCATCCTACTCTCTTAAAGGTCGGCAACGCAACTGTAACACTATATGTGTTGTAAGTGTCCATGGGCGGTGCGGGTCACTTACCGTCAGGTGCAACGCATTCTTGTTTGCCCTACTATTCCATAAAAAAAGTATCTATTGCTTAGTATGACAGCAGTAAGATATTGTTATATAGTGTTTCTTAATAAAGTTAAAAATATACTTTGAAACTAAATTAACTTACTAGCCCCAAAGACAATAGGCTCATCATGCATCAGGCTATGGGTCTTGATAGTGTCAACAAATTCAAGTGTGCTTTTGACACTCGGGGGAAGTCAAATTGCCAACTATGCTGATTCTCTTATATCAAGAAATAATTTACATAGACAGTGACCAAACATATGTAGCGGAATTTATTGATCACAAGATTTTTAATATAAAAGTACCATATATTTATATCCAAATATAGAAATGATTTATAAATTTACATAACTAGTTGATTGCTGTTAAAAATTAAGCAGGTTTTGTATTATATTGAATAATGGAATGACATTTACATGGGGGCTGGGCAAACCTGTTAGCGGCAAACTTTCAATTTTCTTATCTTTTTATTGATTCTACATATTACTTTTTATTATTCTATTTTGTCTCTCGGTTACCGAAAATGAGTTAAAATCTGATGTTATTATGTTACCAGATCTCTGTGTAAGGCTCTTTCATCCCTTGATTACAGTTATATAACTTTTAAAACATTTTTATACAAAGGTCAGCTACCATCATAAATACTTCAGAGAAAATAATGCAAAATATCAGCTGCTAAGTTGGCACTGATACACAATTGTCAATTTATTTAGCCATGGTACCTTGCACGAAGTATAGATACACAGCAGTCCCAAAGAAATTTTGAATCAATGGTCTCCATTTAGGGGAAACAATTTTCAACAGTTGAGGGCGCTATTTTTCAAAAAGCACTTGTTTAAATCCTTACGCAGGAAGTTGTTGACAGCTCCGTTTAATACTAAACATAACGTTATTGTAATTTAAAAGTTTTTAATACTTCACTTCTAATAATATTAATCACCATTCGGACACCTTATTTAAAGTACTTGATAATTATACTTTGTGGTACCTTGTATGCAAATTGTTAGGAAAGTTTTTATGCTAGACAGAGGTATTGGTACACCATGGGCGAGATAACTTCAATAGTGGGGTAAACCTTCATGAATTTGTCATTGGAAATATAAGAGGTTCTTAAACAGATTGCATTCTCTATACTCGAATATAAAAATATGAAGACGTCATTTGTGCAAATATTTTCTCCGAGATTTATTTGTATATTTGATAAAAGTTATCATATGTAACTGTTGTTACACGAATTTTATCACGTCATTGCGGGTGTAAGCATATGCTTATATTTGTTTTAATTAAAAGCATTTTAATACTATCGATAAAAACCATGTCCCAATGACATTACTGAGAGTACGATTTATATCTACCGCGGTTACGGTTGATTGCTTATTTTTTTTTATTTCGTCTGCCTCGGGGCTATCGTCATTCATCCATCATATATGTCACTTATGACATGACTTCCGAAAACATTTTTGGTAAAACCATTAATGTGTTGATAGCGATAACTCTACTCTCTCTACTCTAGAGTCAAAACCGGAGTACTAAACCGCTACAACACCTGTAATACCCTATTAAACTGCTCTGGAGATCGACGTGCCGATTCTGAATCAGGAAGTCTAGGGTTCTAATCCCGGCTCCCACTACGCTTTTTGGAAGTTGACCGGACGAACTTTGCCCCGCATCAAGAGTTAATTTTACAACGTATACAATTAAAGTGTTAAATCTCGAAAATTATCACTTTTTATTTACTACATATATCAATTGAATTATACATACAAACCACCCCGTTGACACCCTCTATTAAAAAAAAGCATCTAAATCGTTTGCGAAGATTTAATCATACAGCGGAAGTTTTATAGTATGATATATGTATGATGATGATGATGACTGACATAATTGTGCCAAATGATGACGGTAGGTAACGTCATCTATTATATTTGTCACGTAAAATTCCAATAGACGTTGCCGTGACGTGGCGCCGGCTTAGAATACCGCCACCCCATCTCTTCCCGGGGGTGTCGTAAAAGGCGACTAAGGGAAAAGCTAGAAGAATGGGCAGCAGCATTCTCTCTCACGAAAATACAGCGTACTGCGATCGCCAACCCGCCTGCCAAGCGTGGCGATTATGGCAAAAACCCCCCATGATTGAGCGGACCGGCAGTTGTGGCGCTCTATGGGGGAGGCCTATGTCCAGCAGTGGACCTCAAAAGGCTAATGATGAATGATGTTGCCTACACCTTCATGAAGAAGGAGGCGTGAAGTTTCAAAAAATAAACAAACAAACATATTATTTCGGGGTTGGTATTAATACCGACGTTTATTGAAATCTGAGGGGTGGAATAATGATATTGTAAGGAGCCGGAACGAACGGGCACCCTTTGTGTCTTCACTTCAGTACTTTTGCGAGTTTATTAATTGCTTCTAATATTAATCATTGAATATGAAGGTGAACTCGACTTGTTTACGAGAAAGTGACGTATATACATTCATTTGTTACACATTTCGTATTGTTGTTACGTAAATGGTTTTATTAAAAACAGAAAAAAAACGAGCGAGTCTTATTATACAAATCTGACATGATATCGTTATAAATAGATTTAATATTAAAAAAAAACAATTATTTATTTATTATTATTATTAATTATTGCTCAGTCCCAGCCCAGTCTCGGTGGCGCAGTGGCTAGCACCCCGCTTCTGATTCAAGAAGTAGTGGGTTCAAATCAAACTTTTCGAAATTTTCGGAAGTTACGTGTGATAAATATCGATGACTGACAACTTTGTACCGGGTATGGCAATAGGTTCGCCACCTATTCCATTTGGGACGTAAACATAACGGCGAGACGAGGCTTAACAGCCGCTGCCTACACCTTCGGGTAGAAAAAGGCGTGAATATTTGTTTCTAAGATTTTCGCGAATCTCACTCATTGATTAAAACAACCTTTAGGATTGTATCGCGTTTATTTATTATTTATTTATATTTATTTCCCGACGTTTCGAACTCTTTACAGAGATCATTTTCACGAGTATGAACAAAAAGATGGTAGTTGTTCAAAAGCTATCTTCATTGATACAGAGAGCACCCACTTTTTGGAAATAAAAATCAAAAAGTTGATGTTAAAAATATGATTTTTACTATTGGTAACCCACATCAGACCATGAGAACAAAAGTTAAATACTTATTTATAAGATGCATTAATATATCCTGCTTCTAAAGATCCTTTGTTGTATGATTTAATAAGTAAAAGTTGTTATTATTAAATTATTACAAATTATCATATTTTCTAAGTTGGTTGAGATTAAAGTATGACTATTATTAAATATTCATTGATTTTAAATTAAAAGGTAAAGTGTTTATTAAAAACCTACCACTCGGTCAAAAACGCGGCCAGTCCTGAGAAAGACCCAGCAAGAAAACTCAGCGGCTGTTCTGCAAAACTGATTATTATTTCATTTTGAACGGGCTATTGATATTGCTATTATTTATAATGTTTTGAGAAAAAGAAAGGGACTTGGTTTCTAGGTTAATAATAAAAGTTAATAGTAAAAATCATATTTTTAACATCAACTTTTTGATTTTTATTCCAAAAAGTGGGTGCTCTCTGTATCAATGAAGATAGCTTTTGAACAACTACCATCTTTTTGTTCATACTCGTGAAAATGATCTCTGTAAAGAGTTCGAAACGTCGGGAAATAAATATAAATAAATAATAAATAAACGCGATACAATCCTAAAGGTTGTTTTAATCAAAAAGGCGTGAAGTTATGTTATGTAATTATTGCTCAAAATGCAGGTTGAATTACTAATACAATACAATAAATACTAATAATAATACGCGAATTCTTTAGATATTTATCAAGCATCCATAATCGGGTGCTTACGTCAATATTGTTTGACGCGATCGCTCTCATTAGTCAAATCACAGAACGCATCACAGAAATAGATCAAGATAGAACGGCCGCGATGGCATATTTCCATACATTTCGAGCGTGTCACTTTTTTGAAAAACCACGCCCTCAGCGTGACGTCATTTTCATTGTGAGCGGAGAGACTAGTTAGGAGACACTCACATTAGATTATCGATGTTAATATAACGTGTGTTAATTTTATTATTTTTATATTTTACTAACTTTATTGATTTTCTGTAACGATAATCATAGAAAGTAAAACATGTTAAATACTTCAATTCGACATATTAAAACCTAAAACATATTTTTCCAACAGTATATAAAATTTTATTATAAATATTTTACTGTCCTTGAAACTATACATATTTATTAAATATTTGCCTTTTTGTAAGGGTTGGCCTCACAGTCCTGGTTAAATAACGAAGCCGAACGTCTACATATACCTCGGTTACTGCCCATTTGAGAAGAACGAGATGATTTTCCATCGGCGATTGGTCAAATTGGTGAAAACTTTTACTGTCAAATAAACTGCTGCCAATGTAATTACGAAACACTTTGGTTGAAATTTGTGGTGTTAGAATAAAGTAGGGACAAAGCAAGATATGAGCTGATACTCAAATTATTATTGAATTAATTTATCGATAAGTCCTAAGACTCAACGATACATGGAGTGCCCATCTCTAACATTCGAATCACAGCGATTAACAGACACAGCGATCAACTGGCAGGTGTATTGTGTATTTCGTTCGATTCGACGTACATTACGCGTATAATTTATACGCGCAATGTTTTTGTATACGAGCGTTGAATGCGGACAGCAATGGATATTTATCATAACGAAAAAATATACAACTTGTGATCGTAATTATTGAACATAGTAAAAGTAAAACAATAATTTATAATCTCAAAAAAATACTTTCTACTGATTTTCTGTACTTACTGATCATACGAAATATTTCCTTTTTTCATATTTGATTCACTACTTTTGTTTTTACAATTTTTCACAGCATAATAAGGCATATATGTGACGTTTTATCTATTTTTTTACGTCCTGAACGCATGGCAGGAACGCTCGTTGCGTAATGAGAGCGAGTTTCGAAAAGCATGCAATATAGTGCAGGGTTTTGGCACGCTTGCCACGCCTATTCGCCGTTCTATCTTGATTTATTTCTGTGGAACGCATCGTCTTGCAACACAGTTCCATCTCCTTTCACAGATATGGTTGGGTGGACATTGGTGCTGTAAGAGTTTGTTCCTTCCTTCATCCACATCTATTCAACCATCCTTATATCTTAAGAAATACAAAAACCATAAAAGTATATTCTTCTTGCATATAATTCTTCTCTCGCTGCAATTATTGTGAGTGGAGTACCTCTAAAGAAAGTGGAACTCCACAGAATGGAGATACAGGGTACTCAAGTAATATGCAACATGCTATGCGATTGCGAGAACTCCTGAACAGATTTAGATGAAACTAGGCACAAGCTTAGGTTACTCTTTACTAGCTACATAGGCTTTTCGTGAAGGTAGAATTTACGGTTTCAGTAGTAAGTATTCGAGGAAAAAAAACCATTTTTTTGAATCATTTCATTGTTGTAGATTTTTATTGTATAACTTACCTTCAAATGAAATACATTCATTGGGTCGGTGAGCGCTTTATAATTTCGGGTTAATAATTAATAGTAAATATTCTCGCGCCCGATTGTTTTGTATTTTAATGTTGGTTTTTAGGAAGTTATTTTAATTGTAGCGACATCTGTGTGCTTATTTGGGTTCTGGCTTGGAATAACCTCTACAGAACCCATTCAAAAGTGGAGCGATAAGGTTTTAGGTTTAGGGTTTTTAAATGATTGGTGATAGCGTTTATTTAGAACTTATTTTATATTTATTTACTCTGTAAAGAGTTCGAAACGTCCATCCATAAAAGTTGTTTCAATGTTATATGTATTTTGATTTATAAAAAATATGTCTGTACAAAAACGCTCCAGACTGTCATGGCCGTCTTGAATGTCGTATCGCCGTGGCAAACATATCTGTATTTAATGTTTTCAGTGATTCTTAGCACGGCGTGGCGTCATTCAGGACGATATTGCTTCACTGCCGTTCACTGTCGCGTGACATCAATGCGTAATTTTTAATATATTGTTTTCTAAAAATATTAATGTTCTCTCTCTACACATTTTGATAAACCGTTTTATTATTTAAAATAAAAAAAAAATCATCCGATTCATTCTTAGTGGAATCAAACCTATTGCCTCCTATCATTTTCATCAATGATAGATTTGTGGACACTCGCATCTATTTTCCTCCAGCTTTGGCAAAAAAAGCTAGGTCTATTGAAATCGCAAACCAATAGATATAGTGATATTTCAAGATTTGCATATTACTAAAATTAATATCCCTTGAGCGTCGGTCGCCAATAGGTATTAGCGGAGAATGAAGAAAAAAAAAGTTAATCCACGAAAATTGCTTTGATCGTGATGAAATTTATTCAGGTGTGTATATTTCTGGCGAGATCTTCGACCGAGACGAGGCCTTTGGGCCTATAGATAAATGCGCGCTTTTTACTAAATTACCCGAAATAAGGTGAAAGGCCTTTATGTGCTAAGTGCTTATTTATGTGTAAGTAATGTAATTGGGACTTTGTAAGTTCCATGCTTTCTATTTGGTATGGAGAAGTAGAATTTTTCATTGATAGAGCTAGTTTTTGAGATTTAAATACTAAAAGGAAAATTTTAAAAGTAGTGATGCAAGTCATTCATGTCTCGAGAAGAATGATAAACCTGAATGTAGAGGGAAGTAAGAGAACAGGAAGACTTCAGAAAACATGGATGGATTGTGTGGAAGTCCATATGGTTAAGAAGAGTGGTAAGGTGGAAAAAGATAATGATATACATATATATATGAAGTGTGAAAAACAAAAGCCTGTCATACCGACCCTAAATAATGGAAACCAGAGTAGGGTGATGATGATTCTCTAGTCAAGGCGTCTTGGTAGTCTGGACAAAATTAGCCTGTTTTGTTTTCGATTAAGTCTTTTGGCTATATGTATGTATATATCATCAAGCTAATAGCTGAAGGAGTGGCGCAGTAATAGAATTAATAGATACCGTTAGTCAAACTTGTACACAGAAATTAGTTCTGCCTTAATGTACAACAGTACAAACAATATAGGTATTGTTCTTGTATATACAGCCTGAATGGAGAGTGTAAACACCATCACCAGAGCTAGTAAACACACCTATAGAGAAAGAGAGATAGAAAGAGAAAGACAGTAAGTCACAACTATCTGTATAGATAGTTATGTCAAAATAATTTAGGCTATATTTCTAACATATTTCTAACACGCATTGAATAGGCTCACGCTGCATTTTTAGGCCCGGTGAACTGGTGAAAAGAAAAACGACTACCTCTAATTAAATCGACGTCATGGCCTTTGGGTTAGGGGGGGGGGGGGGGTAACAACTGAATTGTCTCATATACTTTATAATTAGTTGGAGCGAAGTTCTAATTTCGAAGCTTCGTCTACACGTCAATTTGCCACCTACGCTTTGCTTTGAAACACGCCCACGCTCTAATTTATTGAGTGACTTTTACAAGTTTCGTTACTATATTTTGGAGTACTTTACACGGTAATTCGTAAGCAAATAAAACCTGAGCATATGGTATTATATTGTGTGTAGCAATACTTCTATACATATATAAATAAAATTGGTGTGTCTGTTGTAATATTCTTATACATAGACTCTTTTTTTACCTCTGTTTTTTGTCTGTTTTTGTTTCGATTAATCTCTGAAAAGTCTGCTCCGATTTTTACAGCACTTTTAATGGTAGCTACATAGTATACTAAGCAGTAACAAAGTTAGAAATTTTATTCATTACTAACTCACCCGGCGAACTTTGTTTGAAATGAAATGAATAAAGAAAATATTTTTTCTTAAATAAAAGTAGCCTAAGCTGCTCCCTCTACCTGGCAATAAAGGTCCCGTCGAAATCGGTCTAGTCATTTCAGAGATTAGCAGGGCACATGCAGACAGACTGACAAAAATTGACTTGCAAACGGACATTCCAATTTATCTATAAGTAAAGGTAGATTATAATATCTGAAGTGATACTGAGACCAAAAATATTGTGTAATAGTGCGGTATTGTTAAAAAGCATTGGTCCCTTCCTTCCGTGGCTGCAGACACAAGCTGTCCGCACAGCTTTACAAAGTTGATCAGATACAGATACAGTCGTGACGTTTCCGCTGGAACGTTATCTAACTGAGATAACTACAGGCTTTTGTCTCTTTGAGGCAGGCGGCAGTAAATATCTGCTAGAGTTATAGATGCGAAAGTAAATCGCTGACTAGCTTTAATAGTTATTGATAACTGATTATGGGTGGGTAAAACCGCTTCGTTACGTAACGCGTTACGGCGCCAGTTCTGTCTGGTGTTCCTTTCTCTCGCTCTAACTAACAGCGCTAGGCTTTTACTAGAACATCTCCCTCTGTCTGTTGCAGTGATTACTGTGCGATATAGTTCAAGTTAGTGAGTTCGAGTTTAAGCTATTTGCTTCTTGCGAGCCACCTAAAAGCTAATATGCTTAGTAGGAGTAGGAGGGGAAAGGAAGGGGAAAAGGTATAGGGCCACCAGATACATCTCTCACAGAAGGAAACGCGGCATGAGCCACTTTACGCTTATTTTCTGAGAGGTCGTGGTATTTCACCGGCCAAACTCTCGTCTCCGCCATCCCAATTCCAACCCCTTTTCTATCCCACCAACAAAAACATTATCAAGAAGGATTGACGTCAAGCAGGCGGCCGGTCACCACAGCTAAATCTTTTCACAACATGAATAGTTCTTAAGGATGACGTGTTGTACCGACTTAGAGTGGGATAAGGGTAAGAAAATGATAAGTTCGAAGGACATATATCTATACTCACCCCCTACATACTTTACCGAGCACCAAACCACAATCAGCGTGCAGACGTGATGGTATATGTGTAAGAAGGAAGCCTGCCGTTCCTTCTTCCTTAGCAAGAAGAACACCGTCTCAAGTAATTCCAACAACTTGAGGATCAAGGTCCACCACATGTAGCGGAGCATGCGTAACGCTAGAGGATCTGTGGAGTAGTCTGGCACTAGACAGCCTAGGTGGTAGTGGGTCGTCCAGCCCGAGGTGATGATCTGGAAATAATAGGATATTGAGAGAGAGATGCAAGAAATGCGTTTAATCATAAAAAAAAACCCTTTCCATTGTGATGTCAAAAAAGGAGAGGATTTTTGACCTTTCAGGGATAGGTTCTGTTTTTATTGTCCGGCTGGGAAAACACCCGATTAGGTTTAATTTGGTTTTACAAAAACTTTGAAGTTGGATTTCAATCGTAGTATTATATCAGCGTGATCAAATTACCAGATTACAGTGGTACTAGAGCCACGCAGCTCGCTGCATGAATGGGCCGGCTCGACCGGTGAAATACCACGATCTCTCAGAATATAGACGTAAAGTGGCACTTGCCGCATTTCGCTCGGTGAGAAAGGTTTCCGGAGGCCCAATACAAAAGCGGATAGATCCTGTACCCTGCTATCCCATAAAACAAAACGAAACAATATTCCGTCTCACAGGAAAGTAATTTTAAATACGTTACCAAAAAATAAATTTACGTATACAACCTCGTTAAAAGTGACGCGAAAAAATCCTATAAAGTAGTAGTAACATATGTTACCCGGCTAATGTTGTTAATGCGAGACTGTATTGGCCATTAGTGGATAAAAAACGCAGGCCTAATAATGTACAGAAACTGCTATTTTCACGGGGATCAGCTAAGTTTTATATAATACTACTTTTTATTACTACACAACATGTACTGGAATGAGAATCATTTTAGTAGCACACACACATAAATTCACGCCAAATCCCTTGTGGGGTTGGCGGAGAGAACACGGCGCCATGACCAAATAAAACACGTTCTATTTGGTCATGGAATGTGTGTCTCGTGGCGGTCCTCGACTCTAATATTCATCCGCTTTTGCACTGTATATCTGCTTAGTCAATCTTGAATCCTTAATGCTTTCTACATGTCAGAAACATCGGTGCATGCCCTTCCTTACTTTTTACACCGATTATAAATATCACTAGGAACGAAAGTGATGGGTGTGGCAGAGACACACAACATACAAGTTACTTTTCGTCTCACTCATACACTGACTCATCCGATCTCTTAAAAATATTTACGGTTAAATTAACATAAAACATAACTTGACGATATTTTTCATACATAACTTCCGAAAAGAACCTCGAAAAGTCATTGGTGTGAGCCAGTGTGAGGATTAGAACCCTCGATCTCTAGATCCATAACCGGGGTGCTCAACCACTAGAGCAGAGAGACCTTTTAATGAGTGACCATTTTATATGAAAAAGAAAATAGCAAGAAATCTTAAATTCTGCGGTCAATATCTGCAGATAATATTGAGTTTAATTCACAGGCCTCATGGGTCATTGGCACACTTTGGTGAAATTAGAGGCAGTCGAGTAGAGGTCGGCCAATTCAGTTCCCGTCCATGTACAAATTTTATGATGAGCATATTTATATTTTTATGGAATTTGAACGTTTGCAGTGTCATTATGTAATTAAACAGAACAAACTATGCTTAACTTGGAAACCTAGATGGCGCTGTGTGTATTGTAACCAAAATATTATTTTTATTTTTGATATAAAAATTAACTGAATATGAATTATTATTATTAAACTTAATAATAAATTTGATATCAGCAAGAGTTTTAGCACAGGCCGATGATAGATGAGTCGTAACTTTCTTCCCCTCCTCCCTTTTGTATATTTATGTACCTGCTTAGTCATCAGTCAGTTTCATCTCGCATTCCCATAAAATACCTGAACCGCGTATCCAAATTTTTTTATTCACATCATTTTCCTGCCATTATTTAAGGGGGGTCGGCATGACATCCTGCCAAACTATCCATATTGTCAAAATATTTGGCTATGGTTTTACGACTTGCCGCTTGCCAGACGTCAACCCTCCTTTGAAATATTTTCGTAGGTGGGATAGGGAAAGTTTTGGAAGTTGGTGCCAGATACCCCTCTCATCGAGCGAAATGAACCGATATTCAGTCGTGGTATTTCACCGGTCGAGCCGGCCCATTTATGCAGCGAACAGCGTGACTCTACCACATCAGCATATCTAAATTTTTACTAATAACTATTATTTTTATTTCCTTCCTTTGTCTAATAATAACTGATAATTTTTACGTCAGCATTGTGTTGTATCAAACCCGCTATGTTATCGTTCAAAGAACTTGCAAATAACCCGACGTTATTAAACTGTGCAGATATCGTATCGGACATTCGATTACTAGGATCGATGTAATTTCAAACCGTGTCACAATGACGTCTTATTGAAAAATTAAACGCGTTAATACAGTTCTTCTGTACCAATAAGGTTAAAGGTGGTTTCGAATCCGAGCTCAACCTAATGATATTCGGAATTCGTTTTGGAAGTTATGTGTGATAAATATAGATGACTGACAACTTTGTGCCCGGTGTATAGCAATAGTTTCGCAACCTATTCCATTTGAGACGTAAGTACCTATAACGGTGAGTTGAGCCTGAATAGCCGCTGCCTACACCTTTGGATAGAAAAAAGCGTGAAGCTACCTTACGTTAACGGAACAATTCGCTACACAAGAGATTGCTCACATACAATAAGCTGATGCAATCAAATCGCTCTAAGAATCGTACTTATTTTTTCTTCGCCGTCAATACAAGGGATACTGTTGACTCCTGGGAAATCGATTTCTACCCCTAATTGGTTGATTTTGGGAGGCCTAAAAATATACCTAAACCAGGCATCGTATTTCAAAGAGAAACAGGTGTGTGAATATCGTGTCATAAGTCGCTGTTTTCTCTGTCTGCCTCTTGGAACTTGGGGTTAAGTCAAGTAAGTAACAAAGTTAGGATATTTTTTCCCGAAACAATCCTATCAGTATATATAGATCAGGAGCGGACATTTTATTGCGATACCTTAGTGCCTAATAAAGTCTAATATCTAATCCCTTCTTGCCAATAAACTTTTACGATGGCAACATGAGGGTAGGCGTAACATTTTATGCGTGTGTCGGTATTGTGGTATTTAATATTTCAGTGAAATTTCAATATCGAATATAACCAGCTTGGGGTATTTTAAATATTCATTGAAGGCCAATCGTTCGAAGGCCACCTAGCCCAATTTGCTAAATTCCATTCATTTCAAGCTTTTTACGTAGCCATATTAAGTTGACTTTTTTCTAAGAAAAAAAAAGATCCGAGCCTGCCTTATAGGAAGTACGATGGGAAAGAAGGAGGAATGGGGGTGGGGCCCCGGATAGCGTTCTCGATAAATGATACTCGGCATTAGCTACTGTGCGTGGATATTCTGAGAGGTAGTGATATTTTAACGATTGAGTCGGCCCATTCATTCAGCAAACTACGTGGCTTTACCACTGTCTTCATATTCTATACCATAGACAACATATAATTCTCTTTATAGACTCACGTTGGACGGGATAGAGAACATAGACAATAGTTATAACACAACAGTTATTTAGCACCTTTTCAGGTATATTTTTAGTTTTGAGGTCTTCACGCCAAGAGGGAGATGAGAGGCACTAGTCACTAACTAAAGAACGTGCGACGCCCCTACTACGATGGCCAAGTTAAAGTGCCATAAAAATGTATAATCCTGGTTAGCGTCAAGGCCTTGTGTTTTACTATTCCTGATTCTATAAGGCCTCAAGTCAAAAAGTGCCTCGGATTATAATAATATTAATCTTTTCAAATATATATCTAAAAAATGCAATAATTAAAGAATAGAGAAGTTATTGTTTGTTTTTATTCCATGACCAAATAAAAGAGACCAAATAGAAGATGATGTGTGTGAAGCGAGTGAGGCGTGTAAGAATCGTGCCTTATGGCGCTCTGTTCTCCCTGCCTACCCCGCAAGGGATTTGGCGAGAAGCTATGTATGTATTGTTTTATTAGTTTGAAGTTTAAAATGCTCTTCTTTCCGCCCCAAATGCGTCACAAGGAAATGCATAAAATTTTAAATATTCTGAAGACCCAATAGACCGCGTCTTAATGGAAGGTATATATTGAAACCGACGAATCTTTGCCTCAAGACTTAATATAAGTCGAAGAGTCCTGTACCCGGGCAAAAGAATTCGCGTGCCGTTATGTTGTTTTCATCATTTCCCTGCCCTTGTCCCACTCTAAGTGGGGTCGGGCACAACATGTCATCCTTTTCCATTCTCTTCTATCACTAGTCATCTCCATACTTGGCTACTTCCATTACTTTGACGAGCCTCGTGCATTGGTAAAGCTACCGACTGCAGAAGCGAGGTAGGCGGGTTCGATTCCCACACGAGTACAAATATTTGTGACAAGCATAAATGTTTGTATGGCCTCTGGTTGTTTTTCTATGTATTATAAGTATGTATTTACAAAAGAAAAGTTTATATATTATGTAATAATATTCGTTATCTAGTATCCGTAGACCTTTCTCTACCGATCTGTCTCTCGAGTCATTCTCATTGCTCTCCTTTTAACATGACTTTCTTGCCTTTCATGACATGTCCACAACACGCCTATCTACCACTTACATTTTTTCGAGAATAGTGTTACTTTCATCCTTTTATATACTAATTTCTTATCCTATCCATGTTTGTCACACCACACTTTCATCTTAACATTCGCATTTTTGTAACATATCTTTTCATCCTCTTGTATTTTGTTTATCCACCCTACATGCACTGGGCGGTATGAAATTTGTCTGATTGACATGGCTTGACCCCTGGCCTACACATACATACGCATACCGGATGTGACGCAATGTGACACTTTCTCCGCATGTTATTTGTTTATAAAAGACACCTGATCTCCTTACCAAGACTTGTGTAAGGTACATTTTTAATAACAAGACCTTCTCGCCAGATATAATCCGTCCAGCGGCTTAGCCAGCTGAACAGCTTACCCGCAAATAATATGCCTCCTACATCATTCAGCTTTTGCACTGTATATACGAGTATCTGCTTAGTCAGTCTAGTATTTTCTATAATAAAACTAACTTGCTATACTCACCCCCCATGTGACAACAGTATTTGCGATTATCTGCAAGATGTTGTACCATTTGATGACAGTCCTCAAGCTGTAAGGCTTCCTGTTCCTCATGTAAACTGGCAGCATCAGTTTGATGAGCGCGAGATAGACGGTGATGACGGTGAACAGGAACACCGGTGATGTCATGAACAGCCAGTCTTGGACGCGGGCATCTGTTCATCATCATCAAAATATAACTGGTTATTTATAATTTTGCAGCTTGCAATGCTGTAATGTTTATATTACACCTGCTTTTATGACTTCATTTTATCGCCATCATCAAAATTAAAGCCCATAAAATTTAGATATAACATAACTTCACGCCTTTTTCTACCAGATGGTGTAGGCAGCGACTATTAAGCAGCGACTCACTGATTCTAATGGGTGGCAGAACCTATTACTCGATCGATCTTTATCACACATAACTGACTGAACAATGTTTCTCCTATATACAACTCACTATAATTTGCACGATTTTTTTCTCTTGTTAGAATATCACGAAGACGGTTAAAGCCGCGGGCAACAGCTGGTCTGTCATAATCATATCTTGATCTAGATCTGCTATATCTAATTGTTACCCACATTTGTTTCGAATATATTCAATCTAAGTGGTCCGCTCAAATCGACCTAGATTACCGAAAGCGTTGCAAATTGCAATTGATTATAATACAAAACTCTTATTTAGATGCACGGTTCTGTATATTTTTAATTTTACTAAAGCGTCTCGGTGAAAATGTCTAGTATGGCAATAAGTTCCATTTGGGACGTAAATATAACGGCGAGACGAGTCTTAAAAGGCTTAAATTTATGTTACTAAAGCGTGCTTTAAAGACTCATTTTGTTTACTCGTATTGTTTGCTTATCATCATCTCCCTGCCCCGTTTCGATCATTTCAAGTCGGTTTAGCTGGTTTTCCACACTTCCCTGTCATAGGCCTCTTCCACACCAACACCTTTCATACTCATATCGTCTTTTACATAGTCCATCCAGGTTTTTTTACGAGATATAAGGGCAAACGAGCAAGTGGGTCACATGATGGTAAGCAACTACTCACCGGCCCATAAACACCGTGGTGCGTTGCCGTTCTTTACTGGAGTAGGAGGGGAAAGGAAGAGGAAAAGAGATCGGGCGTCCGGATACCTCTCTCACTGAACGAAACACGGCATGAACCATTTCACGGTCGAGCCGGCCCATTCATGCAGCGAACTGCAAGACTTTACCACTGTTAAGAGTTTTACTCATCCTCTTCTTTTATCTATTCATACCGATGATGGATTTCGATTGTAGGCGACTGGCGACGCCCGTGGACATCTGCTATATCAACAGGATCACAGTTGATGGGATAAAGAAGGGTGTGGGCTGAGAATGGAGAAAGAAGGGAGTGGGTCTCCGGATACCTCTCTCATCGTACAAAACACGGTATAAGTCTGTAAGACTTGACCCTATTTCAGCGGTCTAGCCTGCGTGGTTCTACCAATGTCGCGTTGCGGATCTCCAATAGTCGAATGCTCTTGCGCACGATTCACGCCAGCTATTCCTGACGTATCGGCATAAATTAATCTCGGATCATTATCGTTGCACCAGAGCACAACAAGAGGTTTATTAAATTATTGTTGTTATTAATAATATGATTTTGTAACATTATCAAAGCGAAAGGAGTGTTCTAGTGTTCAGAGTTTGTACTTAATATTGTAATCACAATTTTGTAACAGATGAAGGGTATTAGTCTCGGTGGTACGGTGCTCCAAGTCCCCACTTCTGATTCAAAAGTCGTGGGATCGATTCCGGGCTCACACCAATGACTTTTGTTTTATGGGATAGGAGGGCAAACGAGCATGCGTGTCACCTGATGGTAAGTGAGCAGTGCCGCCCATGGACACCTGCAACTCATGTAGTGTTACTGTTGCGTTGCCGAACTTTAAGAGAGTAGGTTAGGAAAGCCATGAAGAGAGCTGGGCCTCCGGGTACCTCTCTCACCGAACGAAACGCGGTACGAGCCACTTTGCATCGATCTTCTGAGAGGTCGTGGTATTTCACCGGTCGAGACGACCCATTCATGCAGCGAACTGCTTGGCTCTACCACTGTTAGAAAATTTCGAAAATTCTTTTTCGGGGGTTTTGTGAGAAATATATTCAAACCCACGTCTGCTTGATTCAGAGCCTAATGGTGAATGAACTGACTCACCTGCCCTGTCGTAAAATACCACATTGTAAGCTCGCACCACGGTATCCATAATATCACCACTCCCACAACAGTTTGATCAATAGTGTTCAAAGTTTCGTATATATTTAGATTTGCATTTAAATGAACTTGTAAATGAATTGTTATTTTCTGTACCCCCTAAGTAAATATACGCACATTATGTTTGTTTGAACGGAATAAAACTCGTGAACTGCTGAGTGCGATTTCGTTAAAATCTTACTCGATTAGATTAGTCGTTTTATTGAGGACGGTGAAAATACATACATACATAACTTCACGCCAAATCCCCTGCGGGGTAGGCAGAGAGAACGAAGCGCCATAAGGTACGATTCCTACGCAATTCACTCGCTTCGTTGACTTTCAAAACTATTTTCATGCACGCGAAATGAAACGAAAAATAACATACATAACATAACATAACTTCACGCCATTGTTACCCGAAGATGTAGGCAGTGGCTGTTAAGCCTCGTCTCGCCGTTATGTTTACGTCCCAAATGGAATAGGTGGCGAACCTATTGCCATACCGGGCACAAAGATTTCAGTCATCGATATTATCACATATAACTTTCCGAAAACAATTTCGAAAAGTAATTGGTGTGAGCCAGTGTCAGGATTCGAACCACGACCTCTGGATTCAGAAACCGTGTGCTCGACCACTGGGCCACCGAGACGAAAAATAACCAGCTTACAAATGTAAGAAATAAAGAATCACCAAAATTTGAACAATATATTTTAGTTAACATATTTAAATAGCGAGATCCATTGATAAATTTTCAGTTGTGTTGGGAAAAAAATAAATAGGAACTGTAATTCAAATTAGGCGCGTACGAAGACGCGGGCTAAAGCTAGTAGTTAAATTTTATATTTAAAATAGCTGATTAAAATATTTTAAAATTTAAACATAGCAGGTGTGTTGCAATATTTAAGTATTAATGATGTTATAACGTGTAACTGAAAAAAGTGCGCCGGGTCAGCTAATTTAAAATAACGAAATATTTACAAATATTCAAATATCTTGAAATACTGGCCCAGTGAACTTTTTACGCCTCAGACGCGATAAATCAATGAATGAAATATATTTTTAATAAAAAAAAATGCCTAAGTTATTCCCACAGAAATAGATCAAGATAGAACGGCCGCGATGTCATATTTCCATACATTTCGAGCGTGTCACTTTTTTGAAAAACCACGCCCACAGCGTGACGTCATTTTCATTGTGAACGGGGCGACTAGTTAGGAGACAGACACATTAGATTATCGATGTTAATATCGGCAACGTGTGTTAATTTTATTATTTTTATATTTTACCAACTTTATTGATTTTGTGTAACGATAATCATAGAAAGTAAAACAAGTTAAATACTTTAATCCGACATATTAAAACCTAAAACATATTTTCCCAACAGTATATAAAATTTAATTATAAATATTTTACTGTCCTTGAAACTATACATATTTATTAAATATTTGCCTTTTTGTAAGGGTTGGCCTCACAGTCCTGGTTAAATAACGAAGCCGAACGTCTACATATACCTCGGTTACTGCCCGTTTGAGAACAACGAGATGATTTTCCATCGGCGATTGGTCAAATTGGTGAAAACTTATACTGTCAAATAAACTGCTGCCAATGTAATTACGAAACACTTTGGTTGAAATTTGTGGTGTTAGAATAAAGTAGGGACAAAGCAAGACATGAGCTGATACTCAAATTATTATTGAATTAATTTATCGATAAGTCCTAAGACTCAACGATACATGGAGTGCCCATCTCTAACATTCGAATCACAGCGATTAACAGACACAGCGATCAACTGGCAGGTGTATTGTGTATTTCGTTCGATTCGACGTACATTACGCGTATAATTTATACGCGCAATGTTTTTGTATACGAGCGTTGAATGCGGACAGCAATGGATATTTATCATAACGAAAAAATATACAACTTGTGATCGTAATTATTGAACATAGTAAAAGTAAAACAATAATTTATAATCTCAAAAAAATACTTTCTACTGATTTTCTGTACTTACTGATCATACGAAATATTTCCTTTTTTCATATTTGATTCACTACTTTTGTTTTTACAATTTGCCACAGCATAATAAGGCATATATGTGACGTTTTATCTATTTTTTTACGTCCTGAACGCATGGCAAGAACGCTCGTTGCGTAATGAGAGCGAGTTTCGGAAAGCATGCAATATAGTGCATTGTTTTGGCACGCTTGCCACGCCTATTCGCCGTTCTATCTTGATCTATTTCTGTGGTTATTCCTTATTTCATGAGCCATCTGACTATCTGAGTCTGAGGAGTTGATGAAGTATTGATGAGAAAATAAGATTACTTTAAAAAAAAGTTAAACCTGCTTCTAGAAACACAAACCTTGTGTATAATAATATTATTTCTTGATTTTAGTGATGTTAATGAGTTGTGAAAAACCGCACCAAAATCCGTTGCGTTGTTTTAAAGATATAAGTAGGCAGACAGCGGAAAACGACTTTGTTTTATACTATGATATATTATAAATATAGTCGGATCATTTTAATAGCCAACATTTGACAGTTCATCAACAATCAATATTCAACAACGTAGCCTTGTAACGGCGATCATTAAATAATATATTTTTTCGTTTTGTTAAACCTTCATGCTTTACTTGTTTATTTTTTTCAATTACGAGTACATATTTATTAAAGTAGCGACCGATATAAAAAAAATCACGATTTGCTTGCATTCTAACATTTTGTGATTTAACAAACTGAACGTCGTTACCATGTTGCATCGCCTTATCCTTTTTCTTTTTAAGCAGTAGGGATTACTATAAAAATCGGAAGCTCGGAAGTAGAATCAAATGCATTGTTTACTTGTGGAGAAATACCGCTTTAAATTAATAACCATGTTTTGGTCAGTGTTGGACATTAATCAATTAATTACTCCCAATCCTTATAAAAGTAAAGAAAGAATAATAATGGGCCAGGGATTCACCTAAAGATTTCGAAAATTTATATATTTTCTCAAGTCTGTATCGATTCATTCACTTTAATCGATATTTTCAACCAGAACATCTCATTAAAAAGATAAAACTGACAGACGTCAAATGCTGCCTATAAAAATTCAGTTTGTCAAATGGTTCGTATTTCTCTTGAAAAGAGTTTGATAATACTTATTATGTATTTATATTTTTTTATTATTACGTCATATTATCATATGGTGGTAGAGTCAAGTCAAGTTCGCTGCATGAATGGGCCGGCTCGACCGGTGAAATACCACGATCTCTCAGAATACCGACGTAAAGTGGCTCATGCCGCATTTCGTTCCGTGAGAGAGGTACCCGGAGGCCCACCCCCTTCCCCATCCTTTCCTATCCCCTACCCCTTAAAGGTTGGCAACGCAACAGTAACACTGTATGTGTTGCTGGTGTTCATGGGCGGCGTTGGTTGCTTACCATCAGGTGACCCGCCTGCTAGTTTGCCCTCCTATCCCATAAAAAAAAGTAACAAAAACACCAATCTAGCATACAATTTTCGGTGGTTACCTTCGATTTCTCCTGGTTTCCAGGTGGAAATCGGACCATCTCGGAAGTAAATCTTATCCAACAAAAAAACATGTGTAATCCATCCATAAAAAAATATTATACATACAGACGAATTGAGAACCTCCTTCTTTTTTCGAAGTTCGTAATGGAAATTTTCTTTTCTATTTCAGTCAAAAGAGAAGATGACCCGTGGTGTGAGACGTGGGTGCGTGAGACTCCGTGCCGCCGTCATAGGGATAGATGATGAAGACGACTCCACATTCACCATCACGGTCGACCACAAGACTTTCCACTTCCAGGTAATGCCGCATTTTGATACGACAAACTATGCGTGACTTTACAGGCCTCTGTACTTGAAGGTGTAGGCAGCGGTAATTGTGCTTCATAATCCAAATACAATACTGGATTTAGCAGAGGGGTTGACAGCTTTGTATCTAAGTAATATTTATTTTTAGAGCACGCCTAAAAACTTAAATATATTTTAGCCTATGAAGTATCCTTAGATTTGTCTTAAACGTGACGATGATACAGACTAAATTAATTCTATACATTTAAAATAGGTTTTTTAGGCAACATAACTTAATTTCACGCCTTTTTCTACCCATAGGTGTGGACAGCGGCTGTCAAGCCTCGACCAAATGTGACGAACCTATTGTTTTACACCGGGCACAAAGTTATCAGTCATCTATATTTTCTATCACGCCCAACTTCCGAAAAGAATTACGAAAAGTCATTGGTGTCAGTCCGGATTCGAACCCACGACTTCTTGATTCAGAAGCGGGGTGCCCGACCACTGCATCACCGAGACAGGTCTTGAGTCGATTTTGTCATACACCGTTCATTAGTAAAGACCATGTATTCAAAATGCTTTTCAGGCACGGGACGGCTCTGAGCGAGAGAGATGGGTGCGCGCCCTGGAAGATACAATATCCAGACACGGCAGAAGAGAACGCTGGTCCCGCAGCATGCCGGCACCCAGACATGGACACGGGGATCTCGAGAGGCGAATAGCCGAAGCTGATGCATATCTCCAGATTATGATTGAACTAGTCAATGTAAGTGTACATTTATAATTCCTCATCCTTCGTCAGAAGTTGTTAGCACTGTTTTATATATTGAGGGACCTCAGAAAAGATCAAATTCAATAAGGGTTCCACCATTAAGTACGTCTGACTTCGACGATCATGTTCCGAGAGTACATCCATATATTTCGTTTCTTTTAGCTTATAGCCCAATTACTAAGCCTAATAGAGGCGCATCATATGACACTTCTTAACCATTTAAGAAGCATTAATTTGTCAGAAGATCCTTGACGTTCGCCGTAGTAGTGAAATATTTTCATTTAACATAACTTCACGCCTTCTGTTACCCGAAGGTGTGGGCAGCGGCTGTTAAGCCTCGTCTCGCCGTTATGTTTACGTCCCAAATGGAATAGGTGGCGAACCTATTGCCATATCGGGCACAAAGTTTGTCAGTCATCGATATTTATCACACATAACTTCCGAAAACATATTTTATTTATTTATGTATTTCAAATATTCCAACGTATTGAGAACCTAACTTACAAACAAACGATCACAGCTCTTTCCCATGGGCGTAACTACTTCTTTCCGTTTGGTGGTTCTCTACTCTCATACTTGAAATAAATCTGTCTAAAAAATATTTTTTTTATTCTCTGTTACAGAAGATGCACACAAGAGTAACAGAATTAGGTGACCCCAACGAGAAGAGTAAGGGGCAGATTATATTAGACCATTCCAATGTAAGTGAGAATTATTTTTGTAAGTACATATATTGAAACACGAGCGTGATAAGTCTCGTGGTGTATTGGTAAAACTACCGAATGCAGAATCGACGTTGGTGGGTTCGAATCCCACCCAAGTACAGATATTTGTGACCAGCATGAATGTTTGCATGGCGTCTGGGTAATTTCCTATGTATTATAAGTAACTATGTACAAAAAAAAGTATATATGTATGTAATAATATCTGTTATCAGGTATCCATAGCACAAGCATTTAGTTGCTTATTTTGGAACTAGAGGGCGCTGTGTGTAATGTGTCCAAGATAATATTATTGTTTTAGACACTTGAGCATACTTTTATATACTATATACCATGTACATATATCATAGTTGGTATCTCGCAATAAGATAATTTAAAAACGAAACAACATAAATATATTTTAAAAAAAATGTGTTTTCGGAAAGACAAAATATAAATTTGTCGTATCACGGTGTGCTATATTGAGCTCCTCTGAAATGGATTGACCGATTCTCATAATTTTTTTAAGACTGGTATGTAGGTCTGAGAATCGGACAACATCTTTGCATCCTCCTATATCCACCTATTTTTATTAGCTTCACCTGTATGTTTGTTTGTAACCGACTTCTTTGGGCGCGATTTTGACCCACTTTAAACGGCCAGATTTCTTTCAAACCTTGTAGATTTATTGAGGACCGATGACAATACACTAATTTGATAAAATTATTCCATTTTTCAATTTGCAAAATATTATTTTTGTTAATTTTTTAGTGTTCATAGTTAACTTCTCGCACCATCTAGTGCCAATCAGCGGAAAGTCTACGTTATCAACTTGAAACGAGTTCCTTGTATAAGTCACAGATGGCGCTATTCCTCAAATTCGGTGTTGATATCCGTTGTTAGCACGCTTTAAAATAGTTAAGCAATAGTTTAAAAAACTAAGAAACGCGCTTGTTATAGAAAACCGAACTAAAAAATATAAAATAAATAATAGTTTAAAAATACTAAAAAACACGCTTTTTATAGAAAACTGAACTGAAAAATAGAAAATAAATTTTAATGAATTTAAATTAAGGAAATAGTGTTAAAAATTTCAATGAATATAAATTAATAATAGTGTGAATAAAAAAAAAATTTTATTTTAAAAAAAGCGTGGGGTGCTTTTTAAGATATTATCGAAATGATAATCACACTACTCATATCTGTCAATAAAATATTTATAACTATTGACACCATGCACCCCACGCTTTTTTTAAAATAAAATATATCTTTTTTTTATTCACACTATTATTAATTTATATTCATTGAAATTTTTAACACTATTTTCTTAATTTAAATTCATTAAAATTTATTTTCTATTTTTTAGTTCGGTTTTCTATAAAAAGCGTGTTTTTTAGTTTTTTTAAACTATTTTTTATTATGAACATTCTTTTTATGAACCAGCTTACAAAAATAAAAATACATACTGCTCTAATTTTTCACCCCTCTATGATTAACCCTATTTTATATATGTTTATAAAAAAAAACCATTATATTTTGGCATGAAGTTTGCGGGGCTTGCAGCTAGTATTCAATAATATTAATTGTTGGACGCTTTTTATCACGGCATCTAAACACTGAGAACGCTTTTGAAAATCAATAGACTGTGTTTATAAGCCACTTTTTTTCATAATGAATACGTGCCCCCATATTTTTTGTCTTGGATTTCATTTAACCATTGGAGTTGAAGTTGAACCTATGTTAGATTTTAGCAAAAACAAAATGGCGGACTCAAGTTGTCGATGTCTTTGACTCACTGTGTGTAAATATTTTCTGATTCTCGTAAAATTCGTTGTGTAGATGGTTTTTAATTATTTTTTGCTTTCATACATATATGTGACGCGGCTTTCCTCGCGACACCCTACGTCCTACCGCTTTAGCATTTATATTTTTGCTTACATTTTATAATAACCGTTTGTGTTATTTGCAGGCAATGTTGGACAACATAAAACATTCCATAGTGCTGCTACAAATAGCTAAGGTAATAAATTGTCTTGGAAATATGCGGTACTTTGATGTCCCTAGTCATGGTATAAGCAGAGTTGTTATGCTGGACGACGAAGCCATCGTCGTACTTCAGACACAGAACAAGAATTCATTGTTCTAGTTTTAAAAAAAAATAGAATAGAATGACATACCTTTAATAATAGAGCCCTTCGATGTATGAATGGACCGGCTCTACCGGTAAAATATTAAAGCCATAAGGAAATTTGCCTTGTGATGAAATAGATGGCGTTATAACAAATTTTCCTATCTTATTATTATTAGGTGTCTCGGTGGTCCAGTGGTCGAGCACCCCGCTACTGAATCAACAAGTATTTCGGTTCAAAATTTATATCAATGTCTGACAACCTTGTGCCCGGTGTATGGCAATAGGTTCGCCACCTATTCCATTTGGACGTAAACATAACGGCGTGTCGAGACTTAACAGCCGCTGCCTACACCTTCGGGTAGAAAAAGGCGGGAAGTTATGTTCTTTATTTTTTTAAATATAATGATTACTGGACAAATACTGCCCATATTGCGACTATAGATTCCAAGATAGTAGACAACTACTAGATGGTATATGTAAATATATACTTGTAGTTATTTTTTTATGGGATAGGAGGGTAAACGTGTGTCACCTGATGGTAAGCAACTACTCACCGCCCATGAATACCGTGGTGCTTTGCCGTTCTTTAAGGGACTAGGAAGGGAATGGAAGAGGAAAGGGGGTCGGACATCCGGATACCTCTCTCACTTCACGCCGATATTCCGAGAGGTAGTGCTATTACACCAGTCGAGCTGGCTCATTCATTCATCGCTGTTGAAGACTTTCACTTATCCTGTGAACATGTGGAAGTTCAACATATTTTATATAATTACATTTAAGATCAATATTTCTCACTTACCTCATGCTGCAGTAACTACCACCGAATAATACAATCATACAAAACAATGCACTCATTCATCCGATCAAGTCACAAACAGTCGCACACCTACTAGAAGATCGTTCATACGTATTTATAATAAATTTCTCGCCACTCTCAACGTAAACAAAACCATATACAAAGACTCATTGTAATCGTAATTCAGTGCAGTGTAAATAATATTCAATATCGTACAGAACATTAGACTGTTAATACATTATAAACTTAATCTGTGACAAACTGTGAAATAAGAAATTATAAATATCTTTGTAACATACATAGTTGTGTCATATAAATCTCAATCAATAAACATAAATTATAGGAGATAACCATCCCCTATAAACACTCCTGAATTGTGTTCTTTGTTACAGAATACTGTAAACCCTGTGAACGGCATTTATCAAGGTCCCACGAATCTATCACAAGCGCATATCAAACAAGGTAAATATAAATGAGTAATTAAAAATATAGTTTTTAAAGGAAACCACAAAGCGCCATGTTAAGTTACGTATTTTGGCGGGAATGACATGGCGTCTGTTCTTTGCATTATTTCTAAAATTTGTGTTTCAATGGATATTATTGTATAAAAATCCTGGCCTTTTATTTAATAAGTGTTTTTATATGTGTGCAATTGTGGAAAATTGTATAAATATCGTGTGTGTCGTGTTTTTATCAATAATCCCTTGGAACGTCAGGCTTAAAGTGCCACGACTTTTTGGATGATTAGGTTATTTTAGTTGTTCTACGCTAGTTTAAGTTAGATTAAGTTTAACACTTCCTCCATTCTACGAACAAAGCAGTATGGCTACTACGCTTTAGTCTGTACAAATAGGGCGAATAAAAAAAATTACACAGTGCCATCTAGTATCGAGATGAGCAACTGTTTGCTCTCTATTCGTGGGTTTCTGAAAAATCGCTAGTCATGGAGTGAACATGTTGTGGCCGATATATGAGAACAGCCGCCAAGATCTGATAATTCTATGAATATTCGTTAATTTGCTTTTTAGGGATAGGACGTTTGCTCTTCAATCCCTAAAAAGCGAATTAACCTGTGTATATCACCTGATAGTAAGCAACTACTCACCGCCCTTAAACACCGCTGTCGTCCTTTAAGGGAGTAGGAGGGGAAAGGAAGGGGATCGGGCCTTCGGATATCTATCACCGAACGCAACGCGGCACGAGCCACTTCGCTCCGATATTCCGAGAGCTCGTGGTTGTTCTCCGGTCGAGCGAGCCCATACATGCAGCGAATTGCAAGACGCTGCCACTGTTTAACGCTTGTAATGTAGAAGTTGGGGGTTCGAACACCGTCCGGTTATAATTATAATTTTTCATTTAAATATAAATATTTATGAGCTGGACTTAGGGTATGAAACAAAGTCACTTTCCGCAGCCTGTCCCCTTATATGCTTATATCTTTATAACTGCGCAACTGATTTTGATGCGGTTTTTTCAATGGTTAGAGGGTGTCAACGGGGTGGTTTTGATCTATAATTAAAATATGATGTTGTAAAGACAAAATGTTAATATTCGAGATTTAGCACTTTAATTGCAAACGCTGGCTGAACCCTAAGTGATATTTCAAAACAATGTTCTACATTATTAAACACATTCAGAAGGTCTACAAAAAGTCCGCGAGGGTATATGTCTTTGGATAACCCACAATGACCATTTTTATTTTTTTTATTTTTACGAGAAATAATGGCTTATTTACGGAGCGATTTTAAACATTACAGTATTAATTTTCATCCAATTAATTTTCGTAAATAGGTTGTGCATGTAATATAGATCATCCTGGCCCAGCATGTAATATAAACGAATATTTACGATGATATTACAGTAATAACATAGCAGTTGCGTTGCGTGCTAAAACGCGTGCCGATAAATAGCACAAATTGAACTTTAAAGTCCAAATTTTACTCATTTATTACTTTTGATGCGGAACAAAGTTCCAATCATGAACCTGTACGTACTACTCCAACTGAGACTATCCGAATATTTACAAAACTTTATTAAAGCCAATGCAGCCGTTTAGGAGTTTACTCACATAATACATGCATTATTATGCATAGATGTTATAAAAACCAAACTTTGTTTAAACTTGTTAATTTATTGCCTAAATACAGGCTTTTGTCGATCATCACGAAGAAACGGACTTTTCTACGGTCTGAAGGTATTATTCTTTTCCAGACGCCGAGCTATCACCTCACGTGGAACTAGGTGCCGAGTGTCATGAACTGAACACTCCCACACACGCAATACCACCGCTGGAGGAACTCCATGACGCTACCAGTGAGTCACGATCAGTTTTACGTCAATATTTATGTAGTGATACTAGCTGACCCAGCAAACTTAATCTTGCAAAAATAATAAAGAATTTGATCAACAAATAAAAAGTAAGGGTTGATCACAGAGAGGTGAAAATTTAAGGTTTTATGCTGTTTTTATGAAACAGCATACAACCTTAAATTTTCACAAAAAAAAATATCTAAAAATGTAAATAAAATTAGGGGTGGATGAAAAGTAGATGAGATTTTATGGGAATCCGTCACAAGCCGTTTCTAAAGAGTATGGTAACAAAAGTGTATTAGACTTATGAAGAAGGAAGCTTCGCATGTTAATTCTTCCCTGCCTACCTCTATTGGAGACGATAAAATATAACAAAAATAAAGTCAGCATATGTATAATAGCAACAATGACCCCTATCCAATATGTTGTTTATCCTTCAAGAACAGGTATTATTTAGTTATAATAATATCAATCGAAGTGCAACTTTTTTTCCTTTTTTATTAATTTTTATTTATTTGCGATCGCTTTAGTTAATTAAAATGGGTGTGTGGAAACAATTATTAGCAGTTATTAGTTTAGCGATTGTAAGAGAATTGTGTTGTGATTGAATGGTGGTCTCAAGTTCAATATACATCATACCAATAGGGCTTACTCAGTATCTGAATGGTATTTATAAAAAATGTTATGATTAATATTATAATATTTATTACACCGATAGTTCGGACGTAGGGAGAGAATGTAAGATTTAACAGTGGTAGAGAATGTAAGATTTAACAGTTTGCTGCATGAATGGGCCGGCTCGACCTCCGGATACCTCTGTCACTGAGTGAAATGCGGCATGAGCCATTTTACGTCGATATTCTGACAGGTCGTATAGTCATGAATCCTGTAAATGTTAAGTTAAGCAGATTGTTATTGTGATAATAGGAGCGATGTCGTTGCTGGTCCCCGATACCTCGTACTCGTCTTCGGAAGGCGAGGATGACTTCTACGATGCTGACGACGAGCCTGCCAGTACACCACCATTGGGACCAAGGTGAGTGGATTTCATGGTTTAAAAAAGCTCTTGCTATGTCGCTAAGCAGATGGACAGATAACAATTGTAAAGTGTGTATTCGACATTATTGTTTTATTATTCTTACATGATATTACATAACTTCACGCCTTTTTCTACCCGAAGTTGTAGGCAGCAGTGGTTATGCCTCGACTTCCCGTTACGTCCCAAATGGAAAGTTTTTAGTCATGTATATTTAGCACTCATAACTTCGTAAAATAATTTCGAAAAGTTATTTTACACCTTCAAAAGGTCTACAAAAAAGTCCGCGAGGGCATATGTCTATCTCTTAGTGATAACCCACAATTATAATTTTTATTTCTGACCTTTTTACGTAAAATAATGGCTTATTTACGAAGCGATTTTAAACATTACTGCATTAATTTTCATCCAGTTAAGTGTCCTAAATAGATTGTGCTTTTAATATAGATCAATATGGCCCTTTACAGCATGTAATTTAAATCAATATGTCACGCAAAAATTATTGCACCGTATATAACATTTTTCTCATCGATATGTGTAGTTAAAGATTTAACTTAAAACGTGGTTTTCGTAACACGTTTAAGCTAGTTTTTAAAGGGATGAAAAAAAGTCAGTGCTCTAATTGTATTCATCGTTATAAAGGTAACACGTACGTGCAAAACTGCCGGCAACTAAGAGTCTTGGAAAGGACTACCGTTTAAGCTTATTCTATTCGTATAACTAATTGATAGATTTTAATGGCTATTTCTTCTTATTCTCACAATTCACTTCACAAAACGCAGTGGCTGTTAAGCCTCTCTCTCTCCCCCCCCTCTCTCCCTCTCTCTCTCCCTCTCTCGCTCTCCCTCTCCCCCCCCCCCTCTCCCCCCCTCTCTCTCTCTCTCCCCCCTCTCTCTATCCCTCCCCCCTCTCTCTCTCCCTCTCCCCCCTCTCTCTCTCCCTCTCCCCCCTCTCCCTCTCTCTCTTTCTCCCTCTCTCCCTCTCTCCCTCTCCCTCTCCCTCTCTCTCTCTCCCTCTCTCTCTCTCCCTCTCTCTCTCTCTCTCTCTCTCTCTCTCTCTCTCTCTCTCCCCCCCCCCCCCTCTCTCCCTCCCCATTCCTTCCCAAAATTCTGCAGAGCGGATACTAGAATATCGAAAGTCTGAACATCCAGTTTGGCAATACAGTTTGGTGCACATGGCTCTTTCTGGGTCACATCATTGCAATTACTTTTAGCTTAATGGGTCAATGTACTTCGTAATACATTTATTTACGAATGTTATGTCCTCCCTGAAAATACCAATCTATCTATATTTATATGACCCAGTAAACTGTATTGAACTACAAAAAATATCTAAATATGTCTAATAAATTTAGAGGTTAGAGGTACTACCCTTAATAGAGGGATGAAAAATAGATGTTGTCAGTACAACATCTATTTTTGACCGATTCTCACGGAATTTTACAGGCAGGTATACTGTATACCTGCCTGTAAAATTCCGTGAGAATCGGTCAAGCCGTTTTGGGGGAGTTCTATAACTCACACCGTGATACTTGACTCACTATACGTGGTAGAGCCACGTAGTTCTCTGCATGAATGGGCCGGATCGACCGGTGATATACTACAACCGCTCAGAGTATCGACGTAAAATGGCTCAGTGTGACAGTATCCGGAGGCTCACTTGGTAGGGGATAGATATCCCCCTCCCTACCTAATCCCTCTCCCGACCCCGCTCTCTATCCCGTGTGTTGCAGATGTCCATAGGCGGTGCTAGTCGCTTACCATCAGTTGGTATTCTTGCTCGGTTGCCCCCTATCTCATAATAAAAACTTTTGACTCTCCATCTCTGGAGACTTGACGTGTTTTAGTTATACAAGCGCTACGTAAAAACACTCGTGCTTACCCCCTAACCTATATAAGTAGAGTTCATTGTACGCACCTTAGCGTTATTGTAATGACCCAGAAATAAAAATACAACTCGTGACCGATTAATTCTTTTATATCTACCAACATCAAACGAATGTTTCTCCTAGTACATGTTTCAAAAAATAAAATAGCCAATAGCAAATATATCTATGTTTAAAACATAACAAACATAACATTGCTTCACGCCTTTATCTACCCGAAGGTGTAGGCAGCGGCTGTTAAGCCTTGACTCGCCGTTTTGTTTACATCCTAAATGGAATAGGTGGCGAACCTATTGCCCTACCGGGCACAAAGTTTTCAGACAGATAAATCATATACTGCCAGGCTAACAACGCAATATGTTGGCCATAATAAAGCCCTTAACGCGGCTCGACCGGTGAAATAACACGAGCTCTCGGAACATTGCCGTGAAATGGCTCGTGCCTCGTATCGTTCGATGAGAGTCCCTTTCCACTTGCTTTCTCCTCCTACTACCTTCTTGGACGGCAACGCACTACGTTGTTCATGGGGGGTGAGTAGTTGCTTACCATCAGATGACCCACTTGCTCATTTGCCCAACCCATCCCATAAAAAAAATTCGCCTAATTCACAAAAGACTGAGATTTTATTTGTCACCCTTTTTCTCTTCGTTTTAGTATATTTACACCTTTTGGCGTGTCAGTGATCTGACTGAGATACTGGCTTCACGATCGGGAACTCTTGGTATCAAAACCCGGCTCATATCCAATGGCTGTTCGGAAGTTGTGTGTGGCAAATATCGATGACTGAAAAAAATGTGCCAGATTTATTCCCATAGACTTTTTTATGGAAAAGGTTGGCAAAGCCAAGCAGTTCGCTGCATGAATTGGCCGGCTCGACCGGTGAAATACCACGACCTCTCAGAAGACCGACGTAAAGTGGCTCATGCCGCGTTTCGTTCGGTGTGAGAGGTACCCGGAGGCCCACCCGCCTTCCCCATCCTTTCCTATCCCCTATCCCTTAAAGGTCGGCAACGCAACAGTAACACTATATGTGGGCGGCGTTGGTTGCTTACCATCAGGTGACACGCCTGCTCGTTTGCCCTCCTATCGCATAAAAAAAATACGAACGAAATTAATATTTATTTATATATAAATAGTAAATATATATATTATCATATATATAAGGGGAAAAAGCAGAGAATAATTCGAATTAAATTCAGATTTCTACCAAAGATATACCAGGAAGCGTTCTGTATAAAAGGACACAAAAATCTCACACATTTACCTGCTTTAATTTTTAAGTAGGTATTTGTTGCGGTAATATCCACTCTCTAAACCATATATTGTAAAGTTTTGGTGTAGAAGCCGGCATATTGGAAGTTATGCTGCCGCCAGACTAATAAATCGTACCCGCCACACGATCAATTGGGTTCGAAATATCCTATTCCGCGTGTAAGAGCATACTCTGCCTACACCTTCGCATATAAAACGCGTGAAAAAGTTATATATTTATCAACAACAACACGAAAAAAAAAGCTTGACTTGTAGTGTTCCGCATGCCGGCCGCATATAACCGTTCTAACTCAGTGTACAGAACCGCAGTGATGCGCCGACGCGATGCAGTCGCACGCCATAGAGTAAATAAATACGCAGCGAGGAGTTTTGAAACGAGAGTGAAATGCCATCTGCATTCGACGGAAAATCTTCTTTATATTGTGTAAAATTATAATAGCTTGCGTTGAATGTCCGGTGGCGAATGGGAGTGGCAGGGTCGAGATCGGGAGACCAAGACGAAGCTATCACGACCAAACCGTCTGTATATACGGTTATTATTTTTCAATGCGGTGAAGTGATTCGAGAGGATGTATGTATAATACGTAGGTACGCACAGATAAAAAATTTTAACATTGAATAAAAACATAATGCGATGTTAATCTGTCCGTTATGAAATTAATGCATGATTCTAATATCTTAACTTTAAAAGGATAAGTAACGAAAATCTATTTGTCAATAATTTGGTACACATTACCTTCTATGAGGAACAGCAACCGTAGTGTTGGACTTCTTCACGTGGAAGTACATCCACTAAGACCCTGCAATGGTGGCAAACAGTGGGCTAATTTAATAATATAGTATAATAATATCTTGGACACAATACACACAGCGCCGTCTAGTTCGAAGCTAAGCAACTACATGCTTGTGTTATGTATACTAGATAACGGATATTAATACATATATGTATACTTTTCTTTTGTAAATACATACTTATAATACATAGAAAAACACCCAGACGCCACAGAAATATTCATGTTTGTCACAAATATTTGTGCTTGGGTGGGAATCGAACCCCCGACCTCATTGCTGCAGCCGGTAGTTTTACCAATGCGCCAATACCAATACGCCATACCCAATACCTTTGTCGACTTGTGACTGACTTCAAATTAATGCTATGTTCAAACAATCTTTTTAAAATATAAAAATTACGTCACGACAATTTGATTTACATAATATAACTTTTCCTTGTAAATATGACCTTTAGATACCTATAATTTTTTTTTCCTTCTATTAAATAAATAAACCATTCAATTTGTAACACGCCATCGTATACAAACAGAGTTAGAACACATTGAACTCTGCGTTCTTCGTATTCGGTCAGTCTGTGTATAACTAGTTTATATTTAGTTTTAGTCTTTGGTCATTTCACGGTTGTCTCACTTCAGTGTGCGGCGGTACGTGCCTCGTGGCGCACCCCTGTAACAGCTCTTGTTTTTCGCGATCAATAAGAACACTCTTCTCGGCGACTGTACGCGACTTTTCGCTTCTTCTATATTTTCGCCGGTTCGTGCATTAATCCGTCAAAATAACGTGCGTTTTTCATGTTCCATATTTGAACGCATGTTCCGATGTGTGTACGCAATTCGCCTGTGTGTGTTTGTGTGTATACGAATGTTAACTTTTTTTAATCATAAATAATTGGTAGTTGTCCCTAACACCAGTATGTTTTGTTGTTTTATTTTAGTTTTGATTGTGTTCGAAATTCTACTTTAAAGTTTGAGTAATGAGGTTGGTTATACTAATGTCAGCGGACCCATCGGCATGATTTTTGTGATGATTGTTTTTGTTTATTTTTTAGTTTTTCAGCAGCAATTTTCGTGTTTGTTGTGTGTGACGTTTTGAGCGTAGCCAATTAGTATTGTGTTTTAGATGCGTACATTGTGTACCTGTCAAGTTCAAGGGATGAATGAATATTGCATATTTCAAACTGTTCCAGATGTGCTCAACATTTTAAGATGAAACTTTATGTCATATTTTTCTAAAATATATTTTTAAAATAGAAATTCGATCCACGAAAATTGGTCACCTACGCACATACGTAAGATCGTTGTATCAAATCATTGTTGACTGTAAACATCAAATAATTATAGTCTTAATTATGATTGCTTTAACAAGGTTTTCTTTCGATAAAATAAATAATAAATACGTATGTTAAGTGTCTGTGTAATTCCTTGTGAAGTAGGTACCAGGTACCTGCGTAATATGTCTCTGGAATCACGTAGTCCCTCCTTAAACAGCCATTAAGTATTTGTACTGATAGTGAACTCCACCTCCGCTTCGTCAATTATGGAGAATACAGGAGTTTTATCTGATTGTGTATGGCGTATATCCGCCACTTAACTGGATATGTCGGCGTCTTTACTTGCGTTCAATTTAATAGACGGTAGTAGCCTATGTTGCTCTGTAACACATTACCTATCTGTCAGTGAGAGTCCCGCCAAAATCCGTACAGCCGTTTCAAAGATTTGCCGAAACAAATAGGCAAATAGACAATAGACATAGTAAATATTATGTATGTATATGTTAATTTGATATCACAAATATATTCTCCATTTAGAAATATATTCTAATTTTATTTAGGTATATCTATATAGACTAATTCTTTCCCGTTGCTAGGACCGAATCGGGCTTTACTAATGAACGTAACTGGATTTTAATATCAAAAAAAGAAAGTCCAAATTTATTCTAGAATTGATTGATTCGCTTTCTGTCTAATAATACACTTGTGTTTCATTTTTATTTCTTACTATTGTCGTCGATTTATGGGCCGATGTCACGGTTAGTTGGACGGCACGAGCTATTTTCCAATAGCCCTCCTCTATCGAGTTTCGGGATCAATGAACCGATCTCAGAAGTCACTCGGGTTGGGTACTTTGACACATCTTTATATTGTGTCGCTATCGAATGATTAAATATATGGAATGCTCTTGAAAGGCAAGAATACTTTATCTATATAGAAATTCAAAGAAGTTTTGTGTTCAAATATTCACGGCATTTCTGTTCTATAGATGTGCATGAACCATGAAAAAAGTAGTTCACGTAGTGTTTGGTTTATTGTGACAGTAGTATCCGGAAACCCGGTTTCTTTGTCCCAGCAGACCCTTTCGGTGGTACCGATGTCTATCGGCGGCATTAATTGCTTAACACCAGGCGACTAGGATAGGATAATTTGAACTCATTCCATTTTATTTCCAAAAAGTGGGTGCTCTCTGTATTAATGAAAATAGCTTTTGAACGACTACCATCTTTTTGTTCATCACTCGTAAAAATGATCTCTGTAAAGAGTTCGAAACGTCGGGAAATAAATATCGCGATATAATCCTGAAGGGTTGTTTTAATGTTATGAATGTGATTCGCGACAAGCTGAGAAATAAATATGTATTTTACATTTTGACTCTACCTGCTTCACTGCATATCTGATAATTTCATGTCTATAAGTAAAGTAGTAATTGTGAATTTATCTGTGAGCCGCTTTCTTAAGGAGATTAACAAATTAATTTAATTAACTAGCTAACGTTCAACGAAGTAATTATACTCCTTAATTACGTTCATATTGTGAAAGTCTTTTTTTTTTTTCAGAAATATTATTCAATGACGATATTTGCTAAATTATACGAAACCAAGTTCAACCAATAGTACCTTTCAAGTGTTTAAAGCAGTTGTTCATAACCTTTTGTAAACTATAATGATTATTTTTTTCACGATAATTCATGGCCTGCGATTTTTTTTTTGTGCAACTTTTTTGGATTTCCCATATCAGGAAGTGTCAGGAATTTATATACCGAAATACATGTATTTGTATAGGATAATTGGGGAAAAAATGATTATTTTTTATGCTGGATTTCCCAGCCAGGACAAGATTTATACAACACCTTGACTGTCCTGGAGGGCAAAGGCAGTTATTCCGACTCGCAAAAGCTAGGGAAAGGAGTGCTAGGGACGTTATGCATGTTAAATGTATAAAAGACGAAAATGGAAGAGTTTTAACCAATGACGAGGAAATTAAAAAGCGATGGAAGGGATATTTTGAGGATCTGTTGAATGTTGAGAATAAGTGGGCCGGAATGTTAGGAAATCCACCCGAGAATGTAAGTAGACTTAGAGAGATAAGTATACAAAAGGTTGTCAATAGTATGAAGAATGGAAAAGCGTTAGGGCCGGATGGAATACTTGCAGAGGCATGGAAGATATTGGGTGTTGATGGATGTCGGTGGCTGACTTTATTCTTCGATAAGTTGTTGCATGAGGAGACGATCCCCACTGAATGGTGCAGCAGTTTTATAATTCCCATCTATAAAAATAAAGTGGATGCACAAGATTGTAACAGCTATCGAGGAATAAAGCTCATGTCACACACTTTAAAAGTATGGGAGAAAATGCTTGAAAGAAGGATGCGAGAAGAGAGTGAGGTATCCCAAAACCAATTCGGGTTCATGCCGCGACGAGTGATGACGGATGCCATTTTCGCATTACGTCAGCTTTGCGAGACATATAGACAAGCGCATAAGAACCTGCACATGGTGTTCGTCGACCTCGAAAAAGCGTTCGATCGTGTACCGTGTGTAAAGGTTTTGTGGTGGGCCCTAAGGGAGAAAGGTGTGCCCGAGAAATATGTGAGGCTAGTTCGTGCTATGTACAAAACACCTTGTACCTATGTCTGGTCGGCCGCGGGTACTACTGACGAATTCGGTGTCTCTGCGGGTCTGCACCAAGGGTCTGCTTTGAGCCCCTACCTCTTCCTGCTAGTTATGGATGCTTTGACACCGAATCCTCAGGAGAAGGCACCCTGGTGCATGCTTTTTGCGGATGACATCGTGCTCGTCGGGGAAGATTGACAGGATGTACAGAGCAGACTGGAGCAGTGGAGACAGAAGCTAGAGAGTTTTGGCCTACGAATCAGCAGATCCAAAACAGAATATATGTTTTGTGATTTTGGCAGTCTTTGCCATTCTGTTTCCATAGCGCTGGACGGCGTGCTGCTGCCGGTCTGCTCTGACTTTAAATACCTGGGATCTAGAGTGCAAAGCGATGGCGAAATTGACCGCGACATACTGCATCGAACTAGAGTTGGATGGATAAAATGGCGACAGGTAACGGGAACAATTTGCGACCCCCGAATGCCTCTCAAATTGAAAAGCAAGATATACAAAACGGTAATCAGACCTGTCGTCATGTATGGATCAGAATGTTGGGCCATGAAAGGGACGGACGAAAAAAGAATGCATGCTACGGAAATGAGAATGTTGAGATAGATGTGTGGAGTGACGAAAACGGATAAAATACGGAATGATTATGTAAGAGGAAGCCTGAAAGTTGCGCCTATAACTGACAAGATAGGGGAAACCGCATTGCGTGGTATGGGCATGTAATGAGGAGGGATAATGCACATGTCTTGAAAGGAATGATGAACCTGAATGTGGAAGGAAACAAGGGAAAAGGGAGGCCGAAGAAAACATGGATGAATTGTGTGAAAGATGATATGACTAGGAAGGGTGTTACTGTGGAAGAAGTGAATAATAGGGAAGCGTGGAAAAGAAAAACCTGTTGTGCCGACCCCAAATGATGGGAGAAGGGCAGGATGATAATGATTTCCCCCTACTCCGATAGAAAATGATTTTGGTTAAATCTACAATTACGGCAAATGTTATCATTGCTATAAATTATTTGTCTATGCCAGCAGGTATACCTATGACTGATTGGCCATGCCTACGCTTACTACTCTGTAAAGTAGTGCAAGTTAAAAACCAAATTTTCTTTTCAATTACAATTAATTTTTACTAGACATTATTATACTGACCAAAAAAACAAATTGCGGCAACAATAAAACGTTAAAAATAAAAGCACTACAACACGTTATGAATTAATAATCTCACACGGCAAAGTAAAGTGCGGATTGCCGACATTCAGAATTAATGTTTCAACAAAATGTTACTCATCTCTGCTGAGTAACGTAACCCTAAGCGGCTTTGGACATATAATATCTCTTAAACACATTTCAAGGTCGTAAAAGTTAAAAACATTTGAATTGAGCGCGATGGGAGAGGTGTTATTTTTACCCCACTGTCCCTTAACGGTTGGGTATTTTGGCACACAAGTGCATTACCCACTTGATGAGAAGTTACTGTGGAATTGGAAATATAATATATAAATACTTCTATGAGAAAATGAAATCAAAATTGCTTTTTATAGGTCATGAAAATTAAATACAATTTGATTATTGATTATTTGATTGAGGAATGTACGGAATCGCCACGAGCGGCCCAATTATGAGTGTAAGGATTACCATGAGAAGAACCCGGTAAGAAGAACGATACTATGATCAATGTCTATTTCAAATTTCCGTGTTTTTTATTTAAAAGTTTATACCTATCAGAAGGGAAATAGGTAGCAGTTAATACATTTAAAAGTTGTCTAATGCTTAAATTCAATTTGGGGACTGTGCTAACCAGTCCCATATCTAATTTCGTATATTGTTAAAGGTCTACAATAGGGACACGGACTGACCCATGTGTACCTTCAAACGTACAAAATTTCCTATCCTATTTCTGTGAACAGGTTCTGAAATAATGCCTCTTTTTACACAACAATCGGTCAGTATCCGGCACTTGAGACCACTCTCTCGCGCCGGATAATATATCATGGTCAAATCGTGCCGGATATGCTCGCTAGGTACGTTTTAATCTACGCGATATATATCACATTTTTCATCTCGTGCTGGCTGCTGCAAAAAATTCGTTAGGATCGTAACTAGATGGCGCAGTGGGAATCGCATGTAAAGAAAATTTAGGCATGAAATGAGTTATGAAAGTCAACGAAGCGAGTGAGGCGTGTAAGAATCGTGCCTTACGAACTCTGTTCGTTTGGCCTACTCCGTAAAGGACTTGGCGTGAAGTTATGTATATCTATTACCACGTCGATACAATCAGCATATCGGTGGCACGTCACAACGTGTTGCATTATATAGAAGTCATGTTGGTACTCACGCGACGGTCATTCCTCAAAGATGATGCTAGGCATTGTGTGGTGATCAGATATATTATTATGTGTTAGTCATACATACATATTTGATGCATACCTGTATAAAGGTAATGAATAGCTCGTGGTTGTAGTAAGCTATAAATTCTACAGAGGTGGGGATTCGATTCTAGAATTCTTAAAACTTGCTAGTTTGATAACAAATTAATCATCTAATCATCATATTAGTTGAAAATAGATTACATATATCCAATTACAAAAATATTTTTTACATTTATGTAAAATTTCGTTGCGTCTTATCCATAGTTTGATATCGTACGAAACTTTTGCTCGGTATGCTGACACATGTGATCGTTGCGTTGCCCTCTTTTGGGATGAAACGGGGTGACTGACTTAAAACTAAATCGGATTAGTAGTTTGTGGGATTAGCATACCCAAACCAGCTAATTGTAGCTCTTTATAATGTTACATTATATTAATATGAATTTTGTAGCTTCAGTACTTTTGTTCTTTATATACTTTTCCCGGCTCAATTAAAATCTATCAATTAGTACTTTGTGTTAGAAGTTTTAAATATCTTTTTGAATAGTATAATGTACTATAATTTTTAGTAAAATAAAAATGATTTTACAATAAATGTAAATAAAAATATAATATAAATAAATAAATACATTTATTTCGGAAAAGTTTCCATAGGGTTAGTAATTACATGAGACTTAAATCTAGGGTTAGTATTAATAAAATGTTTACAATATACATAATATTCAAAGTCAAAGTCAAAATAACTTTATTTTTATAGGTCTTCACTGACATTGATTAAAACAACTTTTAGGATTGTATCGCGTTTATTTATTATTTATTTTTATTTCCCGACGTTTCGAACTCTTTACAGAGATCATTTTCACGAGTATGAACAAAAAGATGGTAGTTGTTCAAAAGCTATCTTCATTGATACAGAGAGCACCCACTTTTTGGAAATAAAAATCAAAAAGTTGATGTTAAAAATATGATTTTTACTATTGGTAACCCACATCAGACCATGAGAACAAAAGTTAAATACTTATTTATAAGATGCATTAATACATCCTGCCTCTAAAGATCCTTTGTTGTATGATTTAATAAGTAAAAGTTGTTACTTCACAGACAGTTAAAAATAGTCGGATTGACAGGTTTATGGCAAAAATAAATGTTATCTGTATCAATATTTTCATTATTGAAGTGATAAAAGTTGGCATCATTCATGTATATGGTATGACCTTTCAGTTCAAAGCATATCTGAATTCTGTAAATCCTTTTACACCCGCACTCATTCAGTCTACAAGAACAAGGTGGGCGGTAGTTCGTTTCAAAAACAGAATTATTCATTTGCTTGAGTTATTGTAATATTATTACGACCTTTGTAATTTACTAGAGAGAATAGAAAACTTTTTCGGTCTTGAGGGAGTAAAATTCTTGGAATAGCAGTCTAGGAGTGGTCTTTGAAAAGTTACTAGTTCGAACCCTGGTATTAATCGCTGACACTTTACCCTGCCACATGGGTGATTATGATTATATGTATTTTAACGCCTTTTATAACGGAGCGACTATCGCCTATACATGCAGGCTACGATTTCGACTATAATTTCTGAAAATGAATCCTTAAACATACATAACATAACTTCAAGCCTTTTCCTACCCGATGGTGTAGGCAGTGGCTGTTAAGCCTCGACTCGCCGCGAACCTATTGCCATACCGGGCACAAAGTTTTCAGTCATCGATATGTATCACAGATAACTTTCCAAATTAATTGCGAACATTCATTGGTAAGAGCCAGGATTCGAACTCGCGACCTTTGGATTCAGAGGCGGGGTGCTCGACAACTGGACCACCTAAACTTAACGAATCTTTAATTTCGCCACAAACCCTTTTTAAAATATGAAACTGATTAATTTTAGATATACATACATGCATTTTTTTTGTAGTAAAAAGTTGTATTATAAGACTATATGAGCAAAATTGGTAACACTATCGTGAAATACAAATAATAGTGTAGTGTCCAGTGGTAATTACAACAAATATTCAATAGAGTGCGATAAAAAAGTGACAGCAGTGTGTTTTTTTTTTGTAAATCGAAGTTCAGTCATGTCATTGGCGTTGTAATGTTGGTAACGCGATATTGACTTTGGAAATGATTCGCGCTCTGACTACGAGAAGGTGGTCGCTGCGAAGGGACAGCGAAAGGTGAGAAAGAACCTCTTTGCGATTTCTGCTTTTTTTTTCAATTTACAGTTGCACCGAGCCCCTGGTTTGTATGATTTGGCAGTTAATGGCGAATATTTTTATAATTATTTCTTATTTTAGTTGATAGGAACAAACTATCTGTATTTGTGGTCTATGACGACAAGAATTTGGATTGCCTTAAAAGTGTTTAAAAATGTGATCTTTCTTAATCATGAAACGACTTAAATAACATTATTTTTTACAAAGTACATAATTATGTGTTGTATATTATGTACGTAATTAATGTTAATTGGTCACAAATCTATGTATGATAATGATAGGTTAAGCAGTTTCGACGTCAAAACGTAACAAACGCACCAAGTCATTAAAACAACTTTTAGTATTATATCGCGTTTATTTATTACTAATTTTATTTAGTTCTCGACGTTTCGAACTCTTTACAGAGATCATTTTCACGAGTGATGAACGAAAAGATGGTATTTGTTCAAAAGCTATTTTCATTGATACGGCTCTCTGTATCACATCACAATCAGAGTTCGAAACGTCGGGAAATAAATAAAATTAGTAATAAATAAACGCGATATAATCCGAAAAGTTGTTTTAATGTCATGTACGTGATTCGCGAGAGTCTTAGAGATAAATATGTAAAACGCACCAAGTCTCATACGACTTCACCAAACACCTACTTCACTAATCAAAACGTTTATCTATTTTAACGTAACAAAATATTTAGCGCATATATTTTAAAAAATATGTTTACAACTAAAAAATAGCGTTCATTCAATTTTCATTTATTTGTTCATTTAATAAATTAAATACCATTTATGATCAATAGTCTTTCGGAAGCTGTGTGTGAAATATCGATGACTGACATCATTGTGCCCGGTGTACAGCAATAAGTTCTGCCACCTATTCCATTCGGGACGTTAAAATTCGGCGAGTCGAGCCTTAGCAATCGAATCTTATGATATTATTTTATTGATATACATTAATTTCATTTATTATTAAATAGATATCGTTTCTTAATTAATATAGAATATTAGGTACTTCTTTATTATCATCATCTTCTGCTCTGTTCTTATTATTCGGGGTCGGCACATTCGGTTTTTCTTATCCACACTTCCCTATCATTCGCATCCTCCACACTAACGTCTTCCTTATTCATGTCGACTTTTACACAATCCATCCTTATTTTCTTAGGTCTTCCTCTTCTCTTATTTCCTTTCACATTCAGGTTTATCGCGCGGTTATATTATTATATTTGACGGGCCTCGTGGCGCATTGATAAAACTACCGGCTGCAGCAATGAGGTCGGGGGTTCGATTCCCACCCGAGCACAAATATTTGTGACAAACATAAATATTTGCGTGGCGTCTGGGTGTTTTTCTATGTATTATAAGTATGTATTTACAAAAGAAAAGTATATATGTATAAATATCCGTTATCTAGTATCCATAACACAAGCATTTAGTTGCTTAGCTTGGAACTAGAGGGCGCTGTGTGTATGTGTCCAAGATATTATTATTATTATATTATTATCATTCTTCTTGCAACTTGTGTATCATCCCTCCTCATTGCATGCCCGTACCACGCCAGGCGACTTTTTCTTGTCCTCTCGCTATTGCCGCAGTTATTGCCGCAACTTACTATTCATCTATGAAACGTAATTATGAATATTACTTCTTAATCTCTCTGCAAAACCCTGCCTGCAACAGTCTCGGTGGTCCAATGGTCGAGCACCCCGTTTCTGAATCCAGAGGTCGAGGATTCGAATCCTGACACTGGCTCACACCAATGACTTTTCGAATTTGTTTTCGCAAGTTATGTGTGATAAATATCGATGACTGAAAACTTTGTGCCCGGTATGGCAATTGGTTTGCCACCTATTCCATTTGAGACTTAAACATTAACGGCGAGACGAGGCTTAATAGCCGATGCCTACACCTTTGTGTAACAAAAGCGTGAAGTTATGTTATATGTCAAAAAGCCGTATGACAGAAGACATATGTACAGGGTGTAATCAATTGACATTATTACGTAAATGTCATCTGAACAAATAAACAATGGGTAGGTACTTGTGTGATAAATCAAAGAAAAATTGTTTTCTTGTTACGAGGCCAATCTCGTTCTCGTCTCGAGATCATTACTTCACATCAGATCCGTACGTAAGTAAACATATGGAATTACCCATTATTGCGAAAACTGAATAAGGAATTTCTTATTACGGGAGGGGGGGTAAATTGCGGTGAAATAGCACAGGTGAAATAGCCTGATGCAAATGTTTACTAACATTGAAAAAGTTGAATATGTTATTTTTTTCTACGGCCTGATCTCTAGAACTGTTGATTTGATTTTAAAAGTTTTTTCAGCGTTATATAGCCAATTTATTGACGAAGGCTATATATAGGCTTTGTAACGTCACGTTGCGATCAATAGGAGCTAAGCACTGACGTTTAATTGGTAAAAGGTATGTACTTAATATGACGGTGCAAAATTCGATCAGCTTGTGTTTTTTTTCTGGAATCTTTTGATCAATAATCTTTAATAATCCTCTATATAAAATTGTGTTTAGTACAATAAAATAGACATTTTAAGAATTTAGATGTTGATGTTAATGGGAACAATGAAAATAGGAATTCCACATTCCATTAGCTAGATTGGAAATTCATTTATAATTAAACTGTTTGTTTCTGAAATAAAAGTCACATATCTTCATGCAATCTATACTCTAAGGTGCAGGCAGCAGGCCTTGCCACATGAATCAAACGGATTTAAAATCTATCAATCGTAACTTCTGAAAAAATCGAGACGCGAATTCGAACTCGGGACGTCTTAATAATAAGTCCTGAGTTATAAACCGACGACTGAGACACTATGAAAAATGCCTTCCGTAAATTATTTTTCATTTATTATTTTCCTTTTCATTTGTTATTTTAGTAATTATAGTTATTACGTTGTAAATAATATTATATCGCAGCAATCACAGCAGGCTGTAGATTACATGAGATATGACGTCATAAGATGGAGGGCCAAAATTAGTGACGTCACACTATATAGGTGGTGCCAAAAAGTACCGTCGTTACGTCTAGTCTTGGCGAGATCGCGTAGTCGATATGGCGATTTCATGCCTACGAGCGTTTTAGACACCGTCTCGAAAAACCTTTTTTATATATAGTATAGGGGGCAAACGAGCAGGCGCGTCACCTGTTGGCGAACAACAAACGCCGTCCATGGACACCTGAACTTATTTAGTGTTACAGTTGCGTTGCCGGCCCTTGCAATAAGATTTGAGAGGGGGGGGGGGGGGTCGGAAATGGAATGGGAAAGAGTGGGAGTAAAGGATTGGGCCTCCGGATACCTCTCTCACCGAGCGAAACGCGACATGAGTTACGTCGATATTTCACCGGTCGAGCTGGCCCATTCATGTAGCGAACTGCGTGGCTCTACCACTGTTAAAATATTTATTTTCTATATAAAAAGTAGCTATTGTATTATATATGGAAGGTTTTCAACCCCCATTCACTTCGCTAATGTCACAAGGTTCAATATCTTCTTCGGCGAGTACTAAAATTGATATTGTTCTTTTTGTTTGTCAATCTGTGACGTCAAGGCGTGATATAATATTCTGTCGCATGTCTGTTTGTTTGTGTACACGGCCATAATGTAAAATTGGTATTCTACTATTCATGTAATAATGTCTACTAACATTTTATTTTACCAGACTCTGCTGTATCTATTTTTTATATATACTAGTTGACGTAGCAAACAAATAAAAACTAGGGGTTGATCGTAGAGGGGTGAAAATTTAGGTTTGTATGTATTTATGTATGCTCTAAAAATTTAAAAAGAAGTAGGGGTGGACAACCCTTAACATCATTTATCCTATGAAATCTCATGAAAATCGGTTAAGCACGACGACACGACAATTTTATACATTAGATTGATTAGATTTAAGTCTCGGTGGTCCAGTGGTCGAGCACACGGCTTCTGATCCACAGGTCCTGGTTCGAATCCTGACACTGGCTCACACCAATGACTTTTCGAAATTGTTTTCGGAAGTTAAGTGTGATAAATATCGATGACTGAAAAACTTTGTGCCCGGTATGGCATTAGGTTCGCCGCCTTATTCCATTTGGGACGTAAACATAACGGCGAGAAGAGGCTTAACAGCCGCTGCCTATACTTTCGGGTAACAAAGGCGTGAAGTTATGTTAGGTTATGTAGATATACTCGTATTTATTAATCGTATCATTGGTATTTAAACTTATTAACCTTTTAATAAACCGAGATGTTTTGCGTTTCCGTAATTCCTATACAGCTTGAAATTGTATTTTTTGTTCACATTTAAAATACCTAGCATAATACAGAAGCGTTAGCACTAAGAATCATCTTAAAGATTAGAATAAAAAACGCGACAGCTGGTCTTCTCTCTTCTCTTTCGTCTTTTCTACTATAAGGAATATGATTCAGCCTTGTATTATACCTTGTATTAAATCACTTTGTCAATTGCTAGAATCTACATCAAAAGGAGGGATTAAGCCTCCGGATACCACTCTCCTCGTGGAGAGTGGTATCCGGAGGCTTAATCCCTCCTTTACGTAGCACGGCATAAGCCACTTTATGTCGCTACTGAGCAGAGAGATACTGAGGTACATCAGCCGGTCCATTCGTGCAGCAAATTGCGCGGCTCTACCGCTGTGAAAGAGTATTTCTCTTTGACCAATAAAACTGCTCGATAGCCCGGATAGTAGTTCAAGTGTAACATCGCTCTAAAAACTCCATTTGTATCTATATTTATGAGATCAGAAATCCAGCTCAGTATTAATTTATTCTAACGGTGTACCTTCACGCTATTGAACACTGGCTAGGATAGCAGTCGGCATATAATAGCTAAACCGTAAAGCACATCTATATCCTAGGTGTTCGAATTTTAAATGGGATAACAACTCTGCCTGTCTATCTGTTACATAGTCACGTTAAAACCGCTGCACCAATTTAAATGAAGTTTATTATGGAGATAGTTGTACTTTAACGGAGTATATAAGATAGGTTTTAAAGCAAAAATTCAACTCTCAAAAGTTGGAGCATATTAGTACTTTATTCTCGCAGTGGTAGAGCCACGTAGTTCGCTGCATGAATGGGCCGGCTCGACCAGTGAAATACCACGAACTTTCTGAATACTGACCTAAAGTGGCTTATTCCGCGTTTCGTTCGGTGAGATAGGTATCTGGAGGCACATCCCTCTAAGCCCACCCTTCCAATCCTACTGCCTTAAAGGTCGGCAACGTAACTGCAACACAATCTCTGTTGCAGGTGTCTATAGGCGACACTATTTGCTTACCATCAGGCAATCCGCTTGCTGTTTAGCCCCCTATCCCATAAGAAAAAATATGGAGACTAAAATTGGGCTCGATTATTGTCGATTCCTTAAATTACAATTACATAAATATGATGTCATTACTCATACTAAATAATATGTCCACATTCTCGAGGATATTAACCCTGAAGATATAAAACGAAAAGTCAGTTTAAAGTAATTTAAACAGTAAATTTTAAAACTCGCATGTGTTTACAGTTCACACACTTCAGAAATGAAGCTTTTGAATCAATTAGGATTGTCACAAACGCAGGGTAAACTAGAATTATAAGCACTGGCACGCGATATATGTATGTATTAGGTACTCTTTCTTGATGATATGGTGATCGGAGATGCTACGAAGCCGAACAAAAACGAGTAGATAACCTATACATACATACTATGATTAGTATATCTCCATACATTTTAATCAAGAATAAAACGCTGTATAACTTAACTGGAAGCCTCAAAATGAAATGTTACTCCTTATTACATTAGCTGTCTATCAATGGCAGTGTCATCAAAATCGGTCCAGCCGAACAGGCTGACAGCAACGACAGTCCTTTGCGGGGCAGGCAGGGAGAACAGAGCGATATCAGGCACGATTCTTAAACGCCTCACTCGCTTCTTTGACTCTCACAACCATTTTGTCTTACACTCTCATCGGTTTTTAATGCTCCCGACATCACCTTCCTCAAGAATTCGTTGTATTTGGCCATGGAAAGTGTGTCGTGGCCGTCCTCGACTCCTACATCCTTCCGGTTTTGCATTGTATATCTGCTTAGCATCGTTCTTTCTACAAGACACTTCACGCCGACACTTTCTTTCAATCCAACTTCCATTTCTTACAACCATGTTTTCGACGCGATCAAAAGCCCACCAAAAGCCCTTTTTTTGTTGCATTTTCAAATTCATGTGACAAAACGAAAAATTTTTTTTTTCGAAAAAACAATGGACAGCTGTTAAGGGAAATTCATCTAAGTTCTTGAAACCCACCTCTAACTTTCTGTGCGATCATTGGTTGCTGAGATATCGATAATCAAAGACAAAAAGATCCTTTTCCATTTGAAGACCGATATCTCAGCGAGGAGTGGACGTATCAGGGTGTTTAAAATAAGAAATTAAAGCTAACTAAACAAAGTATCCGATCCTTATGGTGGTTAAGCTAAAAAAATTTTTTCCACGCCCGTAGACCAAAAAAAAACTAAAAAAAATTTGAGAATTTTTATGCTGCTGGTTTTTCTACGATTACTCAGAAACCGCGGAGGCTACAGAATTTAGAAGTTCTAATCCAAAAACTAGACACTTGGAGCTACAATTTCCTTTTTTTTTATTTCCTGTACGACCATTTCTCTCAAAGTTACGGCCTGTTGAAAACTACCGAAAAATTTGGATTTTTTTTTGATCCCTTAATTTTTTCCAGTAGTGTAGTTAATCCCGTTTATTACGGAAAAACGGCCGGTTACTTCTTATTGTTCGCTTAAATTGTTGATATTGGGCATCACCATCCTTGTGGAACGTTACGCTTCAGTTGAATAAAAAAAAACCTTAATTTTCAAGACAGTACGAGAAGCTCGTTAGTTGTCTTTCATGAGTACAAGAGGCTTATATTCTTACAGCCTTGTATGTCTGTAATTATAGAATGGCGCTGGAGCTTTATTTATACAGCCTTTGTACAACGTATAGATAAGAATTGAAGCCTATTTGAAGACTTTTACCTTTTTTTTTTACTTTACCCTTTGGAATAGGTGACGGAACCTATTGCCGTACACCGGGCTCAATGTAGTCAGTCATCTATATTTATCACACATGTTCGATAATTCATTGATGAGCGGGGATTCGATATCACGATTGCTTGATTCAGACGCGAGATACTTTAGACCACAGAGACTATAAATTTAGATTATTTATTAAATAAAATACAACACTGGTACTTAAAACTTCACGCTGTTAATAACGGAAGGTGTAAAGCGGCGGCAGTCATAAAAAAAAGCATGTCGAGGTGCTGGATTAATATTCTAGTACCAAATTTACCAAATAGTCGTCTCGGAATAGTCTCTCTTCACACGTAACTTCCTGAGTTTTTTTTATGGTAAAAAGGGGCAAACGAGCATGCGGGTTACCTGATGGAAAGCGACTACCGCCGCCCATGGACTTCGAAAACACCAGGGGCGTCAAATCAGCGTTGCCGGCCTTTAAGATAGGAAAACTCTTGTTTCTTGGTATAATTAGCAGTATTCGTACTGGCTAATGTTGATCAGAGTCAGTAATAGAAATCAGAGTGCTCAACCACTATTCTCTAAAGAAGAGGTACTACATATTTCACGTAAACAAAACCTCGAAATTCCAGGCCAGGAAATACAGGTCACTTGACCTAGAAATCTTGAATAGTTCAATTGTAATATCCGACATGAGATCATTTCGTTTGCCATAAACAAACACGGTGCACGCCTCTAGCGAAAATAACACTGACGTGGTTTTCTCTCGCTCCTTTTGAACACCTATTTTTTCTTTACTTATAAAGGTTGCTGTTTTTTATTTATTTATTGTTTTTATGGTGAAAAAAAATTGTTATAAATTGCATGAAAAGGCTTAAAGTTACGTTTAAAATATTAAGATTTTTTTTTTTTCATATTTGTTTCGAACTCAATTTCCATGTAGTTTTGTACTAGCAACGTCGGGAAAACAACGATTTCAGGCCGGCCAGTTTTAAGATATGTATGTTATTCCTCTGACTATCCCGAACATAACACAGGCAGTCTGGCTGGCGGCAGTGGTTGCGTTCATTAGTGCCCAGCCTATTTCTACACGTAAAATATCCATTTTTCTAATTATTTTGAGAAGATTTGCTCAAAATCGTTGCTAGCTCTTAGACAAAGCATTTGACGCTTGTATTAAAGCGTCACTTGCTTAGCTAACAGTGTAAGAGCCAAGCCGGTGAAATACCACGACCTCTCAGAAGATCGACGTAACGTGGCTCATGACGCGTTTCGTTCGGTGAGAGAGTTACCCGGAGGCCCACCTCCTTTCCCCGTACCTTTCTATCCTACTCCCTTAAAGTTCGGCAACGCAACTGTAACACTATATGTGTTGCAGGTGTCCATGGGCGGCGCTGATCACTAAACATTAGGTGACACGCATGCTCGTTTGTCCTCATATCCCATAAAAAAAACCTCGGAACATAGACAATGGCTACATAGGAAGGACATTGATTTTTTAGATATATATGTGATAGGTATTTCCATAACATAGGTATAGATCTATTATCTTTTGAACAATAGACTAAGCAACTGCAAACTATGGCTCGAATGTGATGGCTTTCCTTTTTTTTGTGCCGGTTTACTTGAGTCCTTTACGCAATTGTCACTAACATAACCTACCTATTAACAAACAGACAAACATTTATTTATATGTAGATAGATTCACTTGGCATCGGCTACAATATTATTGTCTCTCATATAATATATATATATGAGCAAACGAACAAATATGGCGCGTGTTATATGTATTTGGCACGAGTGTATGCAGCGGTTAGATTGTTCTGACATGTTGTTTTATAATAATCCCAGTTACGGTAATCTGTTATCATAGTTGGAGTGAGTTATACTATATCACCAGCCGACAAGGCGAGTTTGTCCTGATATACAATGTATATACTGACTAAGCAGATATACAATGCAAAAGCGGATGGATGTAGGAGTCGAGGACGGCCTAGACACACATTCCATGACCAAATAGAACGTGTTCTGGAGGAAGCTGATGTTAAGAGCCTCAAAAACCGACGCGCGTGCATGAAAAGAGTCATGAATGTCAACGAAGCGAGTGAGGCGTGTAAGAATGTTTTATTTTTGAGGTTCTAAACATCACCTTACTCCAGAACACGTTCTATTTGGTCAAGGAATGTGCATGCATCAGCTTTTACATTATATATCTGAAAAAGGATTAATGAAAAAAATAATCCTAATGGATAAAAAAATAAGAGCATGTCAGATATACTCGAATGACTTCAATTGCGTGGTAATTACCAGTAATAAATTCTCAGCCCCCAATTATTACATAGGTGCATTCCGAATTTTCTTAATTAAATATAAACCATAATTTAATTGCGCTGTATGAGATATTAACTGTTGAAACTAAATCGATCAAATAGTTTCTTAAATTACTAGGCACAAATAAACTATGAATATAACATTTCGTATGATAAGTAAACTGCTCTTCAATTTTATTTATTGCTTGAGATGACTAGATAATAGATAAATTACTATTATCAGTTTTGACACTCTCACTGCGACATATGTTAAATCTGGATGCATACAATTATTGCTATTGATTTTTTTCTGTTGTGTACTGTCTAGACCTGTGGGCTTTCTGGATTTAGTCAGTCACCACAGTTTTCCTATAAGTACTTGAATTGAAAGGCTTAAATAGAGTAGCCTTAAGTATTTAAGTCTAAAAACCCTTCAAAATAATTAAAAAATTTAAACTGAAATTTTTCGCTCAGTGGCTCGCTCTGGAGGCAATAGGTTCCGCCACCTATTTCATTTCGGACGAAAAATTTCGTTGAGTCGAGACTGAACAGTCGCTGACTACACCTTCGGGTAGAGAGACGTGATAAAAAAGTAAATACACGTCAATTCCCTTGCGGGGTAGTCAGTAGTGCCATAAATAAGAAACTATTCATACGCTGCCCTGCCCTTTCAAATATAGATCACAGCAGAAGTATACAAACATTTGTAAACAAACTATATTTATAGACGTGCCCACTGAAGTTCGGTAGACGAAGTGGCTAGTTCGTAATAAAACTATTTATAAAACGGGTTATTGCAACGTCTTAGAATCCGTCCCAGAATCGTGAATCAACCAGGCAAATATTACCAAGGGTGTAAGAGGTATCCAGAACCCCAGCCAGAAACCCTTGCCATCACGCTTCTCTAAACGCCGTCAACGAAACCGTAGCACTGTCTGTGTTGCGAATGTCCATAGGCAGCGCTAGTTGCTTACCATCAGATGATCGGCTTGCCCAATTGCCTGCTTATCACATAAAAAAAGTGTTTAGTAAAAAACTGGGAGACTGTGGATAGTCTGTTGTATGCCATACCATTAGGTTAATCCTTAATTAGTCTATAGCCGTCTACAATTAACAAATCCAACCTGATATAAACCCCACAGGTTTCCCATTGAGATCAAGTTCATCAACTCTCACCAGGGACAAGTCAAGTTCACCAGATCGATATCCACGATATATTATGCAAGAGCTGCCGATGCACCTGGATCCTCCCACGAGGCGACCTCGACGCCATATGCTCTGGGTTAAATAGCGTCAGAATTGTCCGTGAAGTTTATAGTCCATACGTCTTTTGTTGATCGACAACTGTTTAGAAATTTGGTCCCTGGAATTGGGTTAACTGATGCCAATCTAGAATCAGGACCTTGTTTTAAAAGTATATGGGTTCCTTCCTCTCTAGAAAACAGGATAATGCTACCATTATCCTGGCTCTACAGCCACACAGTTTTCACCATGATTGCGCGAGTTCGACCGGTGAAATACCGCGACCTCTCAGCATATCGTTAATAATAAGTGGAAAATGCCGTGTTTCGCTTAGTGATAGAAGTATCCCAACCGTTTCCCTTCTCCCCTTCACAACCCGTGCTATATCCCATTCTAAGGGCCAGTAACGCAACTGTAACACTATCTGTGTTCATGTGTCCATGGGCGGCGTTTGTTGCTTGCCATCATGTGACACACCTGCTCGTTTTCCCCCCTTAAAAAAGAGGGACTTATAAAAATATCTGAATTGCTAAAACCCGAGCTGTTATTCCATATTCTTGCAGGATACCAGCAATATTACCATATTTTACGTCCTGTGGATAAGGTTTTAGTAGCGTTGTGATCAGTGTCGCTTTTACTGTTGATATAGTCGAATCATCTTAAATACAAACAGTTCAAAAAGAAAGTAAATAGGTTTTGAAAGGGGTTGGCGAAGTGTTTATAGATTACGGCAACCGCTTACCATCAGGCAATCCTATATAAGTTATATATGGCACAATCTTATGTGTAAGAAGATCAGAAATTTTGAGAAAGTCAAAATAGATGTAGTTTAACAAGTGGTAGAGCCAAGCAGTTCGCTGCATGAATGGGCCGGCTCGACCGGTGAAATTCCACGACCTCTCAGAAGAGCGACGTAAAGTGGCTCATGCCGCGTTTCGTTCGGTGAGAGAGGTAACCGGAGGCCCATCCCCCTTCCCCATCCTTCCCTATCCCCTATCCCTTAAAGGTCGGCTACGCAACAGTAACACTATATGTTTTGCTGGTGTCCATGGGCGGCGTTGGTTACTTACCATCGAGTGACACGTCTGCTCGTTTGCCCTCCTATCCCATAAAAAAAGTCCAATATCTCGTAAGACCTGTAGGTAAGACCTCAAGGAATTCTTGTCAGTACCTAACTGTATTTAAAATATTACAGTTCAAATGCTTACAATATTATTAGGTACAAGTGCATTCATTAATTACAATTTGGTTTTCGTAGTTAAATTGAAAACATTGGAAAAAATACCATAGTTTCTGACCTTATAAATGACCTTACAGCCCAAGGACGGAACACGATGGTTTTGGTCATATTTATGACTTTTAAATTACAACATAGTTGAAAGTTATTTGTATGTATATTAATAATTTGATTAAAATGTAATCTGACATCTGATCGCTATGTAACTAGTTAATTAAAAGACTTATTATTTATAGAAATAACTAAGGTAACTTCACGTCAATTCCCTTGTGGGGTAGACAGGAGTGGCATACACAAGACACGATTGCTATACTGTCCTGCCCCCTCCAATATACTTGAACATTGCTATATAGAAATGAGTTCACGATGTCACTCAGTTTTGCGTTGCAAAAAAAAAAGTTCCTACTTTATACCTACCTTCACGCCATCAATTCACCCGAAGGCGTAGACAACATTACCCAGAAATAAATATTTGTAGCATGATTTCCCCAAATAGTGTATTCAAATATTATTCAAAGCAAAAATAATAATACGCCCCAAATTGATGATATCGTTATGAATAATAACAGATCATTATTAGTTTAACAAGAATATAGGAGAAACTTGTGTGGAAATCTCAAGTTAAGTAATGGTTTTTTTTTTATTGGATAAGAGGGCAAACGAGCAGGCGTGTCACCCGATGTTAAGTGATCAACGCCGCCCATGGACACCTTCAACACATATAGTGTTACAGTTGTAGCCAACCTTTAAAGGAGTAGGATAGGAAGGGATGGGGAAGGGGGATGGGCCTCCGGGTACCTCTCTCAACGAACGAAACGCGGCATGAGCCACTTTACGTCGATTTTCTGAGAGGTGGTGGTATTTCACCGGTCGAGCCGGCCCATTCATGCAGCGAACTGCTTGGCTCTACCACTCTCAATATGGTTTCCCTTTGATGGCTAAGACGAGATATGTTTCTAAAGCCTCTTTCTTGGTAATTTGGCTTCTTGACTGACGAATACATTCCTAAGAATAAACGACACACTATTAAATAATGATGTATTGCTCTGATATAATATTCTTTTTGTATATATATCTTGATTAACTAATTAAGTTATATTGTTGGAAATAAACATAACATAACTTCACGCCATTGTTACCCGAAGGTGTAGGCAGCGGCTGTTAAGCCTCGTCTCGCCGTTATGTTTACGTCCCAAATGGAATAGGTGGCGAACCTATTGCCGTACCGGGCACAAAGTTTTCAGTCATCGATATTTATCACACATAACTTTCCGAAAACAATTTTGAAAAGCCATTGGTGTGAGCCAGTGTCGGGATACGAACCGTGACCTCTGGATTCAGAAACCGTGTGCCTCGACCACTGGATCACCGAGACTTGAATCCAGAAAAAAATTATAAATTTCAAAATATTGCTCTTTAATTGTGTATAAATTGTAAATAATACTTATGGTGCGAAACAAAGTTCGCCGGCTCAGCTAGTTTTGTATACAAAGGTAAATTGTATATTTTTACGTGAACAGTAATATCGTTGGCTAATAACATCATAACGCTTCTTTTAAAATGATCTAGATTAATAACAGCTGATCAAAACCTTATCTGATTATAAAGTTTCTTCCAAATTAGGGAGTGTCCATTAATCACGAGAAATATCAAAAAATAAATTTTGGTCATGGTGGATGGGGTAAGGGGAGATTACCAGGTGTAATTTTTCTTATGTCATACATCTATTTAAAAGTTAGCTATAATATATTTCGTGTCAAGAAAATGAGATACATCAGTATTGCTGCTAGGTCAAAACCCGAACTTTTTATCAGCAGGGTTGGACGTGTCAGTAACGTGACTTATAGTCCAGACCTTTGACAAAACCAATTCCACGATGCTCGACGAATTTATATCCGAGATGGGCCTGTTTTATTTATTTAACTTGCCGTGTTGGCGGACTAAGTGTCGATCTAAGTTAGATTTATCCAGTTTGCTAACTTTTTTAAATCTTATATAGTTATCAGGTTTTAAGGAAACAAAGCCGCATTCAGGTTGGGAGGTACTCGTAAATCTCGAAAAACTATCAATCTATACTAGCACCCCACTTCTGAAGAAGAGAAGCCGTGGGATCGATTCCAGGTGGAGATTTTTATTATCCGGAAGTTATGTGCGTCTAGGTTCCGAAAACCTGTAAAGAACGAGGCGTAATAGCTGCTGCCTACACCGTCGATAAGGCGTGAAGTTACAGAATTAAACAAGTTTAGTAATACTGAAATAATAATTTGACCTAGACGATTGTAGAATTTCATTAAATCCGCCGAATAATGTTTGCCTGAAAGCAAACTTCTGTAACAATGTAATATCCTCTACGCTTTCACTTTTACAATACCGACACAGCATAGCGGTGTATTAAATGTTTCAAGTAAACATTGTTGGCAAACGTAATTCCTAATTAAAGGTAATTGACTACGTATGATGCAGTCGCATTATAATAAACTCTATAACGATACTATATAAATTCCAAATTCCAATACAAATGAAACTTTGTAAAATTTGGCGCGTTCTTTTGACAGTGAGTTGTTTTTTTTTTCTTTTATTTAAGACTGTTTTGAAAACGTATTAAACCTTGATTGACAAATTCGTGTGATGTCATTCGAAAGAGGTTAAAAATACACCGTATGTTCAATATAGTGAATCCTCGTGGAATCCTATCTTGATGCTTACTTATTTTAATGAATATTGAAGCAGTTGCTAACAAATCTTTTAAAAAAGAGCTTTGTAAGGTTGAAAATGTATCACTGACCACTCCCCCGCTATTGCTTTATAGGTGCTACGACTATCGATCGCCATCATACAAAGAGTTTATTAGAAAGCACACCCGCTCCATAAATCTATGTTTTACAGACGTTATTAACATTGTATAAAGGTCGTCTGTTGTAGCGTTGGAAGGACAGGTTCAAGGTTTTTATGTGCATTGTTTTCTTTTTTCGCTGTTTTATTGACCTGTACAACTGGGCATTTGGCGTTGATAGATCACTGTAGATTAGCGTTGAGGCCTATGGACACCTGTACAAATGGCTACAGGATTATGGTCACGAAACTTTCGGGGTTTTATTAGTGTTTTAACTAGGAATATCAAAATGATAGTGATCTTGACAAGTTCTCTTCGCAACTATCTTAATCATAATGGCCATGGAAAGGCCAATAAAGGGTGTATACTGAATAAATAAAAAAACCCGTATTGTAATCTTCAAAATATATAACACTCGTAAATATTATTGGCCCATTTTTTCGTGTTACGCCGACGCGGACATTATTACAACTCATGAAACCTATATACAGTAGAAACTCTTTTATCCGGCCCTCAGTTATACGGATTCGCGATTATCCGGACACGTTGGTTGGCGGTTGGTACCGCCAACCAACAAGTGTAATTTATGGAAGAATAAACGTGTCGGAACTTGCATATAGCCGTGGAAACTGATACAAGTACATCTCATGATGTAGCATTTCATGCCCTGGAAACAGATAAACAGAGATACTGTGAGTTTACTACAACGAAAACGAATTTGTCATATAGCACCAATGAAGAGAAAACCGTTTCTTACATCAAATGACAAATACCGATTTACATATTACAAATATGTGGAGATTTATAATAAGCACTTCTTAACATTATTCTGCATCTATTCGTTTATCCGGATTTTCGATTATCCGAATGCCTATCGACACCAATTAGTCCGTTTAATCGAGTTTCTACTGTATTGGCAAAAATAACTAGTCCATTCAAACAACAAAATTGATCAAAGTCCAATATAAATGTCGTACACATATTAAATATTATGGGCTAGCAGAAAGTTAAAAGTAAAAATTCCCCCTCTCGATACCATATAATTCGACTATCGAGATAAACACAATCTCGCTGGTTTAAGATTTGTACGGAACCCTGATTATTTAGCACCCAAAGAGAAAACTATATAAAAAGCCTTTGTTACTATTTAATAAACAAGCTCCCTGGTGAAAGAATTATTGAAATCGGTTTATACGTTATATGTATGTTTAAATAGATAGACTAAACAAATAGATTAAATAAAATGTATGAATGTGTTTTGTGTGTATAAAATGACCTTTACTGGAATAAATTGAAAATATTACATGCAAGCAGATTTTATGTTTCTTTAAAAGTTACCTGTATTTTTATTATTAACGAATATATAAGGATTTTTCTCTCTAGCCAATTCTCATTATTTCTCGTTAGTATAGTGACTGTCACGTGCTACCACTTCAGGTTATGGGCCCAGCAGGTCAATAGGCCTCGCACGATTATTCGGTCTGATCTTAGTGTGACTCCGCTCTATATAATGTAGGCTAATGGTTTTATTGGATTCAATCTGGCCATTAATGAAAATAATCTGAACGTACCCAATAGTTTTGTTTAGATATTGTTATCTTGATGGAAAATTAGCTTAATATTAGAAATATGTACTAATTAACTGGGTTACTTGGTTACGTTTGCGCTTGTTAACGCGTATGAATCATTTATATGGTTGTATGAATTTTCACAGTTATGAGAAACAATTATTATGTAATTCTTTATTTTGTTATTCTATATAGATTAAGAGTAACGGTTTTTTTTACCGAAGCGAGTTTGTCCCAGATAAAAATTCGCGTACACACCAATGAAATTCCAGTAGTATTTTGTAAATATTTAGCTTTAATGCCCGAAGGTATAAATGTCTCTATGAGTCGTCTCCTCGGTTCCTGGCGAGCCTATTCCCATACATTGGACACATTACATACTTATATAGCAATTGGTTTTGTTATTTCTACGAGTTCGGGTGTTAAGGGTGTGGAATTATAAAAAAATATAACAAACGAGTGACAAAGTTATGGAGAATATACAAATTTATTGTATTTATAATAACTTTTTGCATTGTTGCAGTGCAAGCCGCAACTTTCCGGCGGAGGGCGCTGCCGAGCAGGACTCGGCACAGCCTAACGTCGATTTACCCAGGACCAGAGATGGAGAGATTGACTACGATGGTAAGGGAGTGATGAATTAATATAATAATAATAATATCTTGAACACAATACACACAGCGCCCTCTTGTTCCAAGCTAAGCAACTAAATGTAAGTAGTAAAGTATATGTGTATTAATATCCGTTATCTAGTATCCATAACACAAGGATACTAGATAACGGATATTAATACACATATACTTTTCTTTTGTAAATACATACTTATAATACATAGAAAACCACCCAGACGCCACACAAATATTCATGTTTGTCACAAATATTTATGCTCGGGTGGGAATCGAACCCCCGACCTCATTGCTGCAGCCGGTAGTTTAACCAATGCGCCACGAGGCCCGACAATAGTTCACAGGTCCCGAGGTCTGATCTTAACATGATCGGATCACACCAAGAGCTTTCTGAAAATTACAAGTCAATAGTTTACCACCAATTCCAGGCGGAACTAAAATAATGCTTAAAAATTTGGATATCAAATTCATAAAGTGATGGACACTATATCTTTATGACAACATTTCAGCTTTATACGAAGAGGAGTCAGATAGTGACCTGGGTTCTATGGAAAACCACGGTTCGGTGGTCACGCACCTGCTGTCTCAAGTCAAGATTGGCATGGATCTAACCAAGGTAGGCGTAATGTAATCTGCCCGATACTTTTGCAATAGACGGTACGTTCTCATGTCTGAAGTTTTCCTTTTTGACATATCAGTATCCAGGTTTTTACAGTGCATTTATAAAGAAAAAAAAAACAATTATAGAACGACTCTATATGTATTTGAAATTCGAACTGATTTAAATTTCGAACAGTATTTTCTATACCACAATTTATCGCCGTTAAAGTCTGATCAATGATTCAATTTCCAGGTTGTGTTACCCACATTTATCTTGGAGAGGCGGTCACTCCTTGAGATGTACGCAGACTCTTTCGCGCATCCGGACCAGTTTGTAAAGTTAGTACATATACACTCGAAAGCAATGAATCCGGGTCACTTAAAGAATCCTAAAAATCTCGGAAACTAAAAATGCTAGGTTAATGCAATAAATTGTATTTAATAGACAATGTAATACTCCTTAAGTGAAGGTATTAAAACTTCTTAGTTATTGTAAAGTTATATCATAAAAAAATCAAATTTGAAAAAGGGCCACTTTCGAAGATGGAACTACGAAATTACAGCATTTGGTTTTGCTTTTGTTTGTAATCTGTCATTTATGTGGGTACATAAACCATGTTGATAGTGCTCTATATTCATTATTCAAGCTGAAATTATGTCGCTTACGCCTGAAGAATGCACCAGAATACTTACAATGCTGGAAACCGGCCGGAGTCAGCGCGATACAGCCAGGACTGTTGGTGTGTCGCTGTCAACAGTACAAAGAGTTCTCCGACGTTACGAAGAAACTGGTTCTAACCTACGCAGACCAGGAACGGGCAGAACCAGGTATACCACAGCACGAGAAGACCGATACTTGGTGAACACCATGCTTCGAAATCGCTTTCTCACAGGAACTGAACTCACCAATCAGTTTCGACGCCTCGGAGGAAGTAACCCAAGTGCATGGACAGTAAGACGTCGGCTTGCTGAATCTAACTTAAAACCCCTTAGACCTGCAAACGGCCCTAAACTGGAGCGTGGGCATCGTATTTCAAGACTAAGATATGCCCAGAGCCACGTAAATTGGAGTATTGAAGATTGGTCAAAAGTTATGTTCTCCGACGAATCAAAATTTATGCTCTACAAGCACGATGGAAGACACAGAGTGTATCGAAGACCAGGGGAAAGATTCAAGCAAGCATGCATCGAGGAAAAAGTAGCCTACGGTGGTGGGTCTGTACTTGTGTGGGCCGGAATTTCTTCTGAAAGTCGCACAGAGCTGGTGATCATAGAAAACGGCTCTTTAACTAGCGTAAGATATGTGGAAGAAATCCTCAATGATCACGTTGGTCCATTTATGGTCAATTTAGGTGAGGATGCTATATTTATGCATGACAATGCCCGACCTCATACAGGTAGGATTGTGAATGACTACCTTCAAGAGATGAACATTACTCGTATGGAGTGGCCAGCGCGCAGCCCGGATATCAACCCGATCGAGCATGCTTGGGACGAGCTAGGCAGATGCGTAAAACAACGAAACCCTCCCCCAATCACGCTTCGTGAGCTCAAAATTGCTCTCACAGAGGAATGGGAGAATATTCCCCAAAATCGTATAAGGAACTTGGTGTACAGCATGCCAAACCGCGTAAACGCAGTAATGGAAGCACGAGGAGGCAATACGAAGTATTAAAATTCAATAAAATCGTAATAAAGTTCAAAAATTTCATGTTTCCTATTTTTGTTTTAAGGAGAGATCAGCAGATTTTTTCTTTATGTAATTTTGTGTTAATAAAATGTATGGTGACTCATATTTTTTTTACTTTCATTTAAGGAGTATTACATTGTCTATTAAATACAATTTATTGCATTAACCTATCATTTTTAGTTTCCGAGATTTTTAACATTCTTTTCGGACCCGGATTCATTGCTCTCGAGAGTATGTATTATACACACATGTTGCACGTAGTTCCATCCATGTGGGCGAAGATGAATTTTGAAGAGACATTACAAATCAATATTTAACAGTTTTCCGTGTTTTCTTTGACCAGGATAGTTGACCAGCCGACACCACGCGATCGCATGGTGCAATTAGTTAGATGGTACTTGAGTTCATACCACGCGGGTCGCAAGTCACAAGTCGCCAAGAAACCTTATAACCCCATACTGGGCGAGGTGTTCCGCTGTCACTGGGACCTGGACCCGTTGCCTGATGCACACTCTGGTAATCACGAGAAAGTAAGTAATATTATCAAATGTTAAATTGTATGGTTGAATAAAATAAAATTAGATGTGTAACGTATTTGTATTTATAGCAGGAAGTTGGTGAAGGTCCAGTTCCCTGGTGCACACCAGACCAGTTGTCATTCGTAGCGGAACAAGTGTCGCATCACCCACCTATATCAGCGTTCTACGCGGAACACGTGAACAAACGAATCCAGTTCGAAGCGTGGGTCTGGACCAAGAGCAAGTTCCTCGGCCTATCCATTGGAGTGCACAATATCGGTCGTGGTGTTGTTACGCTTCTGGACACTGGAGAAGAATATACTCTTACATTCCCTAATGCATACGGCAGGTAAGCTGGAGTCGCCATGTACCGTTATCAGCTATCTAACCTGGTGATTCTGATATCGGTAGAAGTGCTGTATTGTGCAGTGCTGTGAGTGGCTTATTTCCAATTTCGCCATTTATTTCCATTTTTCAGATCCATACTGACTGTTCCGTGGATAGAAGTGGGCGGTCCTGTAGTAATTGAATGTGTTCAGACCGGACACAAGGCGAACATCGAGTTTCTAACGAAACCCTTCTACGGGGGGAAGAAGCATCGAGTCACGTGTGAAATATTCGCCGGCAGCGACAAGAAACCGTACTACACCGCGCAAGGCGAGTGGAACACCAGGATGGACGGACGATGGACTGAATCTGGGGTGGGTAACGTTTATGATTTCTTATCGTTTATTCCCTCTAGGACTTGACCACGAGTCACCTGCTGGTAAGTGATAGTGAGCTCGTCACTAATGTGGTTTGTGTGCGTGTTGCAGCGCACGGAGGTGCTGTTCGAGGTGTCGGCGATGAAGGCGCGGCGCAAGCTGGTGGCGCCCGTGCGGCGCCAGCAGGCCGGCGAGTCGCGCCGCGTGTGGCGCCACGTGACCTGCGCCCTGCGCGCGCAGCACACGGAGCGCGCCACCGCCGCCAAGCGCGCGCTCGAGCAGGCGCAGCGCGACGCCGTCAAGCAGCGCGACGCCAAAAGCGAGAAGTGGCAGACGCAGGTACGTGCACATACACACACACACACAGCTCGAGAAGTACGTACACGTACACAAGTACGTACACACATACACCGCGCGTATTATAGTGAAAATAGTCATATAAAAATCTTAAAATTGCACTAATTTAGAAAAAAAACAGTGTTTTGGAGCATAATATATGGCTGTCTTTTTAATGAATTCATATCCTCCATCCTCCAGTGGAATCCCCGATTACATTATGTGTGAGCGTTTAAAAACACCCTGTATACAATATAAATATATAATTGTATGTATTATAGTTAAAATCAGAATTATTTGAATATGAGAAGTTGTTTGAATAATAGAAGCTTATTTCTATTTCAGTTGTTCAGTCCCAAAGGAGAGGATGGATGGGAGTACAACACACCTCTCAGGAAACGTATCAATACATCGAAACAGACACCGCAACACAAGGCAGAGGGCGCTGAAAACACTAGATAATCTAATCGACAATTTAACATAAGGGTTATATCAGTAAGGTAGAAATTCCTTCGTCTGAGCAAATTTAATTATAAACTTTAAGATGTGAGTTTCGATGGAACAAACAACTAGGTGACCTGTCACTCCAGTCAGCTTGGAGACCATCTCATCCATGTATGAAAGGCATACTAATTTGTCTATGTTTCTGTATTTTTTTACACAAGTATTTTTGAATGTATTAAAGACTTTATGAAATAATTATTGAATTAAAATATTGAAATAATATGATATTGCATCAGCTTTTACTGTCATTTTTATTTGAGTTATTTATTTATTTTAGCGTTTCGGACGCTTTCCAGCTTATATTTTCATGAAGAATAGACATAAATATATAAACCCGACAAAGTATTTAATATGTAGGTGTTTAGATGCAACCACTACAATCTTACATACGTGCAAAAAGTTTTAAAAGTGAAACTTATTAAATCACTTCCAACTTTTTCGTCAATCTATTGCATGTAGCGTGACGGTCGGCCGCGGTGTAAGGTTGAAGTGAAAGGCGCCTATAGTTCACATTAGCTGACTGTGTAATCTATAGACTATTTCTCATTTATGCCACCACGCTATTTTTTGTATATATCCGAGTACATAATTAAATGTTTTCGCCTATATATTAAACTCATCGACCAGGTAAAAGAATAGTGCAAACTGAATTAATTTTACGCCGTGAAAGACAGAACGCCGACAGAGCTCGTGCTTATAGAAAAAGAAGATAACTCTTTATTTACACCTTATAAATTACAAAAAAAGGAAAAACATACAAATAAGACAAGGATAAACACAATATTAAGGTATAAATGAACAAAGTTCTTGGCGTTTTTAATAATTAATTTTATATCATCTAAATAACTGTATATATTATGTATATCATATTCTGAAATAGAGTTAAATTAAAACATCACCTGGAAACCATTTCATTTCCCAAAATTAATTATTTATTTTCATCATTTAATTTGGTTGGAATATAAGACAAGCAGGCTTATATTTCTTGACAGTCGCTAACAGACACCATGTATATAGTTGTTCGTTCATCGAGGTACAGCTGATTCTGACAGAAGACTCGCTGGAGAACACGTTTGGGAGTTCCCGCCGACGTGAGAGTGAAAGAGAGAGAGAGGATTCGAGTCTTTTTCTTAGTGATTATAGATATTAAGAATCGATTAGTAGAATGTCTCTTGCCATACTTGGCTAGGCTTGGAATGTCGCTGATGTCAGTTCACCATTTTTTTATGTCCTTTAATTTAAATAGGGATCGTGCGTGAAACATAGAGGCAGCACTACTGTCAGACTTAGCGCTCTCTGGTGTTTTATTCGTGAACTTAGTGGGATCAAAACAAACATTTAATAACATTAAAAAAAGTTATAACAATGGAAAAAATCATAAAATACGGATTTCAACCTGTAGTCAATAATATAATACATGGCCGGAATGATGAGAAAGGTAAATGGTTAAGTCATAACTATAAAATAAATGTCACAAATATTTGAAATTTCATCAATTAAATGATCAATTATTACATACGTCGTATTTTAAATGTTATAATTTTACTGAATGGTGCATTTCGATTTTATAAATTTTAATTAATATTGTACTTACACGTAATTTTTCACTGCATTTATCCACTGTTTACGTTTTAATATTTTCCATGAGGCTCCTAACACGCTCTCTGGAAATTTATAAAATTTCACTTCCACACCAAATCCACGTTCTCGACGTGATGTATTATTACATCCTAGAATACAACATATTTTTCTCGAAGCAGGCATTGTTTAAAAAAATGTTTTATTTTTTATTTATAATTATTTAAAAGTTAATCACATATGTTTACGTTGAATACATGATCCCAACTGTTTCGGATGCTTGCCACTAGTTGGCGTAAAAGTCTAGACGCACGATCCCTATATATATTGTGTCGGAGGACGTCTGACAAGACGATTAATTGCTTTTATGCGAATGAATGATTTTAGGAAATGTATTCAAATTCATATGATTCATAGATCTTTTATAAATACTTGAACCAGATAAAAAAAAAGTATAAATTAATTTATGGCATTATGAATTAGAATTTGTATTGGCATTATTATATTAACGTCAATCGTCGCGTTAGAGATGCTAGCCGCTGATTGGCTTACTGAAGTCCAACGACCATATTTTAATATTTCTTTTAATTTTATATATATTTTAGTATGAAATCGCATTACATAAATAATAATGTAATGCTAGAAAGAAAATAGATGTAAATTTTCAATATTTTCTGGAATAATAATATTTGGTTTGTTCTATAATGATTTGATATAAAACTCATGATGTGTTTAAAATTCTACACACTAATAATTACAGCCATTTAATTGAGCTGCAAGTTTAAAACGTTCGAGTTTAAAACGAGCCTTTTGCGCAACAAAATTGGCACCTTATCCGAATTACAGATATATAGGGGACGGCCATAAATTACGTGAGGTGTTTATTTTAATTTTCTGTTTCCCCCCATAAACATCTTATGTATTTTATGAACGCCCCCATACGAGCTGTTCCATTATTTGTTTAGCTGTTATACTACTTATTAAATAGCTTTTGTTATAATGATTGTCTTTTTATATGTTTTTTTTAAAGACTGACAAACGCGAGAACGTTGCGTATATCGACGCGCGGACGGCAAAAAAATGTGAACATAACTATGTAATTATGAATTATATATTCAATCACATAGACTTATTTAATTAATACATATTATAGTTGTAACTAAAATGTTGTACATTTCATTGATAGTGATAATAAAAAAAAATACAATTGGTTATTATAATTTATTGTTTTTTTTTGGAACTTTATTAATCTTATCCGAATCCTTCAGGAAGTGTGTATGATTCTTTGGCAAGCGCTGTCCATTGTTGCCTGCATGCATTTAATTACCAACTCTTTGAATAACTATACTCACTTCCCCTTTTGTGAAATGATTTTTAAGTGGATTTGTTTTAGTAACAGCTTAACATTAGTCCTCCTTTAACATAGCGAAATTTGAAAAACTAAACCCTGAACAAACTTAATAAATTCTTGTCTTTGAAATATTGAGTCGGTTCCAAGGCTCTGAAAAAGATCGTCGAGGTATAAATGAAACAAACAGGCAGTTAATATATTTTAAATTATTAAATAACATATAAATATTTTTACATATAGCAACCAATAGGAGTATGGAAAAGTGAGAATCTGTATTTTAATAATCTTCTGACAATTTTTAACTTGCCTGGGATTGTATATCTTCTACCTGAAATGCAAAAAAAAAAATAGCCAAATCAATCAAATATCGACGTGGTTTTTTAAGACATTAATATTGGCAGAGTGAAGTGATTTCGTACAAATGCCAATTGCAAAATTAAAAAAGGCTATTGCTTGTCGTCCGCTAATCGGATGAATAAAATAATTTAATCGTCCGACAAATTTATTTATTGACATAAAATCAAATAATTATTTTCTCATTATTATTATTTATTCTCCTACCGATACTAACACCGAAATCGGTATTATTGGTACCTTTAGGCCTCCCTTTTCTTTAAATCGTAGGTCGCACGACAATGTTGGACAATATCTCAATGAAATAGGAAACCTATACAAGTCAATGCAATATCTTCAATTTAAAAAAAGTTATTGTTGTTAGTTTTTGTATGATCGTTTTTATTTATCGCTGAAAGGTAGTCAAAAATTAATTTTTTTCCCGTCAAAAATTAAATTAAAAATTCCCGCCTGCCAAGCGTGGCGATTATGGCAAAAACCCCCCATGAGTGAACGGACCAGCTGTTGTGGCGCTCTATGGGGGAGGCCTGTCCAGCAGTGGACCTCAAAAGGCAAATGATGACCTAATAATGAATAAAATTCGTATCGTTTTATTTACATCTGGATGCGTGTGGCAATTGATTCGTAACTAACATAATTGTTTTCACGAGTATTTTGAACATTTACAAGGTTTTCGTATGTAACAACTTACGTTGGCTTATTTTAGAAATTTGTGAGTATAGTGTTAGAAATATGTTTTGTGTGTGTGTGTGTGTGTGTGTGTGTGTGTGTGTGTGTGTGTGTGTGTGTGTGTGTGTGTGTGTGTGTGTGTTTTGATGGATACGTTTATGATTTATCATAACCTGCAACATTTCTTTTCTTTCTTTCCCGCCATGCAGTTACTACCCTGTATAAGTTCCATGGCTGACGCGGTGAGTACTCTATAATTCACGTCGTTGTAATCCAGAGAGTCGTATAGAAACTTCGCTTGTCTATTACTCAATATCCAAACATTACCTTCGTCATCCACCTGAAGACATACAGATAGATTTGAAATTTAATAAATCTAAAACGATATAGCGAAAATTAAACCGAACCTATTGCCATACCGGGCGCAAAGTTTTTATTCATCGATATTTATCGCACATAACTTTCGAAAAGTCATTGGTGTGAGCCAGGATTCGAACCCGCGATCTCTGGATTCAGAAGCCGTGTGCTCGACCACTGGACCACCGAGACTAATATCAATACTGTACGTACTTTAACATCATTTGGAAACTCCATAGAGTTGCAATCTCTAAATATGACTGGCACGTTCTCTTCTACAAACGGTTTGTCCAAATTCCAACAGCCCAGACCGTTTTTGCAGACCTGTAAAATACCGTAAGTATATTAACTCTGGACATACGTAACTTCACGCCAAATCCTTTGCGGGCTAGGCAGTGAAAACAGAGCGCCATTAGGCACGATTCTTATACACCTCGCACTCGGCTTCTTTGAAGTTCTTTGACGTTTCTTTGGAAGGCGGTTGCAATGAAAGAGTGTCGGTGTAAAAATAAAAAAGGGCATGCTCCGATCGTTCAGACTTAGAAATAATGAAATGAAACGACCTCTAAGAAAATCGACGTAAACTGGCTCACACCGAGTTTCGTTCGGTGAGAGAGGTACACTCCCTTCCCCATCCTACTCCCTTAAATGTCGCGCACGGCAACTGTAACACTATATGTGTTGCAGGTGTCCATGGGCGGCGGTGGTCACTTACCATCAGGTGATACGCATGCTCGTGTCCTCCTATCCAATAAAAAAGGAGACTTTGAAACTCTGATAATCTTACCCATAGAGGCATAGACAATGATATACATACTTGGGTATAAAATATAACTTTACTCTTCGGGTCAATGTCGCAAGCTGTCACCTGTGAGTTTGGACCTCTGTCACCGACTACCTAAAAAAGTTTTTGTAGAAATTATAATATAACTATTTATTACATAAGCGTGTATAAAACAAAGTCACTTTCCGCTGTCTGTCCACTTATATGCTTATATCTTTAAAACTAAGCAACGGATTTTGATGCGGTTTTTTTAATAGTTAGAGGGTGTCAACAGGGTGGTTTTGATCTATAATTCATATATAATGTTGTAAAGAAAAAAATATAATTTTCGAGATTTAACACTTTAATTGCAAACGCTGGCTGAACCGAAAATGATAGATCAAAACAATGTTCTACATTATTAAACACCTTCAGAAGGTCCACAAAAAAGTCCGCGAGGGCATATGTCTATCTCTTAGGGATAACCCACAATGACCATTTACATTTCTTTACTTTTTACGAGAAATAATGGCTTATTTACGAAGCAATTTTAAACATTACAGCATTAATTTTCATCCAATTATGTGTCTTAAATAGATTTTGCATGTAATATAGGTGATCTTGGCCCTTTACAGCATGCAATTTAAAGGAATATCTTCGAAGATATTGCAGTATTAACATAGGGGGACAGCAGTTAGAGCCGATAAATTAAATCTCATGATATCCAAAATTTTACTCATTTATTACTTTTGATGCGGAACAAAGTTCGCCGGCTCAGCTAGTATTATAATAAAATAGTCGTAGAAGCAACGAAAATTGGATGCAAAACAATATTGAGATACCTCCACTCCGTTGAAAATGTCTTCTTTGGGCGTGTCTCTGTCACGCAGCAGTTCCGTTGACATTTTAAACAGTTTAGTACTAGATGTAGGTTGGAAATATAAATCGCGATTGCTGAAAACACAAATCATTACATAGTATAAAACAAAGTCACTTTCTGCTGTCTGTCCCCTTATATGCGCATATCTTTAAAACTACGCAACGGATTTTGATGCGGTTTTTTTTTTTAATAGTTAGAGAGTGTCAACGGGGTGGTTTTGATCTATAATTCATGTATGGTGTAGTAAAAAAAAAATGATAATTTTCAAGATTTAGAACTTTAATCGCAAACGCTGCCTGAACCCTAAGTGATAAATCAAAACAACCTACTACATTATACACCTTTAAAAGATCTACAAAAAAGTCCGCAAAGGCATATGTCTACCTCTTAGAGATAACCCACAAAATTTAATGAAACTATTTGAATTTGAATAATCCACACATCTTGACCGAGAACGATATCGAAAAAAATATTTATGTGTATATTTATGGTACTACGTGGTACTTAATACTTCGACTGTGGTAGAGCCACGCAGTTCGCCGCTGCATGATTGGGCCGGCTCGACCGGTGAAACACAACAACCTCTCAGAATATCGAAAAAAAGTGGCACATGTCGCGTTTTGGAGAACCAACCCCTTCCATAAACCATAATTAATTTGTTTTGTGATCTTTTAAAAATGCAAAACTGCAGCACTCACCCATTTTTCTGTGGCGGCGACAGAGCTGCTGAAGAGATTCCATCGCTCCAGTAGAAGTCTACCCCTCCCACCGTATAAACCCCAGCGTGAGGATCAAAATGGAAGTAATGGTTCTCCACTCTCCACGACTCGTCTTTCTGCATATCATACACTATGATGGCGTTGGATCCCATGTCGGTGATGTAAGCGTATGATGATAGACAACTGCAACTGTTTCCTCTTGTCTCTACCACCTGAAAAAAAAATTAACTATACTTTCACTGGTATTTAAAAATTACAGACAATTAACTAATTATTATAGTTAAATTTCAACCTCCGTAGAACAAGAACGCTCGGACGCAATCGCCACGAGCGGCCTGATGCCGAGTGTCATGAGAAGAACCAGGCAAGAAACTCATGTACGAAATACTTTTTTCAACGTATACGAAAGTAACTATTGAAGGGTGAAGCAACTGGCTAAAAACAGTTATCGTATCGTCGAATTAATTAGTAATGCAATGAACTAACTTGACGAGGACGTCCACGAGCTACGGAGGAATTAATTATACGTTACAATTTTGTATGAGAAGCCGTTCATGCCACTCTGTGCGGTCTTCAAGGAAATTCGCAATTATTTAGTAATCAACAGCATACATAATAGTTGGCTATCTACAATCAGCGTAATTATCTCATTTTAAACCATTCGTTGCCCAAAAACGGTTGCATTTTTATTTTGCGCTACTAGCCACTGAGCTATGCGCAAAACAATTGTCTTATGCTTTACCGCAGAAACCTACTAATGTGGGCATTTTAAGGTAAAAATAACATAAGAACCACATAAAAATGTGGTGGTGTGGCGGGCACTTTGCGCCCTGTGTATGATAATAGGTTCGCGGTTCCATTTGAGACGTAACGTAACAATTCAGGGAATAGAGACTTTAACAGCCACTGCATACACCTTCGGGTAAAAGTCGTGAAGTTACATTTTAACGAACGGGACGTTTAAAAATGAAAATATATATTTCAGACGATATCAATTCACTCACTATACTGGTCAACACGGAAGTATCCCTCAGCAACTCCACCGGGAAGATATGTTTCTTTATTAACTTATCAGTTTTGAGATCGAAGACAAGCAATGCCGGTTCTGTAATCTGTTTGACCTCCGCTGTTGAGGAAACAATTATATTGACTTAAAGTTTTTCGCACTTAGGAACAACACACATAGGAAGGGAGTAAACCAGTAAGCAGATAGCGCCAACCATTGACATCTGTAACACTTCAAGACGCACAGTTGAGCTGCATGCCTTTAGGATAGGATAGGGAGTGGGTTCATGAGGGTAACGGGAAAGGGGGGTGGGTGTCCGGATACTTAACACACCGATTTTGTCGATTTAGTGAGACGTTGTTGTCGGTTTGATCTCCCGTGCTCTACCATTGTTGAACCATTGTTGTAGTTACATTTTACATTTGAACTAAGATAATCATGCCTTTTATTTTCTATATCAAGAGTATTCCAGAGAAGAGTTCATAAATAAGATCACATTAGTTAGCTACTTACTTGCCATGTCTGTAACACCATTGTCCACAACCCACAGCCGGTCAAGGCTGTCGACGTGCACCCTGAACGTGGAGACCACTGTCCTATTGGAGCTCACCTCATTATCATCAGTAAGACACGCCTCTTCCCAATTTGGATATGGGTGGAGTGGCTCCTCTTGAGTTCCGTTCAGATATACGTAGTTTAATGATGAAGGGATTCCTAGTAGATCGAGTAATAGGTAGTTATTTTTATTTATTTGACCAGAATACCACGATCCAGTTTGAAAATGAAAATTAACCCCATTGGAAATCTTGAAATCCGTCTCAATTGTCATGTACGTACTCAACTTTACGCCAAGTCCCTTGCGGAGTAGACAGGGAGAACAAAGAGCCACAAAGCATGATTCTTCCACACCTCACTCGCATCTTTGACTTTCATATCTCTTGTCATCAAATCTGTTCATCGGTTTTTAGGGCTCTTGACATTACCTTCCTAGTTCAATTTGGTCATGGATGGTGTGTCTTGGCCGTCCTCGACTCTTAACATCCTTCCGCTATTGCATTCTAAATCTGCATATTAGATCTTGAATAATCCATTATTTCTACATGTCCCAACCATCTTACTTTTACACTGATACTTACATTCAATCCAACTTCCTGACAATTGATAGATTATATTTTACCGAAATAAACTTGTATAGTTCAAAGCTCTGCGACTAGTTAGTCAAACTCAGGCTAGTCATTGAATAAAGTCAAAGAAGCTTTATTTTCGAAGGTCTTCAAATAAAGACACTTCAATTATTATTTAAAATGAATATCATAAACACGAGCGCTTGAAGGAAGTGCCTCCGTGGGACAAGAAAACACGGACGCAGTCGCCACGAGCGGCCCGATTTTGAGTTAAGGGGCTATCATGAGAAGAGTCGGGCTTGAAACTCATGTGCCAAATACTCTTTTCAAAACCATTTAAATTTAAAAATATTAATATCGCTACTGAAAACATAAAAGTAGTAGTAGCAGTAGTCTCATGCATAAAAGGTGTAGCAGCCAGAATACTCGTCCACCACAGTTAAGACCCAACCAATTTAAAATCATCGTCCTGTAGGTTAAAGAGATTCCATGAACCATATTAGTCGAGCACAATTGACGCGACTTCTTCTATTTAGAGTGGTAACGCAACAAATAGTTATGTACAATAATAAAATTTATATGTAAATAAACTACAACGTGGAACCAATCACTGATATATTTTACTAACCATCCTTCCATCTCGGTATGGTAATAAATAGTTTATCCTTCCACCTGGCCAGACCTGTCGGCATATTATTTTCGGGTACATATTTTCCAGAACACATCGCAGCTACTCTTTCTTCTTGCTTCCAAGCAAAATCTAATGTTTTCCATTGAAACTTAGGAGGGATAAGCGATGTTGCCTCATACGTGCATAGCAGAAAAATTAAAAGAATTGAAGTGGAGTAAGCCATATTTGTGTTTAGGTATTGTAAAAAATATATTTTTTTATTTTTGTTTATCACATATTTGGGTATATTTCAAATCATTTTAGGTCCCTATACATATTTTTCCAGACATCTTTGAATTTTTTTTTGATATCTATGGTTACTTATTTACTTTTAATAATTCTTCTTTTTTGATAATACGGCCCGTATCCTATAAAAGAATTGATACTTAGATAATAGAAATGCAATTTCCACCCATTAATACTAAATCCATGGACTTTCCCATCAAACTCAACGTTTGCCCACCTTGTCATTTATCACAGACTAATGAGTGACATTAAAATTGCTGCCGTCAGCGGTCATACTTGCTTACAAAGTTGCCAAATTAGGTGTTTTCCCCTAAATTTAGAGCGGAAAGTGAGTTGGGTTTTTGTTGGAGTGTGATATTTATATTTGTAAGGGTTTTTATGACTTGTAAAATATCCTACTCCCTTAAAGGTCGGCAACGCAACGGTAACACTAAATGTGTTGCTGGTGTCCATGGGCAGCACAGGTTGCTTACCAGCAGGTGACACGCTTGCTCATTTGTCTTCCCCTTCCATAAAAAAAAAATAAAAAAAGTATTAAAAAGATGATGAGTGAAATTATTTTTTTGATTGTTTTAGTTGTTATTTATGTTTGTTCCGTGATAATTAATTAACTATTTTTAATGCATTAGTGAATTGCATTTAAGATATTTAATTATTTCGTTGTAAAATATTACTTTAAAACATTAAATATTATTGTAAAATATTAACTTCACGCCCTTTTCGCCCAAAGGTGTAGGCAGTGGCTGTTAAGCCTCGACTCGCCGTTATGTTTACGTCCCAAATGGAATAGGTGGCGAACCATGCGTAGCGTGCCAAACCGGGCACAAAGTTTTCAGTCATTGATATTTATCACACATAATTTCCGAAAATAATTTCCAAAAGTCATTGATGTAAGCCAGGATTCGAACCCACGATTTCTTGATTCAGAAGCGGGGTGCTCGCCCACTGCGCCACCGAGAGTAATTAATATTATCTAATTAAAGAATCTAAAAAACTCATATATAAGGGTTTTCTTAAGGAGAAAAGTTTTTTAGAGTTGGCAACAGTCATCAACAGTGCTTGCCTAAAATGTCAAAATAATGAGCAACCTGCACCTGCTCTGTTCATCACTGAGCGGCTTTCCGCTTTATAAATTAATATAAACTAGTGTTTCTTCGTCTGCTTTAGATTTTGAGAAATATCTAATGAAGATTCCAGCCATTAAAAAGTAAATTTAATATCCTTAAGTGTGTAGTAGCATAATCACAATGTCAGATGAAGTAGAAATTCTTAATGGCAGTGGTGCCGTGAGTGGCGAGTCAAGCAAAGAAAAACGCATTGGATGCGCTCATTATAAACGGCGTGCGAAGTTTGTGGTAAAATTAATACATATTACTTAGTTCTGGTCCAATTACAATACATTAGTCAATTTGTTTGGTGTAGAAAAATTGTTATGGAAAGTTTGTAGTTTTTGTTCTTTACTAGTGGATCTTCTACAGTGACATGCGTATTTAGGAAACAAACAAAGCTAATGTCAATGATCGTTCGAATTCAACACGCAATGTTTATTTTTGCGCAGATTGAAACAAAACAAACGTCATAATATATAAATTTATTTCACATGCTTTTTGCTGTACTAATGTTCCATATAGATCTGTATCAATATTGAGTGATGAGTAAGAAAATCATATAACCCAGACTAACTTTACTGCTTAGATTTTTTAAATAAAATTTTCTTAGCTAATTCTGCTTGCTAGTTTTAAAATATAAATGTTACTTGCATCTCACCTGATTTGTTGGTAAATTAAAATTTTCTTTAATCATTTTTATGTATAAAAAACTTCTTTTAACATTATTATATTTAACTTTGCCTAATCTTCTCAGTTGTTTTAACAATACCTTAAAAATAATCCATTGATTGAACATTCCAGACACCCTGCTGCAATAAAGTATATGTTTGCCGATACTGTCATGATGAAAATGAGGAGCATTACTTCAACAGGAAGTCTGTGACTGAACTTATCTGCACAGAATGTGACAAAAGGCAGAAAGTCCAGGAGGAATGTGAGAACTGTGGAGTCAGATTTGGGAAGGTTTGTTGCACTTTAAAACACATCCTTTATATTTCTGGAGTACAATAATTTATTGTTCTGATTTTTATAACTTCACACTATAAATAAGGTGCAATCAGTATTTATAACAAATATTAGGCTCCATGGTATAAGCACAGGTCCCTTGTTACATTGCTAAACAGTCAAATTAATTAAAATTGTGACCAAAAAAACTAAGAATTCTTTTAACACTTGGTATGTATTTTTTAGTACACATGCCTGATCTGCAACCTCTTTGATGATGATGATAAAAAGCAATACCACTGTGAAGGCTGTGGTATCTGCCGTGTGGGTGGCAGGGACCGGTTCTTTCATTGTGAGAGATGTAATATGTGCCTGCCAGTACAGCTGCAACAAGTTGGTCACAGGGTGTGTTCATTTAAATTTATTATTGTCTATGACTTTTTGTAGAGATGATATTCCATTAAATTAATTTACTATGGTTATAGACTCCAGTTAAAATTTATGCAATAAATAAATGATAAAGAGAAGAATTTTAATTCTTGATTGCTAATATTCACTTTTGATTTTTTTATAAATCATTTTATTGCAATGTTACAAAGGCTAGGTTTTAATTTTGTTAATGATAAAATCTCAATATAGTTATTTTTAAAAATGCAAATCTAAATTAATTACAGAAATATTTGTTTGTAATATGATAGAATAATATGGATATTAAATCCTCCTAAATGCAAAAGCGGATGGGTTTTGGAGTCGAGGACGGCCAAGAGACACATTCCATGACCAAATAGAACGTGTTCTGCATTCCTGCAGAACACATTCTATTTGGATGATGTTAGGAGGCTTAAAAATAGACGCGCGTACATTAAAAGAGTTATGAAAGTAAACGAAGCGAGTGAGGTACGTAAGAATCGTGCCTTGTGGCGCTCCGTTCTCTCTGCCTACTCCGCAAGGGATTTGGCGTGAAGTTATGTATGTGTAAATCCTCTAGAGATACTACTGAGCTAAATGAAAATGGTGGGACAAAATCTAAATATTTTATTATCGTTTCTACTAGTGTGTGGAAAATGTGTCCCGATCGAATTGTCCAGTATGCTTGGAAGATATCCACACATCCCGTATTCCGTGCCACATCCCGGACTGTGGCCACTTGCTGCATCGCCCATGTTTTGAACAACTGCTGCACTCGGGGCACTATGCATGCCCAACTTGTCAAACCAGTATGATTGATATGGCCAATGTAAGTTTGTTCCTCTTTAAAAATGATGGCAGCCTCTAATCGTTATTATAATTTAAATATACATGATTAAATTTAATTGGAAATAACAAAGTGATAGAAAATTTCAGATAATATTTTTTTTAAGGTATGGGATAGGAGGGCAAACGAGCAGGCGTGTCACCTGATGGTAAGCAACGAACGCCGCCCATGGACACCAGCAACCCAAATAGTGTAACTGTTGCGCTGCCGACACTTAAGGGATAACGAATGGGGAAAGGGGATACCTCCGGATACCTCTCTCACCGAACGAAACGCGGCATGAGCCACTTTACGTCGATCTTCTGAGAGGTCGTGATATTTCACCGGTTAAGCCGGCCCATTTATGCACCGAAATGCTTGGCTCTACCCAGTGGTAGAGCCAAGCATTTCGCAAAAACTATTATTACTTCTGATATAATATGATGTGCACTTCTTTCTTATTCCACAACTTTGATAATAAAAGACATAATTGAATGTACCAAAGCAGATTTTTTTTATATACAATTGTAGTCTTTGTGCTCACACATTGCCCTATATATGCTTTTTTTATATTATTATTGAATTGCATTGTTTCGAATTATCTATAAAAAATGTGTTGAAAAAGTTTGTTAATTCAATACATGATAAAATTGAAACTGTTCTATAGTTTGAATATGAAATCTTACAGCTGTGGAGTTACCTTGATTCTGAAGTGGCAGCTACACCCATGCCACCAGAGTATGCAGACTACAAAGCAACTATACTTTGCAAAGATTGTCATAAGGTGAGCATAGTTGTTACCATTCAGGTTTAGCAGGCTTGTCCAGCTAACGGTAACTTTGAAATTGTGAAAATGATTATCTTAAAGGGAACCCCAACAAATACTTATCCATTTCTTTCAGTTGTCTACAGTGAAGTTCCATGTGGTGGGGCTCAAGTGCCAGCACTGCGGGGCTTACAATACATGTCAAACTAATGGATTCCACAGGTGAGATATATAAATGTACATCTGTCAACACATCCATTAACAGCAACTACTAAGGTACAATCACGTTCCAGAATTCTGAAGATTTCAACTCACTATTTTACCTTGTTCTAAAGATATTTATATATTATAATTATCTCAGTAATAGCTATTAAAAAAGTAAGGTTACATAAATTTTAATTGAATTGAATAAATTTGAAAACATTTCACATTTTGAATGAACAGGTAGTATGGGAGCGCTGGGATTCTCAACAACTCATTTGATTTGATGATTTTTAGGGACTCCAATCCCCAAGAAACAGCAGAGTTGTCGCCGGCGTCCTCCAGCACTTCATCGTCGTCCTCGTCGCAGGACGAACTCCCTCGGGCTTCGCCCCTAGACGAGCCCCCGCAGGCCTGATGTCCGTGAGGCGCGACTGTTGCCTCTGGTGACTGGGCACCCCTCCAAGCCACCAGCTGTCTACTGCTCGCGTTGACTATCTTGTCCGCATTGATCTGTTCCGGCTACTTTAGTGATTTGTAGATATACAATAAGCGGTTGTATTAACAAAAAAAAAAAAAATGAAAACAATGTTGTTGTGAATTGTATTTAAAACTCATTTATTTTGTTTGTTATTAATTAGTATATAATAATTATGTTACATTTATTAAGATATTAAAAAGCAAATAGTATCTTGTGACACTTCGTCCATTGAAGGGAGCAAATTGGGTTAAGAATAAATTATTGAATTCATACATAATGATTACATAAGTCTCTTGACAAGTTGACGGTTTGTTCAAGCGATTAGTTTAGACATACATTGTTATTTTGTTTTAGCTTTTTATTTGAAAGTATTATACGATTACTGTAACTATTAATAAAATAATTTATACGGTTGAATTGTTTTTTATTTTTTACTAAATCAATGTTTGTAAAAGTTAAACAAGCACACTAATTGTTAGTTATTTTTGGCATGAAAAATACTAGAAATGTAGTGTCCGACCGAAGCTTCGGCTTCGGCCAAAAATCCATCTTCGGCGAGATCTTCGGCTTCGGCCCAGAATACGGCCGAAGCCGAAGATCTCGCCGAAGGTTCGAGAACAGTCGGAATTAAACGAACTGTTACGAAAAAGTGGGTGACGGACGGACCGGACTGCACTTAGTTCAGTGCAGATACCTCTATAACCGAGAAAAAGCGGCATGAGCCACTGACGCCGATATTCCTCATCTGTGGATAATATTGAAGAAAATTATCAATAGTTTATAACAACTTTTAAAGGGTACTATAGTAGGTAGTACAGTATTTCCTACAAAGTATGAAATGACTCTGCAGTAGCAAAATATGAATTTTAGAAGTGGTACGTACGTACGTACGTACAGATCGTCTTATACAGCTGTGTGAAATAGAGTAAAGGACACTGCTTACTCCAGAAAATATTTTTTTAAAATAAATTTAGTTCATTGGTTACTGGCAAAATAATGCCTGACATAAGGCTTTTGAGACTAAAATACTTACCAATTAATCAGGTTTGTCTAATAATAAGTGCGAGAGGGTTATCTACAGAAATAATGAACAGATATTAAACGTAGCAAAACAGTTTAATAGTAAACATTATTACAAAACATATAAAATTGTTCTTAATAGGAATGCTTATGGAATGTACACATACAGCATAGATTTATAAACGACAGCAAACAACTTAGGGCCCAGAAGCAGAATCAAAAAATTGGTTCATAATTATCTCTCGAGATAACATTTTTTTTTTTAAATGAATTATACAGAATTATACTAGGTATGTTAGTATGTAAGACGGAGTGGACGGAGGGGAGTAATGTCAGGAAAATTGTATTTCTTTTAACACAGGAAGTAGTTACAAGTAAAAATATCTTTTAAGTATGGCAAAAATCTTTAGAAATACCAAATTTTACAATGAAAAATTTCTTTAGGTAGGTACACGAAATCAATAAGGAATCTTTTTTTAAATAATAAATAAATAAACGCTACTATATGTATATTTTAAAGTATTTAGTATTTATAATTATTATTAGGACTTGGGCCTAATCTTTATTTGTAATTAATAAATATATTTTTATAACATATAAAAATGCGACTGATTAAGTGGGAGCATTTCAGACTTCCGGCCGCCATGAGATCCCTAATATTTCCTATGCAGTGGGCCCTTACATGAAGTGCTGCATGTTGCCAGTGACAAACTAAGATTATAACTAATGATACATAATGTAAGCACAAACGGCATAACAATTGATTATAAATAAAGCATTATCTCTATCATATTATCCAGTTATCATAAAATACAATACAAATGTGATATTATTTTAATCTTAATTCTATGCGACATGATCAACACCATGGCTGCCCACTAGGGTGGAGCGATTTTGTATGAAGAAAAAAAAACTTTTTTTTTTGGTAACTGCATAGCGATAAAAAGTTGTCTTTGGGTGAGATAATCAAACATACCAAATCTTGTTAATCTATATCAATGCTTTGAGGTGCCCCAACACAATTGAAAATCGGTAAATATAACTTTTTTTTACATTTCTGTCAAATTGTTCTATGAATGTAATTTTCTGAATTCTAGGGCTATAATTAAATTAATATAATAATAATTACTTGTAAGCACGAAAACTAAAAGACCCGTTACTTATTAGGATAGATTAATTTATTAAATGAAATACAAAAAAAAATAATTTTACTTTTTTTAATTTAATTTTATTAAATTTTTTCTCACGTGACATGCCCTCAGTACTCACTTCCTGGCTCTGATAAAATCACATAATGGTCTTCTGTAACTCTCTTTCTGTAAAATTTACCTTCTAAAAGCTGACCAAAGTTTTGTCCTTTCTACTATCAAATTAAAAAAAAACCACTCATGCTTTTGCATTTTGTAAAGCTGATCTGACTTAAGATCTTTCGCGGCGCAAATTAGATTGATCAATGATACTCCTGCTATCGTTTGTAGAAATGATTCCAACATCTATTAGGACAGAAGAAGCTATAATTGCAGCGGCTCGGTCAGAAACTCCATACGATCGCATGCAAGAGCTAACGATGGCAAACTTAATCTCCTCTTTTTTTTTGCTGGCGCTAATGGTTTTTTTTACTAGACTAAAAGCTTCGCCATTGCTGGAACTAGCACTGGTAGTTTCAATGGCCAACGTCACTGGATAAAAAACGCGAACAACACAGTTTCTCGGGATCTGTTATGTCTCTGTTACGCAAGGAACTCTTTTTTTTCCTATTTTTTCTTACTTTTTATAGTTGCAGCTAGATCTACACCCCCTATTATCATTGTTTTCTTGTTATTTTTTGATCAAGTAGAAAATGTATTTCTTCTTTCGGAACGCGACTGTTATTCGAACAATAACAATTTGACATAAGTTGGCATTTGCATTTGTAAATATCAAACAACCTATGTGACTGAGCTGTAAATGAATTTATTTTCTGTTGATAGTTTAAGGTTTCAATAAACTTCTATATTTGTCGTAGTAGGCGCGAATTAGTTGAAGTCTCTTGCGGCTTACTGTTGGCAGCGAAGCTTTTTGCCAAATATCTAATACGTCTTGAGCCACTATTTTGGATATGTTATGGACCGTTGGCTCTTTTGTTGATGCACTATCTTTAATTCATATTTAATGAATAGATAATGTTTCATCATATCATTATAAGTTGGCAATTGAGATACTGATAACTTCTCTGGCAAACCAAACACAGGACAAGACGTCGTTTGTTGAGTTTTGTCTTGAGACATTTTACTGTAAATAACTAAAAATAATAGGTATAAATTCAATTCGAAACGACTTTATTTAACCTAGATTACCTTAATTGACAATATTCAATTATAAATACTACTTACCAGTAGTATTTCTTGATCTCAGCGTTTAAAACCAGAGCGTCTCACAAATAATGTAATCCTCGCACGTAAAGCGATTGTTTAATAATTGGCGTTCAAGCAACGTTTTGGTGAGGGTAGTCAAATGACCTCCCCCGCGTACCCCGCGTACCTCACATCGACAAACACTAATCACATCTAAGGGTTACACTTTTTAGTCATAAGCAAACAAGGCCACGTTCAGAATATATTTTAGCGGAAATAAAACGAATCTTAATTTTGACCAATTTTCGCGAATTTCTCGTATTTTAATGGGGTTGGGGGCACCTCTAAATATTATTAGTGACAAATAAAACTTTGTGTGTATATTTATGAGTTAGAAAAGCAACTTTTTACATGTATTCCAAAATGATAACGATAAAAAAAATTTTTCGCTCCACCCTACTGCCCACATCTTCCGTAAAAAACGTTTTATAACAATTTGAACTATCTTAAAACTATACTAAACACTCACTAAATACTGGAACTTCATAAGTTTGTCATACAAATTTCCATAAAGTTACATATTACTATAAAACAATGGTCCTTCGAGCCGAATTCGGTATGGCAAGCACAAACAATGAAGGACACTTGGCGATACGACAGTGAGTAGTGCTGTTATAATTAAGTGAATTTGTTTAATATTTACCAATTTAAAATATATTTTAAATACAATAATGTATTAATTTATCAAAATCTACCAATATTGTTGTGTGAGCAATTGTTACGATTGAGCTCCGTTTGAACAACATATTGGCAATGAAAACATATTGTTACCAATATTTGGAAAAATCTCCCTTTTTTGACAATTGTGTGTTTGAGAAAAACTTTGACACATCTACACCAATGGGGAAATACCAATTAACCATAGATAATTGAGCCTCATGGTTACTTTGTCTCTCGCTTCTCAACAAGCTATTTACCTATATATTAAGCCATTGCACATTTTTATTGAGATCTTAATATAATATTAACATTATTATGTCTATTACTACTTTATATTGCATAGCAAAGAGGTAACAAAGATGGCTCATACAAAATGGTGACGAAATAGAACTGATTTTAGTCCTTTTCAATTGAGATATTGTGGAAAAAAATCATGGCCCAGAATTATTCGTATTAGGTACTGAACTAATATCAAGGGCCATTTTGCTGCCGTTGCACAATATTAAAGTCGATGGGACTAATTAACAATAGATTGAGAATTACTTTTCGTGAACAGAACACCGAAAGTTTTCCACGAATTGTTGTAAAGTAATTACTTAATTAGTAAACGGTTGCAAGACATTATTACTAAACACAGTTTAGATATTTTAAAAAACTTCCTGAATGTTATCCCAATTTAGCCAATCATCGTAATATATATCGTCGTCGGTCTTAACTATAATTATTCACAGACAATATACATTTTAATAGCCAATTTAAACTCGCTTCAGTCATTATAATAGTTCGCCGTCCATGAATATCAATATTGATCACAAAGTCAATATTGATCGCAAAATCGATTCACACTTACTCAAGCAACACATTCAAGCCATTGCGGTATAAATTCCCTAATATGCATCATGTACAATTATTGTTTTTCGTTTAAAATATTGTTCCGAACATCCCTTAAAAAGCTGCGCTTTAATAAATTATTAAAGCGAATTAATATATTTAATATTAGTCTATGGTAATGCATGTAATTCAAATTGTGTGTACAGCTGTTGAACACGCGCGTATACCTCGTCACATGAAGTTAACGTTTGCGGCAGTATCGCCAGCGCGGCTGTAAGACTTTCATCGGTGCCGAAAATCTGAAAAAAAAAAACGTACTTTTAAATGTTACTATGTATCTAAACTGACAATTAATCTTTAAGACGACCAATCAATATGTGTTGAAATTATAAATTACGTATTTATTATACGCAATAAGTACTTAACAAATAATTATAATTTGCAAAATTAACTAAAATTGGGTGATTTTTTTCTAACTCTACCGGCTCAAAGATATAGACAGCGAGACATATATCGACATCGACACGACAGATTTTTTTTTATTTCCATATTTTAGGTGGCAACTTGATCAGTCAATAGTGTCCGACCGAAGCTTCGGATTCGGCTTTGGCTTCGGCCACCTTCGGCTAAAAATCCATCATCGGCGAGATCTTCAGCTTTGGCCGGATTCTGGATCGAAGCCCAGCTCCCGCCGAAGGTCCGAGAACAGTCGGAATTAATCGAACTATTACGAAAGAGTGAGTGACTGACAGACCGGACTGCGCTTAGTTCAGTGCGAATATCTCTATAACCGAGAGAAAAGCGGCGTGAGCCACTTTACGCCGATATTCTTCTTTAGCTGTGGATAATATAACTTTTGAAAAGTCATTGCTTTTCTTGAGTAGCATTCAAATTTGACACCCACCATAAGAAACTAAATGATAGGTAAGTCTGCAACCGATACGACGACCGCTGAGCATGATAAACATTTAAAATTAACAACAAACGAAAAATTGACTCATAGATCAGTAATAAAATTAAGAGACCACCGACAATTTTTGGTCCCAGGCAAATTAAAATAAAAAAGATAAAATTTGCAAAATTGGCAAAATTATTGTACCCTTACTCGAGGCGAGATTATTATATCAATTCTTTTATCATTATCAATTCTTTGGTGTATTATAATTTATCTATATCGTGAGTATCAACACAACAATCGCATTAATGTTATCTAACTTATGATACAATTAAAGATATATATAAAAAGATAACATACATACTAGTTCATATTGAGTGGAAATATAAATTATTGTGACATCATAGATAAATATGTTTTTTTTTAATTCTTGTTGAACTAGCCGACCCGGCGAGTTTTGTATCGCAACTGATTCGAGTTCTTTTGTCTAAATAACTAGGAGAATTAGCTTACTTAACTTAATCAGGTCATACTAGTCAAAAACTTAAGAAAAAAATGTCAAATTAGATTCGTAGTTTCACAGTATTAGCACTTTTTGCGGTAGAGTTTATGATCTGTGATGTTGTTTTTTATTTTTTATTTAATTTATAACTTAACATAACTTCACGCCTTTTGTAGACAGCGGCTGTTAAGCCTCGTCTCGCCGTTATGTTTACGTCCCAAATGGAATAGGTGGCGAACCTATTGCCATACCGGGCACACAGTTTAATTTATAATATTAATAAACTTTATACATTTATGAGATCTTTTTGTATTGAACAAGCTCTTGTAATATACTATTGTAAATATTTTAAATTGTATATTTTGCAATTTTGATCACGAACTCTATCATTAAAACGATAAAACTCTGCCGTCATAATCACTACAGCAATATTAATTATCTCTGTCATAGATAACTTCAAGTGGGGGATTTACGTAGGTAAATCTATGGATTCTATTTAATATCATTGAAACCTACGCTGCAGATAACTACAGCGAAGTATAGGCACACGAGTCCGAACGGGCTAGGCTTTTCCATAGTATAAATGCACACAATAATAAACTGAGATCTTAGTTCTCTTTTCTGCCACTGTTTGCGCTAGAATTTTGGACTACTGATGATATCAACGGCGACACAACTTCACGCGTAAGGATCTGAACGAGTGCTTCGGGAAGCATGGCGCCCACTGCCCGCGAAATTTTTTCCCCCTAAATACTAATATTCTTTCTACATTACGTGGTGCTATTTCGTGGTACCTACTCTACAAATTGGCAGTCACAATGATTATTATTATTTGACTACCGCTGTCGTAACTAACCTCTAATTGTAAAAGCGACTACGCTCACAGATACTTACGTCATATCATTTTCAATGCCAATTTACTGATAATGCACATAGAAAAAACCTTCACTTCAACAACACTAAACATTCGTCAACACATAATTCGATGCATAGTTAAAATCACTTCAAATAATTATATTTTTTTAACTGGTGTAGAATTTCAGTAAAAATAAATTGATTATGTGATTGATTACATGGAAATTTTATCCGGATCGTAGGACCATAACTAATGGGATTAATATAAATGTCTTTGAAAAAAATGATACATGCTAAAATAGTCAGTAATCATATAGGAAATTGATTTTGATTTGGTTGGATTTGATATGTGATGGTGTCGAGTCTTCTGGCTGCTCTTGTACCTTTCATGCACTAATCTACTACTATCTATACAGTAGCGATACTATTGTTAAACATTATTTATGGATTGAAAAGAGTATTAGGCACATAATTTTCTTGCCCAGGTCTTCTCATTATAGCCCCTACACTCGGAATCGTGCTGCACTTGGTGATTGCGTCAATGTTTTATTGTTCCACGCAGGCACTTTCCTCTAACGCAAGTGTTTTAATTTAATATAATATAAATATTTCTATGACACGGCCTTACGACTGGAGATATTTTCATTTATGAGGTACCTACCGGTAAATCTCAAACGCATAAGCGTGTTTTAATAAATATGGTACGCGCAATTTCTATAAATATTATGATTACCAAGCTGTACCAACGTACCTTTTTTAACAAGTCCGGTCTGGACGGCAACGCGTGCATTGCTAATGTGGCAGCTTTTCTGATATACCACGGATGGAATTCTGCCAGTGTCTCATTGTAAGAACATTGGCAGGTGGAGCAGGTGTTCATATTCACATCAGAGTCACTGAGCCGCTTCAGAAAGAGTCTGATGAAATCTGCAATAACAAATTCACTTGAAAAGATTATTAAATGTAAATATGTAGTATGGTCTCGTTGTCCATACTATTTACATTTAATAATGTAAATGTAAATTGTTGTATGTCCAGCGGTCGAACACCCCGCTTCTGAACCTAGAGGTGGCGGGTTCGAATCCTGGCTCACACCAATGACTTTTCGAAGTTCTTTTCGGAAGTTATGTGTGATAAATATCGATGACTGAAAACTTTGTGCCGGGTATGGCAAGAGGTTCGCCACCTATTCCACTTGAGACGTAAACATAACGGCGAGGTTTAACAGCCGCTGCCTACACCTTCGGGTAGAAAAGGCGTGAAGTTATGTTATAATTATATAACTAATATCATCAATTCATAACTCATACACGCCTTACTAGCTTCTTTGACTTCCATAACTCATGTTTTGCACGCGCGTCTTTTTTTAGATTCCTGACATAATTTTCCTCAAGGACTCGTTCTATTTGGTCATGGAAAGTGTGGTTTGGCCGTCATCGACTCGTACAACCATTCGATTTTGCATGGCATACCTGCTTAGTCAATCTTGGATCATCCATTCTTTCTACACATCCGACGATTCAAACCATTCGAGCATGCCCTTTCTTGCTTTTACACCGACACTCCTTTCCATCCAACTTCCTTCCTTACAACCTTGTTTTCAACGTGGTCAGCGAGAGACCCCGAATATTATTTAATTATTAGTAGTTAGTTACACTACTAATTCTATGACAGTAGTACTTAAAATAAAAATGAAGTATTCATTTTATTACGGTTTGATGACTATTTACGAGGGTAGTCAGTGGAACTTTTGTACAATAGCAGAATTCGCCTCAGTAATTAACTGCATAAAGTTTGAAGTAAATAATAAATAGTTGTATAGACACGCAGTTTGCTGCATTAATGGGCCGGTTCGACGGTAAAGTGGATGTTTCGTTCGGTTTCCATTCCTACCTCACCAGGTCACCCTACTTGACCCCTTCTCTATCTCATCTTAACTGTAACACTGTGTTGCAGTTGCGTGAGCGGCGATACTCGCTAATCTCATAGAAAAAGGTAAATTATGACTTTGGTCTTATGACATCTCTCTTATGTCTAAAAATTTAATTGGAAAACACTCAAGTTTTTACAGCATGAAATGTAATAACATCTACATAATGTTTGTTGGTTTGTATTTCCTCACTATGTATGCATATGGAAAAAAGATTAAACAGGAAATTAATTTTATTCGCGATAATTTTTATTTATAACACTTAGGTACAATACGATAACAGATAACACTCGCGATATTGTGATCAAATTATAAAACGTTTTTAATTTATACCGATAGGTAGCTACATAATTTATATTCAGATAATAAAAAAAAAATAAGAAGTGATATTGCAAAAGCTTTTGATATGGAACGGTTTTTGATATGGAATAATTTGACACTCGGTTCAGTGGTCTGACCGTGCTGCTGACTCTGATTCGAATCAGTGGACATTAATAATCTTTCAGAATTTTTTCAGAAGCCTGCAGTTTTCCTTGTTATTAGTAAAAATTTTTTTTCAAAATGTACATAGGCTAAATCTGATTGCCTATGTGTTTTTGAACAAAGTTTTTCTTTTATGAGATTGAGATCAAGGGGCCACCAAAAAGCGGGACAACTGATGGTAAGTGACTACCGCCGCCCATTGACACCTGCAACACATAGTGTTACAGTTGCACTGCTATCCTATGATATTGGATAGAGAGAGAATCAGAAGTGGAAGGAGGAGGCCCTCCCCATCCCATTTCCGAATCAGATTCGAGCAGATCTGAATGAAACGCATGAGCCACTTTATGTCAATGTTCTGAGAGATTGTGGTATTTCACTGGTCAAGACGGCACATTCATGCATTAAGCTATGTAGCTCTCCCACTCTACTTATTTAAATTGATTTATTACTTTAATAATTTTTATATGCGATAGGGGTAGCAAACAAGCATGAGGGTCAAATAGTGGGGTCAGTGATTGCACTGACCAGTGAAACCTGTAAGACAGGGTAAAAAGTCAGAAGGGGTGGGCCTTCGGATACTTTCTCTCACCAACCGAAGTGTGGCATGAGATAAAATATGTCAATATTCTAAGAGGTAGTGCTATTTCACTGGTCGAGCCCACCCAGCATGCAGCGAACTGTGTGTCTTTAACACTGTTTGTTAATTACAAAGAAAATCATCCCTCTTCATAATAATAGAACAGTAACGACATGGTCCGTCTTACCCAAGCCTCTGTGCAATCTCAACATAGTTCTTGAACCAGATACAAAATCATTTTGTGTACACAAATTTGTCTCTTTCTCATACTTCATCATTTTCTTGAATGATTCATAGTAAACTGCATTTTCTGATTCTCTATGCTTCTCCATAACTTTTATTTTACTCACAACATCACTGCTTACAAAGGAAAACACTGAACCTATGAGGTTTAAAAACCTACAAATAAAGTGATTAAATATTAATTTGGCATTATCATTTTCCTGCCCTTATCCCATAATGTTAAAAAAAACAGATATAGCCTATGTACCTTTCAAACATTTTTTTATTGGTTAAGGCAGCCATAGCAATAAGCAAGCCATTATAAATAATGAAATCCAAATCTATTATTTATTTCAATGATACCTTTCCACAACAGTAATTATATAAAAAATGTTTTAATTCAGAAGTTATAGTAAAATCCCTATTTCTTGCTAATTATTGGCAGACAATATATCTGATTGTATGTATGTACTACTAGTACCTAATAATAAGCCAACTTTCCTAATTTCAGAATATGTGATACATATGTCATGATCTCAATGAACTAATAGGGATGTTGTTAAGTCTGTTTTTCTATGTAAGAAAATTCCTTGAAGCCAAAGTCTGAACCTAAATGTACTGGAATGTAGTTCAGACTTTCTGGCCAAGATTTTTTTAATGAAATTAATTTATTTTGGTAGAACAAATATTCAAAACATCGCACTTATTAACACAATATTATTAATTTACGTTTTCACAGATCTATTCTAACCATTGTCTAGGCATTATATACTAATAATCCATATACTCACTTTACTAATTCGTTATAACCATCGATGTAAGCCTCTATCACAACGTCATCTTCCTCTTTAAGGCTTCTTTGAAAACACTGATGAACATAATGGAGATCTAAAGTATTTGCGTTCGACATTTCAAGTTATTACAAAAAAAAATACTATACGACGTGTAAACGACACGATTAACTTAGTACAATCAATGAAATCAACATTAAACATATGGTTTGACAAGGTAATTACCTACCCAACAGCAATTGAATCACGATAGCAATTGCTGACGCTAGCGCCAATAGTATGCTATAGATTCTTATTTCCCAGTGCTACATAAATTAGAACAAGCTTCCGAATCTAAAACTCTCGGATTCGAAGCTAGGCACATAGCAATAACTTTGCCGCAATGGTTTTTAAATGTTATAACTTTATGAGTGATTACTATTGATGACTAATAATTAAGTTGGCATACATTGCCAATAGGTTCTGCCGCCTATTCCATTTGAGACGTAAAAATTTGCTGAATCGAAGTAATAGTCGAGTAATCCAGGTAAGATTCGTCTGTATCAGAAGCAAGAAAGCTGAACCACAAGGCTGTCTTATGATTTATGACATATGATTTGAAGTAAGTTCTTGTTAATGAACAAGTTATTTTTATTAAACATTATTATGTTTAAAAAATGTGACTACGTGCATAGTGTGGAGTAGGTCTGTCCATAGATATAGAAATTACAAAATTACAAATGCATTATTTTCTTCTGTCACAAATGTTTCTACTGTCAAAATATCAAGGTCACGTCACATGGTCAATTAATCTTCGGTCGCCGTCGTGCAATCATTAAATTTTCCTTTTTTCCGAGTTTATATCTAATTCTACTTGAGGTACGTTACTGATAGTAACAAAAATATTTACATTGCGTGACACTCGATTAAGTACAAATGATAAGAAGTTTCGTTTTGTTATATTTGGACGTCGAGTAATTTAAGATTAGATTTAAAACAATTTTTCGCAGTTTTGCATCATGAAAATACACTATTTCATTATTTATTTTTAGTTGCAGCTTCGAGGACAGCCAGCTCAGACTCGGAAATATTCTTATTTCCGTTGTGGACTGGCCTGTAAACAATTACGAGGACTTTATTAAAGTTTGTGGAGGAACTTCGACCTCATTTGCTACTGCAGCGTTGTTGTACTACCCACAGGATTTATCTGCGACTAATATTTAAAAAGGTTCGTTGTAAATATATTTTTAAACATACACTCGTAGTTGTACACACATTATGTTGCGTATTCTTTAACAATAACAAAATAAAAATGTTTTTATTGGATTCTTGTTGGGAACTTTCTCATGCGCTTAATAGCGACTTTTCTATGCTTCCATCGACTTTTTGTTTAGCTTTTCTAGGCTTTCCTTTTAGTAGATTTATCAGACAATAGAATCCCTTTATGTACAATTTTTATTCTCATTCTGTCTCATTTGTAAAAACTATTAACAGAAATAAAAAAAAACTACCCAGCTATTAGAAAAAAAATGTATTTTAAACTTTTTAAAAATTTATATGAAGACTGTAGCAAATGTCTCTCATTATTAAGATACATCTAATGATACTTGACCAAAAATAATCTTCATTATTTCATTTTTCTAATTACTTTTTAACATTTGTTCTGTACTTGCATCTTTGAAACTTATATACCATAAAATCATCTTAAATTAATTAAAGATCTATCACATTTGGAACAGTATAAGGTTAAATGATAGCAAATTTTTTAAGACTATAAACTTCATACATTACATAAATAATTCTAATTATGAGTAATTGTTATTTAGACAACTACAATTCCAATACAACCAAATTAGTTACATATAATAATAGTACTACTATTACTATTGTCCATTTAAAAATACAAATGATTACAAATGTATATGCAATAAGGTAAAAGATAGTGACTTATCTAAATCTTTTCGTAGTTTATAATAAGAATTTGCTTGCACTATATATTCCCTTAGATCTTTTAAGCTATTCAGTCCATTTTTAATGTATTTTTTTGGTAATACATTAAATCATTCAAAAGATAGGCTTATAATAATATTATTAATACATGGAAAGGTAAAACTTTCACAAGTTCAATTAAAAGAATAGTGGTCCATATTATTGATAATATTATGTATTGCTTAATAAGGCTTTAAAGTGTTTAGCAGTTGTGTTTCCTTCCTAAAAGCAATATTAATTGCTACTTGGCTAATTGCCGGAGTCTCAGTCTCACTTGTTTTATCCAGATCACACTTCACTTCTCACTATTTACCAACACATGAAATATAGAACAAAATATATATATAATTATTATATAATTTTTCAGATTGATGCGTAACAATGGCGTTGCCAAACAATATTGATGAATCCTTTATAGTCCTCGGCACCTCGCCAGGCTCAAGTTTGGATATAAGACTCAGCTACATGGATCATTCTGATGTGCCATGCCATGAGTTTGAACAGAGAATAAAGCAGATAGAGAATGCAGTTGAGCAGGAACAGCTAGAAGAGGCAATAAATGACCAGCCTGCTGACACCGATACATCATTCAAAGCTCAGTTCAAACTTGGAGAGGGCAGTGTAAGTTTTCTTGTATACTTTTTGGTAAAACTATTTCAATTCAAGCCCTCTGATACAGAGGTCTTGAGGTGAAGCCACGCACCTCGTTGTATGGAAGGGCTGGCTTGATCGGTGAAATATCATGGCCTCTCCAAGATTACCGAAATAAAGTGGCTTGTGCTATTTCATTTGGTTAGAAAGGTATCCAAAACATCAAACCCCTGCCCCCTCCCCAACCCACATTTTCCAAGTGTCAAAGAGTTATTGCTTATTAAATTCTATTCTTTAACTTCAGACATGTGGTTAGATTCGTCTTATCCGTCAAATGATATTAACATTATAATCTGATATTTCCACCTCAAAAAAATTTTTTTTTTGCTTAGTCGGTTAGTTACGTTTTCGAATTTATCAGTGTCATAAATTATCAAAATTAATGTCTACACATTTTGAAAGTACATGTTTATTTTGTAATATCTTTTATATAAGGTAACTTCAGGCCTGTTTCTACTCGAAGGTGCAGGTTAAAGCATCGACTCGCCGAACTGTTAGGTTATATCCCAAATTGAATAGGCAGCAGACCTATTGATATATACCGGATATACTTTAAAATTTCTGAAAATAATTTCGAGCACTGGTATGACTGGTAGGAGCCTGGATTCGATCCAACAAGTTCTTGATCTAAAGAGGTGCTGGACCTCCAGACCGAGAACAGCAAAACCAATTTTAAATCACCTAACAAAACTTGGTATTTAAACATATTTTTTAATACAGGTAGTGTTAAAACATATTTAAATACCAAGTCACTTCAATATCATCGTTCGGGAGGTAAATTACCTTACGTATTTACTATGATTCATTGATTGACGTTAACGTATTGTATGTATATATGTATAACGTATGCCTGGGAACTGTTGTCGCTACAGCGATTTGAGTGAATAGGTTTGTTCTGAACTTACGGTATATTAAACTGAATATCAACTAAAAAAATAAATTCAGTATATTATATTTTAAGGACATAAATAGCTTAATATTAGTATACGAAAAAAGGTTTCAAAAGGAACGTTACTTTGAATTCGCTGCTAATTCAATTGTTAATTAATAAAAAAAAACAACTTTGAACACTCGATAACTCTTATAAGAATAGTAGATGACAAAAATGACAAATATCCATTCAAAGATAAACTCACGCCTGTCTCCCATACAGGTAGGCAGAGACTTTTGCTTTGGCTTTCCACAACCCATGACATATGCACTTCTTTCGCCTCACTCACAGTCATACATCTCATCATGCATTCAAGTCGATTTCGGTTTTACCTTCTGGAACGGACCATTTTGACTAATATGTTTTAAATAAATGGTAGATTTTTTTATGGGAAAGGGGCAAACGAGTAAGAGGATCAGATAGTAAGTGACCAGCGCCAAATAGTGTTACAGTTGCGTTGCCGCCCTTTATGGCAGTGGGATGGGAAGGAAGGAGGAACGAGGATAGGTCTCGGGATATCTCTCTCACCGAACTAAAAGAAACTCGATATGTGTCACTTTCCGTCGATATTCTGAGAGGTCTTGGTATTTCACCGGTCGAACAAGCTGCATAGTTCTACCAATGGCATATGCACATATTGAAAGTCTGGTGAAACTGCTAGTATGAGATTATTGAGAGGTATTCACCAGGTGTCAGGGAAAATCCAACTATCTCTTACGACATGACGCCGTGCTGGTGTAATCTGTCGATATTAGATATTATTAATATCTGAATTATCAATATATTTGAAAAAAAAATCACAGATTACGGATATGATTCAACATTGGTAAATATGGCGATTTCCAAACTATTGCTGGGGACTTTGTTTATTCTTATCTTAGTAATGTTGTAGGTAATACATATTTAAGCTCATTTTAGCCGCTAAACCCAAAATGTCACACGTTTGATTTTGGGTTCCGTTGGTTTAGACTTTATTAAAATGCAGGTCGGCGTGTTTCAACCGCACCCGAGCATAAATATTTTTTACAAAAGGGTATTGCTATTTTGAAAAAAATTAGATTCTTTGTTAACCTCCAAAATAAGATTACACTACATTGTTTTCCGACATTCCCCACGAAGACATAATTATTTTTCACACTTTTTTTTTACATTGTCGGGTAGTCGTTACTTTTTATTTCATATGAACTGTCGAAGTGAATCACTTTTTTTAAATTTAACTAACGGAATTTTGGCATATAAGACGTAGTTATAATTTATATGTAGGTAAATGTAATATAGTTTATATATTACAAATTTGTTACTCAATTAATATTCAGACACTTGAGCATACAAGTTACGGTTGACGGTTGTAAAACTTCTGTTCAGTTACGGTTAAAATAAACAAATTTAAATAAATAAAATTTACATTTCTTTTTAATAGATCTTCACGACCTTAGTATCCGAAAAGGTAAGCAGGGTTACGTCGTAATCCTGGATGAAATAACTGATCAGTTACTAATATGATTGTCATGTATAACTTCTGGAAATTAAATATAAGTAGTGTTTACTGGGGTTCGAACTCTGGACCAAATACTCATTTTTTTAAAATATCTGCAGCATAATTAATTCTTCTTTATTTAGTAATTATATAAGCTAACTAGGGCCTTCGTCTTACTTTGGAACTTAGTTAAAATATGAAAAAAGATTATAAAATCAAGTCCCAGCAAAATCGGACCAGCCATTTCATATTTTACCAAAAATAAATAAATTTAAGAGTTCAAATTTAATTTTGCTATTCCGATTGACTAGCTAACATTTTAATATACAGACATCTTCACGAACTTTTGCATTTGTAATACTAAACATAACGTAACTTCACGCTTTTTCTACCCGAAGGTAGCGGTAGCGCCTCGGCTCGCCGTTATGTTTACGTCCTAAATGGAATAGATGACGAACCTATTGCAATACACCACAAAGTTTTCAGTCATCGATCATCACACATACCTCCCAAAAGAAGCAATCTAAAAAGTCATTGGTGTGTACCTGAATTCAAGATTCAGAAGCCGGGTGCTCGACGACTGGACCACCGAGACAGTTTATAATACTACTAAATTGTAAATATATTATAGTTTTGAACTTGTACACACTTTAGTCGAGTCTGCAGAACCCTATTCCACCCTATACCTATCGTACGATAGTTAGGCATCGTAGAGTGCCCAGGGAGTTTCCCTCCCACTTATCTCTTCAGGAAAGAATAATATAATTATGACTATTTCTACTGACGTATTTAGGACATAACGTTCAGTCAATTGTTGGCTTTAGATGTGTGTTATCATTGTATGTGTTTAGTATATTTTTCCCAGTTTAATGTTGAAGCAGTATTCGTGTTTGAACATTTAAATAAAATCAATGCATTTAATTATATGTGAGGTAAATATACGTTTTGTTTAAAATTTTCATCAACTTTTTTAACAGTGGTAGAGCCAAGCAGTTCGCTGCATGAATGGGCCGGCTCGACCGGTGAAATACCACGACCTCTCAGAAGATCGACGTAAAGTGGCTCATGCCGCGTTTCGTTCGGTGAGAGAGGTACACGGAGGCCCACCCCCTTTCCCCATCCTTTCCTTTCCCCTATCCCCTAAAGGTCGGCAAAGCAACAGTAACACTATATGTGTTGCTGTTGTCCATGGGCGGCGTTGGTTGCTTACCATCAGGTGACACGCCAGCTCGTTTGCCCTCCTATCCCATAAAAAAAACTTCTTGTCCTACTCCCATTATTTGTGGTCGACACAACAACCCTTTCCATGTTCTCAAATGGTTTTTGCCTTGGAAATGTTTTCTTTGAAACCCACTTCCAACCCCTTCTCTATCCCTCACAGAGAAGGGGTTGGAAGTGGGTTGGGAAAGAGAGAGAAGAAGGGACCGAGCGAAACGCGTCATGAGCCACTTTACGCCGATATTCAAAGTCAAAATAACTTTATTTTTATAGGTCTTCACAGACACTTAAAAATAGTCAACAAGTACAGATAACATATTATTTAAAATTAAATACAAACACGAGCGCTTGTGGAAAGTGCTTCCGTGGAACAAAAAAGACACGGACGCAATCGCCACGAGCCGCCCGATTCCGAGTGTAGGGGCTATCACGAGAAGAATCGGGCAAGAAACTCATGTGCCAAATACTTTTTTCAAACCATTTGAAATAAATAACAATATTATTATAACTACTGGAAACAAATGCGTAGGTTGGTGAAAAAAAAGGTGTAGCAAACAGAATACTCGACAATCACAATTAAGATCCAACCAAATTAAAATCAACGTCCTACAAGTTAACTAAGAAATTATATGCGATCACAGTAGTCGAGCACAACTGACGCGACATCTTTTAATTAGAGTGGTAACGTTGTGCAACAATTGTGGCGAATAATAAAATTTAAGTATCACATATTGAACACAACATCAAGGCAAATTTAAAATTAAAAAGCTATCAGAAATTATTACAGAACGCCTCCACTCCGAAAAAGTGAACAAATTCCAATACACAAACTACAAAATCCGCGTTGAGCAAGCAATTTGACGGTCCGACTCCGACTTGTCAGTCATGAAGTCGATGGTGTAGTATGCACCACCAATGAGAGGACCCTTCACAGCCCGCCTAAAGCGATATTCTGCGTTGCACTACCATAAATAATTTAGTTTAAATTAATCAATACAATATTTCCTATTTGCTAGTGAAAATCCTGCTGTGAAGGTATTTAGGTGGAACAAACAAATTTTTTTTCTGTATTATATTTATTTGCATTATACAGTCTCGGTGGCGCAGTGGTCGAGCACACGGCTTCTGATCCAGAGGTCCGGGTTCGATTCCAGACACTGGCTCACACCAATGACTTTTCGAAATTGTTTTCGGAAGTTATGTGTGATAAATATCTATGACTGAAAACTTTGTGCCCGGTATGGCAATAGGTTCGCCACCTATTCCATTTGGGACGTAAACATAACGGCGAGACGAGGCTTAACAGCCGCTGCCTACACCTTCGGGTAACAAAAGGCTGAAGCTATGTTATGTATGTTATGTTATATTTATTTGCTTTAGCTATTTAATTTAATTTTATAAAAAAAATATTACATAAAACGGCTAAGATTTAAAATATTTGTTTTTATTGCTAGCCGACGCCGGCCAACATGATGGTAGCCAGCACCATGATAACAGAAGACAAAAGCGTCGAGGAGCTGCAGCAGCGCTTCGGCGAACTTCTTGACGAGAATACAACTCTGAAAGAGACTTTGAAGCAGAACAATGATTCGATGAAGGAGCAGTTTTTGTTGATCGCCTCGTGCCAGGAGGACATGCTCAAGACCCATATGCTGCACAAGGAGAAATTTGATGAGACCAAAGTATTGGTTGAGAAGGTATTGTTGACTTTTGGTAACTCAACATTCTCACCTATTTATGGTCACGTTACGCCTTACTTCGTGGACTCCTCCTAAAGTGTCCTGTGTTTAAAATTACCCCCAAAAATACCCGCACGAATATTTTTACGACATAGGGGGCAACAAAATAACAAGTGGGTCTCCTCGACACCTGCAACACTGATAGTGTATTGCCAACTTTTAAAACCGTATATGGAGGGGGATGGGGAAATGGGTCGCTCTCCTACCTCTCTCACCGAGTGGACATGGAATTATACCGGTCGAGTCGGCCTATTCATGCAGTGCTGCCTCTACCGTTGTCCATGAGATTTGGTGTCAAAATTGGTTAAATAGAGTTCAGTAACTAACTTAAACATACATGCATTACTTAACTCCAAATCCCTTGCGGGGTAGGCAGAGAGAAGAGAGACCCATAAGGCACGATTCTTACACACCTCACTCGCTTCGTTGACTTTCACAACTCTTTTCATGAACGCGCGTCGATTTTTGAGGCTCCTAACATCACCTTCCTCCAGAACACGTTCTGTTTGGTCATGGAATTCATTGTCATTATCTTGGCTGTCCTCGACTCCTACATCCATCCGCTTTTGCTTCATTATAACTAACTTATAGCTGGTGTTTCTGTGTTTTGCAGCTTCGTCAAGAAAATAAGAAATTGAAAGAAGACGTTTCTCGATTGTCTGAAAGCGAATCCGTCTCCAACACGAGCGGGGAGACAGTCGAGCGGGAGGGGGACGCGAGGAGAGGGAGCAAGTCCGGGGAATCGTTGGGCATGGAGTTCGTGACGTCACCCGACGACGACACCATCGACAAGCTCACCGCGCAACTATCCCTCGTGGAGAAACAGCGCAGGCAGGTCGGTCGAATTGACTAAGCAGATTGTTGACATTTTTTTTTTGCTACAACGCTATTGCCAATTGCTATCGCTTAGCAATCAATATTTCAATATTGAACTTATTACTTTACTCAGTGATAATGATGAACGGGAATTAACGCGACGCTTTTTTAGGTAAACAAATATTTACCTTGATTAGTTTGACGTTTCGGCCAGGTTGCACTGGCCGTGGTCACAAGCAGACTGAAGTGGCGCCCTTTTTTATAACTTATTACTTTAATTAGAAGAGTGGCCGAAATCACTTGAAGTTATTTGATTAAAAACATCTCATTTTTTTAACAGGTAATAGTAGAGAATGAGAAATTGACATGGCAGAAGGAGTCTTTAGAGCACATCGCCGACGCCACGACGAAAGAACGAGACGAGCTGAAGGAGAAGCTGAAGAATCTGGAAGTAAGAGTTACCTTTTAAACTAATAAATAGACCCTCATACTAAATTTATTGTATAATATAATTTCACGCCTTTTTGTACCCGAAGGTGTAGGCAGCGGCTGTTAAGACTCGTAGCGCCGTTATGTTTACGTTCCAAATGGAATAGGTGGCGAACCTATTGCTATACCGGGCACAAAGTTTTCAGTCATCGATATTAATCACACTTATCTTCGGAATATAATTTCGAGAAGTCATTGTCGTGAACCAGGATTCGAACCCGCGACTTCTTGATTCAGAAGCGGCGTGCTCGACGACTTTTTTTATAGTTTATTGTATAGTTTCTTGATAACTCGTGGAGGCTGTTACAACCCTGTGAACTCAAGAGTACTTTGCAACTATATATTACTTTATTATATCCCTATTTAATATGGTAAAACTACCGACTGCCAAATCGTTGTTGACGGGTTCGTTCCCCACCCGAATTAAAATATTTACGACAAGCATGAATGTTTGTATGGCGTCTGGGTGATTTGTATGTATTATGAGTATGCATTTACAAGAGAAAAGTATATATGTACATATATATTAATATCCGTCATGTAATTTCCATAACGAGAATTTAGTTGCTTAGCTTGGAACTAGAGGGCGCTGTGTAAAAAGAAACTTTATAAATACACGGTTTTAGCCTGTAGCATCACCCTACAATAGTTACTTTTGTATCCACATATTATTATTATTAATAGTATTATAAACTACTATTTTTAATATTTTTCATTTCTTATTGTTAGTTAAGTGTCCTTTAGGAACTATAATTTAAATTTAAAAAATGATTTAATTGAGACAAAAACTCATTCTTACGATAATCCACATAATCAAATATTTCATTCGACGAGGCTACCATACTCCTTCAAGCATTAAAGGTGTGAAGCTAATGTTCTGCTCTCTCTCTCTTTCCAGTTGGAGATATCAACCAAAGATGCTGATCACGCCACTCAAGTGAATAGTATGAAAAATACGATCCAAGAACTACAAATACGCGTACAAACAGCCAATAGGGTTAGTTGATTTTATTCTTTTACCACATAATTTCACGCCTTTTGTTACCCGAAGGTGCAGGCAGCGGCTGTTAAACCACGTCTCGCCGTTATGTTTACGTCCCAAATGGAATAAGTGGCGAACCTATTGCAATACCGGACACAAAGTTTGTCAGTCATCGCTATTTATCACACATAACTTCCGAAAACAATTTCGAAAAGTCATTGGTGTGAGCCAGTGTCTGGAATCGACCCGGACCTCTGGATCAGAAGCCGTGTGCTCGACTACTGCGCCACCGAGACGAATTACAAATTTAATATTTTAGGCAGAATTTTCAAGTTTTTTTTTTATCGGCCTATCTGATACGGGCAAACGAACAGCCGTTTCATCTAATGTAACCGATCAGCGCCGCTTATGCACACCTGTAACTAGTGTCCGACCGAAGCTTCGGCTTCGGCCACCTTTGGCCAAAAATCCTCTTCGGCGAGATGTTCGGCTTCGGCCGGATTCTGGGCCGAAGCCGTAGGTCTCGCCAAATGTACGAGAACAGTCGGAATTAAACGAACTGTTACGAAAGAGTGAGTGACTGACAGACCGGACTGCACTTAGTTCAGTGCAGTGCTTTTCTCTCGGTGATAGAGGCATGGGCCATTTTACGCCGATTTTTTTCTTTAGCTGTGGATAATATTGAAGAAAATAATTAAATTACTAATAGTTCATAAACCTTCGGCTTCGGCCGAAGGTTGTGGTGATTGCCGATTAATCGGCTTCGGCTTCGGCCAAAAATAGATCTTCGGTCGGACACTCATCGAACGCGGTACGAGCCACTTTACGTCGATCTTCGTGGTATTTCACCGATCGCGCCATTGTTTTAAAAAGATTTTTATTAATGTTGCTATGTAGGACAACTATTATATATCAGCGATCTTACATTCTGTCTATATCTTAAAATAGGCAGAAAAAAAAATGGACTTTTTTATGATATAGGAAGGTATATAGACATAGGACATAGGAAGGTATATAGGTATAGGCAAACGAGCAAGTGGGTCACTTAATGATAAGCAACTTTTCACCGCTCATGAACATCGTGGTGTGTTGACCTCCATTAAGGGAGTAGGAGGGGAAAGGAAGGGGAACGGGTCTCCGGATACCTCTCTCACCGAACGAAACGCGACACGAGCCACTTCATGGCGATATTCCGAGAGGTCATGGTGTTTCACCGGTCGAGCTAGCCCTTCCTCACAGCGAACCGCAAGACTGAAAATTTCGATGAAACTTGGAAAATTATTGTTTTTTTTTATTCTAGGCAAGAATTTCATCTATGGATATGTCTATGGAGGAGATAAATAAACGTGATACAATAATATCGAAGCTGGAGGAGAAAGTGGTAAATTTACAGAACGAATTGAAAAAGTCACAGCTCAAGATATTGGAATTGGAGAGTGTTAAGGTGAGAGATTTAGATTTTCTAGGGGACTGCAGTAGTAGGGATAGTGGTTGGGGCCCCAATCAAGTATTATGAAAGCAGAATTATTACAATTATTTACCCCCTACCCTTTTGTCAGCAAAAGTAAGTAAAGCTCTTACGCCCTCCCCCATAATTACGTAAACATTTAAAAAAAAATCCCCAGAGACCATTTACAAGACTGGTCCAAGGGCTTATTTTGGAAAATTAAATAACTACTGATGACGTAATCATTATCTGGAAAAAAAATATTAAAAAAAATGCATCAAAAACCGTTAGGTAGTTTTAAAGAATTATACATACATAGGGATACAGGTACAGAGAAAGCGACTTTGTTTTATACTATGTAGTGATAAATCCCCAAAGTCATCTAATGTGTGCCAGGATCCCTGATCATTGTGACAATTTATATTTGCTTTCCAGCTGGAGTTCACAAAATACAAGTCTGACACATCGGACTCCTTCAAAATATACAAAGATCAGATGCAGATCTTGAATAATCAACTCAAGGAAGCCACCACCACGGTAAGTACTGAATATACTTTACCACTTTTTAATAGAGATGGGGCACAAAAGCAAGTGGGTCAACTGATGGTAAGCAACTACCGCTCTGCAACACAGTGAGAGTCATAGTGGCGTTGCCGCCCATTAAGGTGTCATGGGGAGGCATTTGAGAACGGGATAGGAAAGGGACCCTGCCTCTGGATACCTCTCTTTACTGAAATGATGAGCTACTTTACGTCGATTTTCTGAGAAGTCTTGCTATTTGGAGGGTTGAACCGGCCCATTCATGCAGCTAACCTAGTGGGTCTGCTACTGTTAAACTTAGTAGTGAATACTGGTTGCTCACCCTGGCCTGTTTAACAAATTGATGCCTTGTTTTACTCATCAGGTGTTCCAACCGATGCGTTTCTCCATCAGCTCCGAGCCGGGTTCTTCCTCGGATCTCGCGAGTCTCATGTCCAACGTGAAACTATACGACAGAACCATGAAGCATTTGGGTGATCTTCTCAACTTGTTGATGCATGGGTAAGTAGAATATTTTTACAATTTTATTTGTGCGTGTCACCTGATGGTAAGCAGCTACCGCCGCCCATGGACGCCTGCAACACAATGCGTTACGGCATATTAAGTTCTCGTAAGTTGATTAATATTTAATAATCGCTTTGTCCAGGGTATCAGAGAGTCTGTCGCAAAGCATGGGGCTGGTGGCCAGTCTGCAGGATTACAAGCTGGACAAGATCTCAGTAGAGCAGTTCAAGTTCGGCCTGAATGCCATCAAAGAACAGATGGAAAAGCTGCAGAGTACTGCGTTCACTAATATGTAAGTATATATGTAGTTACAAGCCGCGTGGTGTGTTGGTAAAGCAATCGTGGTAGATGGGTTCGATTCGCATCCGAGTAGAAATTGGGTTGACTTCTTATTATTGCTTTTGCTTTACTAAAGAAAACGCCTTCACGCCCTTTTCTACTTCGAGGTGTAGGCGACGGCTGTTAAGCCTCGACTCGCCGTTATGTTTAAAAAAAAATCGAAAAGTCATTGGCGTGAGCCAGGTTTAGAACCCGTGACTTCTTGATTCAGTCAGTACACATTCATTGAAAAACATTAAATTCATTAAATACTAGATGAAATCAAAGTATTTCTAAGCGTTGTTGATGTTACTACTCGAGTAACTTAAATTTTGTCCAACTTGATAGATAGTTACAGTTTAAATCACATATTTTTAGCTGATTAATAATAACTTTTGACAAAACCAAGTACTTTCTAGCGGCTAATTTACAATTTTACATCTTAAATACATACATAACTTCACGCCAAATCCCTTGCGGGGTAAGCAGAGAGAAGAGAGCGCCATAAGGCACGATTCTTACACACCTCATTCGCTTCGTTGACTTTCATAACTCTTTCCATGCACGCGCGTCGAGTTTTGACACCATTTTATATATCGATGGTCAAATTTATTCCAACAGTGGTCAAGTCAAGAGTACGTTGTCAATATTCGAGGGTATATTCAACGATTACAACGAACTGCTGAAGAGTTCGATGTCGAGGCCCAAGGAGAGGTCCTCGGACGTGGAGGCCCTCACCGACGCGCTCGTGGCGCGAGGCCTGGACCTGCAGGCGATGCAGATCGAGCTCAACAAGCTGAAGGGGCAGAAGGATAACGTGGATTTGTTGAAGGCACAGCTGGATTTGTATAAGTGAGTATGGATATTACATATTTAGAGATCATATAGTTTGAGTATGGATATTAAATCTTCAGAGATCATATGGTTCATTGGTTGCATGGCTGTCAGGACAGGTTTGATCCCTAACTGCTCAATTTGTGTGACGAACTTGCTTGTTTACCTGAGTGAAAGTAGAGAGTTTCTGCAGTGGTAAGGCCACACGGTTCGCTGCTTGAATGGGCCGACTCGACCGGTGAATATCGACGTAAACTGGTTCATGCCGCGTTTCGTTCGGTGAGAGGGGCCCATCCCGCTACCCATACTGCTTGATCGTTTGCCCTCCCATCTCCATAAAAATTGACCTGGAAAAAAGACCCATAAAAAGCAACAACTATAAAAACAATGTTCTAGGACGTGGAAGGTATAATATGTTTTTAAAATTTGCAGGAGCGATTTCGAGGCTGAAAGGGAGTCCCGCCAGCAAATGGCGAGTGAGAAAGAGACCATACTCACTGACCTTAGAACTATAAAGAAACGTAACGAGACAATGAAGAAACAAGTAAGTAATACATATTATAACTTCACGCATTTTTCTGTCAGAAGGTGTAGGCAGCGACTGTTAAGCCTCGTCTCGCCGTTATGTTTACGTCCCAAATGGAATAGGTGGCGAACCTATTGCCATACCGGGCACAAAGTTGTCAGTCATCGATATCTAACACACGTAACTTCCGAAAAATTTCGGAAAGTCACTGGTGCGTGCCAGGATTTGAACCCACTACTTCTTGAATCAGAATTCACATTATAGTTTAAATGTTAATACTCCTAGGAGGTTAAATCTATTACAACGCTAATGACATATCTTCTGAATCAGAAGTCATGGGATCGATTCCGGGCTAACACTAATGATTTCTAGAATTTCTTTGTCAGAAGTTATGTGTGATAAATATTGATGACTGACAACTTTGTCCCCGGCGTACGGCAATGGGCTCTGCTACCATTAGGGACGTAAACATTTGGCCAAACGAGGCTTAACTGAATGACTTTTCTAATGGTCCTGTTTTTCTGTTACCTAGTTGGAGGAAGTCCGCAAGCTGAACCCGTCCCTGTACCAGACGGCCACCAGCCGCCACTCCACCAGCCCCCACTCCACGAGCCCCCGCGCCGCGCCCCCCACCTCCGTGCGGCCCACCAGGAACGAGTCCAACTCCAGCGACCCCGTCACGCCAGGCCCAGGCACCAGGGTAACTACCGCTTATATCAATTCATCCTAAAAATTTTTCGGCCCCATCCGAATGGGTTAAAATGCGTTCATATACTCAAAATTATTTATTACTTATATTTATAATTGGATTATAAAGCGAGACTGCACTTTAACTTAATAATTTATCTCTTCACATTCATTTTGGGATATGTACCCGTGACTTCTGCGTGAACAGTGCAGCTTCACTGGTCTACCATCCGCAAAGCCTCGGCAAGTACCATTCCACTAAAAATACCCCAATTGCGATACATTTGTGTATTTAACTTGGATTGGCACGAGGATTCAGGACTCCAAAGTTCAAATAAAACTGATTTGGACACGAAAAAAAGTTGTCATCACGGCAGAAGAACTGTATCTATTATAACCCGTGCGCAATAGGCTGAGACACGGCTGGAATGCAAGCCTCCGCCCGCTACCCCTGTAACTTCCAATCAAGCCCCCGAGTTGTACTGTAGGCAACGTCATTTTAAAAAAAAAAGATATTATTTTTGGCTTTAAAATATTTATGACTAAATCAATGTCGATTTCCGCTGTCTGTCTCGGTCTTTAGTCTCGGTGGTCTAGTGTTCGAGCACACGGTTTCTGAATCCAGAGGTCGTGGTTCGAATCCTGACACTGGCTCACACCAATGACTTTTCGAAATTGTTTTCAGAGAGTTATGTGTGATAAATATCGATGACTGAAAACTTTGTGCCCGGTATGGTAATAGGTTCGCCACCTGTTCCATTTGGGAAGTAAACATAACGGCGAGACGAGGCTTAATAGCCGCTGCCTACACCTTCGGTTAACAATGGCGCGAAGTTATGTTATGTCTTTTGACAGATAGAGGGTGTCAACCGGGTGGTTTGTAAGTATAATCCATGTACAATGTACTAAAAAAGTGATAATTATTGAGATTTAGCACTTTAATTGCAAACGCTGGCTGAAGCCTAAGTAATAAATCAAAACAATATACTATGTTACATTCAAAAGGTGTACAAAAACTCCGCGATGGTATATCTATATCTGAGGGATAACCCACAATTACCATTTTATTTATTTTATTTTTATTTAAACTTTATGTACATTGTACAAAGGCGCACTTAATGCCTAAGGCATTTTTATTTCTTCTTATTGCTTTTAAGGCTAAACAAAGCTCGCTGGGTCCACTAGTAGCTTAATAAATTAGTGTAATAATACATACTAGGCGGCGTTGTTCCGAGTACACGAATCGATACAATAAAAAATTGCAAAAAAAATAGTGAGTGAAAGCTTGTTGTGATATTTTTTTTGCACACCATACAACTACGCGTCTGTGACGTCACCGACTCCAGGTCTCAACTTATTGCGCCCGCTGAATTATTATATCTTATCATTTCAATGGTATACTCTATTTAATAAGGTTGTAAAAAAGAAGAAGCTATCGATGGAGAACGGGGAGGGGGCCGCGAAGGAGACTTCGCCCCCGCCGTTGCGGTTCGACTGTCCAGTGTGCGACCAGCCTTTCAAATCATTAATACTGTTACAACACCATGTAGACAATTGTCTACTATGAAATAGAATAATAAATTATAATTATTAGTTCAATTTTAGTAGTCGAGAGAAAGTTCAGCTCCATGGTTAACCAAATTTTGGTACTTTTATCTGTATCAAATAATATCAGTTGCAATATATCATATTTATATCACAATTTTGAATTGTTATATTTTATTTACATTATTGATACGTCGTTGGGGTTTTTTTCGCATTTAATCAAAATAATTATAATAATTCAGATTTTTGTGAATATTATCCTGATTAAAACCCACGTTCTCTATCTTACAAGTGCAATGCAAACAATTGAGCGGTCGTGAAATTGTAAAACTTGATAACTTGTTTAAAAACCGTTATCAGTAACCGTTATTAGTTCTTATGATTTAAACTTGTAAAATTCAACAGGTTTTTTTTCTAAACTAGTTGCAGTACGTTTTTTATAGATGGCGCTAATAATTGAATAGCTATTTTAACGTTTAAAATATGTCAATATATCATTTTTTATCTTATTAGCTTATTCACGCGTTGAAAATGTTTATTATGGCTGACGATAGTGCGGTATTATTACTGAGTAATTTCGAATATATGTATGCATTTATTTATGAAATAGTAAGTGACCTGTGTAGATTTATAAAAGTTTTTTAAATATATTTATTACGAATTCCTAGTTGAATTACTAATAAACATGCATTGCATTTACTTTAAGTTATTTTTATGTATTTATTGAAATTCAAAATAATAAATAGTCAAATCACAATACATAAAATTATTTTTTATGTCGCCTTCAAGTTTGTTTTCAGTCTAAGTACACCTCAAAACTGAACTTATGAACGGTTTCTTCTGCGGCTAAGTTCTCCGCGATCAAATGTTAAGTTGATCAGGCCGAACTTGAATTTGGTTTGGTTCTGTTAATTTATTATGGAGAATTTATTCATCTTGGATTTCTTAGTTTCGCGAGTTTATAAAAATTATTATTTTATTCATCACGAAAAATAATTAGGTGTACACCACAGATTTATCTAGCAGAAATAAAATAAAATTATGTAGGCACGTTGAATTCAATGTTTTCAAAATTCTACAAAGGGGTGAGACTTCTGTAATTTTGGTGTCGTGTGATTTTGCCGTAACGGACGCTTTTTAATACTAAAATGCATTAATAATATGCTATAAATAGCTGTATAAAAGTGTAAAATCACACACTTTTATACAGCTAAGTATTTACGTGTGGGTAAGGAGTTGTCCATTGGCCACGTAATGGGGATATTACCGTTCGTGAGGTCAAAAATATTGATAAAAACATCATCAATGGACTACCTCTAATCTTCAACATTTCTAAAATTGCACGTGGAATTAAACGTTTTTCGAATCTAACTTCCAGTCCTATTGTAATAAATAAAAAACCAGCATGAACCCCTGGATTTGATGGTTGTAATGGGACACTGGCATTCAGATGATCCTTCATATGAGTTTGCTACTGTTAACTGTTTGCAGTTTTCTGCACCGCAGAGATTATATATTAGCGATTGTACTGCCAGTTTGAGCGATTTCAATCCCGCTATATTCCATCCCGTTTTAACAGTAACTAAAGTGAATAAGTTCGTCTTATTTTCACATATAATCTTCAAAGGCAACCGATGGAAGTAACGCTTCGACAGCAGTTCAGAAACGCCATAAAAGCTAATTGTTTGTTGTTAACAAACAGTTAGTTTTCAACTAACTGTTTGTTAGATTGCAACTCTATTAGTTGCTTTTTATTAATATGCATCTTTTTCACTGTCTATTTAGAAAGTAAACAGGACTGATATGACGATTATTTTCCTATAAAATGTCTGTAAAGTCGATTATGGACCATATTTGTATTTGATAATGTAATAAGATGATAAAGTCGTGGAAAATAGATCGATTTGTCTTAAGCCGAGTGTGCCTCGATATTAGTCGCTTGGACGCTCGTGTTTTAGATGAAGTCATATTTAGTAGTTTTTACGTCAAAAGGTTATATCAAGAATGTTTACTGAAAAATAATTTCTGTTATTTAGCAGTGTATGTTTAATGTATTTCTTTGTGCGTTACAGCTGGTCACTTGTCCTAAATGCTTGAAGTTCTCCTGCGAACAGTACCAAGTGATGGAGGACCACTTGGATTTCTGCCTCGATGACTTCTAACGTATGTATATCATAACAAGTAGTATTAGATTAGTTTTGACTGAAAGGGTGAACGAACCAGTTGAGGGTATTGTGTTAAATTATGTATTACTAAATTCCAGAAAACATTTACCTCACCGAACAACTCTAGATATCATCTATCATAGATGTATAGAATAATTGAAAAAATAAAAGTATTCATAATTTAAAATAAAATGAGTAGTAAATTAATTAAGTAAACGTCAATGTTAGCTGGAAACTTAGACCACGATAAAATGTTGGGTGATTTCAACTCAACTCAACATACCTCTTTTTTACTATTGTATTTTCATCTAGTTAGAAAATTAAGGTTAGAATTTTAAGTAGTACCAAATATATACTATATTCAAATGACTGTATTGCTTTCATTGTCACAGTTTCTTTCCAGCCTATATAGCCACTGTGGACCATTAAATTCAATGATAAAATGCTTTAACCATTCCTGTGTCTTTTCGTAAGACATACTACGTAATACAAACTGATAAATTTTTGAACAAATTATGGAAAGATAAATATTATTGAACAATTTTTTTTATTCCTTAAATGAATATATTATGATATGACAATGAAATGTGATCGGAAATACAATTCTATGTGCTCATACATTATTTATACACTGGTATCAGCTGGAAACTTCACCCTAATTTTATGTAATGTTTGTATTTAGGGTAAATTCTTCCTAAACATTTAGATTATATTTGTATTTAGATATAAAATACCATCGATTATTTTTATAATGATCAAATTGATAGATGCTTTATACTTATTACAAATTTAAATAATTAATAGTAACAAATTCCATGCCTATTTAAAATCGTTGTGTCCGCCTGGATTTCCAAAGATAAAATTCTTAAAAGCATCCTGTTCTCCAAAACCATATATGTATGTACCATTTATCAGGTCAGGTCTAGCTTTTTTTGAGTTAAAAGACACAGATAGACAAAAACAGTAGATTTTTTATTAGCTAGGCTAGACTAAAATCATGTTTATAGCAGAATTTCACAACATATCAAATTTACTGATGCAATTATTATTTTTAAATAGTATTTTTCTAAGATAAGAATATAAGAAATATGCTTTTTCTAATATTCCCTGTTGATGGATTTTCATTTTCACATTATTAGTCAAAATACATTAAAGTACCCATACATGGTTGAAAATTATAAAGCGTATTCAGTATTCAAATGATTAAATAAGAGGCAGCCCTAGCAACTTAGTTGCTAACCAATAATACATCTTTAACCCAAGATATTTAGATACATTTTCGCGCGTTTTCACAAATTACCTCTGAATGATAATAAACAATTAATTAGGGAATGTCTCATTTGTTACCAGACAATCAATATTTATAGTTTATAAGATAATTTTATAAAGTGATATATGTGATAATAATTATTTTTGTGGCCAGTGAACAAATTAGGAGCTTATTATTTTTATTTTACCATTTTTTTTATCAGCACTCCTCCATTTAGATTAATTTAACTTGCGTGCAGTGTCAGAGATTATATTATATGTAGCGTAAATAATATTATTAATATGGATTAATTATTAAATAGATTAATTATTTTTGCACAAAACATTCCTAGATAATTAACACATTTTTATATCTAAGCATAATACCGTTCTGTTGAATTATTCGTAATAATACCTATTTTATGACGCACGTTATGTGCACAACATTATTTTTTGCGAATTATAAAACTATTCTGTAAAAGATTTATTGAAAACTAGTTATTTATTTAGAAGTTAATATGTTTAAAGTTTAAACATATTGATTTCTACATAAAAAACTGATCTGTCAAAAACGGTTATTACTCAATAACGGTTATTAACTAGCTACATTCGAGCTGTCAAGAGACGATAAATACGGTCAGAGAATATTTTTATGAAAAAAAGATTGTACACATTAGAACAAACCGAGCCACTTAAAATATCTTACACTTATATACAATAAAAAACTGTGCCATTTAAATCTTGATACATGAATATTTTATAACTGTGTATTTGATATTTTTAATAACTGAAATATCATGTTTTATATCATCATAGCGCCTTATGAATTTTCTATCCTGAAGATGGGTAATGTCCTAGTGCAAAATTAGATGATAATTCGGAATAATAAGAGTGACTTTTGTATACGTTTCAATTAAATTAATTATTTATTATTAAATGAATAATGTTTGTAGATTTCTTATGAGATTTGTAAAAATCGTATAAGTTTACATATTATGGTTTATATTCTGCGGAACTAAGATATTTGATTTAAGTCGAAGCTGTTCAACCTTTCATAATTCGGGCTGAAATGAGGAAATAACTCTAGCTCACTAGCAGCTCTGGCAGCTGTTAGCTTTCTATCGACTTTTAAACATATTGTAGGGCCGGCAGGTAAGAACACGCAAAAAAATATACAACTATAATTTTACTATTAAATATAACACAAATGTTTTTAACTAAAATGATTCAAATTAAGAAAGAGAGCTATAAAAGAGGGAGTGAGAAAACAGAGTGAGCAAGAGACATTATGCCCAGCTAATGACACAAAAAATATCCGTCAGCCAGCGGTTATTTTTGGTCTGGATTTGATCAGCCTTGGTTTAAATAAATATCTTTAATACGGTTTTTAATATTTTAGTTCCTGAATAGTGATACATATTATACAAAATTAATAAACCTTTGGATGTTTTGATAAGGCCCAAGAAATAGAATGGATCTCTGAGTTAGTGTGATTGTAATGAGACTGCTATTATATTTAGTTGTAATATGTGATGAATTGAAATTTGTAATTTTCTTAATAATTATTTTATGCTTTAATAAACATTTCTTTAATGGATTTATATGTGTTGTTTGAATTATTTTAGACCCGAAAGTTAGTAGTAGCTAATGTAGTTAGTAAGTTAAGTTAGTAGTAGTTAATGCCTGATAATATTGGTTATTTTTCATAATTAATAAGTAGCGAAAATTTACAATCATCACGAATCTGTCGGCTATTTACAATAGAGCTCGGTATGGCTACTCTGCCTGCACCATCAGCTAAAGTGGTGTGTATGTATGTATATAATGTAACAAATCAAAAAGCTTATTACAAATATGTAAGAACAAAAGGCCTCTAAAAACTACCTTCTTGTGAATAAAGCACAAGCGCGCAATAAGTATTGTCTCTCCGCTGTGTTAGCTCCCAGGATTTCTTAAATAGGTCCCGTGTTCAAATTTGAAACACACCAATGATTTCTCTGCAGTTCTGGCATCATATTAAAGGTTTGAAGGTACAATTGTGTCCATGCTCAGTTGGAACTTAATGGTATGTATTCTAAGCATATATTCATATTTATGTAATGTGGGTTCATGTTTATTGATAATGGCTTGTAAATTAATTTAAAAAAACTATAGACGCACTTGCTGTTGCTTAGTGAATCAATTCATTGCAATGAATGTTAATAAATTCAAGGATTACATATTTCCTTTTAATAACATAGATTGGAAATAATTACTTTTTCATTCCTAGAATATCGTAAGGTGTAAATTATTACTTTTATCTTCAGTGCTATGAATTTTAAGTAACTTGTAACAGTGTACTTAAATTGTCCATGTCCCACAGAATATGCAGAGTTGGAAATAAGGAGGTTTGTTACAATAAAAAAATCAATGATGATTTTCAATGAAATATATTTCATGGAACCCGTAGCGTTTCTTAGCTGTTTTTATAAAATTTATACAAGGTTATAATAATAATAATAATTTACTAATCGTTTTCTACAAACGCGTCATATAAATTGTTTAAATATAATATTTAATTAGCTAATTTTTTTTATATAATATAAAATCTAATGTCTTGCTGACAATAATTGGCACCATTTCATATACATTACAAATTGTGTCAGGAAGTGTTACGTCACAGTACAGGTTGTGACGTCACTGGCCAAGTCTCAAAATGGCTTCGTATAATGAGTTAATACGTCACGATTTCTGTTACGTTGCGTTACGGAATATGTGATATTGAATCCATTTTTTTTGCGTCACTTTTTTGCAAATAAGAAACGCTAATAAACTACACAAATAATATGAGATTCGAGCAAAGAGAAAAGGATTATTACGGAATTAAAGAAAAACCTTTTAATAAGTATTGACCGCAATTTATAAGTAAATTAGGAAAAGAGCCACAGAGATATAACTCGGTCCCTAAACGGAGGGGTTCAATTACCGTTATTTTTTTTATTTTTTTTTTAATATTAAAAAGTAACAATAAGTAGTAGTAAATAGTAATAAATAGGTCGGAAGTGTTATATAAAAATAATATCTTTTTATAAATACTTATATTCTAATAAAATTAACTAGTTAAAAAAAATAGTGAAACTAACTAAAAAACCTGTTGGAAACGGACTCGTACAATCTAGACTTGTTCTCATTTACATTGACCGCTAATATTAAAATTTAGTTTTTTAATTAACATATTTTGTAGCACAGATGAGAACAGATGTGACCAAATATAACTTAATATATATCATTTTTTCTTCTTATGACAGATGGACAGTATTTTTTTTGTGTCATTCTCTTTTCAAAAAATTTTAACTAGGTGGTATTTTTATGTTAGTTTCTCTGTTGTTGTATTCGTTGTTGATGTTAAATGAAAAAATAAATATATGCGATTAAATGAAAGATATTCAACAGTTCATAAAACTAAGTGATGTATAAGCCACCGTGCGTGTATTTACATTTAAATTTTAAAAAAATCTTAATTTTAACAGATTGCAAACATTTTATGAATATTAATTGCAATTTAAACTTAAAAAACTAGTGTCGTTATAACAATAATTTCTATTTGTATACTGTAAAATAATAATTATGGCTCATAAATTAGAATTTACATAATTAAAAACTGAACTATTTTAAGCGTTTACTTCGATTAATTTAAAAAAAAAAAATTTTTAAAAGTAAGCTCTAACAATATTTATACAATCAAATACATAAATACAAAAAGAAATATACAAAATCGAGATACTAATCGGAGTTTAAAAAGAATGCGTAAATTATTTTTAAATACTGTAATTGGAATGCGTCATTTTAGTTGCCGTTTAGAATTTTGTGTAGTGTTGTATTTTTTAAAATTTAAACTAATGATTCATTATTTTGAACATTTGGCGAATTCGTCTAATTAATTATCAATTTATTATGGCTTCATTTCTAAACGACATCTAAACAAACAATAATCTCACTCGGATTCGAAGAGACAGAAGCTTTAAAGATGACCAGCATCGTCACGGGAGAAACTGCTCCTCAAATTTTCGAATTTCAGTACTAGGAGGTGAATATATTTATGTATATACAAATATATATTTTGAGTGTACATACTACATCGTACACAAGCTAAAAATATTAAATATGTAACATACAAAATTATACATAATAATAATAAATGTTCTTATAATACTTAATACAAATAATAGCGAACAATAAAATTTAATTATGTCGCATTAAGACTAGATCGTTGAGGATAGAAAGCAGACGTCAAAATGGAGGAAGATTGACTATTGTCTCTGCTTTTTGGCAAAGCGCCTGAATTGTGTATGCCGTTGCGTTGTATGCAGTTGGTATAAAAATGCTGTGTTTTTAACACGGTTGGGTAATGCGGCGAGACGGTCTGGTTGTTTGGCATTAGCGACGACCGACAAAGTCGATCATCTGATCTATTTTTTCCTTCTCGTCGTATAGGTACAAAGACTCCATGCATCCCTTGAAATAGGGCGTTGTGAAGCATTTTTCCCTGTAAAATTGAAAAACAAAGCAAATAAGTAAAAAAAAAAATTTATTTTTTGTCAGATGAACGTTGTATAAAAAGGAAAAGAAGGGAAGAGAAGAAGCTTACAAATATTGTATTTATTTGATTTGCAGAATAATATAGCTTTTAAGTTTAATATCAAAACGATTTATTAGGAGACTAGATATTTTTAAAATAACTTCACCATGGGATTAGGACTAATCATAATCCTATGGTGAAATTTTTAATGTAATTAATATTTTTTTGTATTTTAATTTTCTAGTGTATCTATTTTAATTGTACCTAAGTAAAATCTATTATTAGATGTATAGAAGTAGAGTAAGTATTTTGAAAAGCAGAGAAATTACGGTTTTTACCAATAATAGAGGAAATTATATTTATTTTATGTTGGATACAAAGATTCATGCTGTTAGTAACTTAAATATTTTTTATGTAAAAAGCTTAACATTGGTATTAACAAAATCATCAAATTAATATTACACACATAACATAACTTCACGCCTTTTGTTACCCGAAGGTGTAGGCAGCGGCTGTTAAGCCTTGTCTCGCCGTTATGTTTACGTCCCAAATGGAATAGGTGACGAACCTATTGCCATACCGGGCACAAAGTTTGTCGTCAGTCATCGATATTTATCACACATAACTTCCGAAAACAATTGCGAAAAGTCATTGGTGTGAGCCAGTGTCTGGAATCGAACCCCGGACCTCTGGATCAGAGGCCGTGCGCTCGCCCACTGCGCCACCGAGACTGTTAAATTAATATTAGATTAGCGTAAAAGCGGTGTTGTTCTCTAACTAAATGCTCATTAACGATCATTAACTATCATTCAATGCAAAAATTACCATAAATTATATTAATCATGAAAGCGTAACTATTAATTACTACTTAATTACTTACCATTATGTTAAGAATAATTAGTTATATATAAAATAAATAAATAATTAAATAGCAGGTATTAAGAACATCCCTATTTTTCTGATAAAAACTAAAAGCCGCTAAAATGTTGCGTGCAGTTAAAACCCCTAGTTACAAGCCGATAGAAAGAGATAGATATAGGAAGTGCATAGTTGTCAGATAGAGATGCATATCAAATCCATTTTGTAGGTACCTAAATCACTGGATCAGCCCCGTGTATTGTCCTTATATATTCCTTGAAAAGTTCTAATTGATCCGTCTCCTGTAGTACCTCGACGCACCCCTTGAAGTAATCTGTTGTGAAACAGTCTTTCCTGTGCCCCAACAAGTAATAGTACATTTTATTTTTATGTTCGTAGAGTTATTGTGTATGTAGTGTGCTTTGTATTCATGACATCTTTTTTTATTAATCTTGGCATATTTTTAAAAACGTTATTGTGTAGGAAATTAAAAAACTTATACTTTTATAATCCAAGAATAAGACTCAAAATGTAATCGGCATACAATGTAACTTTTTTTAAAAGCATCAAAAAACTTTTTTTTCTAGAAGTTAAAACTGAAAAACGTCACAACAGTAGTGTCAAATGTCAATTTGAAAATCGAACATACCTGCACAGAGTATACAGCTGCGGTTCTCTAAAGAGGTTGTAGCAGTCGTCACAGATTCTGTCAAGTCGTGCAAAGATGGCGGCGTCGTATACGCCTTTGCATTCGAGCGTAAAGAAGGACCGGCGCGCTACGTGGTGCGAGGTCGTTGGTGATGCCGCTGCGCCTAGCGCAACCGCCACCAGTGCTGCGCACGCCAACTGGATCGAACTTAGATGCATCTAGAAAAAAAAAACAAAAAATCATCATTAGACTAAAAACTCTATTAGACCTGTACCTCTATTTCACACATTTGTTATACAGACATACAGACAATCACGCCTTTTTCCCATGGGGGTAGGCAGAGACTAATTCTTTCCACTTGCTACGATCCTGACATACGTTTCTTGCTTCCTCCACTCTCATTATCGCGTTCATACATGCTCGTCGGTTGTGGCCACTCCTGACCTGGCCTCTCACCAACACATCCTAGATTTGTCATACTCAGGCTTATATGGAATAGTTTCAGTACCATCATAGACTTAGCTACCTAACAAAAAATCTCGTCAAATTAATCTAGTCAACCAAAGGGTAATAATAATGTCGTAACAGTATTTCAGTAACAACAGGAAATACGTATTACAACTGTTTTTTATCTATTGCAAAACTTTAATAAACTCTATCAATATACTTTACTAAATGTAACGCTCAAAAGCGCTCAGCTTTAACAACTCACATCCGTTGAATAGATTTTCAAAGTGAACGTATAAATAATTATCCAATAGACCTGAATGAATAAGTAAGTTTGTATTAAATATATGGCTAAATTTATCTGTGGGTTCCGTAACCACGGTAATACCACGATATTTATTGTAATAACAATAAAACTGTTTATTGTACTGCAACTGGCAGATTACGTTTTCAAATTCAACCAGTGCCATTAAACTTTTTAAAAGAAATATTGCAAGATATTTATACCCAGAACTTAAAAATGCATTTACACAAATTTATGCATGTTTTATATTCTAACACTTGAGATGTAGACAATCTTTGCTGATTTGCTGTTACTTAAAAAACTAGTGCACATAAAAATGAAAAAAAAAAAACTAGTGCATATAAAAATAAAAATAAAAAACTGATTTACTCTACTGCACATCACCTCATTTCGCATACGCTACATAACTACATACGTAAATAGAGCTTTCTGGGTCTCAAATACCTACCCTAATATATTCAAGTTATTATTTATGCGAGATATTACACAACATTGTTACAATGAGGTCGGAATTGAAGTAATGTCTATTTGATTATAAATGACTTCAACAATTTATTTGAACTGCTTTATAAATATTCAACAGAGGGCGTGTGAAATAGTTCTGCGTCAAAGTGTAAATCATACATTAGCTAACCAAGGTGTACAAGGTAGAACGTGTAGATCTTATCGTTATAAAAAGTTAATAATTTTTAGTAACTTATGGAACTAGTAACTGGGTGTTGATCACTGTACCACCGAGTTGATTCAGAAGTCGTGGGTTTGAATTCGGACTCGCATAATAGCTTTTCGAATTTCTTTTCGGGAGTTACGTCAGATAAATATCGATGAACTACAACTTTGTGCCCGGTGTAATGGCAATAGGTTCGCCACCTACTTCATTTGGGACAATACTCAAAATGAAAATTAAAGTTCTACATTATGTTAAATATTTAATCGACTTCTAAAAAGGAATAGCATATACGCCAAGAAGACATTTATGAAGTCGTTTAGTAGATCTTTAAACATTTGTAGACTACCCATGTAGGAATAGGCATAACGTTTTCTACGTCATTTGAAGCACTCTATAATTTACAAATAACCTCGTTTTAAAATGTTCCAAAAAAAAAAACTCGAAATAATTTTTAAATAGCATGCATAATCACGTCACATAATTATATGACAAATCGAATTAATGTTATAACTGACATGGTTATACGCTTAAATTGAAGACATTTAGAATCGTTCTTTTTTTGCTCCTAATGTATGTTAAATGATTGGTACATGATAGATAATAAAGAGCTATGGTCGACCTGTGATTTCGTCTGCGTTTTGTTCTTAGATAAGACTGTTGTTATGTTAAAAATTAAGTTTTTGGGCGAAGAGCAAATTTCTAAATTAAAAATGGATAATTAGCGCTGGTCATCAGAAATTAAATGAATTCCAATCTCATTTCGCTTCAACTCTTTGTATTATTCAAACGTTCTTAATGCGGCAGAGTCTTGCAGTTCTCGGCGAATATCGGCGTGAAGTGGCTCGTGCCGCGTTTCGTTCGGTGAGAGAGGTATCCGGAGGCCGGATCCTCTTTCCTCCTCATTTCCCCTCCTAGTCGCTTAAAGGACGGCAACGCACCCGGTGTTTATGGGTGAATGCATGACTTGCTCGTTTGCCATCGTATTCCATAAAAAAAATCTAAATAAAAATATCGCTGAAGGTGGACACATTTGTTAAAAATACATAAGCAGTAGTAGTAGTAAATCAACCAAATCTTCTTATACACAGTTAAATTACATATTTAAATAGTATCCGCAAACGTACAGACAAATCTATATGAAAGTTTTGTATTAGTGATATACCTATCCATTTTTTTTATGAATGTTTAATGGCTTTTGAACTTGTGGACGGTATTCTTTTTAATCGAAGTCCACTTTTCAATGAGTCACGATTGCTTGGTGAATGTCCCTAAACTGTAGTAACGGGTTGTTTTGACCTTATTTTTTTTCCACGTTGTTCAATGTGTGTACTCAATAAATAAAACCTAATTGGAGAGAGAGATGAAAACATTTTTTATTAGATCTAAATTAAATCACTCATCGAACATTTTAGGAGATTCTTCTTTCTTATTCGGTAAACGGTTTTGTCTTTATGTTTCATTGATAAGACCCGTTACATCGTTTTTGAGCTACGATGATAGTGTATATTAAAACAGCAATATTTAGAATTTTATTTTACAAATTACCATATCTATTGACACGTAGCTCGTAGTGGTACCTTGTGTGATTGGATAGAGAAGTGTTTACCATTACCATTATTTTTATGAGATAGGGGGGCAAACGAGCAGGCGTGTCACTTGATAATAAGCAATTAACGCCCCTCATGGACACTAGCAACACCGACTGGGTGACAGTTACGTTGCAGGTCTTTAAACAGGAATACGGAAGGGTCGGAGGTGGCACGGGAAGAAAAGAGAAGAAAGGGTTGGGCCTCCGGTTAACTCTCTCACTGAGAGAAATGTAAGCCACTTTACTTCGGTATTCTCAGAGATTGTGGTACATATTTCACCGGTCGAGTAGGGCCATTCATGCAGCCAACTGCGTGGCCACTAGTCTTGCGCATAGTAGGTCGCGACTGAGATCGCTCAGTTTAGGTCGCCACTCCTCAACGAACTAGTCCGCTCTTGTACTTCGTCAGCTCACTCAGCTCCTAGTTCAAAATGTAAAGGACCGCAGGACCGCAGACAAATCGTTCCTAATGTAAAAAAAAATGCCATTTTTTACAAACGATTGGTTTTTAAATTTATTACTTGTACTTTTTTAAATAATTAACAGTAACTTATATATATAGGACAAAATAACAAATTACGTAAATAAGACAATTTACACGGTACTTTGAGTTGAATAATTAACATTTGGTAATATTTCTTAATTTCAAAACAATTTCTATAATTATTGATCGGTTTTGCCGCGGAAAAAGTTGTGTTTGAAATAGAAATGACGGATTCGGTCACGAACTAATGAACTAAGGAGCTGGAAATGACTGACATAGTTCTCATAGTTCCTCTATGGGAGCGATCTTTTGAACTAGGTCGTTCGCGAACTACAGAAGATTAGTGGCCACTATCTGTTTCTTAAAGAGGTATTAATTTTTTCAAATTCCTGCAGCGTTACATCGGGTTTACCTAAATTCTTGAACACGGTTGTCTCCTTTCATAACAATAACCGCATAGCAACCATTCGGTGGTAAAAAGAGTTTTCATACAGTTTATTGAGTCATATAATTTAAAAAATAAATAAATTTCCTCAACAAATAGGTACTCCTTCTCTCATATCTACTCGCATTACAAATAGTATTAAATAAAATTTGAACAAACAGAGAGGCAGTTTCCTGAGTGGTAACCGGTTCGATTCGGTATTGGTAAGAAGCAGCGAGACTTCATGGGGGCCGCAGTTAACGACGCTGGAAAGTAACGAGGGTGCCCAGAGGCGTAGTGATTCATCGTTGCGAGCTGGTTACAATGTGCGTGTGGCTCCAATATGGCCGACACTGGGTTTTATTTATTATATACTAGAATGAAATCGATATAAATTGATAAGGCTTTATTTAACAGGTCGTTAAAATAATAAATACTACATGTAAAGCTCAGCTTGGATGCAGATTCGTCTGCGTAAGATATATTTCATCGTCTCATCCAAATATATAAGATATATATCAGATATCTCTTTAAGAAGCTTTCCGAAAATAATTTTAATCAATTCATCCAGTCCTTCTCAATGTTACGACTAGAAACACGTCTTTATAATATCAGTATAGATTATGGAGTCAACAGGTGCCAGCTATCATTTACAATGCAATCCGTTAGCTCCAAAAATAATAAACATAATTAACAAATTAAAATTAAAATACATTATTAATTGGGTTAAAAAAAAAGAAACTTTTTAGTCAACCACAGAGTGCTAAGTTCAAATAGCACATGGACTTACCCTGTTAACAATACCGGCGATATTTGTAATCCTTAAAACACAACATAAACGAGACTGACTCATTAATATTGAAATCAAACAAATGTAATATTATTACGATAACCACTTTCTTATGTTATAAATGCGCACTAAGTTTTTAATTGAAAAGAACACACCAAAAAAATAAAGAGCAAAGAAAATTTAAGAACAACTAGAATTAATATGAACAATTACAAAACCTTCATGTCTTCACAAGTCGGGATATTAATACATACTAATATGAATATATGTCTGCTTGTATTATTAAATATATCGATGAAGATGTCTTCATGTTTGTCTGACTAATAAATGCTTTACTCTACTATGTTACGCAAGTTACATTGTCACACACTCAGACAATATTATTAATAGTAGTTATATATTTACCTAACAATATCCTCATACAATTCAACATTTTATTTATAGTCATTACCTATTTAATATAATTATAACAAAATCTAGTGTAGAGCAGAGAGGCCCCTGGTTAGAGAATGACTATGGCCACTTGTAGAATGAGCCAAAATCATGCTTAAAATAAGTCTCTTTGGCTAGGTCTCTGTGGTCCAGTGGTCGAGCACTCCGCTTCTGAATCATGAGGTCGCGAGATCGAATTGGCTCATACTAATGACTTTTCGAAATTGATTTCGGAAGTTATGTGTGATAAATGTCGATGACTGAAAATTTTGTGCCCGGTATGGCAATAGGTTCGCCACCGAGTAGGCGAGGCGAGGCTCAACAGCCGTTGCCTATACCTTCGCGTAACAAAGGCTTGAAGTTATGTATATGTATGTTCTTAGGCTATATTCCAAAAAAAAAGAAATCTAATTAAAAGACTGGAAACTTTCATCCATTTCACTCACACTTAACTAAGTATAAATAATGTAATAGATGTAAGCGGGTAAGGCATGTCTAAGTAACGATTTTCCATGGAGGTATGGTGAATAGTAATTACCATGGAGCTACTAGACTGCTCGGCCACCACCCAGCGAGAGAACCAGCTCGGCTATTTTGAGCTGTTTATTGAACCACCACTACTGGTTTATTTGCAAGAAAAATAACTATGAGATAGTTGAACCTGAATATCTAGTATTTATCTAGGATTGCAGTTCTTTTGAAGTGAATTTAAATGTATTTGTTTGTGTGGTAAGAACTCAAATTATTTCTCATAATAGAGTGACATACAAGGAGCCTACAAGCACTATGCCTATTGCGATCCTTACAATAAGAAATCTAAAAGAACCGATACAAAAAAATTATTACTTTTGGTCAGAAAAGTATATTATTTTTACAGGATTTGCCCTTGAAAAGCTCAGTTAATCCAATGACCTTTCTCCCATTTGATATTTGTCTACACATATAACTAAAATCAAAATGTTATTTAAAATAGTATTCATATAGTGAAAACTAGAGACATTCAATCAAATAAAAAAAACGTCAACCACTATACAAATGCCGTTCGAAATGTAGGTACCGTGTTAAATTTGTACCTAATAGACGAATGTTTTAAATTTTATGAGCTTACTTATGGACACTAATTTGTGGAGCTAGTAATATATTAGTTACGTAAATAAAATGTAGGGTAATACCGCATGTTATTAAGCGGACAACTCCCGCGCACACCAGTTGCATAGCAATTAAAGTGGCCAGACTGCTCGGTACCACCCAGCTAGTAGTAGTATAGGTACGCGACACGATTGTATGCAGGTAACTTTGTGCCGGCCTTCTGTTCGAATATTACTTGTAACGTATTTAGCATAAATATTTTTTTTTGTTATTGATATGGAAACCATGTTTTAGAATACGACCGGCTAGGGGCTGAAGGCGTATTTAACTTGTTTGCATGGTATTATGTACGCTTGTAGTTGTGACTGTAATCTTTAACGCTGGGCTCATTTAAATTCTTTTTTTAAGTAAATTAAGAAAAGGTAAAGAAAAAAGGTTATCCCTGTTTCATGCTAAAATGTTTCGAGTTTACTCTTAATCTGAACAATTTATTTACAAAATTCAATTTAGGTGTGTTCTTTTCTAATAATAGCCGTCATTTGATTTTGACAATGTTAAATGTCACGAAATGCTTATAAGTTTTGATTAGACACTGGCAGAATATCTAACTCAAATAAAACATTACCAAGTCGAGTGGCTGCTAATAATGCAGTCACGTGGTCCACCACGAGTGCATTTTTATTATTTAATTGTACAAGATTTTCATAAATTATATCATGACGTAAATAATTACTCATTCATCCAAATGAATAACTTCGGTACGTATCTCGTTGCTATTTTTATGTGAAGATTATATTATTTTGGTAATTAGAGATGCTAAAAATAACTTACATAATATATGCTTTGATGACTTTATACATACTTATGAATTAAACATACATAAGCAAGAAAATATCAAAATAAACGTATTTGGATATTTTTAGATAATTATAGTTTTTTTCGTCAGAAAGTTCCTGTGTTCTTCACCGGTTCCTAAGGGTTATATTTTTCGCTAGTTTGCACTATGCATGCATTTCTTTGGAACACTTTGCGTTTGCAGGTTTGGTAGAATTACAACTTTACACGAATGATCAGCTTTTTTTAAAATTGCGAATACGGCATAGGTTACTTTTATTAACTGTCAAAATTCCCGCGAATTTATTTAGTTGATTGACACATGTTTTCCTATAACAGAAAGTGACAAGTCGTATCAGCTGGGATACTAGCCAGATAGAAGAAGAAGATACATATGTTTTTTCGTATTTATACCTGTACCTATTTTTTTCAAAATGCAGCTTCGATAATTCGAAATTTAAAAAACGTTACGTTCTGTCTGTAACATTTGATTTTCATACTCTACCATAACGCATTTATAAAGAACATTTGCATAAGTATACAGTTTGGGAACGCAATGTAATAAAATACAAAGTTTACTTTGTTTACAAATCTAAAGAACAAATACTGGCCAATGTAAATGGAACTAGTTCCATGGAATAACGCCAGTGGTTGAGAGATCTTTTATGTTTAGACGCATTATAGACGGTATGGCACCGCCTCGAAATATATTATTTTGATGAAAATAACACCCACTAATGCAGCATCTACTGTATATTGCAAGAGATTTTAATTTTGGAAGAACATTCTTAGCTGGGGTTATTGGTTAAATGGCATATTCAAATGCCCCTACATTTGAATATGCCATTTCCAAAATATGACACCATGGATCATAGGTTTCTTGAATTGGCATAGCATGGTGCAATTTTTAATAAGTGTTAGCTCCCTATGCCGGTTGATACATAATTAGTGTGTTCATGATGCATATAAGACACATCTTTACAGAAGTCATGTTTGTAATAACCACATACTCCTTCTATTGTTATATCCGCTGTAACCTTCACGCTCGGCCTCAGCTGTGACCTTACTACACGAAATGATACACGCTCGAATCTCTCTCTCTCTTTTCCGAGTTATTATCTGTGGCTAAGCAACGACAGTCCAGTCATCCAAAACATTTACCTATAAAAAATTATAAAAATATTTCCAAATTCCAATTTCAAAATCATAATGTTTTTACCTTATACAAAAAAAATTGTATATATCTGACAGATGACACATGATACAAATGAAATTGACATTTTGCTACAATTTAAAGAAAAACTCAAATAGGGAACGTCAATTTAAAAACTCCGAATGCGTTCACATCATCGACAGAAGATAATAAATGCTTAAGATAAATGGAAAAAAAAATGAATAGAGATAGGTATATGTTTTGTTATTTGTTAGGAAGGTACGTAAAGTTTTTTGTAGGACAAACAATCATAGTAAGTACTTAGTTGATACTGATAAGAGCGATTACCTAACAGTTGTTACGACTTGTGATGCAATTCACTTACCGTCCTTTCATAAATATTACATGTGTATTGTCATTGAATTCTAACACTTTGTACACAGGGAAGGGACTTTTGTAAATGAAAACTATTATTTTCCTGATTGTATCAAACGTGACATCTAGGTATGTATTAATAATGAATAGATATTTTTGTTTGTTTACCATATTAAGCAAATTGATAAAAAAAAGTCTGGGTGACCAATGACTTTTCGAAATTGTTTTCGGAAGTTATTTGTGATAAATATCGATTACTGAAAAACTTTGTGCCCGGTATGGCAATAGGTTCGCCACCTATTCCATTTGGGACGTAAACATAACGACGAGTCGAGGCTTAACAGCCGCTGCCTACACCTTCGGGTAACAAAAGGCGTGAAGTTATGTTATGTTGATAAAAAAAATAGTTTTAGTAGGTACATACCCGACGATATATGCCAGTGTATTTAATTTTAAAGTAAATTTATTATCTATGGTTGATGGCATTTGTAATTAACTACTGTTCGGTTTCTATAGGTAGGTAGCACATTATGATCTATTAAACTTTATAAGCATTGCATTCAGTTTGACTATTAGGATGTTTAAATATTTTTTCAAAGAGCGTTTATACAAGCAAACACAACAAATAATTTTAATAATTATATTGCTATAAATTATCCCTGACTCATCCAAAAGTATATTTGATTTCAACCATTTAAAGATATAATGTAACGAATTAGCGGGCCTGATCTGAGTGGCGTGATCACCACAACCAATCAACGACAATTAGCGGCGTAACTGGGTCACCAAGGATGCAATGATGGACAGAATGATCTATACTCTATGAATTTAATACACCATATGGCATAAATTTTCCCGTTCCAATAGGCGGAAAAACCTTGGAGACAACCTTGGCAATTATATTCATCACACATAACTTCTGAAGGGTTACTGGTAGAAGCTAATGAACTCTGAATTTCTGTCTTAATCCCTTAGTCACCTTTTAAGTCACCCACTGGAAGGGATAGAGCGGCACTGACACTCTACAGTCATTCTGTAGAATCCAGAATTATATACGACTGTTTAAAATGATGAATAATATTTTTTATTCTCTATATTATTTCATATTAACCCTAGCGAAAGTAAAGTGTGTCTGGTTTAGAATATATAATAGGTAATTATTCTGTTGAGATTTTTAAAATATTATTTAAAAGGAATGTCCATAATTTTTACCGTTGATTTTTTATTAATATATATAAATTGTCATTTCTAGTATGTATACTATAAATTTGTGGTACAGTTTGATTGGTAAGAAACTGTATGTCGCCAGCCTTTAGCCATTGTCTGATGCCAATTTATTAATTCGCGTCGAGCGGCGGTGCTATTTCTGTATACCGTATTTTAAGTACAGTAACAGTTTCGAGTTCAGACATTGACTGATGATTGTTGATATTATTTTTATTAAATAGCTTACCGTTACTGATTTTTTTTTTAATTTGTCCATTATTGGACAGGCTTAAGCCATACTGCCTTGGCTGACGTTATTTTTTATTATGAAGTAATGATAATGAATATGATGATGAAACTTAAAAGTAACCTAAACTAATTTAACCTAACCTAATTTTTGTAAAAATGCCACGAATTTTATCCAATAATATCCATTGAAACACAAATCTGAGAAAATAATGCAAAAACGGACATGACTCTTTCACAGTCCCGCCAAAACTCCTTACCGTTCCCGAGTTTGATAGTTGTGTAAGTAGATACTTTTGATTTTTTCTTTAAATGGATAATTTGAAAATAGAACTCCTTAAAATGTAAGAAAAGGCGGATCGTTCCAAATACAAAAGTGCATTATTCTCAAATACGTTTCAATTCTTTCACGATTTTTATGTGATGACTATCCTATAAGTATTCATGAACTATATCGATTTACATTTGTAAATAAATAGCACAAATAAGTAAAAACTGCAAAAATATTATATCTTCACAGTACCTTTCGATATTTTGCACGTAACAACAATCGTGTCAAATCTAAAGCGCATTCAACTACGGACCAATAATATACAAGAGTTTTAAGTTATACTGGCTGGAAGCAGCATTTCTTCGTTTTTTTTACTCAATAATTACAGACTAATAATATTTTGTAAAATATTGTACGGTACAAAGAAATAAGCTCAATTGCCTTGGAATCGGTTGATTGTGTTCACATATTCGTTACGAGTAGGTACCTATGTGGCTGGTTGGTTGCGAGACTTGCGAGCGAGGTATCGCGCCTCGCTGTCTGCTATGTGCATGAAGCCGGTTATACGCACACGCACACACGCATACAGACACACCCACATGCAATACTAGCGCGTTCCTTAATAGGGCTGTCACTTATAATTGGGATTTATGTTGTTATTCATAATGTCTGTCAGTTTTAACTTGATAGTATGCTAGAGATAAATCAAAACGTTTCAAATTAATTCGTATACCTATCAAGTAATATTTTTTAAAAGTTATAATGTTATAGTTATAGTGTTAAATTCTGTATCTGAGAAAATGTGTAATAAAACTCGATGTAATAATTATTGATTAATGTTTGCGCAAACATTCGATGCAACCATGCAGCCCTGTAAGTAAGTGCGCAACCTGTACTGGAAACTGCAAGAATTTTCCTTTTTCGCAACAACTAGTCGAGTTAATAGGCCTCCGATCGTTAGCGAAGGATGTGATAAATCTGATATGACTCTGGCTTACAGATAAATACATCATATGACTTACGTTATATTCCAACTGGACTAATTGCATTTAATAACAGATTTACTGTTGCAAAATTATTTACTTTGTAAATATTGGCAAATGGTTTCTAAGTAATAATAAAAAATTAATATATAATAATATCTATGTGATTTAAACTAAGTAAATGTAAGTATCTAGTTCATTATTTGTTGTCTATGGTTGCAACAGACAAGTGTTCTAGCTAATGGCGGACGGCGTCCAACGTCTCGTTTTTCGAAGTACATATATAAATAAAGTAACTATGAATCATATGCGTATGTACTCATTGATAGTTGATATTAAAGTTTCATTACTAAGACCAAATTCACACAATTTATGTATAAAGAATAATATTTTGGGAACTTTTTCTCTCAAGTAATATCCAAAAATTAGTTTAAAAAATCAATAGGCCCTCATATCTCTTGATGAACCAATAGCTTTAAAGAGAAACGTCACTCTTAACTAGAGAAACATCACATTCTCTGTGAAGTACAAGTGACAGTAAGTAGGTTTTATTACTAGATTGTGTGCATATGCATTCACTGGAGTTGTTTATGTAGTAGGTACGTCTATATAATCAATAATCATAAATGGGTTCTTTATCGTGACAAAATGTCGAAGTGTGTTCTTCATTTTGAATTGCATTTACAAGTTTAAGGACTTCGAACGAGTGAATGCATTGTCTGTCAACGAGTGCCATAGACTAGACAGCAAATAAACGTTCATCTGCATATTGTATGCGATGCATAACAAACGATTTGTCATGAGGTTATAATGCGTTAAAGGTGTAATTTTATAAAACAATTTTGTTCTATATACGAATATAATAGACAAGTTTTGAATACCTTAGAATTTTTGCAATATCAATAAAAGTTTCTTTAGTATTGGTTGGTTTGTGCATGGACAAACAAACATATATATATATTATACATCCCTTCACATTATTTTGCTACATAGTATGAGAGACTAGATCAAGTTTATTTATGTAAAACTAGATTTCAAGTCACGCAACTAAAAAACACGACAAGTATTGGAAAATTGTCGCGCTCGCCCAGGAAAGTCGGAACGTTCGAGAACGCAGCCAGTTTATACGTAACGAACTCAGAAACTCGACTCGGCGTATGTATTTTTACTTTGTATTACTCAATCATTAATTATTTTCAGTAATTTTTTTGCAGGTACCCATTGTTGTAGGTACCATAATCTTATTTTTATATGACAGCTTGCTGACAGCTATTTGACAGTGACATGATGACTTATTACCGCGCAAAGATTTCAAAATTGGAATGATTACTTTCATTAATATTAGTTGATGTTAACACTGGCAGTATGCGTCATCGCTTTTTAAACGATTACTTAAGTCATCCGTCCGATATTTAGTATATCTTTCCGTTCCCAATTTGTTTGTATTTTAAATATATAAAAAATAGAAAGTGGTACGCCCTGCTACGACGTCACCACAGCTGATTGAGCAGCGCTGTAAGATAATGCCTCGCGCAAAATATATAGTAGGCTCGCTGTGGCAACTGTCTAATACCAGTAATTGGACGTAACTGTAAATAACGCTAACTCAGTACATAAAAGTCTTCTAGAAGGTATGAAATGTAAACAAAATTTTAAGAAACATACATATTAGGAATACAAGCTTTGTCAAACCCAAAGCTAATGCTTAGAATAAGAATACCCAATACGTTATGGTAATAATGATTTCTACCGACTACTCATAATGGTAGCAACAGTAGTTTGTGCAGATACTTCTTACAAACAAACTTAACCTTATTATCGTATTATCTCGTACTAAGTAGCTTTGATTGTTTTCTATTGTAGGGACTTTACGTTATTGTTTACTACTGGTTACTAACTTGTTAAGGCCAACTAATTATCTAGCATAAGTCATTATAAGGCAATTAAAGGTGAACGACATGCCACTCTAACATCACAAATGAGTTTAGTTTCTAAGAGAATACATAATAGTACTAATTTTCACCCGCGGTTTGCTCGCATTTAAACCTAATATTTCGAATATATTTAAATTAATTTTGACAACCTTCATTAATTATTCATACTTAATTGTGATAAGCGTTGCCGAGATGTGGCGCACGTACCTACCTACACGCATATATTTTTTTATCAACGTAAGAATTAATCTATCAGAAACAAAAAAAATGGGACCGATTCCATCGAGAACGATTAAAAAGCCATTCGCAGCGAGGCCTAAGGCATTAATCGCAAGCGTTCAGCTCGAGATACAGATTAAAAAGAATAAATAAATAAATATACCACAAACGGCGCTTTGGCGGCAAAACTTGTTTCTGAGCGTTCGTCCAGTTAAGCCGCGTTTAATGTAGTCAATAAAGTTGAATATCGTTTAAAATACCATTTGACAGGTGTAAATTAACGCGGTTGCGTTAACCAGACTGACTGGTCGCTTCTAGTGCCGTTGAACCGCACAGGTGGTCCTTGAATTACTAGAGATATATTTAATACGCCGTAATAATAGAGTGGAGATTGACGTGTGTGTTAGCCCGACAGAAACCGAGAGTCGAAGCGAACACGCGTTGTATACACGCCCTATTATTATTCGATGTTCAAATTATATTGTTTGTGGTCAAATTCAAATTTCGAACATACTTTCAGTATTTAAACAGATATTCTATTAGTTTGTGAATATATATTTTTTATGCACTTTTGCAATCTGACTTTTGGACCACACATTAATAGGCATTTTTATTTTGGTAATAATTTCGGTAATAATCTTTTACTCCAATTTGAATTATGATATATTATATTAAGAGCTCGTTATGGATGATAACATTATGATGTAGTTAGATAAGCCAATGTTACCGAAGTATGGTAAAGGAATTAAATTTTACCTCCTTACTCTTTAATGTACATTCTAAGGATGTTGGTTTTGGTTCCATATTAAAAAAAAGGAATTAGGTTCTTCCTTGGAATATTAATTAAAAAGTGCAAAGTATAGTGAGAATTGCCTGTACCTTTTGCTCATATACAATAGTATTGAACGGAAACATTTATTAATTGACATGCATTTTAGTTATTTTCCGATCCGGAAAAGCGTTTGCATAGATATGCAGTGCTTGTTTTTCTGTTTTATTTATTACTATTAATTTATAACGACCGAGCAAGACACTTGATAGAGCATTGATGGATTGTACGGTGTACATATAATATATTACTTTATTTATTCCTATTACTAATTTAATTTTGGACTTTTCTAGTTCCCTATCTATAGTATTGATCCCGATCCGAGAGAGAGGTTAAAGCGCATAAAAGAGATTGTCTATGGTCCAAATAATTCTTTTTTAAACATTCTGGCAGTAAAACGGAGTTTTACCGGAGGAACGATTTTCCGGCGCATTTAAGTAGTACTAAATCAAATATATATATATGTATTTATAAATGTAAAAAAAAAACGTAACAATGATTAAAGTTCATTTTCTTTACGTGTGTATTAAATGTATTAATAAATATACTATATGGCGCCGTACTGTCATTTTATATAATAATTATACAATTATTAAGTCTGGAACATTCTATGTTACATCCGCTTCCTGCTAAATAATGTTCCGCTTGTTTATTATTATTATACATTATTTGCTAATCGTATTGCAAAATATAAATAGCATATGTGGAGTATATAAAATATATTTAATTTTGTTGACTCGATAGTCGGGTGTACTACTATAGCGCGTTCTTATTGTGATGGAACCTTGTCGCAATAATAGCTGCATGACGTCAGTCGCTTCAAAAAACGCACGACTTTTAATCACTTTCATACTTATTTTAACGAGTAAGTATGATGTTTAACAATAAATATATTACAAAAGTTATATATATATTATATATAGTTATAAATTCAACAATAACAATTTAAACTCAATAGTATGCGCTTCAAAATGTTGCAAACGGTACTGACACTGACTCTTGCACTACGTCATCACCGCCAAGACGGCGGCTATTCCAATCCCATTATCAACGCACTATGATTATACAAGTTGGTTCATAATCGAATTGGTGACTGACAATTGTGCTCTCGAAGATTATCTACTGGAAAAGCCACTAATATAATATGTACTGATATTATACTACGACGGTAACATATAAAGATGACTAATGTATACACCAGGAATCAGCCATATAAATAAATGTAAATATAGGTATATAAAAAAAACATTAAATACCCTTAGCAACACAGTTTCTTAATAAATTAAATAAACACTTGTCTTCAAGTGTACGCAAATAAAAGTTAAAAATTATATTTATGTATATAATTTAAAAAATAAATGTTTAGAGGACGCCCGCCAGTCTGACTCGCAGCAGATTATTTCGAGCCAAATTTAATCGACCTTTTATTTGGTTAGTGACATTATTTAGTAACCAATATTTTCGTAGCATACGAAAATTATAATAAAACGCGTAAAATGTGTATATGCAACTGTGTAAATTTGTAGCCTTAATGTTGTTTTAGCTAATATTTAAAACGAGTGACCCTAACAAAAAAATCTATAGAACGAAATGATTTTTTTTATTATTAATTCAGAATGAATGAGTAAATTGATTTTGGTTGGAATTGGTTTTGCCGGTTCATACGCCGAAAGTTCGAGTTCCTCTATCGTTATGGTACATTTTTTTATAATATTGTTATATAATTTTTTTTGAAAGGTTACAGACGTTCATTGCCACCAATTAATTAAGCAGCCAAGTTCAAAAATATTTTTTTTATTCATACATATCATATTATTATCTTATTTAATAATCATACATTTTATATAAATTAGACCGGTTTCGTATCTTGAATTTATCTCAGAAATCGTAAATTTTTTACCACAGCAAAAGAAAATGCGTGAGAAATTGTCTCACTGGTTATTTATAAATATTATTAAATATATTGTTTCTAGGTGATGTTTTAGTAGGAATTCCCTTAACACTATGTTATAATACCAAAGTTTATATCTGATATTATAATTTAGTAAAATACTGTTTTTATCACGACGAAAAACTAAATTTATATTAAATTCCAGTTTGCATTCGAAATTTTGAAAACAATGTCATAGACTACATGTTTATTTTTTTATTTCGACGAATCGATGCACTTGAATTTATCATTATGCGTTGGACTTAAATTGCTTTATCGATGCTTGATCTATGTACATACATACATACATAACTTTACGCCAAATCCCTTGCAGGAGAACAGAGCGCCATAAGGCACGATTCTTACACGCCTCACTCGCTTCGTTGACTTTCATAACTCTTTTCATGCGCGCGCGTCGATTTTTGAGGCTCCTAACATCACCTTCCTACAGAACACGTTCTATTTCGTCATGGAATGTGTGTTTTGGCCGTCCTCGACTCCTACATCCATCCGCTTTTGCATTCTATATCTGCTTAGTCAGTCTTGCATAACCATTCTTTCTACAACCTTGGGAGCATGCCCTGTCTTACTTTTACACCGACACTCTCTTTCAAACCAACTTTCTTCCTTACAACCTTGTTTTCTACGCGGTCAGCGAGAGTCACTGCGCAGATTTTGCGCAGTGCCCTCATTTCTACCGCGTTTATTCTACTTTCATGCACACTCTGCCATACCCAGCTCTCGCTTCCATAAGTTAGCGTTGGGATCAGGACTGAATTGTGGATTGCTAGCTGGGCTTTTCTGCTAATGTTTTTTGCGCCCAGGAATCTGCCCAACGCTCCATTTACGCTATTTCCTATCGCCACTCGTCTTTCTACATCGGCGGTGTACCTTCCATCCCTGCTAAAAGCGCATCCATGATATACAATTTCGTTCACCTGTTCCAGCACTACATCATCAACCTCCATCATCCTCCTTTTCAAACACCATAACTTTCGTTTTCGTCGCATTCAACTGCAAGCCTTTAATCATGCAATCATCTTTCATAGTAGTGACTAGTGTTTGCAGGTCCGACGGCGATTCGGCTAGAAGCACGGCGTCATCTGCGTAAAACAGGCAGCTCACAACTAGGTCACCCATTCGCATCCCTACATCCATCGCTCTCACTCTCTGGAGACAACTGTCCAGGTAGAGGATGAACAGTCGAGCGGACAGCACGCAACCCTGTCTGACGCCGATATTGACGTCATACCAGGGGGACAGGCCGCCGTCAACACGCACACACGCTGTGCAGCCCTCATAAGTGGACTGCACAGATCTATGTACTTTCAATTTTAGTACCAGAACCTAACTCAAACAAGCCAACCATTTCAAAAGTATTAATAACGTAAGTACATTACCATAGCATAATTATTTTTATCGTCATTTACAAGTTTATATCGGAGACCATTACTTCGTCTACTGGACATCCTAAACTCATAACTCAATCCACTACACTAATACGTAGTACACTGAAAATATTATATTGATGGAATTATGAGCTAAACACACAGACATATCATGTAAAAAAAAATCACTTTTTCTCATCTTATATTTGCGTTTTATCAAACGACAGTAAAAATATCAACACCGTCTGGCAAAGTAATATAAATTGAGTTTATATTAACAAACTTTCATCCAGTGTAGAATCACGTCTTTGGCGCGAGTCCAAACGCTTATCTTAAGGATGTTATAACTCAGATTCATTCACTCAAAGGCCCGTGCTGGCCGGCCATTCACGTAAGAAAAAAAAGTCAATTGCGATTTGACGCATAAGTCGATGGTACCTACTTACTATATGCATGGTATATTGATAAATACATTTATATTTTGTTCTGTTAAATATACAGTTTAGTTATTTCGTTCTAGAGAATGTTGTAATTTCAAGCATCTATCATAGAATAAAAAAAGTATTAATGAGTAATTAATAATTAAACCAGTAGTCAATAGT